>OZ022592.1:12660494-13382400 GCA_963669155.1 Arbacia lixula | reverse complement strand
CCCCCCCCCCCCCCCCACCCCCCGCTATTCAGCTCTGGGGCAGATAGTTCAGACTCTTCACACTCGAGTACAGATTGACACCCAGAACCATGGCCACGTTTCTCAATGGGCCAAATGGAGGAAAGCTCCCCCCCCCCCTCCTCTTTGCAAAAATCCTGGATCCGTCCCTGCTTACCATTATTACATTAGTAGACCTAATAATCAGATGTAGACGTAGAGAAGCATGTCTTGTATTGAAATGTAGAACACACGCGTGCGGCATCGGGTACCTGAAAATGTATTAGGGCCGCGCGTTATGAGCAAAAAAAAAATGTAGGGAAATCTTTGGATACAGCGTAATATTAAGAAGAAAAAAAAGTGATACGGGCAATATCGATACAGGTTTGATGCAGGACGTGGTTGTGGTGTTAGATAAGCTAAACCAAAAATTTAACTCAAGCCTTATTGGAATGATCAGATACTGTTTCATGAGGTGATGGGAGAATGAAGGAATACTTCTTGTAATGGAAAAGGAACTTATGCATACACATCGTGTGCGGCAAATCTTCAAAGTATATTAAGAGGCATTATCAAAACAAAGATTCGTTGTTTTTGGTACTTAATATCAACCATATTATCTCTACATCTGGAGGGATTCATTTTGATATCACCTGCCAATATTTCTGGCCATCACGTTACGATAATGATATTCTCTAACAATCAACTATCGATACCAACTGCGATATACGGCAGCAAGCTTAGACAATCTCAAACATATTTTGTGTACATCGTGAGCGCGGACGCGGGCGGAAAGATTGCATGCATACCCGGAAAAAGGCCGACGACTACTAGGTTACACCCCCATTCCACTGACCATCGGAACCTGATCTGACGCCAATCTGATCCCAATTTTGCAAAAATGTCAGCGCTCCGATGAGTTCCGATGAAAGTTCACCCGACATCCACTTTTTTGGTCCCTGTTTTCCGTAAAATCCTATCAAGATCCAACATTGATCGGAGTAATCGGATGAAGGACTGGTAGCGGCCCGATGTCTGTCCGCCATTTTCATCGGCAGCGTCCGATTGATTCGAATGTGGTCGGATTGTAATTCGAGGGTGGCCTGACACTAATCTGACACTTCCAACACTCTCCCGACATCAACCCGACAAATCGGTTGCTGTTCGGAGGGTAATCGGACACTGACCCAATACTGGTCGGATTTTCGCCAAAATCGGCAGTCGAGTATAAAAGCAGGCTGCACCTCCTGACAATACTAGACATGGATCAACTTCTTCGCAACGCTGCAGCCCTGGGCTGGGTTTTTATGCTCCAGCAACAAACTATGCAACAAGACGCAATAGCCCTTCAGGTCCTGAGAAAGAGGCTGAGAAAAAGGCGAAGAAGACCACGTCGTTATTGGGTTCGACCATGGCTGCAAGCTGAGAGAAGGCTGTTATATGGGCACTACACCAGACTCTTGAATGAACTAAGAATGGAGGATACAACGGAATTTTTCAATTTCTTGAGAGTTACGCCAGAATTTTTTGATGAACTACTCCAGAGACTCGCACCAAGACTCACGAAGGACGATACCAATGCCAGGAGAGCCCTTGAACCTGGTCTCAAGTTAGCCTGTACCATAAGGCACCTAGCAGCTGGCGATCGGTATCCGTCACTGTCATACAGTTTCAGGGTTGCTCGAGAAACCATTTGCAAGTTTATCCCCGAAGTCTGTCAAGCCATAGTGGATGAGTATGCTAATGAAGTGATCCAGTGTCCCACCACTGAACAAGAATGGCGTGCAATTGCTGAAGAATACGAGAGGCGTTGGAACGTTCCACATGTAATGGGGGCACTTGATGGCAAGCACGTGGCACTCAGGAAACCAGAGAACTCCGGCAGTCTCTACCATAATTATAAACATTTCTTCTCAGTAGTCCTCATGGCACTTGTTGATGCTAACTACCGGTTCTTGTGGATAGACACCGGTGCTCAAGGACACATGTCTGACGCGCAGATATACAATGCATCTGAGCTCAAAGAGACAGTGGAGAGTGGTCAAATAGGATTCCCCCCACCTGAGCCAATGACCAATGACAACCAGAACATGCCATATTTCATGATCGGGGATGACGCCTTTGCTTTGCGAACCCACATGATGAAGCCCTACTCGAGAAAGAACCTGAATCGTACAGAGCGGATATACAACTATCGCATAAGTAGAGCCCGAAGAGTCGTGGAAAATTCCTTCGGAATACTAGCAGCCAGATTCCAGTGTCTTCTAGGAACACTACAGCAACAACCTGATGTTGTGCGTAACATCATAGAAACATGTGTCTGTCTCCACAACCTGATTGGAATACGGCACCCAGCCATGCACCATGGTCAGCTGGATACAGAGGATACCGACCATAACATCATACCAGGAGAATGGAGGAACATGGCTCCCATGCATGAAGTACCAACTCCAAGAGGACCCTTCCGTGACACAGCAGAGGCCAAAGCACAGCGTGAAACCCTAAGACTGTACTTCAACAATCCTCTTGGAGGAGCAGTTCCTTGGCAGGAGAGGATGATTTGAGATAACGGAGTATAAACTTTTGTACCTGAAGTGGACATAGATAAAGATGACACTTACTATGATTAACTATTTTGTTGCCAGCATTTGTTAGAATACTGCAATGGATGTTGAGCCTTGAAATTACTAATTGTCATAATTATTAAGCAATGTTCATGATTTGTCGTCTGAACGGCGACTAATATGTTTGTGTGTAAAAAAAAAATTCAATCAAAATGCCGTGAGGTTGCATTTGCAAAAAACCTTATTGATTTTAAAAAATCAATCAATAAAAAAAAAAACCATCAGTTAATGAAAGTGATGTGTTTCTGAGTAACTGAGTTGCCAAAATATTTTGTACTACATTAGAGTTGCATCAAGTATTATTATCAGTTATTGTACTTGGATATGATGTGTTTTTGAATCGCCAAAGAAGCTCGTAGCCAAGGCAATGTATCTAAAAAGGGAGTTGCATAGTGTTCAATAAAGTGAACAATGTAAATTTTCTGAATTGTTATTTCTTGATTCATTCTACGTTCCAAATCTTCAAATTTGAATTTATTAATGGAGTCGAATACAAGTATTCATTTCTTAACCAAAGCATTAAGAGAGAGAGAGAGAGAGAGATTGAAGGGAAATAATGATTTGTTTCACTCAAGAATGACAAATCATACGCAAGATAATTCTAAACATTAATATGCAACCTGTGCGTACTTTATTCAACAAAAACAATCTTTACAAACATAGCAAAACACAAGTCAATGATAAAAAACTTATAAATGATAAAGGGTCTAACTCCTAAAAACTAAATCAATGAAAACAAAGACCGATTTATGTTCGTTTCCTTCTCAGTATTGTTCTCATGTTTAATAAAAAAAAAAATCTACATCGTCTTCCTGGCTCATTCCTCATTAATGACAAGTCTGATAAACAAAAAAGTCCAAAGCCGGAAAACAAAAACACAATTGCTTTTATTCGTTTCATTTTCTTGCCATCCTTGCTCTGCATTTGGTGACCCTAATCTTCCTGTGAACATTGCTGGGTCTGCTGCTGCTGGGGCGTCTGAGATGAATCATTCAGGCTTGCCAAGAAGCTTGTCATACTAAAGTCACTTGACTCCCTAGAACTTCTGCCTGCCGAGAGAGAAGGGGCGCTGGCGGAGCGTGGCTGCATGGTGGTGTAGGAGGGCGTTGAATGGTCGTTCATCCCAGGTATCACGTTCGCCATGTAGGACTGCTTCATGGAGTGCCAAACGCTGGTGGAAACTGGGTTGGTAGGCCAAAGGTGTGGTGGGGGCTGCCATCCATCTCCGCAGGGGGGTTGACTGACCCCTGAACTTGTACCAGGTCTTGCTTTTGGAGGATCCGAGGGAGGTTGCAGTGATGTGTGTCGATGCTGCATGAACAGAGAGTCTTGGCGTCTGGTGCTGGCTTCATCTTGTATGTCAAGGAGGAAGTTGCTCAGCAGTCTGTTTGCCTTCCTATACAAGTCATCAGGGAGTTGCTGCAGCACCGAACCGACGTAGTTAGTGAACTGCTCACGGTCTGGATGCTGTGACTGGGGCCTGTCAAGTGTACGCAACACCTGGGCAGAAAGGGCCATCAGCTGCTCGCTGTTTTGCTGGTTCTTGATAAGATGATCCAGAACATTCGTCTCCTGCTGTCTCTGTGGTGCCTTACCCTTGTTGTACCTGCTGCCCCTGGGGAATGGAGTGCTTTCCTTCCTTGCTCCATCTAAAGACTGCTGATTAGTGGTAGCTTCCTCCTGGTTTTCTGGCTGGGCTGGCTCTACCTGTCTTTCCACCACTCGCTCCTGGTCCTCTTCTTCTTCCTCCTCCTCCCGAGGTGCTGGTCCTCTGGCCTCAATACGTTCCTGTAGCTGAAAAGATACAAAGCAAAGAATGTTTTGAGATGAGGAAATGTTAAGATATAAATCAAAGTTAATGTAAAATAATTCAAAATAATTTTTTGTTAAATTTTATTCCATTTTTCGTGATATGATGTATTTCACAATTTTTTTGGTTTTTTTTTTTGTTGTCAAGTATACTTACACTAACTATGTTCCTCCTTTGCACAACGTACATGTGAGGGGTGAGGAAGTCAAAAAGCTGCAGCAGGCGCTTGTTGGCATCAGTAAGGACCTCAGCTCCAGATCCACTCTTTTGTGCTTTCTTCTTTAGCCGTCCAAGCTTTGTCCTCAGACTCTCGTACCACTGTTGCAGCTCCAACCCCGTCTTGTCCATGGCCTGTCCTTGCTGATCCCACAGACGTGCTCTTGCCTGGGTGTCCCTCCAGAGGTCTCTTGATTTGTTATTCAGGCTATCGTTCTCCTTGAGGAATTCAGCTACCTCCACCATTTCTTCTTCGGAAAGGACGACAGGAGGCCTCGGGGCCTTACGCCTTCTCTTTGCAGGGGGCTGGGCATTTTCTCCATCAGTGTCCCTGCCTTTTTCTGTCTCATCTTCATCGTCATCTTCATCTGCAGTAGCAGAAGTAGCAGCTGTGGAGGCAGTGGATGTGGAACCTGCAGTAAAGTTTCTGGCGGTGGTGACGGTGGTGATGGTGGTGGTAGCAGCAGTGCTGCCTGACCTCACGGTGCCTGATAATTTACAATGGAAAAAAACAGCTTTACATGACTTAGGCCTACATAAAACTCCATTCCATCTCAAAAATTCTTCAAATATTTAGATAAGAATTGATTACAAATATTTCAAAATTACAATTCAATTCATTATAAAAACATATTGACTTGCTTTTCTCACTTTGATATTCCTAACTCAGCTGTACTTACCAATAACACAAGGAGAGTCGTGTGGCTGAGCAGTGATTGGGGCCTGAATAGGCCTATCCTCCGTCTCTGCATCCTCAGGAGAAGGCACAGAGGATTCTTCTGCCACTTGAGATTGTTGTGGAGTGTCGGGAGGTCTCTTCTTAGCCTTCTGTCCTCGAACATTTGTGTTTTTTCTTGGAGCCATATTTAAGATCTTGGTGCTGTGTAGTGTCCGAGAAAATATGTGAAGTCAGCGTCGGCTGGCCCTCCTTTCATAGTCCGTTGGCCTTCAGATGTCGCCGCTTGCTATGCGATATGTGTCGGATGGCAGTTTGGTTAATGAGCGATTACCCTCCGATGTCACAACGGATAGCAATCGGACGGTACTAATTATCACGTTAACCGCCGATGAGAATCGAATTGGTGATGGGCGGCTATCAGGCGCGTCGGGCAGACCGCCGATTGCAATCAGATGAGCGTCAGATGACAGTAAATCATCGGACACTCATCAGATTGCCGTCGGACGTCGGCTAGACAAGTCCGATAGTTGCACAACACTATTCTGACACACATCGGACTGACTCGACATTCATCCGACGCTGACTCGATTTGCGACCGGAAATGGCGTCCGATGGCGAACTAAGCTCTGAGCTTAGTTCCTTCATCGGACGATTTCGCCTCATCGGATTACGCCCGACACGTCGGACACTGACCTGATAGTCGACAAACACAAATCGGATTCATCGGAGTGTGATACGATACTCTTCGGTGGGTTACCGGAAGAAAAAAACTTTGCTTCCGATGAGTGACCGATGAGCCCAATTCTCTGTGGAATGGGGGTATTATGCAAAAACTAACACTCTCATAGAACGTATGCGTAATGACTGAGTGGCAAAGAAAAGTTGAGCGCGGAACAAAAAGCAGTGATTCCCAGTGTTGTAGAAATGAATTGCATTGTTCTCAGATTACGCGAACACATTACACCTAATGCAAGGGTAATTGATATCAAATTATAATACCAAACTAACTAAGCATAAGGGCTATCATGCCAAGTAGGCTTTAATACTGTGAAATACACAGATTATGATGGTAAATTATCAAATTATTTTATCGCAGATAAATCTTTTGTACATATTGAGGAAAGGTTTTTCTTGATATGTAAATATCTTATTATATTTATCTTACACAAAAAAATAAGATCTGATTTATCAACAATTGAAACCTAATGAGATAATAAGATAAAATCGAAATATCAGTGCATGAAATCTCGCAGAACCTCATCTGTCAGCTTTAAATTCCATTTCATTTGATTTGCTACTGTTGAATTATCATTACTCTAAAGACGTCTCTGGGCACCCGCACCACGATTGAACGACAAGTCATTTATGTAACTGCACGCTCTACAACCCTGAGTTATCCATGATGTGCCCCCCCCCCACACACATACATAAACACATACACACACATACACACATACATAAACATACATACTTCATCAACCAATCACTACCAGCAGATGTGTTGGAGGGTGTACCTCACCGACCTTAAAAAAACGAACCCAAATACCAATGTTTTTAATTCTATAACTCACCACTCAACAATTCAAAATGATGGTCCCCTTTATCAGTCAGAGCCGTTCTCCGATAACGGAGAATGAACACGTTCTCCGAAAACGGAGAATATGTCGCATTCATCGATCCTCCGTCGGTTCACCTACTTTCGCCTACGCGTGCAAAGTGAATGGCAAACCGCGACCGTTATCCAATTAAATGATTTTAAAAATTCATATTAAAAAAGCCACCGGTTAGATCATCGTGTAAAGAAATTATGTTAACTAAACAGCATTAAGGTTTCATCACGCAAAATTAAAAGATGATCTATCCAGTGGAACTTTTGTTATTGGCAAAATGATTCCGTACCCGAGCATTCAATTTTCAAATTGTGATGCAGATAGCCTAATTCAATACGTCGGGATCATTATTCGTCAAACACATACAATACACATACGCAATAACCGTAGCGGTTAATGCATGGATGCGCTATTTTGTATGTGAGGCTTGCTGCAAGCATTTCAGACGTGTTGTGATAGGGATTTCGGCTTCAAACTCGCAGCGCGCACACATAGTTTTCAATTTCGAATAGGACAGGCAGCCTGGAAGGAGAATACGATCTAACGGCTCAGCGGGAGCAGTTCGCATCGAATTATTCGCGCATCACCGAGCGTTCTCCGAATATGGCTAATAATGGACACATGATGGATTCGCCGTTTCGGGCGAAAGGACTTGACTGTTTATACTCACTTAGTATCTCTTAATACGCATGAAAATCTGTGGCTTGGATGGAGACGATGGGCAAGGAGTAGATGCGTTGGAGAAACGTCTGCAGTTTAAACAAATTACTTTTGGTGATACCGTCAGAACGCGCGATTTATACACAGTATGTCACGCACTCGTATTCTATTGTGATTTGTTCGATAGTACGTGCATGTACAATGAATATTCAAAGTCGGAAGTTCTGGATTGTGAATTAAACATGTCAATTTTATGTTAAACCTCGTTCAAAATACTTAAAAAATGCCTCTAAAATGACAGATTTTGGTTGAGAAAGCACCAGCCGAAGCCCGTCTTACTTTCCAGTTTCAGTCGCCAGAGCGTACGCCAAGAAAACTTACGGGAGTCGCCATATTCCGCGCTGCAGTTCAAAACTGTGACGCCACATACGGACAAATTAGACCTCTACGCCCATTGGTTACAATCTGTACTCTCTCGTGCCGTAATATTAACAAACGTATAAATATAAATTCCACATTTCTATATTCGCTAGACTGCTATTACAAAAATAAAGACATACTTAATACAATAATTTTATCATTCGTTAAAAACAATACATTCTTTTTGCTTAAAAATATAGAATTATCTTTCTTTTGCAACGACAATCTAACAACAAATCAGAAGAATTCTCCAGGTGATTTTCGGTGGGCTAGACTTTTTATTTAGACCATATAGTTCTGTTCTATATCTCCGTATCTTACCACGATTTAATTCGGCCGAATTATATATCTGAGCACACTCAAAAGATATTTATATTTGCGATTTTCTACGAAATATAACTCGGCTAAATAAGATCGTGGTAAGGTACGGAGGTATGTAGCTAAATTATTGTCTGAATGACCAAAACGCTAACGCTCAGAATAACCAGCTGGAGAATATGCCATTTTCGTAATGTATTGACAACCTACCCCCTAACGCGTTATCACATCCACCTGTATTTCGTGATTCAGTTTCAATGGATGGGACGAATCTATGAGTTGTTGCTACTCGGACAAACCTCGGACAAGCTTTGGGGTTACCAATAGAAACGTATTGTTTGAACGACGTGAATATAGTCTGCATACATAACAAAAACGGTCTATTCTTCCGATTTGTTGTTGGATTGTCGTTACAAAGGAAAGATAATTCGATATTTTTTAGCTGAACAAATATATGTAATGTTTTTAACGAATGATAGAGATATTTGATCAAATATGTTTCTATTTTTTTTTTGTAACAGCACTCTAGCGAAATTAAAAATGTGGAATTTATATTTTTACATTTATTAATATTACCGCACGAAATAGTACAGATTCCAACCAATGTGGTTAGAGGTTTAATTTGTTCTTATGTGACGTCACAGTTTTGAATGGCAGCGCAGAAAATGGCGACTCCCGTATGTTTTCTTTGCGTACGCTCTGGAGACTGAAACTGGAAAGTAAGATGGGCTTCATCTGATACTTTCTCAACAAAAATCTGTCATTTTAAAACCATTTTAAGTATCTTGAACGAAGTTTAACATAGAATTGATATGTTTAGTGGGTAAACTTTCCCTTTAAATAGATTGCAAAGTCTGCGTGATCGTTGTTTGACTTCATCATCAAAATTGTCGATATGATATTTTTAAAAAGCGCAAACAGAAAAGATATATGAGTATCAAATAATGTATACTTATGATTCACATAGACTTAATATTCCTATTAAACGTCGAACGAGTGTTGTTTGTCTTGTTAGCACATGAAAAATATCTGATCTTCACCTAGTGAACGCAATAAAGTACCCATGACAAGTGCCACGTCAGGAGCAAACAAAAATTACATGTGGGTCTTTCATAAAAGTTTTGTTTGTACAATGTGCTACGTGCTTCCGATGTGACAAGAATGATTCATTTCAGAGACGGAGTTAGATTTTGGATGCGAGAGGCTAGGTCTAGTGGGCGTGTATACAAAGACACACATAAACAACACCACACACATTGCCATACACATATACACACTTGCTTTCATATCATAATAACATTATTAGCGAACTTAAGCCAGTTGTAATGTAAAACGTGTTGACTTTCTTTGATATCATGAGTCTAAGCATTTTTTTAATCCAATTTTAGGCATACACTCAGTACTAGTACGGATAACGTGCTCACAGATATACTGTGTTTTTTGAATATTTAGTCTGTATAACGGATTTTCTTTTAACATTTCTGCACACTGCATATACCAGATATAATAATGAATGACACCTAGATGTATAGACCAATAGGCATCACTTATGGGGAACACGCATTTGCATTACTGTAACAGTGGACAGAGCATGTTTACGCTTTGACACCTGGTGAACCAGGTGGGTGTTTCATCAAGCTGTTCGTTAGCTACGAATGACTTTACGAACAACTGGTGATCTCTTTTTGTGCTAAATGCGATACCACGCTTTGTTCCTGTTCTAACATATTGGGAGCTAATTCCCAACAATCCTAATCAAATTTGACAAATCATAATCTCTTTGTATTCAGACACTTGTTAACAACAAGAATTTTCATTTGTAAACATCGTATTTGAGCTTAAGCTGATGGGAATCAAAAGCATTGAGAATGTGATTTAGCACAAAAAGGGGTAACCAGTCGTTCTTAAAGTCGTTCGTAGGTTACGAACAGCTTGGTGAAACACTCCCCGGGGCATCTCTACAAACATAGTGTTTGACCTGTCTAGCATGACTTAGAAACTAAGGAAAGTGACACATACTTACACACACACACACACACACACACACACACACACCTACACGTCACTTTTAAGCCAGAATAAATCATTAAAAATGTCAGGACCGGGATTTCGGTCCCCATTTTTTAAAAATGTCCCGAGTATATTGGTGTGTATTAATGTTACATTCATGCATAGATGCACACACGCGCGCGCGCACACACACACACACACACACCCATGTATATGTAGAATTATAATACACATGTATACATGTATATCGAAAGATACATTTTAATATCTGAACAAAGTGCAGTGAATGTACGTCTTGTACAACTATACACATGCACATACTCTTCTTACAGCTGTCGTTTATAACAGACTTAGCGTAGTACAGCAAGATTACGAGGTGTGTGGCCACAACACACACTATTACACGCACATGTATGAGACAAACGCGTATCGCATTCAGAAACATGACTCTGAAGCATGTACAATCATTCCTAGCACGTGACCATTAAGACCCACCCCTTAATCTTCATTCGTCGATCTGAATATAGCCTTTATTCAATCCTGGGGCGTTCCTTCAGCCCCACTCTCATCCCTCTTCCTTTCTCTTTAGTAAAATACATTCTTTATATCGTTTATGAAATACCAATGAAATATAATTTGTCTTTCGGTACAAATAAAGAAACGAATCGAGAGAAGTCGTTGAGAAAGACGAGAAATGTACTGAACCAGACACCAAGGGATGAAAGATATGATTGCTACTTCTTTATGTATGGCTGCGACAGCTGGATGTTAAAGGAAAATGAATAAGAATACTATGCAGCACATATTATCAGTCTAAATATATGAACACTTTAACATGTGTTTCGGTAATAGACTTTGTAATTTCGTACTGAGGCGCATTGGGTGCATATTGTAAATACCTCTAGTCTTGACTTGATAAGAAATAGACTTCAAGTCATGTAAAAGGATTTTAGTATAGCTTCGACGTTACATCTCAGATAAAAAATTCCGAAGGGCTTAGAACAAAAAATGGCTATGTACATTATATATTTTATTGTTTATTTCTTTTAAAAGAAACAAAATATCCAGGATTCGTTTGATGTGAACTATGCTTATTATTTCGAAATACTGATTCCCCTAGTTGTAGACTCACCTTGTATTTATCCACAATCGTGATTAGGTGTCGCTTGGATAGAGAGAGTGGCCAAGGAGTTGGTACGTTGATGACGTTAGAGCCCAAAAGGATAATCCAGTTTGTTACTCTTACTCCATCGCCATGTGCACTTTACCCCGAGAGGTATATCAATTATTCAAAGTTAGAAGTTTTTAGTTACTCTCTGAACCGTATGACTTCAATGTTCGGAAATTTCCATATGTCCGTAAAATCCAAACCGTATTTCAAAATGATTTATTCGCTAGTGTTCCATTAACACTGGACGCTCAGATGATCATGATGGCTGGTCTATGCATTGTTCGTGTTGTAGAGGCGTGTATTCTGCAATCAGTCATCAAGATCTCTGAACTCATTTTCAATATCGTCGACATATATACGTTTTTACTCGTCTACAAATCAGATTTACGATTTATATATTTACTTTAAAAGTCAGATGAATATTCGTCAAAGGTGTTGTTTATGCTAGGTAGAGTCTATTAATAAATACATAAAATCGGTCTAATCTCTGGTAATAAATACATAAATCGGTCTAATCTCTTCACAGTAAGCGTCATAGAGTATCCATGGCAATTCCCGCAAAACAGTTTTGTTTGTACAATTTTGCTGAGTGCCCACGATGCGATACGACGGAGCAAGCCAGGGGTGGAGGTAGTATCGGGACACGGGAGAGAGAGGGGGCGGTTTCTACCACATAACTGAGGTCGAGAGGGTGCTCGAACAATCACCCGTTAACTTTACTAATTCAAACAACTGCACGAGCCTATTGGGCCAATGTACATGGCTCTATGACACCAGCGTACCATTGCTATGTTTGAAAGGCTTTTTTATGGCTTCATTTATCGCTTATCGTAAAATTTCACGCAAAAAAGTTGGAGTAGTTATCAGGCTACATCATTTGGTCTAAGACCTGTTGATATTCAGGACTTGCCACGACCTAAGTTCGTTGATGTCCGAGGAGTTGTATGAGTCAAAAGAGTGAATCAGAACATGAAACCTCTTCGCCCATCCCCTTGTCTTCTCTCTCGCTCCCAGCTCGACTAAAATAATGTTTCTTCTATGTTATCCCCCATCCCGCCCCTCCCCCTCTCTCTTTGATTCAAATAGAAATAGCCAAGTCTGACTCTCTCTCATTCCCTCT
This sequence comes from Arbacia lixula, assembly GCA_963669155.1. Taxonomy (NCBI): domain Eukaryota; kingdom Metazoa; phylum Echinodermata; class Echinoidea; order Arbacioida; family Arbaciidae; genus Arbacia; species Arbacia lixula. Next base: position 13,369,765 of record OZ022592.1, on the reverse strand, counting down.
CCTCTGTCCACATCCCTTTTCAATCCAAGTACATATTCATGCTTTATATGACATAAAAAATACCAATTCCACTTCTTTGAGCAGCACTCGTTCTACTTTCAAATATCACACTTCATTTAGTTAATAAATAACTACAACATAATTCTTTTTGTGACTTTTTCGATGGTTTATTAAAGAGCACAACAGTGCATAATTTCAATCATTATCGAAAGTTGAGTTTCATTTCACGCACCTCTGATATAACAAGTGTAATCAATGCAAGGTCGAAAACAGCTTCATAAAGAGCAAAGTTGAATCAATTTTCCTTTCCCAGAATCAAACAAATTCTAATAATCTTGTGCATTCGAGCTTCATTCATTGCCAACAATGCTCGTTTGTTCAGTGGGTAGATGTGTTTCCCTTATGAGCATGATGAGAGATAAAGTAACAACGAGGTGCAGTGCTTAAGTCAATGGGTTTTTCATGGAAAATATCGTAATCATGTTGGTAGCAGTTTAAATATCCATTCATATTTTAAGATTACAGATTCTGTCATTCACAATATCACGCTTTTAGATCGCAGAGATCTTAATGATATCGTACCTGTTATACATAGGTATACAACTAATGGCAGCTTCACCGCTAAACATACACATGTCAACAAGAAAATAATACAGAAATCCAAGGGAAGAGAGACGCATATCTATAATACAAGACTGTTATGAGATCAATATGACCTGAATATTATTCAAGATAATATTGGGCCTTGCAATTCATACCAACATTAAGAGTGTATCAACTATTGTATAAACACGGTATCAGTGTGATCTGCAGTTCCTCAAGCTACTGACATACAATATGCGACGCTTTAATCCTTAACCCTTGACACTCTCATTGAACTGTATTGATAAACACGCATTCGTTTATAGATATTGCTCTTTAGTGCGATACTCAGCTATGTATGATCCTCGGGTTAAATATTTACAGTGTTCCATCAGTAAACCATTTTACAATGCATTGATGTCTTGCTCGCGCACCTACTTAGATGTCAAGTTACTGATAAATGAATAACATATCACAAAGGCAACTGGTGTATGCCAGGGCATTATAATTATATACAGCAACACAAGGTGAGGTAAGCTCCTGGTTGAATTACAAGTTTACTTGTACTGAACTGGGATGACCAATCCACTTTTCATAGGTCCTTTTCTTTTGCGTATTGTGCTACATTGGATGTTAGAAATATCTGCTACTGTTTATGATACCAATATACACTCGCAATTTAAATTATTACCATAAATTATGTTAGTCATGAAGACTTAACGATACCAAGATGAATTTATTACCAAACAGCAAAACAAGAGTTAAGATGAGGTCGAGTGTTCTGTACAGTGCTTATACATCTTCATCTTGCAAACCATATGGTGGGTGAAACATAATACATTTTGTATTTAATAAGGTGTGATTGTATTGTTTTATACATCATAACTCCTAGATTTCATTTCCAACACTTTCCATTGAGAGATATGTATCGCATAACCAACCGTACCATACTTACATGTATATATACATGTATGTTGGCAACACTTTGAATGCTTACACATATTACGTATGTAGTTTAATGCGGCAGTAAAGAGTATAACAGCATGTCATGAATAACACGTATGAAGCTCAATCATTGAGAGGCTATGTATATTCAGCGCATGAATAAACTTACATTAAGAGAAGAGAAATACACACACAAAATAGCATACCTATTCCACATTAAATGATACGTGTTTGTTTTAAAAAAGTTTGACATTATAATAAAGGAAGTTAAATCATAATATTGAAATGAAATTGCTACTTTTTAACATATACATTAAGAAAGTCAGTGGATGCAAAAAACAAAGCTTTTTAACGCTGGGCCCCTATTGAAGAAAATACATGATATATATATAATATAATACAGTAGGCTATAATATTTTCACACAATATGAACAAAATGAAATGTTTTCGATATGTGTAAGAACTAGTCACCTCTGTGCATTAAGGAATATAGTCACATAGTAGCAGTACGTACTATAATGGGGCAGCATACTTTAAACGTATAACATCATGCATGAAGCTCAATCGTTGAAAGGCACAATCCAAATCACAATCTACATTAAACCATGTTAACGAAGTTACACAGGAAAGCAATACGTTTATCAACTCTTTGCCTGTCACATGTAGACTTATTTACGATTTATACACACAAATCCCATAGAGAGCCATTTTGCCTGGCACATGAAGGATCAATGTCATATCTTTTCACATACCATCTATAATAAATGATGGTGTGGTGTTTTTTGGACAAAACTGGAAGACATATATCAACACAAAAAACATAACCCATGCTCATGATCATATCTGTTGTAGCTTTTTAACGCTGAACCCTTCATGAAGAAAAGACAAGAAAATGATTGCAATACGTGAAGTCACAATAAATGCTGCAATAACATTTTTTTAAAGCACTTGACATAAGATAAAACGAAAAAGAGGGGTGATGGTGTTGGGTAGCCAACTTAACGCATCAGTAGAGAACATAACATATATTTTTGATGGCATGCATGAAACATTCATAATCAAGAGTACACAAAGAACTAATGTTTACTGATAATACAGACACGTAGAAAGATGTATAAGCATGATATACAGGCAGCATCATTGACATAGCATATACCCAGCGGAGGATAAACATACTATAATATTTTGGATCTTTGTGAAAACTAGCACACGCCCATTTATAACGCACGTAGCAGTATGCGACATGAACGCGTATATCATGTCATGAATAACATGTATGAAGCTTAAACAATGAAAAGTACAATCCAAATCACAACCTACATTCAACATGTGAATAGCTTTTTATAGAAAAACAGTATTACATGTTCCATGTCTCATTGTAACATTTCATTCTGTTTTTTTTTTTGACAAAACTGGCAGTGATAGAGTACAGAGACTTGGACTATTATATTGCAATGAAATCGATAGATTATCACACATCAAAATAGAAAATAGAAAAAGCTAAATACACGTAATCAAAGTAACTTCAGCTGGACTACCCATCCAAAAAATCAAAAGATGATTACGATACGATAAGTTTATATAGTGCCTACCTGCTTGATTGAATATACTTTACATAACAGAACGGAAAACCAGAATAAACAGCATATCAGTGTACTTATACTCACATAGGTAAAATAATGTGAGATGGAGGAAACTGTGCGGGTGGTGAACAAGTACCATGGTTTTACCAGTTGCAAAGCATTGTCTAACTGAAATTCATTACCTTGTACCCAAGGCAAGAGAGAACATCACTTTTTAGATCGAGATGCATGGAACTTTTAATGTAATGATATAATACATCTATTTACAAACAACATGGAAGTAAGAACAGATAACTGAACATGCTTTCCAAGTAACTCAACGCTACATGAACAAAAATATATACTCGCGTCTATGCTTTAAGGTACATTTTGATTATTTACACTTAATGTACGTAGTAAAATGCGACAGTAAGGCGTAAAACATGTCATGAATAACATGTATGATTCAAAGAAAGGCTCAATTTACTTCGTGATCCTCATCCAACATTTGAATTAAATTGTATGTAGAAAAACAGTTTTAAAAAATCCATATCAATGATATATTTTTATTTGTTACTTCTTTGACAAAACTTGAAGACATAACTTAAGCCCCAAATTTGAAATGAAAGTAATATATAAAGCACATACACTAAGAAAGTGGATGGAAACAAACATGTTTTTACGCTGAACGCATCATAATGCAAATAAAGAAAGAGGAATTCAATATGGTAGGCTTCAATTACGGGCCTACCTGGGTATTTTTTAATTACGTACTTTACTTTTCCAGGAGGAAAATACAACATACAATAAACATCAATATTCAAATATGTATGATGTCGGAGTTAACCTCGGGTGCAGGGAGGAACGATGGTGGTGAACCAATGCTGTATTGTGCAAATCAATGTTATCATGTATTACCCAACCCAACGCACCAAGCTAGTACATAAACAAATGTTTTGCATGACCCGCGTGGACCTCTATGGTATAAGGTACTACCTAAATTTACAGAAATTATGTAAATGGTTATGATACATTATAAAAATACGATGTCCAAGCAATAACACAACAAATTAAATGTGGTAAATATGTGTACACGTCTGGAAAGGCATAATATGGCAGAGACAATACAAATTTAAACATTTATATAGATTTGTGTGTCTGTAAATATCTTCTTATATAAACAGTACGTATATGCAAACCATATAATACAACTAAACAGACAACATGATGAGATAACAATATTTGAGAAAATCTATAACTAAAGGCTGAATCGAAATGACCACTTGAATACAATGTGGAAAGTAAAATTAGATATATAACACAGATACCTATATATCACGTATATCACAAATGTACTGTATGTCATGAAATCTATGTCTGAAGGTCCGTGATGATGCTAGGCATTGGAACATCCACATGAACGTTTGTTTTTCTCTTCCAAAATGTACAAGAGGAAAAGCTTGTTATAGGAATGTGAGCAATTCCCCTTTAAAACATTAAAGTAATAAAACTAACACCACCATGATACATTCAAAATTGTGCATACCATAATGGCTTCAAACACTATCTGAAAATTAATATTGATATCCTAGAACTACATAACTGTCTTGTAAGTAGAGGCATATCTGACGGAAATACGGACAAGTCATGTCCCTGCATACAACCAACAACACAGAAATTGATGCGAACCTATGCCGGCCGACACTGTGCCCCGATGAGTTATATCATGGGACGTGAAGCTACACTGAAGCAGGCACGACATTTACCATTTACCCGCGGTTATCGGTAGGATGTTTTACAGCTTTCGTCCACTTGGTCTATTTTTTTCCCAAAGTGACTGTTTTCTCCTGAAGGACGTCTGTCTTCTGTCACTCCTTGAACCTGAGATAAACAGAATCGATCAAAAATGAGGTGAGAAGGATGATTACAACCATGTGTACAACCCCAAACTCTTTCACTGACAAGATTTCAAACGTTAGATACTCTCATTCATCGTTCAATTTACGTTATGAAACATTTTATGACCCATGGTATAACTCATCGGGGCACTGTGTCGCCCGTCACGGGTTCGCATCAATATCTGTGTTGTTGGTTTTAAGTCATGGACATGACTTGGAGTCCACCAAAACAAAATTTCGATGATTGCAAACAAGTTTTTTTCTTGCCAAAAATAACATGGAGTAAATAAGCACCCGATCTTCTTTCTAGTAACACAATTTGGAGAGAAACATCTGAATTCGTCGCAGTTTCCGGGTTCGATTTCAATATACAAGGTGTATGCTTAAACATTGTATTGTTTAGACTGTTCACAGTTTTCTTGTCCTTATTACAAAGCAATTTAATGGTTTGAACAAATAAAAGGGGAAGTTCACCCTGAATTTTAAATGGTTTTAATCCTTGCAAGGTTAATAAATTTATGATTATTTCAAGCTTTAATTTTGTGACGTCACGTGCGAGATGCTCTTTTTTATGTGGTGTATGATTCCATTCATTCACCTTTTTTTTTTGGACAAAGTAATATATATTTTCAATAAAGGTATGTGTGTATAGATATGTGTCTAATCAAATGCATTAGAAATACATCGTACTCAATTTATAACAGAGTACATCGCAAGTGACGTCAGACCAAAGAAACGTTGTTTCTTTAACTTTTCTTCTGTTATTAAAACCGACTTGAGTTCAGGGTGGGCTATTCCTTTGAGTAGACTTCCTTTTGTTATTATATTGGAACTTTTCATCAGGCAGTGACAGTCACGGGTGGAAGAAATGATTTCAAAAGTAAATACCATCTTGGATAGGTGATATCACACTTACACTCCTTTAGCAGCATATCTGCTATGTGCTCCTTTCCCAAATCTTCTAAAGCCTTCTTGAGAACCGCGAGCTGCTGTGAAGGCCGAACCCTCCGTTTCCAGTCTAGGAGCATTCGACGACATCCCGACGACGTTTCGCCACTTTCATTATATTTCACAGCGACTGAGTGAGAAAAGCCAAGTTTGAATCCCAGCTCGAGAAACGTCGAGCCCAGACAGTCGTCAATGATGTCAATATCCTGCTCCGTAACCTCATCGATGGCAGCTCTGAAAACAACAACAAAAAATCATAAAAGATTCAAAGATAATGTGACATTAAATTTTAAAAAATGGTCACATTCAATACTTTCTTTTTTGTCGTGTTTGTTTTCATCTTGTGCTGTTTTGATATACAGACACGGACACGATTCTGAAATAATTTACAATTGCGTTAGAGTAAACTTTAAAAGACGGACAGTGCTGCTATGATATAAGTTACTTCAGAAAATGCTAAACAGTAATGCTCAAATGTAGTACTAGCACAATGAGCTGTACTTCTATACGTTCAACTTATATCCTTTCGATATGTTTTATTACTAGTCCCACTCCTGCCCCTTCTGCTTCTTTCACTATCCAATGATCTACATCATCTCCTTCGTCGTTAATCTCTCCTCCTCCTCCTCCTCCTCCTCCTCCTCCTCCTCCTTCTTCTTCTTCTTCTTCTTCTTCTTCTTCTTCTTCTTCTTCTTCTTCTTCTTCTTCTTCTTTTCCTTCTCCTCATAGTATCATTATATCAAACTACGTACGGTTCGTTTAGCTGACCGGGTACTGGAGACAGAGGTACGACATCTGTTCAGACAAGATATAAACACGTATAATATATAAATGTATTTCATTTTAATAAACGGGTGATCATATTTGGCGGGAGGTGGTATGATAATAGCCATAATTATCAAACATATTTTCATAACGCATACCACATAAGCACATTAGCACGTCTGGACGTGCTTGATTATAATCCTGACCGTAGCCAAGCAGCCGTAATCAGCACGTCTGGATGTGCTTGATTATAACCCTGACCGTAGCCAAGCAGCCGTAACCAGAGTAAGAAGTTAGTTAGATCAAATTATTTGAGGAATAAGTTGTGTGAGACCAATCAGCTTTACCTGGGTGAAGAATAAAGGATCTCTCTGCCAACGTCAAGAGCTCTCTCTACTGTACCACAACCTCATGAATTAATACAGCACATTAGTAATGGAAAGCACACACATTTCGAGCGAGAGAGCTAAAATCACTTATACAATTAATGACCTAGACATCAATGTCTTAAAAGCACTATGGTTTATGGATTGATAGTGGTTACGGACACTCAAACGAATGTTTGTTAAGCATGGTTAAATGTATGGTTTCTTTAATTATTTGGTTGATCAAGAATGAATGTAATTTAGCCAAGATGAATTGTGAATGTCCAATGCAAGTAAACTTACATGCAAGTAAATATTCTAATAGTAACCTCGTTAATTTATGTGTCAGATTGAAAATGTACCTTCGATAGCTATGTCAAAGTCTGCAGTCAATTCTTGGAGTCCTTGCTGCACCTCTAGTCGAATCTGTTTGTGCCCACTGCTATGTGTCGAGAAGTCCATATTAAAGGTCAGGCTGAGAATCTCCTTCTGGCAAACCTGCTGAGCTGGAATCTGTTTGTAGTATTGTAAAGTATTTACCTCCAAAATATAAATTGTATGGTCTAAAATGCAATGCTAATAATGTGCGTAAAGTTTGAAATATCGGAAAAGGAGGTTAGGAAAAAGTACTATAATTTGTTCATAAAAAAGTAGAAACGAGCCTGGTAAAATTAGGAAAACACGCTCAGACATACATGTAAATTACTAAGCCTGTAGAGATAAAGTATAGTTACCGTGACTAAATCCGTCTTGTCTCCATCGACGTAGCGCATACTGATATTACCTGGTGCAGATGTGAAGCATAGCTCCTTCATTCCCCTTGCTTGGGAGAACGAGTCGGGTAACCACCTTTCGTCTTTGCATATGTCCTGAATAGAAATGAGATTTGTAGTTTAATAGCTCATTAAGTGAATTCGATGGAGAATGAACATTATCATGCTGTTTGTCCGGCAGGATTTTTGTTGGTGACAAACGTGAAGGTAACTTCTCACCCTCTTTTTTTAATCATGGTTATGACGCTATAGTCATTTCAAATTTAAAGGCGACATAAAAGCTATGATCTATACTCCTAATTATTTTTTTTATTTGGTTTTGTCTCTTCTTTCATAACTAACTTGCATTGTCTCAATAATCTTCAAGGCATGTTCTACGATGCGATCTAACCTCTTCAATGGAAGGAAGGTTGCGCATGAGGTACACATGTAGCTCGGGTCGGCGATCAGCGGGCATGTAGAGTGGATAAAAGCAGATACACTTCAGTTTCAATCCTTGCTCCGTTTTAGCAGACACAACGAATGAATGCAGTTGCTCGATATCCATCGTGATCTCATTATTCAACATTTTTGATGCTGCGGGACCACGTGAAATCAGCCGTTGTCGACTGAATGTACCTATGTGAATAGGGACAAGAGAACAATTGGAAGAAGAGTTATTTTAGTCATATACCTGAATGGTTATATTGATGGAACCTTCATGGCTTACGTCCGTAGACTCTCAAGAAAAAGCTATTTTGATTACCAACATAACGTGTATGTTTATTGTAATGTACAAAAGCCAATCTACAAAATTATATTCGTCAACTCACACGTGACGAAATAATCTAGCGACTCTACTTGTTACACTTAATTAAATGCATCTACCTTTCCCTTTGTTGGCGTTGACAAACATTTGTGGGACATCTTTCGTGTCGTCAAGATCAATGTAGTATGGTAGACTGATGCATGCTGTCTGGCGGAGCTGATAGCCAATTGGCGACAGCTCGACTACCGGTGTAACAAGGCACTCTCCTTCCTTCAGAGGGAATGTTGCCCCAGTGTAGATTGGTCTCATAGTAACGAGAACCCGGTTTCCTTTCGGGATTGCGTTAACAGGAACCGACATCTGCGCAGATGTGTTGGTCCCCTCCACTAGCCCACCTCGACTGTCTAGCACGGCATATGCGATGGGACACCGATAGCCAGGATGCTCCGTCATAGCTGTGGAATATAATTTAAGACAGTTGCTTTAAAAGTTCAACAAGCTCGTATCAAAAGAAAATGTAATACGTTTATCTTTCTCTTTAACATTAAAACAAAATTGAATAATTGCGTATTCAATGACATCATTTTGCGAATTTACCAGTTTTAATAGAACTTTCATAAAACAAGAATACAATTTATGCTCGACGTCTCTATTGTTGACTTAATATTGCAATGTGCTCCGTGGTGGCGTGAACCAAATCTCCGTTTAGTGGGATTAAACTATTTCTCAGTAAATCGCATTATAAGCATAAAGCACATTGTGATGCAAAAATAAAAAAAAATGAATTTGTACTTACATAAACTAAATCATTTGCTAATCATGACATGGGATTACAGCAAAATAGAGTAACCCGAAAAATAATGTTTTGAGAAATACGAGACTCAAAATTAAACCAATTACCATTTTTCTGCCTTTTGTTTGTGACATTCTAATATCGGCACGCAAGTATTTTTCAGTAGAAACGTACCAATTTACCAAAAGAAGGTATCGTGACTTCAAAAACCAAAATCATGATTATAACAATGACGTACACGTACTTATGTCGTGTGTTAATTATACATTCCCGTTCTCTCCATTATTATCATGTTCTAGATTAAGATTACAATGAAATCCTTCCACCATTCTTTCAATAAATTCGGTTTTAAATTTTTTTACATGCCTTTGTGTGTATAATACAGGATCACGTAATAATCATCTTTAAAATGGTGATAACGGCAATATATCAGCATTTATTAACAGACATATGCATCATATATTATTAAAGAGACTTGTACGTCATTGCCATATCCATGATTTTGATTTAAAAAAACATCGTTCAGGCAAATTGATTCAGTGCGGGAACTATACAGCGCGTAGCTATAAGTCAAGATAATTTCTTTTGCCAAATTGACACGTATCCGCTGAAGAATGTTTGCGAGCCGCAAGTTGAGATACGTTCTTTTGTCAAACTGATGTCTCCGTGGGAGAATACTTGTCCGACGTAATTTGAGATACGCTCTTTTGCACAGATAAAAATCCGAAGAGTGCCTTGATATGGTTAAGAGCTGCATCTAATTTTATAATGTAATTTGCTCTGAAACAAATCAATTTTTAAAGAAAATTTATGGAAACATTTACCAGAATCATTGTACAAATGGACTGTTTTTAGAACGCCACAACCAAAAGAGAAACAATGCTAAAGGATTTGATTTTCGATCTCGTTTTTCTCAAAAGATGATATTTCAGGTTACGTGTTTTTCTTATAAGGCCTACACTAACATAGTTCATGGGTCGGGTTTATGGTGGGCAAAACGACGTATGTTGTTCTGCTGTAATATTTCATATCGTATACATGTCGTTTCTAGTATGGTAAAACATTTAAGATACGTTCCCCTGCTGTGCCAACACGAATGTTTACGGATCTCAGGTTGCGCTCTCTTGGCTAGTTAGAGATGACAAAGTTGTAACAAAATGTGTAAGATATTTCCTTCTATCTTTTGTATTATATAAAAAAAGAGTTTTGCGTCTTTCACAAATGGAGCAGATGGAATCTTATTTACCAAATAATACTATTTCAAGTAAGAACTCGAAATTTTGGGGCTACGCTCTTTTTCCTTATGACGGTCTTAGACACAGACAAATGTAAGTTTCAGTACAAAAACACCCTGATCATTCACCCTTTGCAATCCGATTGGCAGGGTCCGTTAGGTTGTGCGTCTGCAGAACGGATAACAGAGCTTCTCGTGTCCCACCAGACTGAACCCATCTCTTCAGCATGCGGAGAGAGCAGTGGCGGATCTTAGGTAGATTTTGATCCTCGGGTATGTCGCCTATATCCTGTTGTAGCACGGTCTCTGAGATGCCAAGACTGTGTCCCACAGACCACATAGAGGATCCCTTAGTCAGTGCAGAGCAGACAGCGACGAGTTCGTCAATGGTTGGTGAGCCACCTGCCTTGTCAAGCCAGTCAGCTGACTTAACAGATTCCACTGGAGTATCACCTGTGATATACCATATATTTGTTAAGCTCAAGAGATGTTGTAGTGAACTTAGTCCATGTAAATGCGTTCATTCTTTACTTGCTTTCAATGTTTCCTATATGTTGGTGATGTTCCCTTTGAAAACATATTTTTATTTCATGTGCAAATATCTCATGGTACATATTTAAAAAGCCATTGACAATTCTGCTTTCGATCCGCCTTCTGTTCTCTTTTTCCTCGATTTCCAAACACTGCCCAAGATTTGTATCCATAGACATCTGTTGTACAAGAAAGATTGATACCTGTCACGATGACCTCTTCTTCAGCAGTTCATGTGAACTTCTTAAGTGCAACAGGCCGGACTTTCCGTCGGTCCCGGGGGAGCAGAGAGGTTGGGTCAGGAGTGGCTGCTATTTGGATGACAATAGAAATTACATGAAACGCTTACCAACACCTTACAATTTAAAATGGCAGACAACATGGATTCGAATTTCTAGTCAGAGGAAATTATTATTCCATTTGCATTTAACATTTAAAATATACGAATTATTTTGTGTTTGATGCTCACGGTATACTTAAGTGTACAGTTGTTTTATTTTTTTATTTGTTTTTCCTGCTGTCCCATATGTTATCCTGCAATACCTTTCCAGACCATTTATGCAGGAAGGATTGGTGTGACGCCCTTAATACCTGATATGAGCATCTCTTCAGCAATTCTTGTGACCTTCTCTGGAGTAACAGTCCGTTCGTCCCGTGGGAGCGAAGAGGTTGGGTGAGAGCTGGGAGCTACTTGGATTACAATAGAAATGACCCAAAATGACAAAATGACAAAAAATATTTCCAGTGGCAGGCAAACGACTCAAAATTTTAAAAAAACATACACAATAAATCTTAAAGCAGGCAGGAAATAGACGAAGTGACTGGCTACAGTCACTACAAATCAGAGAGGCTGATAATGGAGAAATCACAGCTAACAATATTATACATACAGCATGGAAGTAGGTGCAAGTATTGTTTGCATTGTTTTAAGTCTTAAAGACTAAAGACATAACAAAAAAAATGAACTATTGGACTCGAATTATAAAAATTAGTAAACAATGAAACCACATTTCGAAAACATGGACTAGGATGTGCATTGTCTGGATATATTGTAACTCATTTCAAATGGTACCGCAGACAGCTCAATTTTTGCGGAAATAAGTACATTATAGCAATTGCAATGACATTATGGTTTTGCAAGTACTATTTGTTCCGTGTCTTTTTAAAGTAACGTAACTTCAAGATCGTGTAATCTTTGAAAAAAGTACATGATCTAATTTGTATATTGCAATGTAGGTGGGCTACATTCTTGTATTGACATGAAAACAAATTGATATGTATGCATCTTCATATAGTATCCAAGTTTATTGAGAAATGTACAATGAAGTGTAACCTATTAAATCGCGGATTTTCCCCTGCTAACAATATTCTGTAGACAGCAAGGAAGTAGTGCACTGGATACCGAAGCATGGAACACCGAGACACGGTACACCTGCCCTTACATCGTTACCTATATACAAGACAAAGCAGAGTCCAGATTTTGGCCTCCAATAGAGACTATTTCCGCAGGAAGGCTTAGTGTGAAGCTCTTTATACCTGAAACGATGATCTCTTCCTCAGCAGTTCGTGTGATCTTCTCTGGTGCAACAGGCGGGGTCTTCCGCGGGTTCCGCAGAAGCAGGGAGGATGGGTGAGAAGTAGGAGCTATTTGAACGACAAAAGAAATGGCACACAATGGTTGGCATGTTATTGAAAGAACATGCACAATAACTAAAAGCAGATTGAAATAGAAATAGTCATGTCTTGTTAGTAAATACCACACACTACACACCGAAGAGGCTGAAAATAAGATAATCTTTGCTCATGATATTGTGTATACAGCATTTAATGTGTGCACTGTACACCAAAGCATGGTAACAGGAGGTATAGTAAACTTGCCATTACAATGATACATATTCATACCACTTCTGCACGAAGGATTCGAGGCCGAAATACTTGATACGATGTCCTCTTTAGCAATTCTTGTGATCTTCTTTGGTAGAACAGGTGGGGCCTTCGGCAGGTTCCGCGGGGCCAGGGGGGCTTGTTGAGAGCTGGAAGCTATTTGAATGACAAGAGACATGGCACATGATGCTTGGCATGTTATTGGAAGAACATGCACAATAACTAAAAATAGATTAAAATAGAAAAAAGTCATGTCTTGTTAATATCTTATTTACGAGGGGACGGCCTAGAATCACTACAAATCAAAAAGGCTGAGAATGGGCTTTTTCTAACAGTAATACCTATTCATTCATTCATTCACTTCTGTAGTAAGGATAAGTGTGAGGCCCGTAATACCTTATTCGATGACCTCTTTAGCAAATTTTGTGACCTTTTTTGGTGAAATATTGGGGCCTTTCATCCGTCTCGCGAGAACAGAGAGGTGGGGGCAGACCTGTCAGCTATTTGGATGAAAATATGCATGATATATAATGCTAACTCAATTAAAAAATCATGCTGTTACATACTTTTTACGCACACATGACGAATTATGATTTCATATCACAGACCACAAAATGCTTTGGTCTATATTTTTATATAAATTTTAGGCTAGCAACTATGTATAACAAGAGTCGAGTTTAGGAGTTTCTATCGCAATGATATTCCCGGTAAATACGAGGAAATACAGGTTTTTCTTTCTCTGAGTTAAACGGAATTACTAAGCTCATAGATACTCCTCATTATGTCATTGTAAATACATCAGATGTATGTAATTCATGAAGGTGTCTAATGAAGCGTGGTGTGATCATTCCAGTGGTAATTTGTCCTTGATTGTACAAGCTTTGCTATCTAAATTATGATGAATATTAAATTGTATCAGATCAGGAGAGCACCTCGTAGCATAATGTGTAGAGAGTAACCAGGGTTGATCATCACTTTTGTGTGTAGACAAATACCGTGTCATTGTCTTACTAACATGACCAAGGATACGACTGCACCAATAAAGCAACGTAAGTGTGTTCACAACGCCGCCAACAATCCTAATTATCCAGGCCTTGGATGATTTTTGGAGGGGAAAATAAATGTATTGTAATACAAAATGGCCTATAAGAGCGTGCAATATTTCACTTAATTTACAATCTGGAGCCCCACATGGTTTCTTGCTAAGGACATTACAAAATGAGTATTTCCATTCACCTTTTAAATCATTGGGAGCATTCATCACCGACTGCCAGACACATTTGAGAGTGCGGGCAGTCTCAGGGCCAATCGACTGTGATGCTTTCCACTCTTTCAGCATCTGGATGTTTGCATCTTTCCTGTTCCAGATGGTTCTGTGCTCGATGTGCGCTAGTTGTGTCTGGGTGAAGCCGAGACTGAAGCCAACTTCAGCGAACTTACTCGAGGGGATCAGATTGGCTAATTTTATTAAGGTCGAATCTGCGATTTCACTGTAGAAAAGATAAATATTTTTTATGTACATGTCATTTTGACCTTGTTAACTCACCGCAGCTTTTTTGACAAACTAGTGTCTCTAAACATGAAAATACAAGAAATAAGAATATTGCAATGTAAACTCACCCACTGGCACTCGAATTTCCTGCAGAAAAAAATAGACACCAAAGGACACCGATTAAATATTCTGAATGATTAAGCATAATGCAGATATTGTAGTCCCATGATTGCTGAAACCTATACTTCGAACATTTTCACAGATTTTTGCCGTTCTTGTTTTGCAGTTGCCGAATGTGCTTATTTAATGCTTATGTTAAGACACAGTCCCACTGCTAGTGGATATTTCCTTGCTTTGTAGAGTTGCTACGATGAGTCTAAAATACTTTAGACTGTCGGCCACAAATTGGGATGACTTAAACGATGGACTAAGAATGTTGAACAGAATGAAATACAAAGGAGAATAGTCTGTAGAACACTTTCGAATCGCGTTTGCAGTTGGCTGAAAAAAACACAATCACAGTATTTAAGGATTGTGAACGTTTTTAATGATAATTTTATTCAGTCAATATGTGCGGCCTTAATCGTTGTAAATCTATGTCAAGCTTTAACCTTGAGTTCCAGTATAACATAACCCCAGAGGTAATCGAATGCTGATATTCACCTTGAAATATGATTCCACATGTATCATCTATCTGGTCCTGAATCTTCGAGAGTAAGTCGGTCATATGCACCTTGTGGTCCTGATCATGCTGATTCTTTTTCCATCGCATCAACATGTCGATGGTCGCCTGCTGTCTGTCTCTAAACCTGCATGTTGTCGAGTTGCTGTAACGAAAAGCCCAGAGCCACGCCCAGATCGTAGAATTTGTTTACATCGAGCTTTTCAGCAAACTCTACGATGTAGATGTTCAGGTCACTGTCAGGATTATCATGACATGATGGGTGATCAGGGAGGCGCCTGTTTTGGTGGTAATGATTTTAATTCATCAAGAAAACTGTGAGACATAGTACATTTAATGTAAAATTTTCATAGAAGGGAATAGTTATTGGTCTATTTATTCTTCCTGACGAAAAGCCAATACTGCGAAATTACAATAACTCTAATCAGAGTTATGTAACATTACTTGAAGTAGCGCTTATCTGTTTCGAAGTCTTCGTGACATCCATTCAAATCGATTTTTTGCACTCCTAAGTCACTCGAGGGTTCTCAAGGATCAAATACAAACGCAATGTTCAAATCAAACCCAATGTATTTGCGACCCTGTGACTCGTTCAGCTATAAATCATGTATATTGCCCGAGCAGTGACATCGTGATAATCTGCATCTTCCTTCTTAATCTAAATTGGTGTTCCTAAGACAATGTAGGCTTAAACTCCATACTTGACGGGCCTTCTTTGACAGTGACTTCATGTAATATAAAAGAAATGTTATATGACAAAATTGATTAAACTAATCATCGTTGGGTACTTGCATTGTGACTGTGGAGGCTTCAACATCGGCTGCAGCTGACGCACACACATCACCTGTGGGGCATGAATTAAATTTACTTGATCAAAATGCATCAATCGTTATGAACTTTTGAAAGCATAACATCATTTTTCATAAGAAATCTCCATCTCCCTGTCAGCAAAATGTTGATGCTTCTATCAATAGGATTACTCAGTGAAGACCATACGATGGGGATCAAAAAGTAATGCCTCCATAGTCACAAAATCTTTATCAATGATCCGACGAACACCAAATTTACACAGATCATAGCCTGATGACTCTTCTACATGGAACTGCTATTCAACATAGATGCATTTACGCCATCGTTGAACCCAAGCATCAAATCTGGCTTGGAAGTACTCAAAAAGCTAAATTTTAGCCACTAAACATAACCTTCCCTATTCCATAACTTAACAACTGATTTTACTTCAACCATATCTTCAAATCTCTAGAAAGTTTATCATAATAAGAGGTGAGTAGAGGTGTGCCAAGAGCTCCTGGATGCATTTGAAGCTGAGGGACAAGATTTCTTCCAAAATTTGGTTACTTGATATGACACATGGGCATACCTGTATGACCCAGAGGGTAAACTTTAATCCAAGCAATGACGCCATAGCTTTTCAAAACGTCCCAGGAAATTCAAGGCTGCCAGATCGACTCAAAAGGTGATGGCTACAGTGTTTTGGGACACAGAGGGTGTTATTCTCACTGACATCTTCCCTAAGGGTCACAAAGTCAACAGTGAAAGATACGTATTCGCAAGCTGAGCGAAGCCATCAGGAAGAACAGACCACTTAAAGGCATTCATTCCATACAGCTCCATCACGATAATGCAAGGCCACAACGTCACTTTTCACGACCCAGATAATAGCCAAAATTGGGTGGTCTGTGATACCTCATCCACCACACTGTCCTGACCTTGCACCTTGAGACTTCTATCTGTTTGGTCCAATGAAGGAAAGTATCCACGGTTACCCATTTGAAGACTTGGAAAAAGTCAAGTCATCTTTTAAGTCATGGGCCAGGAAGCAAGCTCCAGAGTATTTCCAAGCCGGATTTGATGCTTGGGTTCAACGGTGGCATAAATGCATCGAAAGACATGGTGACTATGTTGAACAGCAGTTTCATGGAGAAGAGTCCTCAGGCTGTAATATGTGTAAATTTGGTGTTCGTCGGATCATTGAGAAAGATTTAGTGAGTATGGAGGCACTACTTTTTGACCCCCTCCCCCCCCCCCCCTCGTATATACCTTTGTATCGCACCATGAAGGCAATCTGTTTTGAGACTCCAAATTTGCCCTGTTGTTTGATGTTGACGGTGATGAGATCAGAGTGCTTCGACATGTGCCCACCTGGCACCGAGAACTTGAATGTCCTCCCGTTGAGTCCCTTGGGTCCGGTGCACGGGGATCTCTGTGGTCATTTAACAAACCAAAACACAAAAACATAATGCGTCTTATGACAATCAATACGTCTACTCTATATAGGTACTCTACCTCACACCGTGTTCAACAATGTTATCAAATCTCATACAATGTTTTCTTTGACATATACAGTAAGTGAAAGAAATAAGAAATGTATTACCTCGCAGCCCAGTTTCGTATCTCCATGGTTACAGGTGAATACCACGTCTCCAGAACGATGGCCAACGTCAAAACTCACTGGACGGTGTGCCTTGCGGTAGGTTTGTTCCAGTTGTTTGTTTCCAACAGTCTACGAGAAAGTGTAAATGTAATGTAATTTACTAAATGCAATGTACGTGATATCTCTTCTTGAGGTACGTTTTGTTTCAAACCTTGTCTTAGCTAATCGAGCATATAAAAGCATTCACTAGGTTACATGGTGTATTCATGCTGATGCAGTGTTCCAGAATATGTCTCTTATAGCATGATGTGACCATTTATAGTATAAATTATGTCCTATGACCATCATATATGAACACATATTTCATATTTCATTTCTGATTATGAATTGTAAATTTGGTATTTACAATGGTTGTCAAATTCTGATAATGTTTCACAAATACTTTGAAGGCAAAATGTTTTTATTCAATTATTGGATTCAATGAATGAACAAAAATTCTTTACTTTTATTCCATCGCTCTTCAAAATGTAGGCCGTAGGGAGAGTGAAACGTTCTCTTTTTACATGAAGACACAGCCGCACCCATTGTACACCACACTACGGTACTCACCGACACACTTTCCGGTAAATCGTTAGCTGCAACGAGCACAATATCGAACCCTTTACCCTCGTCAATGTGATTCGGAATGTATGGGGTACAGACGAATTGCTGGCGCACATCATGTTGCTCCAACGGTAGGAGGACCCACCACTCGGCACAGTAATCGACGAACAGTTCGAGATGATGTTGGCCTACTTTGCAGTAAGGTAGAGCCTCTGGAGATGATGATGATTTCGTTCGTTGAATGTCAAGTTTTTCTTCCGGACCTGTTTGCATGAGGGAAAGAAGGTATAGAAGCTGTTGAATCATAAATGCGAGTGTATATTTATTCCACGAAATCATGTGTTGATATTTTAATACAATGACCTGATGTTTTAACACTATGATATTACACCACGGACATGTTTCTAATATTAATTCATCATTCCATGAAGAAAGTTGATTTGCCTATTCATAAATACATTTTCCATTAAAACAATCGATTTACTTTCACCGTTTATATCCGAAAATCCACAAAATTAACAAACCATTCGCTGATCTCTGGACATATGCGATTATATCTGGTCGGATCGCCTCGGGATTCACCATTGCAGCTGAATGTGGCAGTGTGATTCTGACAGCGCACTTAAAGCGAAAGTTAGCCGGATCACATCTAATCCCATAACATGCGACTGACTCGTCACCGTGTATTCCGCAGAGGGCCTTGTCCCCGACTGCTGCTAGAGTGATGCGGCATTCCTTCCCTTCCTCTACAGCGTTGGGAGGTATCACCATGGAGATTGCTTGTCCGAGATTCAGCTCTTTGCCAACGGTCCCTACAATGCTATCTTTGTCCCCAATAGAAACCGGCTGTTTGGATGTAGATGCTAAATGAAATAGAGGTAAACGAGATCGATAGCCGTAGCTGTATGAAATGTTAAAAAACGTATTTAAAAATGGAAAATATATAAGTGTTATAAAACTTTAACAATTTTCCAAATCTTGGTATTGTATCGTTTTTAACACAGACTTCATTATCACATTCAGTAAGACATTGAGCAGTTCGTGCTACAATTTGTCATTTCATTCCTCTTACTTCCGGTTTTCCCTTAATTTTGCACGTTTTGAATTGGTTCTCATACTGAATTAAAAAGTGGCCGAAGAAAGTCCTTAATTAATATTGCACTATACCACTGAACGAGTTACCCAAACAAATGCTTTAATTTATACCTCACATATAGAGCATGAATTTCTTCCTTCGTAATCATAGTTTCCATACAAGTAACACAAGAATGTATTCGTATAACCACGTAACGAAACACC
This sequence comes from Arbacia lixula, assembly GCA_963669155.1. Lineage (NCBI taxonomy): Eukaryota > Metazoa > Echinodermata > Echinoidea > Arbacioida > Arbaciidae > Arbacia > Arbacia lixula. Next base: position 13,350,269 of record OZ022592.1, on the reverse strand, counting down.
TGATTGAAATATCTTAACTAAAATAACATAAGTATTCAAATTGGAAATATGAATAACACTAGAGCAATTCGACTGCCACGCAGTCGATAAATATGCCTCCGCCTCTTTGCTATTCTCAGAAAATGTGTATGTTTGGTGGGCAATGTACCATTGCTCCTATGTGAAATGAAAATATCACATTTTCTTTTTTCAAGTTTAGCTAAGTTTGGCAATGTTCATTTACTTTTGACCTCTTATTTCGTTGACTTCCAATCTAACCAGTCTGTCTAAATCCATCCTTGCATCAAGTTTATTTAAAATTAGCCAATTTGGGGTGAAGTTTATTGACCTTTGACCTTTCAGGAATTTTACCTAAACTTCACCAATCTACCTCCATAAAGTGATACATCTCTGTAACTAGGTTTGGTTTGAATTGAATCATCAGTATTGGATTCAAAATGAAAAATATCTATTTGGGGGCAATTTTTAGCCAATTTTGGCAAAGTTTATTGACCTTTGATCCCCGACCTTTGAGAAATTTCACCAAAAATGTCATCAGTCTAGCAGTGATCCATTTTTGCACCGTGTTTGGTTGGTATTGCTCCATTGGATTTGGATATATTTTAAAAATTATCACTTTGGGGGCAAATTTTAGCTAATTTTTGGCAAAGTTCATGGACCTTTGACCTTTGAACTCTCAGGAGTTTTACCTAAACTTTCACCAGTCTACCTCCATGAAGTGATACATCTCTGTACCATGTTTAGTTAGAATTGTGACATTGGATTTGGATTTGGAATTATTGTGAAAAATATCAATTTCTGCAAAGTTCATTGACCTTTGACCTATGACCTTCCAGGAATTTCACCAACAATGTCACCAGTCTACCCCTAAGTAGTGATCCATCGTTTCACTAGGTTTGGTTGGAATTGCACCATCGGATTTGGATTTATTGTGAAAAATTTAAAGTTTGGGGCAATTTCTAGCCAATTTTGGCAAAGTTCATTAACCTTTGACCTCTGAACTTTCAGGAATTTTACCAAAAGTGTCACCCGTCTATCCACTAGTAGTGATCTATCTTTGTACCATGTTTAATGGAAATTGCATCCTTGGATTTGGATTTACTGTGAAAAAGGTCAATTTTTGGCAAATTTTCACAAATTTCATTGACCTTTGACCTCTGACCTTTCAGGAATTTTACCAAAACTGTCACCAGTCTATCCCCAAGTAGTGATCCATATTTGTACCATGTTTAATGACAATTGCACCCTTGGATTTGGATTTATTGTGGAAAAGGCCATTTTTGGGCAATTTTTACAAAGTTCATTGACCTTTGACCTTTGACCTCAATCAGATTTGACCCCAATTTTACACACTTCATTAGTTTTATGCAATACATACATGAACCAAGTTTGAAGCAAATCTGCTTGACGGTTCTCAAGATATTGCCTAAACGGATTCGGGACGGACGGACGGACGGACGTAGAATATCACTGCAAAAATGACACTATGAATATAGACCTTCAGAAAACGCTCAAAAATTAACAGATCACATTTTTGCATTGTGTCATTTAGGTCGGGTATTCCCAAAATTCTCTTGTGATAATTTGAGCATATTAAGATTGAGCGTCATCGTCATGAACTTGTTGGTTTCTATGTCTTTATTTCTATCTGTAAAAATATCAATTCTTCAATTAAGGAAGCTTCTCTTACCTCGTATTTCCTGCAACTCCGTCGCAGTTGGTATCCTCAAAACACAATAAAAAGTAATCGTTATTCACGCTATTATGTAGCACATAGCGTAGCACATGCTTGATCCTTACTTTGAAACTCAAAGCTTACTTGTAGCAGCAAAAGTGCTAATGTACCGAAAGCATTAAAAGCGGAAACACTTGTTGCTCCTAAACCTTAGGCGTGTCACCTCATGGAACCCACCACCTTATATGTTGCGTAATAGTAATATATGAGTATATTTTCTAAAAATTAGACCGTTACCCGAAGACTGAGAATAGAAATAACATGGTGCTTAGGCTATGAAAGGACTGATCCAAGAATCCCGTATTTGATATACGGCTGTAACCAATAACCGGTGGTTTCATTTTATTCTGAAACTGACAATAGCTGGATCATTAATTTTGTTGCAATACAGTATTATGCTCAAGTAATTTAATTACTTTCACTGCAAATGTCTCTCTAAGTTACAAAAGTTTTGCGAAATGTTCATTTCCTTACCAATAATAGAACAGTCATTTTTTTCTGAACTGCCCATGTAAGTCATACTGGAATACAACCCACAGAACCGTTATTAAGTGGGATTACCTCCACAACAACATCTGCCGAACAGTCTCATCTCTGGCATACTAAATAGGAAGGTAGCCAGACTTGTCCTTGATGTCATATCTGGCGCCATTGTCAAGTAGGTAGAACACGAGAGCCTTTGCAGAATCTAGGCTGCCGTTGTAGAGGTCTTTGGATATCTAAACAATATGATCAATCAATTTGATTAGATACGTACTTGATGTAAAAGTGTTAATACTGTGAAGACACAAATATTGTTGTAGTGCATATATTACTAAAGCTTCTCTGGATTTTGATTTACCGAATTCAGAAACGATGTGTCTTCCACTTGTCTGTGGTGCTGGTAGCACATGATGATTGCAAGATGGAGAGAGGTCTGACCATTCTCTGACTGGATGTTGACATCAGCTCCTAGACGAAGCAATTGTCCGACCAGTGAGGTGAAGCCTTGTTGTATAGCGGCATGAAGAATTGTGTAACCATCCCCGTAGCGTGCATTCACATAGGCATTTAAGGAGTCACATTGGCTGTCGCGATACTGGATTCAATCAATTAGAAAATAGTTTTCAGCAATGTTATCTTTTTTTTCGCTAGCAAATGCTATGAATGCCCTTTAGATTTTTTTTCAAATCTTATTTTGAATTGTTCTCTTGTTTATGTGCGATATCGACAGTAAGGTAGATCCTTCCTCTAAACAATTCCCATCTTTCGCCAAGTAGGCCAACAATCCATGTTCTTAAATTAAAGAGTACTCCCTTGACCTTGAAATGCATTGTGATCTTTCTTTCCATTCCAGTTTTACCCATAACTTGAATATTACATTCCAAATTCACGACACCTAAGATGTCAGCAAATTTCTATATCTACAGAAGAAAACAAAACTATCAATATTTCTTTACTGTTTAAATGCCAAAATGCTGGTGGTAATATTTATTATATCTTTTTCAGAAAATCAAAAGTCAATAATTGCAAATAATGGCTCTAGGTTTTGGCTTGTTAAGCCATGGTTCAAAAGAGCAGTGAAAAATACATGTATCAGATTGTGATGCAAGTAGTCATGGTTTTAAAATAAATTACAACTTTTTTATGATATGAATTTTTTTCTTAGACGCTGCTACTCTGTCTCGCTGTATTTTCATTTAAAAGTCAACTTAGTACCGACATTTTATTAACATTTCATACCACACATGGATAACACTAGTCGACAAGAAAGAAATAAAAAAATGAATACCTGTCCCAAGTGTTGTAAGATAAGTCCAACTGATTTCTTCTTGCCTTTACGCAGTCCAGTGTGAACACACCTCCATAGATGTGAACAGTCCTCCCCTGTCACCTCATTCACCAAGGCACCATGACCTAGTAGATATGCGACGACTTCTACGTGACCTCCATTAGCTGCATCACGAAGTGGTGAGACGCCTTGCATGTCACAAATATTCATTCTAGCCCCGTGGTTGTGTAATAAGGTAGTAACTTCTAGATGGCCCTTAGAAGCCGCAAGGTGAAGAGAAATTCTTCCGCTGCTATCATTCTTATTCACATTAGCACCGTTATTAAGAAGATATTCAACCACACCCACATGATAATGGTCTGCTGCAATATGGAGAGGTGTCCATCTACTATTGTTCCCCTGATTCACGTCAGCCCCATGGCTCAGTAAGTAAGTGACTACCTTGAGATGACCATTCTGTGCAGCAAGGTATAAAGGTGTGAATCCATCATTATCACCCTGATTCACCTCAGCCCCGTTGGTGAGTAAATAGGTCACAACATCTAAATGACCATTGAATGCTGCATTACGTAAAGGTGTGTAGCCATCCTCGTCCCTCTTGTCCACCTCAGCCCCGAGTTCATGCAGGTAGGAGACTACGTTGAGATGGCCCTTCATTGCTGCAAGGTGTATCGGTGGTGCCCCATCGTTATTATCCTGGTTTACATCAGCCCCGTGAGTGTGGAGATACTTCACTACCTCTAGATGACCATTCTGTGCTGCAAGGTGAAGGGGTGTGAATCCCTCATTATCACCCTGATTCGCCTGAGCCCCGTTAGTGAGTAAATACGTCACTACATCTAAATGACCATTAAATGCTGCATTACGTAGAGGTGTGAAACCTTTCTTGTTCCTCTTGTCCACCTCAGCACCGTGTTCATGTAGATAGGAGACTACATGGAGATGGCCATTCTTTGCAGCAAGGTATATCGGTGGTGCCCCATCATTATCATCCTGGTTCACATCAGCCCCGTGGGTGAGGAGATACTTCACTACCTCTACTTGACCATTAAATGCAGCAACGTGAAGTGGTGTGAATCCCTTATTGTCACCCTGATTCGCCTGAGCCCCGTTAGTGAGTAAATACGTCACTACATCTAAATGACCATTAAATGCTGCATTACGTAGAGGTGTGAAACCTTTCTTGTTCCTCTTGTCCACTTCAGCACCGTGTTCATGTAGATAGGAGACTACATGGAGATGGCCATTCTTTGCAGCAAGGTATATCGGTGGTGCCCCATCATTATCATCCTGGTTCACATCAGCCCCGTGGGTGAGGAGATACTTCACTACCTCTACATGACCATTAAATGCAGCAACGTGAAGTGGTGTGAATCCCTTATTGTCACCCTGATTCGCCTGAGCCCCGTTAGTGAGTAAATACGTCACTACATCTAAATGACCATTAGATGCTGCATCCTGTATGGGTGTGTAGCCTTCCCCGTCCCTCTTGCCCACCTCAGCCCCGTGTTCATGTAGATAGGAGACTACATGGAGATGACCACTCATTGCAGCAAGGTGTATTGGTGTTGTCCCATCATTCCTACCCTGGTTCACATCAGCCCCGTGAGTGTGGAGATACTTCACTGCCTCTAGATGACCATTCTGTGCTGCACAAATTAGGGGTGTTGCTCCATTATTGTCACCCTGATTCACCTTAGCCCCGTTAGTGAGTAAATACGTCACTACATCTAAACGACCATTGAATGCTGCCGTACGTAGAGGTGTGTAGCCCTTCTCGTCCCTCTTGTCCACATCAGCCCCGTTTTCATGCAGATAGGAGACTACATGAAGATGGCCATTCATTGCAGCAAGGTATATCGGTGTTGTCCCATCATTCCTACCCTGGTTCACATCAGCCCCGTGAGTGTGGAGATACTTCACTACCTCTAGATGACCATTCTGTGCTGCAAGGTGAAGGGGTGTGAATCCCTCATTATCACCCTGATTCGCCTGAGCCCCGTTAGTGAGTAAATACGTCACTACATCTAAATGACCATTAAATGCTGCATTACGTAGAGGTGTGAAACCTTTCTTGTTCCTCTTGTCCACCTCAGCACCGTGTTCATGTAGATAGGAGACTACATGGAGATGGCCATTCTTTGCAGCAAGGTATATCGGTGGTGCCCCATCATTATCATCCTGGTTCACATCAGCCCCGTGGGTGAGGAGATACTTCACTACCTCTACTTGACCATTAAATGCAGCAACGTGAAGTGGTGTGAATCCCTTATTGTCACCCTGATTCGCCTGAGCCCCGTTAGTGAGTAAATACGTCACTACATCTAAATGACCATTAAATGCTGCATTACGTAGAGGTGTGAAACCTTTCTTGTTCCTCTTGTCCACTTCAGCACCGTGTTCATGTAGATAGGAGACTACATGGAGATGGCCATTCTTTGCAGCAAGGTATATCGGTGGTGCCCCATCATTATCATCCTGGTTCACATCAGCCCCGTGGGTGAGGAGATACTTCACTACCTCTACATGACCATTAAATGCAGCAACGTGAAGTGGTGTGAATCCCTTATTGTCACCCTGATTCGCCTGAGCCCCGTTAGTGAGTAAATACGTCACTACATCTAAATGACCATTAGATGCTGCATCCTGTATGGGTGTGTAGCCTTCCCCGTCCCTCTTGCCCACCTCAGCCCCGTGTTCATGTAGATAGGAGACTACATGGAGATGACCACTCATTGCAGCAAGGTGTATTGGTGTTGTCCCATCATTCCTACCCTGGTTCACATCAGCCCCGTGAGTGTGGAGATACTTCACTGCCTCTAGATGACCATTCTGTGCTGCACAAATTAGGGGTGTTGCTCCATTATTGTCACCCTGATTCACCTTAGCCCCGTTAGTGAGTAAATACGTCACTACATCTAAACGACCATTGAATGCTGCCGTACGTAGAGGTGTGTAGCCCTTCTCGTCCCTCTTGTCCACATCAGCCCCGTTTTCATGCAGATAGGAGACTACATGAAGATGGCCATTCATTGCAGCAAGGTATATCGGTGTTGTCCCATCATTCCTACCCTGGTTCACATCAGCCCCGTGAGTGTGGAGATACTTCACTACCTCTAGATGACCATTCTGTGCTGCAAGGTGAAGGGGTGTGAATCCCTCATTATCACCCTGATTCGCCTGAGCCCCGTTAGTGAGTAAATACGTCACTACATCTAAATGACCATTAAATGCTGCATTACGTAGAGGTGTGAAACCTTTCTTGTTCCTCTTGTCCACCTCAGCACCGTGTTCATGTAGATAGGAGACTACATGGAGATGGCCATTCTTTGCAGCAAGGTATATCGGTGGTGCCCCATCATTATCATCCTGGTTCACATCAGCCCCGTGGGTGAGGAGATACTTCACTACCTCTACTTGACCATTAAATGCAGCAACGTGAAGTGGTGTGAATCCCTTATTGTCACCCTGATTCGCCTGAGCCCCGTTAGTGAGTAAATACGTCACTACATCTAAATGACCATTAAATGCTGCATTACGTAGAGGTGTGAAACCTTTCTTGTTCCTCTTGTCCACTTCAGCACCGTGTTCATGTAGATAGGAGACTACATGGAGATGGCCATTCTTTGCAGCAAGGTATATCGGTGGTGCCCCATCATTATCATCCTGGTTCACATCAGCCCCGTGGGTGAGGAGATACTTCACTACCTCTACATGACCATTAAATGCAGCAACGTGAAGTGGTGTGAATCCCTTATTGTCACCCTGATTCGCCTGAGCCCCGTTAGTGAGTAAATACGTCACTACATCTAAATGACCATTAGATGCTGCATCCTGTATGGGTGTGTAGCCTTCCCCGTCCCTCTTGCCCACCTCAGCCCCGTGTTCATGTAGATAGGAGACTACATGGAGATGACCACTCATTGCAGCAAGGTGTATTGGTGTTGTCCTATCATTCCTACCCTGGTTCACATCAGCCCCGTGAGTGTGGAGATACTTCACTGCCTCTAGATGACCATTCTGTGCTGCACAAATTAGGGGTGTTGCTCCATTATTGTCACCCTGATTCACCTTAGCCCCGTTAGTGAGTAAATACGTCACTACATCTAAACGACCATTGAATGCTGCCGTACGTAGAGGTGTGTAGCCCTTCTCGTCCCTCTTGTCCACATCAGCCCCGTTTTCATGCAGATAGGAGACTACATGAAGATGGCCATTCATTGCAGCAAGGTATATCGGTGTTGTCCCATCATTCCTACCCTGGTTCACATCAGCCCCGTGAGTGTGGAGATACTTCACTACCTCTAGATGACCATTCTGTGCTGCACAAATTAGGGGTGTTGCTCCATTATTGTCACCCTGATTCACCTTAGCCCCGTTAGTGAGTAAATACGTCACTACATCTAAATGACCATTGAATGCTGCCGTACGTAGAGGTGTGTAGCCCTTCTCGTCCCTCTTGTCCACTTCAGCCCCGTGTTCATGCAGATAGGAGACTACATGGAGATGGCCATCCATTGCTGCAAGGTATATCGGTGGTCTACCATCGTTGCTACCCTGGTTCACATCAGCTCCGTGGGTGTGGAGATACTTCACTACCACTAGATGACCATTCTGAGCTGCAAGGTGAAGGGGTGTGAATCCCTCATTATCAGCCTGATTCACCTCAGCCCCGTTAGTGAGTAAATACGTCACTACATCAATATGACCATCAAATGCTGCATCACGTAGAGGTGTGTAGCCCTTCTCGTTCCTCTTGTCCACCTTAGCCCCGTTAGAGAGTAAATAGGTCACTACATCTAAATGACCATTAAATGCTGCATTACGTAGAGGTGTGAAACCTTTCTCGTTCCTCTTGTCCACCTCAGCCCCGTGTTCATGTAGATAGGAGACTACATGGAGATGGCCCTTCATTGCTGCAAGGTGTATCGGTGTTGTCCCATCATTCCTACTCTGGTTCACATCAGCCCCGTGGGTGAGGAGATACTTCACTACCTCTAGATGACCATTCTGTGCTGCACAACTTAGGGGTGTTGCTCCATTATTGTCACCCTGATTCACCTTAGCCCCGTTAGTGAGTAAATACGTCACTACATCTAAATGACCATTAAATGCTGCTGTACGTAGAGGTGTGTAGCCATCCTCGTCCCTGTTATCCACATCAGCCCCGCGTACATGCAGATATGAGACTACATGGAGATGGCCATTCTTTGCTGCAAGGTGTATCGGTGTTGACCCATTATTCCTACCCTGGTTTACATCAGCCCCGTGGGTGAGGAGATACTTCACTACTTTTAGATGACCATTCTGTGCTGCAACGTGAAGGGGTGTGAATCCCTTATTACCACCCTGATTCATCTCAGCCCCGTTAGTGAGTAAATAGGTCACTACATCTAAATGGCCATTAAATGCTGCTGTACGTAGAGGTGTGCAGCCATTTTCGTCCCTCTTGTCCACCTCAGCCCCGTGTTCATGCAGATAGGAGACTACATGGAGACGGCCCTTCATTGCTGCAAGTTTTATTGGTGTTGAACCATCATTCCTACCCTGGTTCACATCAGCCCCGTGGGTGAGGAGATACTTCACTACCTCTAGATGACCATTCTGTGCTGCACAAGTTAGGGGTGTTGCTCCATTATTGTCACCCTGATTCACCTCAGCCCCGTTAGTGAGTAAATACGTCACTACATCTAAATGGCCATTAAATGCTGCATCACGTAGAGGTGTGTAGCCTTTCTCGCTCCTCTTGTCCACATCAGCCCCGTGTTCATGTAGATAGGAGACTACATGGAGATGGCCCTCCATTGCTGCAAGGTGTATCGGTGTTGCCCCATCATTCCTACCCTGGTTCACATCAGCCCCGTGGGTGAGGAGATACTTCACTACCTCTAGATGACCATTCTGTGCTGCAAGGTGAAGGGGTGTGAATCCCTCATTATCACCCTGATTCACCTCAGCTCCGTTAGTGAGTAAATACGTCACTACATCTAAATGGCCATTAAATGCTGCATCACGTAGAGGTGTGTAGCCTTTCTCGCTCCTCTTGTCCACATCAGCCCCGTGTTCATGTAGATAGGAGACTACATGGAGATGGCCCTCCATTGCTGCAAGGTGTATCGGTGTTGCCCCATCATTCCTACCCTGGTTCACATCAGCCCCGTGGGTGAGGAGATACTTCACTACCTCTAGATGACCATTCTGTGCTGCAAGGTGAAGGGGTGTGAATCCCTCATTATCACCCTGATTCACCTCAGCTCCGTTAGTGAGTAAATACGTCACTACATCTAAATGGCCATTAAATGCTGCATCACGTAGAGGTGTGTAGCCTTTCTCGCTCCTCTTGTCCACATCAGCCCCGTGTTCATGTAGATAGGAGACTACATGGAGATGGCCCTCCATTGCTGCAAGGTGTATCGATGTTGCCCCATCATTCCTACCCTGATTCACATCAGCCCCGTGGGTAAGGAGATACTTCACTACCTCTAGATGACCATTCTGAGCTGCAGCGTGAAGGGGTGTGAATCCATCATTATCACCCTGATTCACCTCAGCCCCGTGTTCATGTAGATAGGAGACTACATGGAGATGGCTCTTCATTGCTGCAAGGTATATTGGTGGTGCCCCATCATTCCTACCCTGGTTCACATCAGCACCGTGGGTGTGGAGATACTTCACTACCTCTAGATGACCATTTTGTGCAGCAACGTGCAGGGGTTTGAATCCCTCATTATCACCCTGATTCACCTTAGCCCCGTTAGTGAGTAAATACGTCACTACATCTAAATGGCCATTAAATGCTGCATCACGTAGAGGTGTGTAGCCTTTCTCGCTCCTCTTGTCCACATCAGCCCCGTGTTCATGTAGATAGGAGACTACATGGAGATGGCCCATCATTGCTGCAAGGTATATCGGTGTTGCCCCATCATTCGCACCCTTGTTCACATCAGCCCCGTGGGTGAGGAGATACTTCACTACATCTAGATGGCCATTGTATGCTGCAGCATGTAGGGGTGTGACTCCCTCATTATCACCCTGATTCACCTTAGCCCCGTTAGTGAGTAAATACGTCACTACATCTAAATGGCCATTGTATGCTGCTGTACGAAGAGGTGTGTAGCCTTCCTCGTTCCTCTTATCCACATCAGCCCCGTATTCATGCAGATATGAGACGACATGAAGATGGCCATTCTTTGCAGCAAGGTATATCGGTGGTCTTCCATCATTGCTACCCTGGTTCACATCAGCCCCGTGGGTAAGGAGATACTTCACTACCTCTAGATGACCATTCTGAGCTGCAGCGTGAAGGGATGTGAATCCCTCATTATCACCCTGATTCACCTCTGACCCGTTAGTGAGTAAAAAAGTCATTACATCTAAATGACTATTAAAAGCTGCTTCATGTAGAGGTGTGTAGCCTTCCTCGTTCCTCTTGTCCACATCAGCCCCGTGTTCATGCAGATAGGAGACTACGTGGAGATGGCCCTTCATTGCTGCAAGGTATATCGGTGTTGTCCCATCATTCCTACCCTGGTTCACATCAGCCCCGTGGGTGAGGAGATACTTCACTACCTCTAGATGACCATTAATTGCTGCAACGTGAAGAGGTGTGAATCCCTCATTATCACCCTGATTCACATCAGCCCCGTTAGTGAGTAAATAAGTCACTACATCTAAATGGCCATTAAATGCTGCTCTCCGTAGAGGCGCTTTGCCTTTCTCGCCGCTCTTGCCCACTTCAGCCCCGTATTCATGCAGATAGGAGACTACATGGAGATTGCCATTCATTGCTGCAAGATATATCGGTGTTGACCCATCATTCCTACCCTTGTTCACGTCAGCCCCGTGGGTGAGGAGATACTTCACTACCTCTAGATGACCATTCTGTGCTGCAAGGTGAAGTGGTGTGAATCCCTCATTATCACCTTGATTCACCTCAGCCCCGTTAGTGAGTAAATACGTCACTACATCTAAATGACCATAGAATGTTGCATCACGTAGAGGTGTGAAACCTTTCTTGTTCCTCTTGTCCACCTTTGCCCCGTGTTCATGTAGATAGGAGACTACATGAAGATGGCCCTTCAATGCAGCAAGGTGTATCGGTGTTGACCCATCATTCCTACCCTGGTTCACATCAGCCCCGTGAGTGTGGAGATACTTTACTACCTCTAGATGACCATTCTGTGCTGCACAAATCAGGGGTGTGAATCCCTTATTATCACCCTGATTCACCTCTGACCCGTTAGTAAGTAAATACGTCACTACATCTAAATGGCCATTGAATGCTGCTGTACGTAGAGGTGTGTAGCCTTTCTCGTCCCTCTTATCCACATCAGCCCGGTGTTCATGCAGATAGGAGACTACATGAAGATGGCCATTCTTTGCAGCAAGGTATATCGGTGGTGCCCCATCATTATCATCCTGGTTCACATCAGCCCCGTGGGTGAGGAGATACATCACTACCTCTACATGACCATTAAATGCAGCAACGTGAAGGGGTGGGAATCCCTTATTGTCACCCTGATTCGCCTGAGCCCCGTTAGTGAGTAAATACGTCACTACATCTAAATGACCATTAAATGCTGCATCCTGTATGGGTGTGTAGCCTTCCCCGTCCCTCTTGTCCACCTCAGCCCCGTGTTCATGTAGATAGGAGACTACATGGAGATGGCCCTTCATTGCAGCAAGGTGTATCGGTGTTGACCCATCATTCCTACCTTGGTTCACATTAGCCCCGTGGGTGAGGAGATACTTTACTACCTCTAGATGACCATTCTGGGCTACACAAATTAGGGGTGTTGCTCCATTATTGTCACCCTGGTTCACCTTAGCCCCGTTAGTGAGTAAATACGTCACTGCATCTAAATGGCCATTGAATGCTGCCGTACGTAGAGGTGTGTAGCCATCCTCGTCCCTCTTATCCACCTCAGCCCCGTATTCATGCAGATAGGAGACTACATGGAGATGGCCCATCTTTGCTGCAAGGTATATCGGCGTTCTCCCATCATTCCTACCCTTGTTCACATCAGCCCCGTGGGTGAGGAGATACTTTACTACCTCTAGATGACCATCCTGTGCTGCATAGTGGAGGGGTGTGCATCCATCGTTATCACTTCTTCCTATATCGACGCCATTACCGACTAAGACTTTGATTTCGTGTAGATTACCACGGCTTGCTGCATTGTGTATTGGATCATTTTTATTAGTGTTTATACTTTTAGTATTTTCCATGATATTGACGTCTTTGAAGTATGTATGAAGGGAAAATTCCTGGTACGGGTTTCAAGTTGTGTGGTACTCCTCAATACTCTGCCGAGATAGAAGGGACGGAATGATACAAGGAATGATACAATTAGTCCATTGCAACCCCAGCTCAATCACAATGTGTGCTGAAGAATATAATGCCCATGGGCATTGGAAACGTATATAACTAAACAAAAATTAGCAGAGATCTAACGGCAACTGGCACATTTTCCCATCCCGCGTTGTAAACATTTGTAATGATCAACGATCCACCCTCCTTTACCTCATTACCTCTACTTAGGACGCCTGACCACTTCCACCGCCATGCAATCCTTACTTTGATTGTCTTTTTTTTTTTTTTTTTTTTGCTCACATGTTTCAATAAGTTCAAAGTACAGTTTAGCGACTTTGATTTCCAAACAATCCTCATGGTATTACCCTGCCTTTAAAAACTTAAAGATTGTCCGTTCCTTTTGCAAGCTTAAAATTTGAAATCGTCTATTACGATCGTAAATTGAAGAAAGTGTGATTCAAGGCCATTTCTAAGAATATAGCATGTTGAAGCTTTCTGTGTATGTAAACAATTTCAGCCGTTAAATTTCAAACCGACTTTTTTCGTACCACGAAAAAAGTATTAGTCTTTGTTATAGTATCTATGTGATTATTATGCGTGTGTGAAATCCTAATTTTATGAGTAACTACCAACCTTTGGAGATGATTCCTTCCATAGAACAATTTTTTTTCATAATGCGTTTTATAATTTAATAAACAGATTAATCAATAAAGCAGATATTTCAACACAAACTGCTAAGAGCCTGGGATAAAGGCTATTAATCAGACGTTGTTTACGTGCATTATTTGAATTTTACACTACGTATCAGTTTCAAATTGTGAATATAGAGCTTGCTAACATTTCTCTATATGTTGTGCCAATGTTTCGATGGTTTTGTGGTGATCTGAAAAAGGGACTGGCTGTCTTTAACAGATGGTGAGTGAATTGTGTTATAGACAATTGTTAACACTATTCCTAGGCATGCTGGATACGGGTTCATTATACCTCCATAGGAGCATTATGTAGAAATTGTCATTAGATAAAGCACAGATTAAAAAGGCCTAAGAACGCGTATGGCCTACACTGTTTGTTCCAACATTAAAATATGGGACATACACACGAATGAGGTCAGAGTCTGGAATCGTGAAATCCACCCACCGACCCGACCCTTACGCGCGCGCACACACACAGACACACAAACGACCATACTCCATCCATTATATTATTCCATTTGATAATGGAACTTTGATCAAAGAGTGAAAAGATCTAATGGGTCATGCCTTGTCCTTCATGCAAAATTATTCTTTTCGTATTTATAATATTGTATTTCTGTTGAAAAAAAATAGCACATAAAACAAAACAAAAAAGCTTAATTCTTGCCATTTTTTCCGAAGGTTGGTTATTCAGACAATTCGATATGATGAACGACATTATCCCGGAATGGATATAGATTCCGTAAATTTCAAAACTGAAGTAGGGTCTGGTAATCATGCTTATTTGATTTTCGAGGTAACAATTCACTTTCCGATGAACATATAAGTAGCAGTTGGTGCTCCACTTCGAATTCCCCATTGAAAGCAAACATGTGCCTGTCAGATATCAAAACTAATATGCCTCATTGAGATAACAATATGACCATCAACCAGAATACGTCTCTTTGGTTTTCCGAACATAATAGACAGGCCCTGGCCCTTTCGCTCACTTCTATTATCTTTTCCTACATTTGGCATGGACAAAATCTGCCATTGAAAAGTGCCGCCTCGCTTAAATAAAATTATCTCTCTTCTCGAATTGGGCAACTTTCCCTTAATATTAAATATGACTTCGCGCCTATAGTATGGCAGTGAGACTCCTCATAAAGGGCTCGTTCGTGGAAAAAAAATAAGTATAATCTAAGTATAAACCTCTGTAGAGACATACTGTCAATATAAGAGGGACGCTGTTGTTTAATAAATTAAGTGTGTCATTTTGTGGCGGATCATGACATACCATGAGTATTGCAAACAGGAGCCAAATTACATTGGTACATGGCATCTATCTTCAAGGATGCACATTATCAATTATCACGAGAGAAGTCCTACATTTATCACAAGTCAGTTTGCCTTCATGATATGGCGCAATTCTACAATATAAAAAGGGCCAACGCTGTGATCTGAAGGGACACTGAATGATCCGAGGAGGTGCACATAACTTCATCAGAGGGGAACTATCATTGGCCTAGCAAATACAAATAAATAACTAGAAGTATTTGGGTATATTGTATTCAATATTGCAAGACGTATCTGCCGGGAAAAAAATGTCAATGTACACGTTCACATTGATGATCAATCGTATGTGTGGTTCTTGTGGACGGCGTGTATAAAAGAGGTAGCAGCCAATAACAATCCTTGTCTCTGTTTGTCTTTACTGAAATAAAGTATTGTTCTCATGATAGCGCGGACAGAGGTTTGTCGACCTTGATTGGATGACATGTAACAATAGATCATGCTTACCTACAAGGCCAGTGAAACAGCCTAATCTCAGTTTGTTTTTATTATCATGAGTTGGAAACGATCTAAATCTATTTATTGGTCTATCATTTCCGAAAACAACGCGAGCGAAAAAACACTAGGAGGGTAAAGATATAAGGGTCCGTTCTTCACGTTCTTTTGTTTGCTTCTGATACGTCTACTGTGATTGGTGGAAATTGGGAGAAAGTGGGTGATCTGCTCCCACCGGACAAATAAACACACACGCCCACGCGCGCAGACACATAGACACACGCCATACGGCTTCCATTATTACGGATTTTGATAACGGAACGTTCAACGATCTAAAATGACTTCATATTTTCATGGTTCATCCTCCTTCTTCATCATGTTGATGTGTTATATTCATACTGCATTTATTGTGGCTACGTGAAAAACACATAACAAGAAAGACACTATAGATATATCTGTATATCATGATATTTCTTCGAATTGCAATTATGGTTGTTTAGAATGTAATTTCCATGTCACTCACCTTTAAATCTGAATATCCGTGGTTGACCTGTCGCTGGAAAAAGGGTGGAGGTTATGGTGAAGACGTTTTTGAAGGACGTCTGTCTGTGTTGAAAAGAGCGAACAAAAAAAAAAAGGTCAGAAGTCGTAGCATATGTTTATACAGCTTAGGATTACATTGTCCAGGACTGATTAACTTATAAAGAAAGTCCTTGTGCTGATTTTCATGTTGTATCTATAAGAAAAATAGAATTATAAAGAGACTCGTTACATTTCTCTCTGTAATCAATGTTTGAACACGAACCAATCAAATTAAAGGCCATATCTTACTGGACAAGAGACTTGTTGGTGACTCAGTTTCTACTGGAGAATAGCCGGGTCTCCGCGCAGGAGCAGGAACTTTAAGCATTTTCGATTTTTTTTTTACTTTTTCCAGTCTCCAGCAGGTCTAGGGGAGATCCCCGCGACGTCACGACCATGACGACGTCACAAAGTCACGGCGATTCCGCTTGGTGAGAGCGCAAGCTATTTCCGGTGTCTCGATTCTCCCCGATTGGTTGTTGTGGACGGCAAGTTAAGATGAAGCAGCCATTGAAGAATCATGGTCTATATTTTTCTTTATAATCTTGAAATTGCGATGTCAGTGAAAAAGCGTTAACAGATAGCATATATATGTGAAAAGAAATTTGAGGAATACAACCAGTAATATTAAAGTTTGCGTACTCCATCCTGTAAATGAAGGAAAAACAAGTCGGAAAAAATGATGGACACAGAAGGATAACACACGCGAACAATATCTATTCCACAGATCAAGACACGATTACATGGAAATATAATGAATAGTCCGCCGTAAGAACCATTCGCCTAGACTTTAGTGAAAGTGCTTTCTAGAGTAATATCAATTTTGAAAAAAAAATCTACGGAATACACCCAATTAAGGTAACGATAGTGTGCTCCATCCTGTAATGAATGAAAAACATTTATATATATGATTAATCTATTCATTTTGTGGTCTACACACACTGGTTGTGCAGTGCAGGGTACGTGTATATGAATGAACTCTACTAAAAACACACGACATCTATATATGTACATTTTTGCATACACATGTGAAGGCAAAGATATGTGGATCCAACGTTCAAGATGAGTTGTAAATCGCCGGGTGCTGACACACACACAGACATGTACCCACCAACGCCACTGAACGCTCGGCGAAAGGACAGGGCGAAGGGCAGAAATAGGCAAATAGGAGAAGCAGGGGCAATTGAAGGTAAAACAAGGTCAAGGAACCAAGGGAGGGGCTATTATAATAAACGAATAAGGTACAAATTAGGAGGAAGGAAGCGAAATGCAGAAATTGTGGTCGGAAAGTGTTTAATCTGTGAAAAATAAAAAAAATAAATGTAGAGCAGCGGGAATGGAAAGAGGATTGCCTGATAGTACTAGTAGCTAGCTGGCCCAAGGTATGTGGGTGGGATAAGGGAATCAAGTAATTTAACGAGTAATTGTAATAGGGATTGAGACGGAGAATGATAAAAAAAAAGAAAGAAAGACGGGTAAGGCCGGGTGGGCGAGAGAGATATGTTCTATGTATTTACAGGAAGAGACATGGGATATGGAATACCGATTAGTAAGTGGGGCATTGTCCTCCCTTTCTATTTTCCACCCTTCTCTCCTTCTTCCTAGCAACACTTATTTTTTACCTCAAACCCCTTCCTGTATCCCACCGTCACGATCTATTCTCAAATCCTATCTCCCTTGCTCTCTTGTGCAATTACGAAATAATATCTCATTTTCCCTCCTCCATCTGCTAGCTTTACAAGGTAGAGTGCACAGATGTATTTCGCTGTGATTCCCTACTATTTACACATAAAACAAATTAAACAGCAGAGAAATGTATAATCTGTAATCATACTATGTCACTTTGTTCATTAAAACCCATGTCTTCCTTTTCGACTCCCTCGTAATTTGTTTGATTTGTCCAAAAACGATCATGTAAATTCGTTTGTACAAACAACACTAAACATTCAAACTTGTTTATATCACGTCTAATATCGTGTTAAATTTGAATTGAGCACGTTAGTATTTCGTAGGAACGTAACACCAACGCGAGCATTCAAATCGAGTAAAAGAACAATTGAAATAGAGAAAGACGGGTTAGGCCATTTCCTGACCTACTTTCAACCTGACCTAGTCTTTCTGACCCAGTTTTTTTTTGCCATTCATTTTGTACACGAGGCAGTTTTCATGAGACGGCCTTTGTTATTGGCTACTGTACTAATGAATATTTAAGACTATGGCTTGTCGAAATTCTACACCCGGGTGCGTTCTCATTCACTGCATGCACGTGCAGTTAGCGAGCTAGCTGCTCGCTCATTCACTTTCCTAGTATAGGTTAGCTGAGTGAAGCTGTAGGGATTATTTTCCTCTCCTTTGCTTTCCTGTTTTTAGCTATGTAAAGAAAGAAAGAAACAAAAATAATCACTGCATTTTTTTTTTTTTTTTTTTCTTTTTCACTTCCAACACATTTGTTTCTATGGACCTTTTTTTTCCCTCCATGATGCATGTTCTAAAACTGTACTCAGAGGGCAATGATTTATATCAATGTAGTAACTAAATTCCTGTAAATTGTTTCAAGAAAACCACAACTTTTCTTTACTTGAGGTAAATGTCGTTCATCATGGCAGAAATACCATCAAAGTTTGAGGTGTAAAAACACTCCCTGAAAGAACATGGAAAAAAATGAATACTTAACATCACATTCGCATTCCTTTGCGAAATGTAGACATCACATGCCTGTCTGGAAGGTCATAATACTTAATAGTTTGAGAACTTCCCCCAAGACAAGCCTGCAATGTTTACATTTTGCAAAAGAATGTGTTGATGCATAGTGTAGCGTCCAGACTACGAAGGTCACTCGTAGGACGTTGATAGTCTACACTCTAAAACTTTTTTGTTCTCCTCTTGTTATAAACATGCTCTTATCTCTTGAATACCAATGCTACCAATGCTAACAAAATCTTGCTTCCGTGATAAAATCAAACATTTTTCTTTATTTGTTGGTTATCTTATTGTGATACTTGCGCTTCTTTTGGATCGTGCCTTATCAAAATTCTCGGAGTATAAATATTCATTGTGTCTAGGAACGTAAGACTATCAGTTGTTTCTAATATCAGCAAGCGCTCTAAAGCGCGTTCTCATTGACATCCCATTCGCAACCGCTCTCTGATTACGCTCTCGGAGTCACGTGGCTTAGTCCACGCGGGAATTGCCGGTGTCACCGCGTCAGGTGACCACCCGCGTCAGATGTCCAATTTTTTCTACGGTATCGTCAAATAGTCTCAGTAAAAGCTAGGAACACGTACAGATTGTTGTTACCGCGTCAGGTGTCCAGGCGTCACCGCGTCAGATGACCACCCGCGTCAGATGACCAGAATTTTGTACGTAACGTAGTCTGTCCCCCAGACTCATTATTAAATTGAAATTATAAAAAAATCTACACGTATATACTTGTAGTCGATTTTCAGACATTGTTTCTTTCATTGTAGGACCACAGCGTTAGATGACCAGATTTTTTTACATAGCGTAGTCTATTCCACAGACTGGTTTTAAATTGAAATTATAAAGAAACCTTCATGTATATACTTGTAGTCTATTTTTCAGACACTGTTTTATTCAACGTAAGACCGACCGCGTCAGATGACCAGATTTTCGGGCATAACGTTGTATATTCCACAGACTAATTTTAGATTGAAATTATAAAGAAATCTACATGTATGCACTTCTATTTTTTCAGACACTGTTTCAGTCAATGTAGGACCAACTGAATCAGATGAAAAGAAAACAATCTAGAGTGACAAAAAACAACAACACAAACACAAATGTCAAAGTATTGAACTAGATATGTGGCAAGTTTATTTCAAAGCTTATTATCATGTACATGTACTACATGAATAATGACAGTGATACTTCTGCCTCAAGGAGTGTGCTACATTAAAAAAAATCCCTCGTTCGATGACGCATTTGACCTAGAATATTTATGTGATGGATAACAAATGTTTTTAACGCCATTGATAAATGTCTTGCACATGCCCTTCCCCATAAAAAAAGAAACTTTAAAAGGGTTAGTTGCTCCATATGTTGGGCAATGGACTGACCATATTATAAAGTCCGAAACATGTAAACAAAAAAAGGGGTATTGTCCTATACCATTAATTGAACACCGGTTTATGCTTGTTTATGATGTTTATGCTTATTTTCACTTCATGAATCATCTTGAACATGTTGAATCTTGACCCCCTCCCCTATCGGTAAAGACAATGTGCATCAGTATCAAGTAGTTCCATCAAAATAAATGATGGGACTTTACACATGAATATTGCTTCCTTTTGGCAAGAGAATACTATTCCTAAAGTAAACCACCTCGACCATAAAAACATGATTTTGCAATAAAATACTAAAGATGCATTCAGACATTTGTCTTTAACTGCTGGAGCATACGTGAATGTTGTATATCAAACATGATTTTAGATATTTCTATAATAATCAAACCCAAGTATAACTATAGAAATTTCACTGTTTAAAGGTGATTATCACCCGCGTCTCCATTATTCCTTTGGCAATTCTCTAATGTGTGTGACCCAAAAAGTTGACTTTTTTAGTACGTAGTCGTATTTTAAGATATGGGGCATGGTACATGTATTTTATCTATTTTTGTTCCATATTCAAAGAGTAAATCGTTGGCTCCAAAATGGCATACATGTCATCAATTTTTGGCCATCACATCACAGATCAATGGGCATGGGTTTTACGTTATTTGTGTGACATATATTTCAGACAAGTAATGCGAAATCCATGCCCATAATGATCTGTGACGTGATGACCAAACTTGATGTTGCATGTCTCATTTTAAAGCCAATGATTTACTCTTCATGAAACAGCGATGTATGTCGCTGCAGCAAGAGAAGCAGACCTTTGAGTCTGGGCTGATGGCCAGGGCGCAGGCAGGGGCGCTAGACGTCAGCTGTGCATTGATGTGGGGTGTGGCAGGGGTGGCAAGGAATGCACAATACATACTACTTTCAGACCACTTTCAGAGTAGACTGTACTCCAAGCTGGAGTAGCCCAGGGCCATGAAACATCATCATCTTCATCGCGGTCCCCGATTTGCATTCATAGTTGGGTGGTTAAGCGACAAATATGAGATGAATTGTGTACTTTGGTCTTCAATCACCAAGTTTGGCACACATGTTCAAAATCATATTTAGAACAATATTAGATATAGAGGCATCTCAAAATATTTTCAGGGGCGCCTGGTGGAAGCCCCTATTTGAAGTGCCCCAATGGCCCCATATGTTATTTTTACTTCTTTTCGAAAACTCACGGTCAGACTTGATAAAAACCTTGATATGAATCATCCTTAGATAATAGGGACCTTACCTTGTTCGAATTAGTGGTCATGAGTGGCGAGGGGGCCGTGCATAGCTCCCTAACGCCCCCCCTTTTTTTCTTATTTTGCGACATTTTGTCAAGAATAAATAACTGGATTTTAACCAAAGTAGATAGGAATCATCCTGAGGTTATAGGGACCATTTATTTGTTAAACTTGGAGTACACAAGTGGCAAGGAGCTGGGGAAGGGGGGGGGGTAGCCCCCAAAACGCCCCAAGGGGAAATTTCTTTTATTTTTTTGATACTTTTTCTCAAGAATGAATAACTGGAACCGTCCATAGGTATTAGGGACCTTAAGTTGTTTAAATGGGGGGACACAAATGGCAAGGATCCAAGAGGGGGTAGCCCCCCACAAAAAAATGCCCCCATTGGGCAACTTCCCCTTATTTTTGGTTTTTTCAGAAGAATGAATAACTGAATTTGAACCGAACTTGATAGGAATCATGCTTAGGTATTATGAACCTTAAGTTCTTAAATTGCGGGGGTGGGGTGGGGGTGGGGACATAAATGGCAAGGAGCCGGGAGAGAGTAGCCCCCCCCCCCCCCAAAAAAAAAAAAAAAAAAACAAAAACAAAAACAAAAACAAAAACAAAAACAATGCCCTCCTTGGGGAAACTTCCCCTTATTCTTGAGTTTTTCAGAAGAATGAATAACTGGATTTTAATCAAACTCGGTAGGAATCATAAAGACCTAAAGCTCTTAAAAATATGCAAGTGACAAGGGGTGGGGGAGGAGCCCCCTAAAATTCCACTTATTTTTTCCCTTTTACTCAAAGGTAAATGACTGGATTTTAAGCAAACTTGAAAGAAGTCACTCTGAAAGGAAAACCTAAGGTTGTAAAAATGGGATTAAGAAATGTTGGGTTTCATAGAGACTGGACAGATTTTTCTCAGACAATTGGAATTTTTTTTTTTTTTACAAATGGAGAACCCATCTGACATTAACTAGCTACAGCACAGCCCCTCCCCTACCACCTCAGAAATGTGCCTTGCGGTCCAATATAGCAAGAAAATGGAATGTGCGTTTCTCGAATGTATCCTAACTGTACAGTAACCAAGGATAATCTAACGTATACATGTAGGTGTGTACTCATCTGATGAGGAGACAAGGAGCCTGAAGGAGGATCCAAGATAATGTCCAAAATGGCTGCCAAAGCCATGTATTTAGCTTTGTCCTGTTCTATCTTTACCTACAAGCAACAAATTCGGTACATACCGGTAGGTTAATGATTATGAACTCAACAAAATTAGATGAAGAGGCACTTAAAAATGGCCCGTCCCTTTTTATCTGCAAACTTCATTAAAGTTTGCACATATTTAGCACGTATCTTTGCGATACTAACTGTGAAATTTTAAGGTCAGAGGTACTATAACTCCCGTAGAATAAATGAAAATCTAACTAGTTTTCACTGAGGCTTGTCTATTTTTGTGGTACAAAAAAAGGAAAGCTCGATCAATTACCGAAGATTATTTCCTCAAAACCTAATATTACGCTTTGTCGCTTCCAGGGAAGGATGGTATAGCCACTCTCTCTCTCTCTCTCTCTCCCTCAAATGATGACAAAGTCAGGGAACTTTCAGAATTAGGTTTGCAAAAGGGACGGGCTACCTTTAAACGTGTGTCCTTAAGATGCCATTTGTCAAAAATGTCTGCCAACGCAATATTTTTAGCTTTATTCTGTTTTACTATAACCTACAAGAATGAAGTCTCGAGATGAACAAGACCTGGAGAGAGTGGAGGATTTCTTTATTTAGGTTCCTGGATAGCAACATCTGCCAGGGCTACCGGCTACTAACTACGTCAACCGGATCACCAGAGATACAGGACTTAACCTTGATGAAGTGGGACAAATAATGGACGACAGTGATCAGTGGAGGACCACCAACAACAATGTTTTCGACCGTGGTCGACCATGATGATGATGATGACAAGAATGAAATTTGGTACATAGGTTTCGAATCATAAACTAGGCAATTTTGCAATATAAAAGCAATAAAGAATGTCTATCTTGAGGCGCCATTTTCAAAGATGGCCGACAATCTAATATATTAATCTTTATTCCCTCCAATTTGTTTCATTTGATCGAGATATGTTCATAGTGAGGGCATGAATAAGAAAAGAGATTATTGGCAATGCATAGGCCTAGTGACAAATGAACAAAGAGTGGCCTTGAAAACCAACCCTAAAACATTATATGGCCCCAAATTATAATATGATATAAGATATATGGATATATGATTTCAATACAATGCTTAAAAAAATTGAAATTTGATGTTTTATCACTAATCTTTCTAGCCGGGGTGGCTAGTTCATGTCAGATGGAATCCCCATTTGTAACAAATTTGTCCCATAGCCTGAGAACAATCTGTCGAGTTTTGATGAAATCTTATATTAATTTTTTAGATATATATCCCATTTTTACAACTTTAAGTACTCTTTTCCGAGGTGATTTCTTTCAACTTTGGTTCAAATGAAGTAATGTACCTTTGAGAAAAAGTAAAAAAATAAATGGAATTTTCCCCCTGTGACCATTTGGGCCGCTACCCCCACCCCCGCCCCTTGCCATTTGCGTACCACCGTTTTAAGAACTTATGAGGTCGCAATTACCCATGAATCATTCCTATCAAGTTTGGCTAAAATCCAGTTACTTATTCTTCTGAAATAGTCGAAAATGATAAAAGGAAGTTGCATGGGAGCATTTTTTTTTTTGGGGGGGGGGGGGGGGGAGTGGGGGTGAGGTGACGGGAGGGGTGTGCGTTTTGATGATCCCTTTTACCTAAGGATGATTCCTATCAAGTTTGGTCAAAAATCCAGTTATTTATTCTTCTGAAAAAGTCACAAACAAGAGAAAGTTGCCCCATGGGGGCAATTTTTTTTTTTTTTTTTTTTTTGGGGGGGGAAGGCTACCCTTTTTCGGCTCCTTGCCATTGTTGTCCCCCCATTCTAACAACTTACGGTTCCTAATACCCAAGGATGGTTCCAGTTATTTATTCTTGAGAAAAAAGTATTACCAAATAAAAGAAAATTCCCCCCTGCGGCGTTTTGGGGGCAACCTCCCCGCCCCCCCTTCCCCAGCCCCCGCCACTTGTGTACCCCAAGTTTGACAACTAATGGTCTCTATAACCTCAGGATGATTCCTATCTACTTTGGTTAAAAAATAGTTATTTATTCTTGAGAATATGTCCCCAAATAAAAGAAAAATGCCCCCAGGGGGAATTTGGGGGTTATTTCCCGGCCCCCTCGCCACTTTTGATCACTAATTTGAACAAGGTAATTAGGTCCCTATTATCGAAGGATGATTCCTATCAAGGTTTTTTTTTTCTTTCTTTTTATAAAATCCGGCCGTGCGTTTTCGAAAAGAATTAAGAATAACGTATAAGGGCCCTAGCTGGAGCACTTGGGGGGGGGGGGGGGGTGCCCCCACATGCCCCTGAAATTTTTTTGAGATGCCTCTAATATCTAATATTGTTCCAAATATGGTTTTAAACATGTGCGCCAAATTTAGTGCTCGTAGACAAAGTACACAATTATTCACCTTATCCAACCCACTATCATTTAAAAGTTGATGCAGTCCTCGCCACAAAAAGCACGCACGCGCACGCGAATTTCGAGTTCGCTGCGCCGTGCTTCATCTCGCGTCAGATGTCCAGGCCAATCTGAAATACGGTCAGCGTGAAATTCATCCGAACATTTGTAGATACCATACAAAAATGAGTGTAGCAGGTAAATAAACAAAGTGCTACGGTGTCCTCTAGTCATCCGATATCTACGAACAGTAGAGTTATTATGATGCCATTTTTTTCGTTCTTGGGTCTCTTTAACGACACCATAAATATTTTGGACATTTGACGCGGCAGTCATCTGACGCGGTGACACCGGCGCCGGACTGCTCCACTACAGAAAAAGGGGACGGTGCTCTGAGAAAGAAAATATAATGTAAAAAACACTGGATTTTTGTGGGACAATAAGATAAAAGTGAGTTTGTTTATCCTTGTTGTATTATTGAAGAATACATCATCTCATGAAAATGTTATTCAATGATTGAATAAGGAATATTTTTGGTAGAAATTTATTATGCACCCCTATCAAACAGTCGATGACTCCAATATTTTTTTCTCTAGCGAGATTTTGGGAAAAAGAGACGGGAGATTCCATTTTGTTCTAGGGGATTTAGAGCATCATGTCGGGAGGGACAGATAAACAAATAATAAATAGTCTGATAAAACCTAGCAAACATGAAATATTTATAACACAAACACATATCTATTTACTCAATTTTTTATCACATCATGGCATTTGTGCACAGTAATAGGTTTTCTAGTGTCCTTATATCAACTCATTACCCACATACAATGGTACAAAGGAACAGCTGATATCGGCATGAGCGTGCTCTCGCAGGCTGTGGCCGATTGCAGAGAGCAAGGATTTCTCTCTCAGCTGTGAAAAGCTCTGGCGTCTATGAACTAGCGTGTAAAAAAGATTGCGCCTCCTGGCCGCCTCTTTGGCCGCGCCGGCGCGAATGTTCGACAAGCCATACCATAGTCTTGAATATTCATTAGCACAGTAGCCAATAACAGAGGCCGTACTGAGTGAATTGCAAAAAAACTGGGTCAGAAAGACTAGGTCAGATAAAAGTAGGTCAGGAAATGGCCTAACCCGAGAAAGACCCGCATTGCCCGCGCCTTGTTAACTTTCATTGATTGTTCATTAGTTACAAACTGTCAAAATTGAGCTGGCAAACATATTAAATCATACCAACCATCCTTAGCAACTCACATACTGAACTGCTCAAAATCAGATCTCAAGTCATGAAATCAGTGGTAAAGTAGCTTTGTTGTTACATATCAGATGTAGATCAGTCTGCTTAATTATATAACAAGTTTGCATGTTATCGTTTTTAGGGGTGTGATTATTCTAAGAAGAACAACCTTCCGCGTTTCGTTGTATTTACATTGCTTGTTATGCTTCATAGTTCAGAACAATGTTTCCCTTTACACTCACCTATTATGCACAATGACTGTCTGTTGCGTAGATGAAAAGGGTGGAGTAGGGGATTTATATTTACACCACATCTTGTCTCTCCTTTCTTTCATCTCTTTCTGTAAATACTTTGTCATAAGTTCACAACCCTCACCCTTTTCCTCCAATACAATTTTTTTCTCATTTACTCTCCATTTAAACACCGTATACTGAGCCAAAAATACTCATCTGTGAGTGTTCTAAACATTTGAAAATAACATTCCCTCTTTTTGCCCATTTTTCTCTATCCTTTTTTCACCCTGGAAGTAGGTCAAATATCCTTGAAGAATACCACACGGCGTCACCGGAAGTTTTGTTATATTTTGGATATTACTTATCACTATATTCAAATAAACTTTTTCACATTTCTTGCAAGTACGCTAGGTGTTTTGTGTATCTGGAATAACACTTTGTTACGAGAAGTCTTTCGGAATGTGAGTACTTCTGAGGCGGGGCAGGTGGTGGCTTCAAATAACGTGTGTTATACAGCGATATAGTTGGTCAGAGGATCGGTCATGGGCTGTTGGTGCAATGATAAAGATACTAAGGTAAGGAAACGTATCGAGAAGGCTTTTCTCTATTTTTCCTCATTATTGATGTTGTATTATCAATATCAAACAGATCTACTACAAGTAGACAGGCCGCACAAGCTAATAATGCTCAAAGTGTAAATGTATTTTCATAATAAAATTAAAAGGTTATGTTCTTCACCCAGTGCTTGTCATAACATATTCATGTTGATATCTACAAACAAAATGAAAGAATATCTGTTTTCCCCCGTTAACATCTAAGAGAGCAAATCGAGCAAGTCGATAAGTCGTACAAACTAATAAGGCTATAAATGGTTAGCGTGAATTTATAACCAAATCAAAGTCTCATCTTCGCCCAGTGGTCGACATTAACTCTCCATATTAATATCCAGAAACAGAAACGAAAAATATGATGTGGGTATTTAATAAATACATTTTTTTTCATCAACGTGTAATTTTCTCCCGATAATATCTAACACGGTAAACAGATTTAAAACAAGTCAATAAGTCGTAAAAAGCTGATAATGCTATAAGGAGTACATTATGGGTTTGTAATGGAATCAATGAGAAGGTCTGATCTTCGCCCAGTGGTACAGTCAATCGGCAGCGCTCGCTCGTTCTATAGAAATCGTGAGCGTTTTATTTTTCGTCTCGCGAAATCTCACGCGCAGATTTTGCTGCGCCTAGATTATGAAAGAATTCGACATGCTCGCGAGATCTTTTGCTGGTGTCTTCTGTAAGCATACTGATCAGGAATTTTTTAGACAGGGATTGAGATTATATGTTTCTTAATAAATATTTTCATTTTTCTTCGAAATCCGCAAAGGAGTTTTTATGTTATTTGCTTTAAAAAACAGGCCTCAATTTTTTTTTGAAATATGTAAGCTCTCAAATCTTGCTGGATCCTGACCCTTCTATGGATTGTACGGCAATGACAGTTACGGCTCTAAAAAGCCAATACTTCAGCGGAGATTTTGATTCCAATATTGTTTGGGCTCAAAAATAAAACATTTGTGCTATTCGTCTTCAAAGTGACGCGAGATTTCAGAAATCGTACGGACTTCGCAACCGATATATATGTAAGCTCTCAGACTTTGCTGGATCCTGACCCTTCTACAAATTGGACGGCAGCATCAGTTACAGCTTTGGAAAGCCAGTACTCTAGCGGAGAATTTGATCCAGTTTTGTTTGGGCTAAAAATAAAACATTTGTGCTATTCGTCTTCAAAGTGACGAGCATTTTCAGAAATCATACGGACTGCGCCACCGATATTCGTCCGCAGGCAGCAAAAAACACGCGATTTTATTTTCAGCTCGGTAGTCGTGACCTAGTTCACTTGACCTCTCGAGCCGCGAAAAAGGTCTCCTTTTCAAACTGCGATATCTCCATGAATAAACCATATTTTTGTACACTTTCTTTTGCAACTGTATGTTGGAGGTTGAAATTTACCAAGTATGAAAAAACATTCAATTACAACAGGCAGAAAAAAAATGCAAATTCGAGATAAATATGTGGTACTAATTAAATAAAGAAAAATGAAAATAAACTCTATATTTCAATGTCAATCGCTTTTGAGCCCCCAACACTTAGAGATCATCTGAAGCGGAATTTATTGTACTTTGTGATCATACTATTTTTTTTCAACCTCTCCGTGTAGAAGGGTCAGGATCCAGCAAAATATCCACCATGTTCAAATCCACACTGCATGAGACATGGCGAAGTTGTGAGCGATCCTAACTAGCCAATCCTGGTCCGCGACCCTTGGATCGCCGGTAGCATTTCGCTATTATCGTGGACTGTGATTGGCTGATTAGGATCGTTCACAACTTCGTCACATCTCGCTCATTTTGGATTTGAACATGGTTGATGTTTTGCTGGATCCTGACCCTTCTATGGGGGGAGAGTGAAAAATGATGGTATCTCCATAAAGTACAATAAATTCCGCTTCAGATGACCTCTAAATGTTAGGGGCTCAAAAGCGATTGACATTGAAATATAGAGTTTATTTTATTTTTTTAAATTTTTATTAGAACCACATATTTATCTCTAATTTGCGATATTTTTCTGCCTGTTTTAGTTAAATGTTTTTTCACACTTGGTAAATTTCGACCTCCAACATACAGTTACAAAAGAAAGCGTACGAAAATATGGTATATTCATGAAGATATCGCAGTTTGAAAAGGAGACGTTTTCCGCGGTTCGAGAGGTCAAGTGAAGGTCACGACTACCTCGCTGAAAATAAAATAAGCGTATTTTCCGGTGCCTGCCATTTGGCTGGGTAGTCATTACATTTCCATGTCAATATCAATAAACACAAACATGATATATAATAAGGATCTTTCGAAATACAAATCTGTTTTACTCAGTGTGTCATTTTTGCATATTATATCAAATATGAGTTAGACCTTGGGCGAATGAAGCTGGGCCATGGAATAGTGATTGGAAGTTTTGGATGTGAGGGGGAGAGGGCGGTTCATGTTCTTACCACGTAGTCAATGAACATTGTTTTGAAGTTGTTTAAGCCCATGCAGTTGACATGATGACTGGGGGTCAGTTAAAGAACAATCCTTACATTTGTCAGAATGCTCTACCTCGTCTGCCCCTATCGTACACATTTATTTTAATTACATACTTAGACACCAAGCATTGCGCACAAAAAGCCGTTGATACCGCGGATTTTTTTTTTGTGTATTTTTTTTATTCTAGGACGATTCTAGGACAACTACCCCCTGGACAACTACCCCCGGACAACTACCCTCCGGACAACAACCCCCTGGACAATTCCCCCCAGGACAACTACCCCAGGACAACTACCCCCATACAACTACCTCTAATTACCCCCCCCCCCTCCCCCCGAGCAACTAGCCCTTCCCCCAACTGGACGATTGTTGGGACTTGAGATAATCGCTAGGGAGTGAAGGATCCGTCCCTCCCCCTACACACACACATACACACACATACAATCCAGATGATTCTTCACTCCCTAGCGATTATCTCAAGTTCCAACAATCGTCCAGTTGGTGGATGGGCTAGTTTTCGAAAGGAGGGAGGTGGGGAAGGGCGTGAATTGTCTCGAGGTAATTGTCTGGGGGTAGTTCTCCTGGGGGTAGTTGTCTTGGGAGGTAATATTGTCCTTGGGGGTAGTTGTCCTGGGGTTAGTTGTCCTAGGGGGTAATTGTCCTGAGGGGTAGTTGTCATGGGGGTAGTTGTCCTGGGGGTAGTTTTCCCTTGGCGTAGTTTTGGGGGTTAGTTGTCCTAAAGGGGTAGTTGCCCAGAGGGTAGTAGTCCGGGGGTAGTTGTCCGGATGCGGTATTCTTTGTGTGAGTGGTTTTTTGTATTTTTTTTTTTTTTTGGAAGGGGGGGGGGGTAGGGGGTGGTTTTTGATGTGTTTCTGCGTATTTTTTGAGGGCGAAACGAATATCTGTACCACAACCCACAAATATTATCATATGGGATGACATGGGCAATGGTTTACATTCGCCCCCCCCCCCTTCTCCCCCTCCTGTCAAATTATCATTAATTTCCTGAAGAAATGCCCCGCGTGTGTTATACAGCGCTACTTTGTCATAAGATCGATCACATGGGTTGTTGGTGCAATGGACTGACAGAACTTAACGAAACGGTTTTTTTCTCCAATTGCCGTCATTATCGATGTTGTATAATCAACATCAATATCAAAATTATTTACGACAGGTTGATACACCGCACAACCTCATAATGTTTCAAAGTGTAAATACAATTCCATAATAAAATCTAAAACTTCTGTACTTCGCCCAGTGGTCTTCACAAACATCTCCATGTTAAGATCGAGAAACGAAACCGAAGACATTGATGTGGGTGTTTACAAGAAAAAACAAATGTTTGTTTCTCCCTGATAGTATGTACGAGGGCAGTTGCTTTACGCATTATTATTGCTCTAGGGTAAATGAGAATTCATAACAAAATCAATAAAAAGACCTAATCTTCGCCTAGTGGTCGTCACAAAATCTTCACGTAAATATAAAAAACAAACACACAAAGACATGCTATTTATGAAAAGTGCTTTTTTTTCTAATAACGCGTTATTTTCTCCCGATGATATCTAAGAGGGTAGAAAGATTTAAGACAAGTCAAAAAGTCGTACAAACTAATTATCCTATGAAGAGTACATGTGAGTTTGTAATGGAATCAATCACGTCAATTAGAATAAACGCAAACATGAAATATAATAAGGACTTTTCGAAATACACATCTGTTTTTCTCAGTGACTATGGTTTGTTTTTGATAATGCTTTAAAGTGTCAATACAATGTTCTCCAGATAAAATCATAGAGGGCAAACAGAGTTGTACGTCAATGAGTCGTAAAAAAACGATAATGCTATCGAGAGTATAATCTGTGAGTTTCTAATGGAATAGATGAGAAGGTTTGATTTTTGCCCTGTGGCAGTCTTTAAATTACCTTGTCAAGTTCATTAAACGCAAACAAACGATATGATAAGGATCATTCGAAATACAAATCTGCTTTTCCGGGCGAAAAAAAGATGGGCCATGGGGTAATGTTTGGAATTGTTGGATGGGAGGGGGGAAGGAGGGGGGGGGGGGAGGGGTCATGTTCCTACCACGTAGTCAATGAACATTATTCCAATGTGTTTTTTTTTCATCCATACAGTAGGCACCTTATGAGTGCAGGCCTGTAAAAGAACAATTCTAACATTTTTCACAATATTGTAGGTCGTAACCTACTTGAATGTAACAAAAAATGTGCACACAAAGTCGATGGTAGCGCGGATGGGGTGGTGGTGGTGTTTTTTTATTAGGGAGAACTGAACATCTGCACCACATCCCCAGCATATCATTCGAGGGGATGACATGTGCAACGTTACACACTCCCACCTCCTCCTTTGTTCCCAGTTAACATCAGCACAATCATATTATTTCCATGATAACTATGTGTATCATGTCTTCACCACCAAAAAGGGGCTTCAATATTTGGTGGATAAAGTTTCTTTATAAATTGCACGTCCTGCTTGACACATCAGCATAGGAAAGCCACCGAGGGGTGGAGAATAGAGGCGGAGGTTGGCGAGGGTTGTCGCGCCTCTTGTGGTTCACTGTCGTGCACTTGAACTTGATCTCATCGTATTAACATCACTTATAAAAACGTAAAAACCTTAAACTACTTGTATTTTCTTTCCTCAAAGTTTGCTCAAAGACTACCGCGCGTGTCACAGGTAAAACTCAAGCGTTACGCATCCTCCACAGATACCCTAATGACTGATTAATGTTTTTCTATGTTGTGGAGTGCTCACCAAACGCCAAATCTTCTCCGAATGTTCTTTCACACTGCCCCCCCCCCCCTCCCCACCCCCCGCTATTCAGCTCTGGGGCGGATAGTTGAGACTCTCCACACTCGAGTATAGATTGACACCCAGATCCATGGCCACGTTTCTCAATGGGCCAACTGGAGGGAAGCTGGCTCCCCCCCCCCCCTCCTCTTTGCAAAAATCCTGGATCCGTCCGTGCTTACCATTATTACATGAGTAGTCCTAATAATCAGATGTAGACGTAGGGAAGCATGTCTTGTATTGAAATTTAGAACACACGCGCGCGGCCTCAGGTACCTGAAAATGTATTAGGGCCGCGCGTTATGAGCAAAAAAAAACATATTTAGCATTAAAAAAAAAGATGTAGGGAAATCTTTGGATACAGCGTAATATTTAGAAGAAAAAAAGTGATACGGGCAATATCGATACAGGTTTGATGCAGGACGTGGTTGTGGCGTTAGATAAGCTAAACAGAAAATTTAACTCAAGCCTTATTGGAATGATCAGATACTGTTTCATGAGGTGATGGGAGAATGAAGGAATAATTCTTGTAATGGAAAAGGAACTTATGCATACACTTCGTGTGCGGCAAATCTACAAAGTATATTAAGAGGCATTATCAAACTAAAGATTCGTTGTTTTTGGTACTTAATATCAATCATAAAAATTATTATCTCTACATCTGGAACGATTCATTTTGATATCACCTGCCAATATTTCTTGCAACCACGTTACGATAATGATATTCCCTAACAATCAACTATCGATACCAACTGCGATATACGGCAGCAAGCTTAGACAATCTCAAACATATTTTGTTTACATCGTGAGCACGAACGCGGGCGGAAGGATTGCATGCATACCCGGAAAAAGGCCGACGACTACTAGGTTATGCAAAAACTAACACTCTCATAGAACTTACGCGTAATGACTGAGTGGCAAAGAAAAGTTGAGCGCGGAACAAAAAGCAGTGATTCCCAGTGTTGTAGAAATGAATTGCATTGTTCTCAGATTACGCGAACACATTACACCTAATGCAAGGGTAATTGATATCAAATTATAATACCAAACTAACTAAGCATAAGGGCTATCATGCCAAGTAGGCTTTAATACTGTGAAATACACAGATTATGATGGTAAAGTATGAAATTATTTTATCGCAGATAAATCTTCTGTACATATTGAGGAAAAGTTTTTCTTGACATGTAAATATTTTATTATATTTATCTTACACAAATAAATAAGATCTGATTTATCAACAATTGAAACCTAATGAGATAATAAGATAAAATAGGAATATCAGTATCAGAATATCGCAGAACCTCATCTGTCAGCTTTAAATCCCATTTCATTTGATTTGCTACTGTTGAATTATCATTACTCTAAAGACGTCTCTGGGCACCCGCACCACGATTGAACAACAAGTCATTTATGTAACTGCACGCTCTACAATCCTGAGTTATCCATGATGTGCCCCCCCCCCTCACACACATACATAAACACATACACACACACATACACACATACATAAACATACATACTTCATCAACCAATCACTACCAGCAGATGTGTTGGAGAGTGTACCTCACCGACCTTAAAAAAACGAACCCAAATACCAATGTTTTTAATTCTATAACTCACCACTCTGAACAATTCAAGATGATGGTCCCCTTTATACTCACCTAGTATCTCTCAATAGCATGAAAGTCTGTGGCTTGGATGGAGACGATGGGCAAGGAGTAGATGCGTTGGAGAAACGTCTGCAGTTTAAACAAATTACTTTTGGTGATGACGTCAGAACGCGCGATTTATACACAGTATGTCACGCACTCGTATTGTATTGTGATTTGTTCGATAGGACGTGCATGTAAAATGAATATTCAAAGTCGGAAGTTTTGGATTGTGAGTAGAGTGTGCTTGAAGGAAATGTATGATGACGTCAATGTTGACAATATTGGTACATATGTTAAAAATATGCAAATTCTCACTCAGAATAAATAATTCTCTTATTTCACATTATCACTAAATGCTTATATGATAATAAAAATTGTCGATATATTGTAAGTGTTGTTGGGGGCGTGTATTCATAAAGGGCAAGTTTACTCATTAAACATGTCAATTTTATGTTAAACCTCGTTCAAAATACTTAAAAATGGCTCTAAAATGACAGATTTTGGTTGAGAAAGCACCAGCCGAAGCCCGTCTTACTTTCCAGTTTCAGTCGCCAGAGCGTACTTACGGGGGTCGCCATATTCCGCGCTGCAGTTCAAAACTGTGACGCCACATACGGACAAATTAGACCTCTACGCCCTTTGGTTGCAATCTGTACTCTCTCGTGCCGTAATATTAACAAACGTATAAATATAAATTCCACATTTCTATATTCGCTAGACTGCTATTACAAAAATAAAGACATACTTAATACAATAATTTTATCATTCGTTAAAAACATTACATTTTTTTTGCTTAAAAATATAGAATTATCTTTCTTTTGCAACGACAATCTAACAACAAATCAAAAGAATTCTCCAGCTGATTTTCGGTGGGCTAGACTTATTATTTAGACCATAGTTCTGCTCTATATCTTCGTATCTTACCACGATTTAATTCGGCCGAATTATATATCTGAGCACACTCAAAAGATACTTTGATTTTTTTGAGTGTTTAACTCGGCTAAATAAGATCGTGGTAAGGTACGGAGGTATGTAGCAAAATTATTGTCTGAATGACCATAACGCTAACGCTAAGAACAACCAGCTGGAGAATATGCCATTTTCGTAATGTATTGACAACCTTCCCCCTAACGCGTTATTATATCCACCTGTATTTCGTGATTCAGTTTCAATGGATGGGACGAACTCTGAATCTATGAGTTGTTGCTACTCGGACAAACCTCGGACAAGCTTTGGAGTTACCATTAGAAACGTATTGTTTGAACGACGTGAATATAGTCTGCATACATAACAAAAACGGTCTATTCTTCCGATTTGTTGTTGGATTGTCATTACAAAGGAAAGATAATTCGATATTTTTTAGCTTAACAAATATATGTAATGTTTTTAACGAATGATAGATATATTTGATCAAATATGTTTCTATTTTTCGTAATAGCACTCTAGCGAAATTAAAAATGTGGAATTTATATTTTTACATTTATTAATATTACCGCACGAAATAGTACAGATTCCAACCAATGTGGCTAGAGGTTTAATTTGTTCTTATGTGACGTCACAGTTTTGAAAGGCAGCGCGGAAAATGGCGACTCCCGTATGTTTTCTTGGCGTACGCTTTGGAGACTGAAACTGGAAAGTAAGATGGGCTTCATCTGATACTTTCTCAACTAAAATCTGTCATTTTAAAACCATTTCAAGTATCTTGAACGAAGTTTAACATAGAATTGATATGTTTAATGGGTAAACTTTCCCTTTAAATAGATTGCAAAGTCTGCGTGATCGTTGTTTGACTTTATCATCAAAATTGTCGATATGATGTTTTTTAAAGGTGATATTCATAGAAAATCCAAAAATATGAAGATATTCATCTACAGAAAGCTGATAAGCCATACAATGAGATTGGATGACATTCAAACAATATCTCACTTTCCAAAAAGCGAAATTAGGGTGAAAATAATCACCGTATTCTCGGGGACAAATTTGCCCTACTGTCATCCGGAACGGCCTTTAGGTCTGACGTAAGAAAAGGGAGGCGTTATTGTGCATCCAGCATGCCAATCCGCAGCTTCTTTTCCGCCAGAAGCATCATGCATTGTTAATGAAACTGTGATGGCAGTTGCTAGTGGATTAACAGTTGTGATACACAATGGTCATTGTGAAGCGTATCCCGGCTGTGACGTACACACAACGCCACTTTCCCTGAGGCGATTTCGTAGGTCAGGAAGAGAGTCAATTTAGTAAACTTTGACTTTCATTAAACACAAAACTGAACACTTTCACGGAATGTTAGCTGCATAAATTGCTTTAATAACTCATTCAATTATAAAATAAACGATATTTATTTGATTTTATTTCCTATGAATATCACCTTTAAAAGCGCAAACAGAAAAGATTTACGAGTATCAAATAGTATATACTTATGTTTCACATAAACTTAATATTCCTATTAAACGTTGAACGAGTGTTGTTTGTCTTGTAAGCACATGACAAATATCTGATCTTCACCTAGTGAGCGCAATAAAGTACCCATGACAAGTGCCACGTCAGGAGCAAACAAAAACTACATTTTGGTTTTTCATAAAAGTTTTGTTTGTACAATGTGCTACGTGCTTCCGATGGGGCAAGAATGATTCATTTCAGAGACGGAGTTAGATTTTGGATGTGAGAAGTGGGCGTGTATACAAAGACACACATAAACAACACCACACACATTGCCATACACATACACACTTGCTTTCATATCTTAATAACATTATTATAACTTAAGCCAGTTGTAATGTAAAACGTGTTGACTTTCTTTGATATCATGAGTCTAAGCATTTTTTTAATTCAATTTTAGGCATACACTCAGTACTAGTACGGATAACGTGCTCACAGATATACTGTGTTTTTTGAAAATTAGTCTGTATAACGGATTTTCTTTTAATATTTCTGCACACTGCATATACCAGATATAATAATGAATGACACCTAGATGTATAGACCAATAGGCATCACTTATGGGGAACACGCATTTGCATTACTGTAACAGTGGACAGAGCATGTTTACGCATTGACACCTGGTGAACCAGGTGGGTGTTTCATCAAGCTGTTCGTTAGCTACGAATGACTTTACGAACAACTGGTGATCCCTTTTTGTGCTAAATGCGATACCACGCTTTGTTCCTGTTCTAACATATTGGGAGCTAATTCCCAACAATCCTAATCAAATTTGACAAATCATAATCTCTTTGTATTCAGACACTTGTTAACAACAAGAATTATCATTTGTAAACATCATATTTGAGCTTAAGCTGATGGGAATCAAAAGCATTGAGAATGTGATTTAGCACAAAAAGGGGTAACCCGTCGTTCTTAAAGTCGTTCGTAGGTTACGAACAGCTTGGTGAAACACTCCCCGGGGCATCTCTACAAACATAGTGTTTGACCTGTCTAGCATGACTTAGAAACTAAGGAAAGTGACACATACTTACACAAACACACACACACACACACACACACACACACACACACCTACTCGTCACTTTTAAGCCAGAATAAATCATTAAAAATGTCAGGACCGGGATTTAGGTTCCCATTTTTTAAAATGTCCCGAGTATATTGGTGTGTATTCATGTTACATTCATGCATAGATGCACACACACGCGCGCGCGCGCACACACACACACACCCATGTATATGTAGAATTATAATACACATGTATACATGTATATCGAAAGATACATTTTAATATCCGAACAAAGTGCAGTGAATGTACGTCTTGTACAACTATACACATGCACATACGCTTCTTACAGCCGTCGTTTATAACAGACTTAGCGTAGTACAGCAAGATTACGAGGTGTGTGGCCACAACACACACTATTACACGCACATGTATGAGACAAACGCGTATCGCATTCAGAAACACGACTCTGAAGCATGTACAATCATTCCTAGCACGTGACCATTCAGACCCACCCCTTAATCTTCATTCGTCGATCTGAATATAGCCTTTATTCAATCCTGGGGCGTTCCTTCGGCCCCGCTCTCCTCTCTCTTCCTTTCTCATTGGTAAAATACATTCTTTATATCGTTTATGAAATACCAATGAAATATAACTTGTCTTTCGGTACAAATAAAGAAACGAATCGAGAGAAGTCGTTGAGCAAGACGAGAAATGTACTGAACCAGACACCAAGGGATGAAAGATATGATTGCTACTTCTTTATGTATGGCTGCGAGAGGTGGATGTTAAAGGAAAATGAATAAGAATACTATGCAGCACATATTATCAGTCTAAATATATGAAAACTTTAACCCTGTTTTGGTAATAGACTCCGTAATTTCGTACTGAGGCGCATTGTGTGCATATTGTAAACAGTTCACGTCTTGACTTGATAAGAAATAGACCTCAAGTCATGTAAAAGGACTTTAGTATAGCTTCGACGTTACATCTCAGATAAAAAATTCCGATTGGCTTTGAACAAAAAATGGCTATTTACATTATATTTAAAAGAAATTAAATATCCAGGCTTCGTTTTATGTGAACTATGCTTATTATTTCGAAATACTGATTCCCCTAGTTGTAGACTCACCTTGTATTTATCCACAATCGTGATTAGGTGTCGCTTGGATAGAGAGAGTGGCCAAGGGGTTGGTACGTTGATGACGTTAGAACCCAAAAGGATAATCCAGTTTGTTACTCGTACTCCATTGCCATGTGCACTTTACCCTGAGAGGTATACCGATTATTCAAAGTTAGAAGTGTCTCGAATTTTGAGTTACTCTCTGAACCATATGACTTCAATGTTCGAAAATGTCCAATATGTCCGTAAAATCCAAACCATATTTCAAAATGATTGATTCGCTAGTGTTCCATTAACACTGGACGCTCAGATGATCATGATGGTTGGTCTATTCATTGTTCGTGTTGTGGAGGCGTGTATTCTGCAATCAGTCATCAAGATCTCTGACCTCATTTTCAATATCGTCGACATATATACGTTTTTACTCGTCTACAAATCAGATTTATAGTTTATATGTTTACTTTAAAAGTCGGATTAATAGTCGTCAAAGGTGTTCTTTATGCTAGGTAGAGTTTATTAATAAATACATAAAATCGGTCTAATCTCTGGTAATAAATACATAAAATCGGTCTAATCTCTGGTAATAAATACATAAATCGGTCCAATCTCTTCACAGTAAGCGTCATAGAGTATCCATGGCAATTCCCGCAGTTTTGTTTGTACAATGTGCCGAGTGCCCACGATGCGATACGACGAAGCAAGCCAGGGGTG
The DNA here is from genome assembly GCA_963669155.1 of Arbacia lixula. Lineage (NCBI taxonomy): Eukaryota > Metazoa > Echinodermata > Echinoidea > Arbacioida > Arbaciidae > Arbacia > Arbacia lixula. Next base: position 13,311,237 of record OZ022592.1, on the reverse strand, counting down.
GACGTAGTGTCGAGACACGGGAGAGAGAGGGGGCGGTTTCTACCACAAAACTGAGGTCGAGAGGGTGTTCGAACAATCACCCGTTAACTTTACTAATTCAAAAAACTGCACGAGCCTATTGGGCCAATGTATATAGCTTTATGACACCAGCGTACCGTTGCATTCTTTGAAAGGCCTTTTTATGGCTTCATTTATCGATTATCGTAAAATTTCACGCAAGAAAGTTGGAGTAGTTATCAGGCTACACCATTTGGTCTTAGAGCTGTTGATATTCAGGCCTTGCCACGACCTAAGTTTGTTGATGTCCGTGGAGTTGTATGAGTCAAAAGAGTGAATCGGAAGATGTAATGTCTTCGCCCATCCCCTTATTTTCTCTCTAGCTCTCAGCTCGACTAAAATAATGTTTCTTCTATTTTATCCCCCATCCCGCCACTCCCCCTCTCTCTTTGATTCAAATAAATCCTCTCTTTACATCCCTTTTCAATCTAAATACATATTCATGATTTATATGATATAAAAAATACCAATGTCACTTCTTTGAGCAGTACTTGTTCATGTTCTACTTTCAAATATCACACTCCATTTAGTCAATAAATAACTACAACGTAATTCTTTTTGTGACTTTTTAGATGGTTTATTAAAGAGCACAACAGTGCATAATTTCAATCATTATCGAAAGTTGAGTTTCATTTCACGCACCTCTGATATAACAAGTGTAATCAATGCAAGGTCGAAAACAGCTTCATAAAGAGCAAAGTTGAATCAATTTTCCTTTCCCAGAATCAAACAAATTCTAACAATCTTGTGCATTCGAACTTCATTCATTACCAACAATGCTCGTTTGTTCAGTGGGTACATGTGTTTCCCTTATGAGCATGATGAGAGATAAAGTAACAACGAGGTGCAGTGCTTAAGTCAATGGGTTTTTCATGGAAAATATCGTAAATATGTTGATAGCAGGTTAAATATCAACTTATATTTTAAGATTACAGATTCTGTCATTCATGATCACGCTTTTAGATCGCGTAGATCTTAATGATATCGTACCTGTTATACATAGGTATACAACTAATGGCAGCTTCACCGCAAAACATACACATGTCAACAAGAAAATATACAGAAATCCAAGGGAAGAGGGACGCAAATATATAACACGAGACTTTTATGGGATCACTATGACCTGTATATTATTCAAGATAATATTGGGCCTTGCAATTCATGCCAACATTAACAGTGTATCAACGACTGTATGAAGACGGTATCAGTGTGATCTGCAGTTCCTCAAGCTATGTCAAAGATGATGGTCGTGGGCATATTGACATACAGTATGCGACGCTTTTATCCTTAACCCTTGATACTCTCATTGAACTGTATTAATAAACACGCATTTATTCCCTAAACTTTTCGTTTATAGATATTGCTCTTTAGTGCGATACTCAGCTATGTATGATCCTCGGTTTAAATATTTACAGTGTTCCTTCAGTAAACCATTTTACAATGCAATGATGTCTTGCTCGCGCACCTACTTAGATGTCAAGTTACTGATAAATGAGTAATATATCACGAAGGCAGCTGGTGTATGCCAGGGCATTATAATTATATACAGGAACACAAGGTGAGGTAAGCTCCTGGTTGAATTACAAGTTAACATAATTCGATTTCTATCAAGTACTGAACTGGGATGACCAATCCACTTTTCATATGTCCTTTTCTTTTGCGTATTGTGCGACATTGGATGTTAGAAATCTCTGCTACTGTTTATGATACCAATATACACTCGCAATTTAAATTACTAGCATAAATTATGTTAGTCATCAAGACTTAATGATACCAAGATGAATTTATTACCAAACAGCAAAACAACAGTTACGATAAGGTCGAGTGTTCTGTACAGTGCTTATACATCTTCATCTTGCAAACCATATGGTGGGTGAAACATAACACATTTTGTATTTAATAAGGTGTGATTGTATTGTTTTATACATCATAACTCCTAGATTTCATTTCCAACACTTTCCATTGAGCATGTTGAGAGATATGTATCGCATAACCAACTGTACCATACTTACATGTATATATACATGTATGTTGGCAATACTTTGAATGTTTACACATAACGTATGTAGTTTAATGCGGCAGTAAAGAGTATAACAGCATGTCAGGAATAACATGTATGAAGCTCAATCATTGAGAGGCCATGTATATTCAGCGTATGAATAAGCTTACAATAAGAGAAGAGGAATACACACAAAAAAAATATCATACCTGTTCCACATCTTAATGATGCGTGTTTGTTTTTAAAAAGTTCGACGACTTAATAATAAAGGAAGTTTAAACATAATATTGAAATGAAATTGCTACTTTTTAATACATTCATTAATAGTGGATGCAAAAAAGCAAAGCCCTTATGAAGAAAATACATGATATAATTATCATATAATACAGTAGGCTACAGTATTTTCACACACTATGAACATAATAATGTAGACACGTTTTTCTCGAAACAGCATTTTGAACGGATGATAACAAAATGAAATGTTTTGGATATGTGCAAGAACTAGTCACCTCTGTGCATTAGGGAATATATTTACATACTAGCAGTACGTAGTATAATGGGGCAGTATACTTGAAACGTATAACATCATGTATGAAGCTCAATCATTGAAAGGCACAATCCAAATCACAATCTACATTAAACCATGTTAACGAAGTTACACAGGAAAGCAATACGTTTATTAACTCTTTGCCTGTCACATGTAGACTTATTTACGATTTATACCCACAAATCCCACAGAGAGCCATTTTGTCTGGCACATGAACGATCAATGTCATATCTTTTCACATACCATCTATAATAAATGATGGTGTGGTGTTTTTTGGACAAAACTGGAAGACATATATCAACACAAAAAGCATAACCCATGCTCATGATCATATCTGTTGTAGCTTTTTAACGCTGAACCCTTCATGAAGAAAAGACAAGAAAATAATTGCAATACGTGAAGTCACAATAACTGCTGCAATAACATTTTTTTTAAAGCACTTGACATAAGATAAAACGAAAAAGAGGGGTGATGGTGTTGGGTAGCCAACTTAACGCATCAGTAGAGAACATAACATATATTTTTGATGGCATGCATGAAACATTCATAATCAAGAGTACACAAAGAACTAATGTTTACTGATAATACAGACATGTAGAAAGATGTATAAGCATGATATACAGGCAGCATCATTGACATAGCATATACCCAGCGGAGGATAAACATACTATAATATTTTGAATCTTTGTGAAAACTAGCACACGCCCATTTATAACGTACGTAGCAGTATGCGGCACGAAAACGTATAACATGTCATGAATAGCATGTATGAAGCTTAAACAATGAAAAGTACAATCCAAATCACAACCTACATTCAACATGTGAATAGATTTTTATAGAAAAACAGTATTACACTAAAAGCATATATGATCATGTCTCATTGTGACATTATTTCATTCTGCTTTTTTGACAAAACTGGCAGTGATATAGTACAGAGACTTGGACCATTATATTGCAATGAAATCAATAGATTATCACACATCAAAATAGAAAATAGAAAAAGCTAAATACACGTAATCAAAGTAATTTCAGCTGGACTACCCATCCAAACAATTCAAACGATGATTACGATACGGTAGGTTTATACAGTGCCTACTTGCTTGATTAAGTATACTTTACATACCAAAACGGAAAAACCAGAATAAACAGCATATCAGTGTACTTATACTCACATAGGTAAAATAATGTGAGATGGAGGAAACTGTGCGGTTAGTGAACAAGTAGCATGGTTTTATCAGTTGCAAAGCATTGTACCCAAGGCAAGAGAGAACATCACTTTTTAGATCGAGATGCATGGAACTTTTAATGTAATGATATAATACATCTATTTACAAACAATATGAAAGTAAGAACAGATAAATGAAAATGCTTTCCAAGTAACTCAACGCTACATGAACAAAAATGGATACTCACGTCTATGCTTTAAGGGTACATTTTGATTATTTACACTTAATGTACGTAGTAAAATGCAGCAGTAGGGGGTAAAACATGTCATTAATAACATGTATGATTCAAAGAAAGGCTCAACTAAATTCGTGATCTTCATCCAACATTTCAATAAACTTGTTTGTAGAAAAACAGTTTTAAAAAATCCACATCAATGATATATTTTTATTTGTTACTTCTTTGACAAAACTTGAAGACATAACTTAAGCCCCAAATTTGAAATGAAAGTAATACATTAAAGCACATACACTAAGAAAGTGGATAAAAACAAACATGTTTTTACACTGAACGCATCATAATGCAAATAAAGAAAGAGGAATTCAATATGGTAGGCTTCAATAACGGGCCTACCTGGGTATTTTTTAATTACGCACTTTACTTTTCCAGGAGGAAAATACAACATACAATAAACATCAATATTCAAATATGTATGATGTCGGAGTTAACCTCGGGTGCAGGGAGGAACGATGGTGGTGAACCAGTGCTGTATTGTGCAAATCAATGTTATCATGTATTACCCAACCTAACGCACCAAGCTAGTACATAAACAAATGTTTTGCATGACCCGCGTGGACCTCTATGGTATAAGGTACTACCTAAATTTACAGAAATTATGTAAATGGTTATGATACATTATAAAAATACGATGTCCAAGCAATAACACAACAAATTAAATGTGGTAAATATGTGTACACGTCTGGAAAGGCATAATATGGCAGAGACAATACAAATTTAAACATTTATATAGATTTGTGTGTCTGTAAATATCTTCTTATATAAACAGTACGTATATGCAAACCATATAATACAACTAAACAGAGAACATGATGAGATAACAATATTTGAGAAAATCTATAACTAAAGGCTGAATCGAAATGACCACTTGAATACAATGTGGAAAGTAAAATTAGATATATAACACAGATACCTATATATCACGTATATCACAAATATACTGTATGTCATGAAATCTATGTCTGAAGGTCCGTGATGATGCTAGGCATTGGAACATCAACATGAACGTTTGTTTTTCTCTTCCAAAATGTACAAGAGGAAAAGCTTGTATAGGAATGTGAGCAATTCCCCTTTAAAACATTAAAGTAATAAAACTAACACCATAATACATTCAAAATTGTGCATACCATAATGGCTTCAAACACTATCTGAAAATTAATATTGATATCCTAGAACTACATAACTGTCTTGTAAGTAGAGGCATATCTGACGGAAATACGGACAAGTCATGTCCCTGCATACAACCAACAACACAAAAACTAACGCGAGCCCATGACGGCCGACACAGTGCCCCGATGAGTTATACCATGGGACGTGAAGCTACACTGAAGCAGGCACGACATTTACCATTTACCCGCGGTTATCGGTAGGATGTTTTACAGCTTTCGTCCACTTGGTCTATTTTTTTTCCCAAAATGACTGTTTTCTCCTGAAGGACGTCTGTCTTCTGTCACTCCTTGAACCTGAGATAAACAAAATCGATCAAAAATGAGGTGAGAAGGATGATTACAACCATGTGTACAACCCCAAACTCTTTCACTGACAAGATTTCAAACGTTAGATACTCTCATTCATCGTTCAATTTACGTTATGAAACATTTTATGACCCATGGTATAACTCATCGGGGCACTGTGTCGCCCGTCACGGGTTCGCATCAATATCTGTGTTGTTGGTTTTAAGTCATGGACATGACTTGGAGTCCACCAAAACAAAATTTCGATGATTGCAAACAAGTTTTTTTCTTGCCAAAATAACACGGAGTAAATAAGCACCCGATCTTCTTTCTAGTAACACAATTTGGAGAGAAACATCTAAATTCGTCGCAGTTTCAGGGTTAAATTTCAATATACACTTACATTATTAGGTGTATGCTTAAACATTGTATTGTTTAGACTGTTCAGTTTTCTTGTCCTTATTACAAAGCAATTTAATGGTTTGAACAAATAAAAGGGGAAGTTCACCCTGAATTTTAATTGGTTTTAATCGTTGCAAGGTTAATAAATTTATGATTATTTCAAGTTTTAATTTTGTTACGTCACGTGTGAGATGCTCTCTTTTATGTGGTGTATGATTCCATTCATTCCCTTTTTTTTGGACAAAGTAATATATATTTTCAATGAAGGTATGTGTTTATAGATATGTGTCTAATCAAATGCATTAGAAATAAATCGTACTCAACTTATAACAGAGTACATCGCAAGTGACGTCAGCCTAAAGAAACGTTGTTTCTTTATCTTTTCTTCTGTTATTAAAACCGACTTGAATTCAGGGTGGGCTAATCCTTTGGGTAAACTTCCTTTTGTTATTATATTGGAACTTTTCATCAGGCAATAACAGTCACGGATGGAAGAAATGACTCCAAAGGTAAATACCATCTTGGATAGGTGATATCACACTTACTCTCCTTTAGCAGCATATCTGCTATGTGCTCCTTTCCCAAATCTTCTAAAGCCTTCTTGAGAACCGCGAGCTGCTGTGAAGGCCGAACCCTCCGTTTCCAGTCTAGGAGCATTCGACGACATCCCGACGACATTTCGCCACTTTCATTATATTTCACAGCGACTGAGTGAGAAAAGCCAAGTTTGAATCCCAGCTCGAGAAACGTCGAGCCCAGACAGTCATCAATGATGTCAATATCCTGCTCTGTAACCTCATCGATGGCAGCTCTGAAAACAACAAAAAAAATCATAAAAGATTCAAAGAAAATGTGACATTAAATTTTTCAAAATGGTCACATTCAATACTTTCTATTTTGTCGTGTTTGTTTTCATCTTGTGCTGTTTTAATCAAGAAACACGGACACGATTCTGAAATAATGTACAATGGCGTTAGAGTAAACTTTCAAAGACGGACAATGCTGCTATGATATGAGAGGTGACGCATAAGTTACTTTAGAGAATGCTAAACAGTAAGGCTCAAATGTAGTACTAGCACAATGAGCTGTACTTCAATACGTTCAACTTATATCCTTACGATATGTTTTATGACTAGTCCAACTCCTGCCCCTTCTGCTACTTTCACTATCTCATGATCTACATCATCTCCTTCGTCGTTAATCTCTCCTCCTCCTTCTTCTTCTTCTTCTTCTTCTTCTTCTTCTTCTTCTTCTTCTTCTTTTCCTTCTCCTCATAGTATCATTATATCAAACTACGTACGGTTCGTTTAGCTGACCGGGTACTGGAGACAGAGGTACGACATCTGTTCAGACAAGATATAAACACGTATAATATATAAGTGTATTTAATTTGAATAATCGGGTGATCATATTTGGTGGGAGGTGGTATGATAATAGCCATAATTATCAAACATATTTTCATAACGCATACCACATAAGCACATTTGCACGTCTGGACGTGCTTGATTATAATCCTGACCGTAGCCAAGCAGCCGTAATCAGCACGTCTGGATGTGCTTGATTATAACCCTGACCGTAGCCAAGCAGCCGTAACCAGAGTAAGAAGTTAGTAAGATGAAATTATTTGAGGAATAAGTTGTGTGAGACCAATCAGCTTTACCTGGGTGAAGAATAAAGGATCTCTCTGCCAACGTCAAGAGCTCTCTCTACTGTACCACAACCTCATGAATTAATACAGCACATTAGTAATGGAAAGCACACACATTTCGAGCGAGAGAGCTAAAATCACTTATACAATTAATGACCTAGACATCAATGTCTTAAAAACACTATGGTTTATGGATTGATAGTGGTTACGGACACTCAAACGAATGTTTGTTAAGCATGGTTAAATGTATGGTTTCTTTAATTATTTGGTTGATCAAGAATGAATGTAATTTAGCCAAGATGAATTGTGAATGTTCAATGCAAGTAAACTTACATGCAAGTAAATATTCTAATAGTAACCTCGTTAATTTATGTGTCAGATTGAAGATGTACCTTCGATAGCTATGTCAAAGTCTGCAGTCAATTCTTGGAGTCCTTGCTGCACCTCTAGTCGAATCTGTTTGTGCCCACTGCTATGTGTCGAGAAGTCCATATTAAAGGTCAGGCTGAGAATCTCCTTCTGGCAAACCTGCTGAGCTGGAATCTGTTTGTAGTATTGTAAAGTATTTACCTCCAAAATATAAATTGTATGGTCTAAAATGCAATGCTAATAATGTGTGTAAAGTTTGAAATATCGGAAAAGGAGGTTAGGAAAAAGTACTATAATTTGTTCATAAAAAAAGTAGAAACGAGCCTGGTAAAATTAGGAAAACACGCTCAGACATACATGTAAATTACTAAGCCTGTAGAGATAAAGTATAGTTACCGTGACTAAATCCGTCTTGTCTCCATCGACGTAGCGCATTCTGATATTACCTGGTGCAGATGTGAAGCATAGCTCCTTCATTCCCCTTGCTTGGGAGAACGAGTCGGGTAACCACCTTTCGTCTTTGCATATGTCCTGAATAGAAATGAGATTTGTAGTTTAATAGCTCATTAAGTGAATTCGATGGAGAATGAACATTATCATGCTGTTTGTCCGGCAGGATTTTTGTTGGTGACAAACGTGAAGGTAACTTCTCACCCTCTTTTTTTAATCATGGTTATGACGCTATAGTCATTTCAAATTTAAAGGCGACATAAAAGCTATGATCTATACTCCTAATTATTTTTTTTATTTGGTTTTGTCTCTTCTTTCATAACTAACTTGCATTGTCTCAATAATCTTCAAGGCATGTTCTACGATGCGATCTAACCTCTTCAATGGAAGGAAGGTTGCGCATGAGGTACACATGTAGCTCGGGTCGGCGATCAGCGGGCATGTAGAGTGGATAAAAGCAGATACACTTCAGTTTCAATCCTTGCTCCGTTTTAGCAGACACAACGAATGAATGCAGTTGCTCGATATCCATCGCGATCTCATTATTCAACATTTTTGATGCTGCGGGACCACGTGAAATCAGCCGTTGTCGACTGAATGTACCTATGTGAATAGGGACAAGAGAACAATTAGAAGAAGAGTTATTTTAGTCATATACCTGAATGGTTATATTGATGGAACCTTCATGGCTTACGTCCGTAGACTCTAAAGAAAAAGCTATTTTGATTACCAACATAACGTGTATGTTTATTGTAATGTAGAAAAGCCAATCTACAAAAATATATTCGTCAACTCACACGTGACGAAATAATCTAGCGACTCTACTTGTTACACTTAATTAAATGCATCTACCTTTCCCTTTGTTGGCGTAGACAAACATTTGTGGGACATCTTTCGTGTCGTCAAGATCAATGTAGTATGGTAGACTGATGCATGCTGTCTGGCGGAGCTGATAGCCAATTGGCGACAGCTCGACTACCGGTGTAACAAGGCACTCTCCTTCCTTCAGAGGGAATGTTGCCCCAGTGTAGATTGGTCTCATAGTAACGAGAACCCGGTTTCCTTTCGGGATTGCGTTAACAGGAACCGACATCTGCGAAGATGTGTTGGTCCCCTCCACTAGCCCACCTCGACTGTCTAGCACGGCATATGCGATGGGACACCGATAGCCAGGATGCTCCGTCATAGCTGTGGAATATAATTTAAGACAGTTGCTTTAAAAGTTCAACAAGCTCGTATCAAAAGAAAATGTAATACGTTTATCTTTCTCTTTAACATTAAAACAAAATTGAATAATTGCGTATTCAATGACATCATTTTGCGAATTTACCAGTTTTAATAGAACTTTCATAAAACAAGAATACAATTTATGCTCGACGTCTCTATTGTTGACTTAATATTGCAATGTGCTCCGTGGTGGCGTGAACCAAATCCCCGTTTAGTGGGATTAAACTATTTCTCAGTAAATCGCATTATAAGCATAAAGCACATTGTGATGCATAAATAAAAAAAAATGAATTTGTACTTACATAAACTAAATCATTTGCTAATCATGACATGGGATTACAGCAAAATAGAGTAACCCGAAAAATAATGTTTTGAGAAATACGAGACTCAAAATTAAACCAATTACCATTTGTCTGCCTTTTGTTTGTGACATCGTAATATCGGCACGCAAGTATTTTTCAGTAGAAACGTACCAATTTACCAAAAGAAGGTATCGTGACTTCAAAAACCAAAATCATGATTATAACAATGACGTACACGTACTTATGTCGTGTGTTAATTATACATTCCCGTTCTCTCCATTATTATCATGTTCTAGATTAAGATTACAATGAAATCCTTCCACCATTCTTTCAATAAATTCGGTTTTAAATTTTTTTACATGCCTTTGTGTGTATAATACAGGATCACGTAATAATCATCTTTAAAATGGTGATAACGGCAATATATCAGCATTTATTAACAGACATATGCATCATGTATTATTAAAGAGACTTGTACGTCATTGCCATATCCATGATTTTGATTTAAAAAAACATCGTTCAGGCAAATTGATTCAGTGCGTGAACTGTACAGCGCGTAGCTATAAGTCAAGATACGTTCTTTTGCCAAATTGACACGTATCCGCTGAAGAATGTTTGCGAGCCGTAAGTTGAGATACGTTCTTTTGTCAAACTGATTATGTCTCCGTGGGAGAATACTTGACCGACGTAATTTGAGATGCGCTCTTTTGCACAGATAAAAATCCGAAGAGTGCCTTGATATGGTTAAGAGCTGCATCTAATTTTATAATGTAATTTGCTCTAAAACAAATCAATTTTTATAGAAAATTTATGGAAACATTTTACCAGAATCATTGTACAAATGGGCTGTTTTTAGAACGCCACAACCAAAAGACAAACAATGCTTAAAGGATTTGACTTTCGATCTCGTTTTTCCTCAAAAGATGATATTTCAGGTTAGGTGTTTTTCTTATATGGCCGACACTATGATGCAAAACTAGTTTATGGGTCGGGTTTATGGTCGGCAAAACGACGTATGTTGGGATACGTTCTGCTGTAATATTTCATATTGTATATATGTCGTTTCTAGTATGGTAAAAAATAGTATGTCAAGATACATTCCCCTGCTGTGCCAACACAAATGTTTGTATACGGATCTCAGGTTGCGCTCTTTTGGCCAGTTAGAGATGACAAAGTTGTGACAAAATGTGTAAGATACTTCCTTATGTATTTTATATTATCTAAAAAAAAATAAAGAGCTTGGGGACTTTCACAAATGGAGCAGATATGAAATCTTATTTACCACCTCGAAATTTTGGGGTTACGCTCTTTTTCCTTTTGACGGTCTTAGACACAGACAAATGTAAGTTTCAGTATAAAACACCCTGATCATTCACCCTTTGCAATCCGATTGGCAGGGTCCGTTAGGTTGTGCGTCTGCAGAACGGATAACAGAGCTTCTCGTGTCCCACCAGACTGAACCCATCTCTTCAGCATGTGGAGAGTACAGTGGCGGATCTTAGGTAGATTTTGATCTGAGGTCTGTTCCTTTGGTATGTCGCCTATATCCTGTTGTAGCACAGTCTCTGAGATGCCAAGACTGCGTCCGAGAGACCACAAAGAAGATCCCTTAGTCAGTGCAGAGCAGACAGCGCCTAGTTCGTCAATGGTTGGTGAGCCTCCTGCCTTGTCAAGCCAGTCAGCTGACTGAACAGATTCCACTGGAGTATCACCTGTGATATACATATTTTTCTTGTTCAATAGCTGTTGCAGTGAATTTAGTCTGTCAACATTTTCTATATGTTTGTTATATTCCCTTTAAAACACGTTTTTATTTCAATTTGTACAAAGATTTTACGGTGAACATTTAAAGAAGCAATGGACACATTATGTTTCGATCTGTTCTGTTCTCTTTTTGTCGATTTCGAAACACTGCCCAAGATTTGTATCCATAGACACATTCTGTGGAGGAAGGATTAATACCTGTCACGATGATCTCTTCTTCAGCAGTTCGTGTAAACTTCTTAGGTGCAAGAGGCCGGGCTTTCTGTCCGTCCCGCGGGAGCAAAGACGTTGGGTCAGAACTGGCAGCTTTTTAGATGACAATAGAAATTACACAAAACGCTTACCAACACCAGACAATTTGCATGGACAGACAACATCAATTCGATTAAAATTCTTATGTTATTGGCAGATCATGGACAACATTTAAAGATTCTCCGTCACTTTTGCAAGCTTAAAATTTGAAATCATCTATCACGATCGTAAATTGAAGAAAGAGTGATTCAAGACAATTTCTAAGAATATAGGATGTTGAAGTTTTCTGTACATGTTAAAATTTCAGCCGTTAAATTTCAAACCGACGTTTTTCGTATTATGAAAAAAGTATTAGTCTTTGTTACAGTATCTATGTGGTTATTATACATGTGTGAAATCCTAATTTTATGAGTAATTACCAAACTTTGGAGATGATTCCTTCTATAGAACATTTTTTTTTTCACAATGCGTTTTATAATTTGATAAACAGATGAATCAATAAAGCAGATATTTCAACAAAAACTGCTAAGAGCCTGAGGTAAAGACTATTAATCAGACGTTGTTTACGTGCGTTATTTGAATTTTACACTACGTATCAGTTTTAAATTATGAATATACAGCTTGCTAACACTACTCTATATATTTCGCCAATGTTTCGATGGTTTTGTGGTAATCTGAAAAAGGGACGGGCTGTCTTTAAAACATACGAATTTGTGCTTGCTGCTCACGGTATGCTTCCATGTACAGTAGTATGGTGTTTCGTTTGGTTTTTCCTCCTGCCCCATATTTTCTCCTAAAATAACTTAGACCAGTTCTGCATGGAGGATTGGTGCAAGGCCCTTAATACCTGATATGGGCATCTCTTCAGCAATTCTTGTGACCTTCTTTGGAGTAAGAGATGAGGTATTCCGTCCGTCCCGTGGGAGCGAAGAGGTTGGATGAGAGCTGGTATCTATTTGGATTACAATATACATTACACGAAATGCTTCCTTCTAAAAAAAAAAGTGCAGTAACAGACACAGGACTGTACATGTCCATGTCCTTTTTGAGTAACGTAACTTTAAGATCTTGCAATACCTGAAAAAATAGATGATTCAATTTTTCTTGTGCAATGTAGGTGTACTATCTTCTTGTACTGACATGAAACCGAATATAAATACGCAAGTTTATTGAGAAATGACAAGAGACACGGCACATGATGCTTGGCATGTTATTATAAGAGCATGACAAATATAAGCAAATTACAAAAATCATGTCATCTTATTTACGAGGTGACGGGCTAGAATCACTACAAATCAAAGAGGGTAAGAATGGGGAAATCATTGCTCACGATATTCTTTATACAGCATGGAATATGTGCACTGGATACCAAAGCATGCCAACAGGAGATACGGTAGACTTGCCCTTACAATGTCACATATCCATACCCAAAATACCTGATACGACGACCTCTTTAGCAGTTCTTGTGATCATTTTTGGTGAAACAGTTGGGGCCTTTCGTCCGTCTGGCGAGGGCAGAGAGGTTGGGGCAGACCTGTCAGCTATTTGGATGACAATATATATGACATACAATGCCAACTCAATTAAGATATCATTCTGTTACATCATACGCATAAATGACGAAATCTGATTCCATTTGACAGACCACAAATTGCTTCGGTCTGTATTTTTTTTTAATTTTGACATACATTTTAGGCTAGCAACTGCACAAAATAAGGTTTGAGTTTAGGGGTTTGTATTGCAATCACATTCTTTGAGTTAGACGGAATTAGTACTGCATGTACTGAGCTCATAGATATTCCTTATTGAATAACTATAACCATATACTACCACTGTAAATAGATCAAATATCAAAATGTGTGTAATTCATTAGAGGGTGTGGATTGGTCATTCCAGTGTTAACGAATTGTCCTTAATTGTATAAGCTTTGCTCTCTAAATTATGATGAACATTAAGTTGTATCAGATCAGGAGACCACCTCGTAGCATATGTATAAAGAGTGTAAACGCTTTATAACGCTTGGATGGCCGGGCTTGATCACGTGTGTGTAACATTTCCCGTTGTTTCACTGATGGAAAAATACCGCGTCCTTGTCTTACTGACATGAACAAGAATATGATATATCACTATTGATATATCAATAATAACAAAAAAGCAACGTGAGTATGTTCACGTCGCCACCAATCCTAATTATCCACGCCTTGGATGATTGTAGTGGAGACAATCAATGACTTGTAATACAAAATGGCGTATAACAGTGTGTAATACTTCGAAACGTGCAATATTTCATTTCATTTAAAATCTGGAGCCCGACGTGGTCTCTTGCTAACGACATTATAACATGAGTATTTCCATTCACCTCTTAAATCATTTGGAGCATTCGTCACTGACTCCCAGACACATTTGAGAGTGCGGGCAGTCTCAGGACCAATCGACTGTGATGCCTTCCACTCTTTCAGCATCTGGATGTTTGCATCTTTCCTGTTCTTGATGGTTCGGTGCTCAATGTGGGCTAGTTGTGTCTGGGAGAAGCCGAGTCTGGAGCCAACCTCAGAAAACTTACTCGAAGGGATTAGATTGGCCATCTCTACCAAGGTCGAATCCTCGATTTCGCTGTAGGGTATTATATTGCATTCCTATATTTGTTTCTATCATTAAAGAAGGACATTATTTAAATACCATATAAAATGTATAATCATATTAGATCAGAAGTCACAATTATGAAGAAATCGTGGATAAGACATATAAGAAATCTGCCCTTCATCTTGGAGAATAGTAAAGCAACATTCCATCAATAAAACATACACTCTAAGTAGAAAAATCTTTTCATTAACTCCTCGGTGCTGTAAAATGGTGGTGTCCTAAACATCACTGACAAAATGGCATTTAGAACGGAAGCCTTTTTAAAGCAAAAGTTATAATTATTTGGCTTTTACATAGGCAAAACTTTTTTCAAATCATTCAAATTAGAGCAAAATCATGCTAATTTCAAGAGAGCAAATGAAGGATTTCAACCTTTTTAGCGAGTTACCAATTTGACGATTTGGTGCCCGTTTGCCCCATGTTTTGCTTATTATTACGAAAGTAACATATATCACTAACTGCCCAAATTCCATCTCGTGCAGAAATGCATCATTATTATTTTTAACATTTGATATAAATAGTTACAGCCCCAACGACATATTTGTGTTATTTGGTTTCGAATGGGTTAACAAAGGAAAGGTAGTGACTAAAAGCAGAAGTCATAATTCTGCTTAGAGAATGTCTTTTTGTTTACACATCATTAGTTCGTTGAATTTTTACAAATAATATGAACTGAACTTTATGTACTCGTTACAGCCGGTTTATACAATTAATATTTCATCACATATCATTGGAACGTCTGCTGTAAATATATATCACCATTTTAAAATAACCAATACAGGGAAATGTATTGGAAATGTCAAACTCACCCACTGGCTCTTAATCTCTCTGTAGAAAGGAGAGAGAGAACACGCAACAAAGTATATTTAATAAACAATTGGCCGTTTGTAAGACCATTTTTGTACACATGATTCATCCTTGTATCAAAGGTTATGTTAATGAAAAGCACATAAAACTTGCTCCATGTTTATTCTGTGTTTTGCGTTCCTGCCATGCTTTATTGTGGAGATCGTCGCCATCTGTGCAAGACAAGAGCCATGACATTTTGTTTAAACTGCCCTAGCCCCTTAATACACCACTATTGTATGCCGAAGACAGTTGGGAACATGTGATGTATGTGAGTTGAAATATATGTCTCAAAACTCACAATCGCAAAGTAGATATTATTCCGATTTACATCCTCAGGTTTTATTTTGCTAGGGGAAGGGTTACGTAGTAATTCGTACACATAGGATCCAGTCTTGAAATAAGTGTGTCCCTCTTAAAGGTCCACACAGTAAAAGAAAACGATGCTGGAGAGCGATCCTCTAAATAAAGAAGCGCAAAAGTAACATTTGAGTTGCTTACACAAACGGTACCATTTCATTTGGAATTTTGGTCAGCTTGTGCAAAATTGTTCCCGAGTACTCCCAGGATCCTTACTCTGATAAATGGTTCATTATTTCGAACATGACAACCTACAAACTCAATAAACCTGAAGCAATCACAAAACTTTCTTGTTAGCTTCATATCACCGACAAAGTACGAATTAATGTATGTTGCCAAGACATGCTCTAAGTGAATTATATTGTACAATCAATCTGATTGTTAAAAAGGTCTAGAAAATGCTTTGAAATAATACCTTCTAGAAACGTTGGTCTACCCGTCAAGTCGAGCTGGTCCTGTATCGCTGAGAGTAAGTCTGTTATCTGCACGCCGTATCTCTGATCTTGTTTCCATCGCATTAGCATGTCGACCGTCGCCTGTTGTCTATCTCTAAACCTGCTGTATTCCATGTTGTCGAGTTGCTGCAGCGAAAAGCCGAGAGCCACGCCCAGATCGTAAAATTGGTTTACATCGAGATTTTCGGCAAACTTTACGATGGAGATGTTCAGATCGTTTTCATCATTGGATGAGGTATCGCGGAGTGGTCTGTTTCGGAGTTAAACACATTGCGCCACAATTAGTCAGTTAACCAAGTATCAACTCCTATGATGAAGGAGACGTGCGTTGAGATATCACAACACTTTCAAGTGTCATGTATAGTATAGACTTTATATTTAGGTATGTGATAGTCCCAATATTAATTACACCTGCTCGTAGAACAGTGCTTGTTTTATTTGGAATTTTATGACATCATTGTGTGTCACTCTTACGCTATATGCCGCGAATCATTACTGAGACTCTTTTACTGCTCCGTGTAGCTGGTAGAAATGTGAAAAGTGAAAATGAATAAGAATAATCATAACTATACTTGCATTGTAATTGGCGAGGCTCCGATAGGGGCTGTAGCTGGCATGTGCATTTCCTCTGTTATCAAAGGAGGAACGACTTCAAGTTAGGGCAATCATAAATCATATCATTAGTCATAATACGTTTTCATGGCATTTCAGTGATCTGATTTTCAAGACTATTTCGATGTGTCCACCGAGCTAGGTAAGCAGACTTCAAATTTCCATTTCAAATGATTATGTGTGGTACATATATGAACACTGTCATTGAACGTTCTATGTAAACTGTGTCATTCATGAAACAAAAAAACATATGGCTGGGTTTTAATTACAAGGGATATGATTTGTTGTATATTGCTGTTGTACAAAAAAAATAAATACCTTCGTAGCGCACTAGAAAGGCAATTTGTTTGGACACTCCGAATTCGCCTTGTTGTTCGATGTTGATGGTGAGTAGATCAGCGTGTCTCGACATGTGATCAGCTTGTACCGAGAACCTGATCGTCTTCCATGAAAGGCTCTTTGATCCACTGCACGGAAAACTCTGAAGACGTTTAGGGTTAAAAATGTGTGTCCAATCATGAAATACTTACGAACAGCGAAGTGCAAATAATGAGGTGAAACGGATGAATTGATGTTTATTTTGCATATGTCTTCTGCTTCAAAATCTGTTGAACAATGTGATTAAGATTCAATAACCATTCCTTTGTTATAAGGTAAATCTATGAACGTAGAGACATATTACCTCATAGCCTACTCTCTCATCTCCGTGGTTGCAGGTGAACATCACGTCCCCAGAACGATGGCCAACATCAAAACTCACGGGACGGTGTGCCTTGCGGTAGGCCTGTTCAAGTTGCTTGTCTCCAAGAGTCTACGAAACAATTTGAAAATATTTTGTTTAATTAAACGTATCTTCATTAGTGTAATTAAAATGTGATTCACTGCCTCATGGATGTTTTCGTGTCTAAGGAAAGCATATTCTTTTAACTCTATGCCATGTGTGTATTTTTTTTCTAATCAATGCACATTCACGTCGTACGGCATCAGTTTCTTTCGCGCATAACGGGTTGAATTATATTTTCATTAGTCTAAAGCAGGACACCGGAACATGTTATTACAGCACTCCAAGTCACTCGCTTTTTCATGTGAAAACATAGCCGCATCCATTGTACACTCCCCTACGGTACGCACCAACCCATCTCCCGGGAAATCGTTAGCTATGAAGAGCGCAATATCGAATCCTTCACGCTCGTCGATGTGGTTTTCATTTTCTCTCAAGCATAACGGGTTGAATTACATTTTCATTAGTCTAAAGCAGGACTCCGGAACATGTCATTGCAGCACTCCAAGTCACTCGCTTTTTCATGTGAAAACATAGCCGCATCCATTGTACACTCCCCTACGGTACTCACCAACCCATCTCCCGGGAAATCGTTAGCTATGAAGAGCACAATATCGAATCCTTCACGCTCGTCGATGTGGTTTGGAAGGTACGGGGTACAGACAAATTGCTGGCGGACTTCATGTTGCTCCAACGACAGGAGGACCCACCACTCGGCACAGTAATCTACGAACAGTTCGAGATGACGTTGGCCTACTTTGCAGTAAGGTAGAGCCTCTGGAGACGATGATGACTTCGTTCGTTTAATGTTTAGTTTGCCTTCCCGACCTGTTCACGCGAGCGAAGGAGATATGGAAGTTGTTATAATTTCATAAATACGAGTGAGGATTGATTTCATTAAAAGATTAGTTGCTGCTTGATGGACCTGATGAGTGCACATGTTTTTCGTATCACAACATTTTAATGTAATCAATCTCATTAGTTATTTATGGAGGACTTGAATATACCATTTCAAATGGACAATCGCTGTCATGGTTGATATATAAAAGTCCAATAATTCAACATACCATTCGTTGGTCTCGCAACACATGCGATTATATCTGGTTGGATTGCTTCCGGATTCACCATTACAGCTGAATGTGGTAGTGTGATTCTGACAGCGCACTTAAAGCGAAAGTTAGCCGGATCACATCTTATCCCGTAACATGCGACTGACTCGTCATCGTGTATTCCGCTAAGGAATTCGTCTCCGACTGCTGATAGAGTGATGTGGCATTCCTTCCCTTCCTCTACAGCGTGGGGAGGTATCGACATGGAGATTGCTTGTCCAAGATTCAGCTCCTTGCCAGCGCTCCCTACAATGCTATCTTTGTCCCCAATAGAAACCGGCTGTTTGGATGCAGATGCTAAATGAAATAGGTCATATTGAAAGCATTCATTTCTTCCTTCGTAATCATATTTTCCATACAAGTGACACAAAAATGTGTTGGTATAATCACGTAACGATACACGTCATTTAAATTTCGAATTATTTTTATCAAAATAATATAAAAGTGTTTCAATTATAAGAACCAAATAACATGATGACTGCAGGAATAATCCTTTTAGTAAAAAAAACATGGCTGCGGAAATAATCATAAGACACACAAATACACAAAGAATATCACAGCAAGAATGATACCATAAATACAGGCCTTCAGAAAACCCTCAAAAATTAGCAAATCACTTTTTCGTGTTCCTCATTGTCATTTAAGTCGGGTATTCCCAACATTATCGTGTGATAATTTGGGGATATTAAGATTGAGGATCATCGTTATCAGCTTGTTGGTTTCTATGTATTGATGTCTTCATGTAAAAAAAACAGATAACAATTCTCCAAATAAGCCAGCTTCTATTACCTCGTATTTCCTGCACCTCCGTTGCAGTTGGTATCCTGAAAAAAAGCAATAAATAATCATCGTTATTCACGCTATTATGTAGCACATAGCGTAGCACATGCATTATGATCCTTACTTTGAAACTCAACGCTTACTTGTTTCAGCAAAAGTGTTAATGTACCGAAAGCATTAAAAGCGGAAACACTTGTTGCTCCTAAACGTTAGGCGTGTCACCTCATGGCACCCACCACCTTATGTTGCGTAATGGTAATGTATGAATATATTTTCTAAAAATTAGACACTAGTTACCCGAAGACTGAGAGCGGAAATAACATGGTGCTTAGAATATGAAAGGATCCCAGAATCCCGTAATTAATTTACGGTTGTAACCGATAACCAGTGGTTTCATTTTATTCTAAACTGACAGTGGCTGGATAATTCATTTTATTGCAATATTATGCTCAATTAATTTAATTACTTTCACTTTAAATGTCTCTCTGAATTACAAAAGTTTGCTAAATGTCCATTTCTTTACCAATAATAAATCAGTCATATTTCTGAACTGCCCATGTAAGTCATACTGGAATACAATCCACAGAACCGTTATTAAGTGGCATTACCTCCATAACAACATCTGCCGAACAGTCTCATCTCTGGCATACTGGATAGGAAGGTAGCCAGACTTGTCCCTGATGTCATATCTGGCGCCATTGTCAAGTAGGTAGAACACGAGAGCCTTTGCAGAATCTAGGCTGCCGTTGTAGAGGTCTTTGGATATCTAAACGATATGATGAATCAATTTGATTAGATACGTACTTGATGTAAAGGGGTTAATACTGTGAAGACACAAATATTGTTGTAATACATATATTACTAAAGCTTCTCTGGATTTTGATTTACCAAATTCAGAAACGATGTGTCTTCCACTTGTCTGTGGTGCTTGTAGCACAGGTTGATTGCAAGATGGAGACAGGTCTGACCATTCTCTGACTGGATGTTGACATCAGCTCCTAGACGAAGCAATTGTCCGACCAGTGATGTGAAGCCTTGTTGTATGGCGACGTGAAGAATTGTGTAACCATCCCCGTAGCGTGCATTCACATAGGCATTTAAGGAGTCACACTGGCTTTCGCGATGCTGGATTCAATCAATTACAAAATATTCTTCAGCAGAGTTATCTTTTTTTCACTGGCAAAAGCTACGAATACCCCTTAGATTTATTCAAATATCATTTAGAATTGTTCTATTATTTATGTGCGATATCGACATAAAGGTAGATCCTTTCTGCAAACAATTCTTATCTTTCGCCAATAAGGCCAGCAATCCGTGTACTTAGATTAAAGAGTATTCCATCAGCCTTGAAATACATTGTGATATTTAATTTCATCCCAGTTTTACCATGAACCTGAATTTTACAATCCAAATTCACGACACCTAGGATATAAACAAATTTCTATATCTACAGAAAAAAAACTAAATTATTTCTTTACTGTTTAAATGCCAAAATACTGGTGGTAATATTTAGGCCTTACTATATCTTGTTCAGAAAATCAAAAGTCGACAATTGCAAGTAATGCTGTAGGTTTTCGCTTGTTTAGCAATGGTTCAAAAGAGCAATTAAAATATGTTATTGTGGTCCAAGTAGTCATGGTTTTACAAAAAAAATCACAACCTCTTTATGATATGACTTTTTTCTGAGACTTTACCATTTTGTCTCGCTGTATTTTCTTTTTAAAGTCAACGTAGTACCGACATTGCATTACCCTTTCATACAATACATGGATGACAGGTACACTAATCGACAAGATATGATGCAAAAGGAATACCTGTCCCAAGTGCTGTAAAATGAGTCCCGCTGATTTCCTCTTGCCTTCCCATACTCCAGTATGAACACACCTCCATAGGTGTGAGCAGGCCTTCCCTGTCACCTCATTCACCAAGGCACCATGACCTAGTAGATATGCGACGACTTCTACGTGACCTCCATTAGCTGCATCACGAAGTGGTGAGACGCCTTGCATGTCACAAATATTCATTCTAGCCCCGTGGTTGTGTAATAAGGTAGTAACTTCTAGATGGCCCTTAGAAGCCGCAAGGTGAAGAGAAATTCTTCCGCTGCTATCATTCTTATTCACATTAGCACCGTTATTAAGAAGATATTCAACCACACCCACATGATAATGGTCTGCTGCAATATGGAGAGGTGTCCATCTACTATTGTTCCCCTGATTCACGTCAGCCCCATGGCTCAGTAAGTAAGTGACTACCTTGAGATGACCATTCTGTGCAGCAAGGTATAAAGGTGTGAATCCATCATTATCACCCTGATTCACCTCAGCCCCGTTGGTGAGTAAATAGGTCACAACATCTAAATGACCATTGAATGCTGCATTACGTAGAGGTGTGCTGCCATCCTCGTCCCTCCTATCCACCTCAGCCCCGTTTTCATGCAAATAGGAGACTACATGGAGATGGCCCTTCATTGCTGCAAGGTATATCGGTGTTGTCCCATCATTCTTACCCTGGTTCACATTAGCCCCATGAGTGTGGAGATACTTTACTACCTCTAGATGACCATTCTTTGCTGCACAAATTAGGGGTGTTGCTCCATTATTGTCAGCCTGATTCACCTTAGCCCCGTTAGTGAGTAAATACGTCACTGCATCTAAATGACCATTAAATGCTGCATCACGTAGAGGTGTTAAGCCTTCCTCGTCCCTCTTGTCCACCTCAGCCCCGTGTTCATGTAGATAGGAGACTACGTGGAGATGGCCCTTCATTGCTGCAAGGTGTATCGGTAGTGCCCCATCATTCCTACCCTGGTTCACATCAGCCCCGTGAGTGTGGAGGTACTTCACTACCTCTAGATGACCATTCTGTGCTGCAAGGTAAAGGGGTGTGAATCCGTCATTGTCACCCTGATTCACCTCTGACCCGTTATTGAGTAAATAAGTCACTACATCTAAATGGCCATTGAATGCTGCTGTACGTAGAGTTGTGTAGCCTTTCTCGTCCCTCTTGTCCACCTCAGCCCCGTGTTCATGCAGATAGGAGACTACATGAAGATGGCCATTCAATGCTGCAAGGTGTATCGGTGTTGACCCATTATTCCTTCCCTGGTTCACCTTAGCCCCGTGAGTGAGGAAATACTTCACTGCCTCTAGATGACCATCCTGTGCTGCACAAATTAGGGGTGTTGCTCCATTATTGTCAGCCTGATTCACCTTAGCCCCGTTCGTGAGTAAATACGTCACTACATCTAAATGGCCATAGAATGCTGCATCACGTAGAGGTGTTAAGCCTTCCTCGTCCCTCTTGTCCACCTCAGCCCCGCACAGGACGAAAAACCAGTAGAAACCAGTAGAGAAAAATCATTAGAATTTCTACTGGTTTCTACTGGAAATTTTCTACTGGTTTGAATATGGAAAGTGAAATGATTTCCAGTAGACACCATTAGAAAAATGCCAGTAGAATACCAGTAGAAACCAGTAGAAATCTCTACTGGATCCAATACAAGACCAATAGAAGACCAGTAGAATACCAGTAGAAACCAGTAGGAATCTCTACTGGATCCAATAGAGCTTCCTACTGGTTTCTACTGGAATTTTTCTACTGGTTTGAATATGGAAAGTAAAATGATTTCCAGTAGAAACCATTAGAAAAATATCAGTAGAGTGCCAGTAGAAACCAGTAGCAATTGCTCCTGGATGATGGATCCATCAGAATACCAGTAGAAACTAGTAGAATACTTACTGGAGCCATCAGGAGACCAATAGGAATCAAAATTAAAAATATTGATGAAATATCGTTTCAAATTTAATATATGATAATCCGAATTATGGCACATTTCCTTATCGTTTTAACCTAATCCTATCCTATCCTATATTTATTCCTATTCTATCCTATACCTATCCTAATTCCTACCTTTGCCTTCGCAGACTTTCATATATATAGCAGTATGGTTATAAGGTTCATAAGATATTGGTTACTACAACTTACATTTAAGAAGATCATTTTTGTTGTTGTTATCATTATTGTCTTCACTTAAGTAGGTGACATTCACTATTTTATGTTTAAACTTGAAATCATTACTTGGTAAAATTCCTTTTATCTGGTTAGGTGGAGGTTATCTATTAAAAAGTACAAAATTAGGACACGTAAATACATGCATGAATATTCATGAGCATCTCTTTTTCTATTGGTTTCTATTGGTTTCTACTGGTCTCCATTACCAGTAGAATTCACTGGTCTCTAATGGTTTCTACTGGTTTGACTTGTATTTTTCACACTCCTTTTCAAACCCTTAGATCTCGCTGGTTTCTATTGGTTTCTACTGGTTTGACTTTGTATTTTTCATACTCCTTTTCAAAACATTATATCTCACTAGTTTCTATTGGTTTCTACTGATCTCCAATACCAGGAGAATTCACTGGTCTCTAATGGTTTCTACTGGTTTGACTTTGTGTTTTTCACACTCCTTTTCAAACCATTAGACCTCACTGGTTTCTATTGGTTTCTATTGGTTTGACTTTGAATTTTTGACACTCCTTTTCAAACCATTAGGTCTTACTGGTTTCTATTGGTTTATACTGGTCTCCACCAGTAGAATTCACTCGTCTCTAATGGTTTCTACTGGTTTGACTCTGTATTTTTCACACTCCTTTTCAAACCATTCAGTTTCACTGGTCTCTAATGGTTTCTCCTGGTTTGACTTTGAATTTTTCACACTCCTCTTCAAAACATTATATCTCACTACTTTCTATTAGTGTGAAAAAAAAGTAAAACCAGAAGAAACCATTAGAGACCAGTGAATTCTAATGGTATTGAAGACCAGTAGAAACCAATAGAAACCAGTGAGATCTAATGGTTTGAAAAGGAGTGTAAGAAAAAAACAAAGTCAAACCAGTAGAAACCATTAGAGACCAGTGGATTCTAATGGTAGTGAAGACCAGTAGAAACCAAAAGAAACCAGTGAGATCTAATGGTTGAGAAGGAGTGTGAAAAAACAAAGTCAAACCAGTAGAAACCATTAGAGACCAGTGGATTATAATAGTATTGAAGACCAGTAGAAACCATTAGAATCCACTGGTCTCTGTGCTGCACAAATTAGGGGTGTTGCTCCATTATTGTCAGCCTGATTCACCTTAGCCCCGTTAGTGAGTAAATACATCACTGCATCTAAATGACCATTAAATGCTGCATCACGTAGAGGTGTTAAGCCTTCCTCGTCCCTCTTGTCCACCTCAGCCCCGTGTTCATGTAGATAGGAGACTACATGGAGATGGCCCTTCATTGCTGCAAGGTATATCGGTGTTGTCCCATCATTCTTACCCTGGTTCACATCAGCACCGTGAGTGTGGAGATACTTCACTACCTCTAGATGACCATTCTGTGCTGCAAGTTGAAGGGGTGTTGCTCCATTATTGTCACCCTGATTTACCTTAGCCCCTTTAGTGAGTAAATACGTCACTACATCTAAACGGCCATAGAATGCTGCTGTACGTAGAGTTGTGTAGCCTTTCTCGTCCCTCTTGTCCACCTCAGCCCCGTTTTCATGCAGATAGGAGACTACATGAAGATGGCCATTCATTGCAGCAAGGTATATCGGTGTTGTCCCATCATTGCTACTCTGGCTCACATCAGCCCCGTGGGTGTGGAGATACTTCACTACCTCTAGATGACCATTCTGTGCTGCAAGGTGAAGGGGTGTTGCTCCCTTATTATCACCCTGATTTACCTTAGCCCCTTTAGTGAGTAAATACGTCACTACATCTAAACGGCCATAGAATGCTGCTGTACGTAGAGTTGTGTAGCCTTTCTCGTCCCTCTTGTCCACCTCAGCCCCGTTTTCATGCAAATAGGAGACTACATGGAGATGGCCCTTCATTGCTGCAAGGTATATCGGTGTTGTCCCATCATTGCTACCCTGGTTCACATCAGCCCCGTGAGAGAGGAGATACTTCACTACCTCTAGATGACCATTCTGTGCTGCACAAATTAGGGGTGTTGCTCCATTATTGTCAGCCTGATTCACCTTAGCCCCGTTAGTGAGTAAATACGTCACTGCATCTAAATGACCATTTAATGCTGCATCACGTAGAGGTGTTAAGCCTTCCTCGTCCCTCTTGTCCACCTCAGCCCCGTTTTCATGCAAATAGGAGACTACATGGAGATGGCCCTTCATTGCTGCAAGGTATATCGGTGTTGTCCCATCATTCCTACCCTGGTTCACATCAGCACCGTGAGTGTGGAGATACTTCACTACTTCTAGATGACCATTCTGTGCTGCACAAATTAGGGGTGTTGCTCCATTATTGTCAGCCTGATTCACCTTAGCCCCGTTAGTGAGTAAATACGTCACTGCATCTAAATGACCATTAAATGCTGCATCACGTAGAGGTGTTAAGCCTTCCTCGTCCCTCTTGTCCACATCAGCCCCGTTTTCATGCAGATAGGAGACTACATGAAGATGGCCATTCATTGCAGCAAGGTATATCGGTGTTGTCCCATCATTGCTACTCTGGCTCACATCAGCCCCGTGGGTGTGGAGATACTTCACTACCTCTAGATGACCATTCTGTGCTGCAAGGTGAAGGGGTGTTGCTCCCTTATTATCACCCTGATTTACCTTAGCCCCTTTAGTGAGTAAATACGTCACTACATCTAAATGGCCATAGAATGCTGCATCACGTAGATGTGTTAAGCCTTCCTCGTCCCTCTTGTCCACCTCAGCCCCGTTTTCATACAGATAGGAGACTACATGAAGATGGCCATTCATTGCTGCAAGGTTTTTCGGTGTTGACCCATCATTCCTACCCTGGTTCACATCAGCCCCGTGGGTGAGGAGATACTTCACTACCTCTAGATGACCATTCTGTGCTGCACAAATTAGGGGTGTTGCTCCATTATTGTCAGCCTGATTCACCTTAGCCCCGTTAATGAGTAAATACGTCACTACATCTAAATGACCATTAAATGCTGCATAATGTAGAGGTGTGCAGCCTTTCTCGTTCCTCTTGTCCACCTCAGCCCCGTGTTCATGCAGATAGGAGACTACATGGAGATGGCCCATCTTTGCTGCAAGGTATATCGGTGGTGCACCATCATTCCTACCCTGGTTCACATCAGCCCCGTGAGTGTAGAGATACTTCACTACCTTTAGATAACCATTGTTTGCTGCATAGTGGAGGGGTGTGCATCCATCGTTATCGCTTTTTCCTATATCGACCACATTGCCGACTAAGACTTTGATTTCCTGTAGATTACCACGGCTCGCTGCATTGTGTATTGGATCAGTTTCATTAGTGTTTATACTTTTAGTATTTTCCATGATTTTACGTCTTTGAAGTATGTATGGAAGGAAAATTCCTGGTACGGGTTTCAAGTTGTGTGGTACTCCTCAATACTCTGCAAAGATAGGAGGGACGGAATGATACAGGGTATGATACAATTAGTCCATTGAAACCCCAGCTCAATCACAATGTGTGCTGAAGAATATAATGCCCATGGACATTGGAAACGTACATAACTAAACACAAATTAGCAGAGATCTAACGGCAACTGGCCCATTTTCCAATACCGCGTTGTAATGGTCAAGGATCCACCCTCCTTTACCTCATTACCTCTACTTAGGACGCCTGACCACTTCCACCGCCATGCAATCCTGACTTTCATTGGCGGGAGGGGGGGGGGGTGCTCACATTTTTCAATAAGTTCACAGTACAGTTTAGCGCCTTTGATTTCCAAACAATCCTCATGATATTACCCTGCCTTTAAAAACATAGTTAAGATGGTGGGTGAATTTTGTTATAGAAATTTCTATATTATTCCTAAGCATGCTCGATACGGGTTCATTACACCTCCATCCCTGTTTTCTCCTCTGTATTCGATGATAGCTACATTCGCATTATGTAGAAATTGTCATTAGATAAAGCACAGATTAAAAAAGGCCTAAGAACACGTATGCCCTACACTGTTTGTTCCAACATTAAGATATGGGACATACACACGAATGAGGTGAGAGTCTAGAATCATGAAATC
Organism: Arbacia lixula; assembly: GCA_963669155.1. Taxonomy (NCBI): domain Eukaryota; kingdom Metazoa; phylum Echinodermata; class Echinoidea; order Arbacioida; family Arbaciidae; genus Arbacia; species Arbacia lixula. Next base: position 13,283,691 of record OZ022592.1, on the reverse strand, counting down.
CACCCACCGACCCAACCCTTACACGTGTCCACACACACAGACACACAGCCGACCATACTCCATCCATTATATTATTCCATTTGATAATGGAACTTTGATCAAAGCGTGAACAGATCTAATGGGTCATGCCTTGTCCTTCATCCAAAATTATTCTTTTCGTATTTACCATATTCTAGTTCTGTTGACAAAAAAATAGCACATTAAACAAAAATAATAAGCATAATGTTTGCCATTTATTCCAAATGTTGGTTATTCAGACAATTCGTTATGATGAACGACATTAACCCGGAATTGATATAGATTCCGGAAATTTCAAAACTGAAGTAGGGTCTGGTAATCATGCTTATTTGATTTTCGGAGTAACAATCCCTACGGGATTTCACTTTCCAATGAACGTATAAGTAGCAGTTGGTGCTCCACTAGTCCTCTGGACTGTATTCAGCAATCCGCCGACTACGGACGTTGGTGGCGCATCACATACAAAAATAAAATACATACATTTTTTTAGAGCGGACAGATTCGTGGAGTAGCGCAATGAGTGGTCTGGCGCGGTGTGTGTACTATGTGAATCAGTGGCGTTATATGTGTGTGGGAGAATAAGCGGACGATAAAATACGGCCAGTATCTGGACTACGAATTTCCGAATGTAAGCAAACATGTGCCTGTCCGATATCAATACAAATATGACTCATTGAGATAACAATATGACCATCAACCAGAAAGCGCCTCTCTATCTATTAAAGCTTTATTATACCACCTTCTGAAATAATAGACTGGCCCTGGCCCTTTCGCTCACTTCTAATATCTTTTCCTACCTTTTTGGCATGGACAAAATCTGCCATTGAAAAGTGCCGCCTCGCTTAAATAAAATTATCTCTTTTCTCGAAATGGGCAACTTTCCCTTAATATTAAATATGACTTCGCGCCTATGGTATGACAGTGAGACTCCTCCTAAAGTGCTTGTTCGTGGAAAAAAAATAAGTATAATCTAAGTATCAACCTCTGTAGAAACATACTGTCATTATAGGAGGGACACTGTTATTTAATAAATTAAGTTTGTCATCTTGTGGCGGCACCGCTAGATCCTTAATAAATGGCACGTTCGCGAGGAACATATTATCGTTATGGCCGTTTGCCCGAATTAATTATGGCACGATGTTATAAATTGAATGGATCATGAAATACCATGAGAATTGCGAACAGGAGCACAATTACATTGGTACATGGCCTCTATCTTCAGGGATGCACATTATCAATTATCACGAGAAAAGTCCTACATTTATCACAAGTCAGTTTGCCTTCATGATATGGCGCAATTCTACAATATAAAACAGGCCAACGCTGTGATCTGAAGGGACACTGTATGATTCGAGAAGGTGCACATAACTTCATCAAAGGGGAACTATCATTGGCCTAGTCAATACAAATAAATAACTAGAAGTATTTGGGTATATTGTATTCAATATTGCAAGACGTATCTGTCGGGAAAAAATGTCAAGTTACACGTTCACATTGATGATCAGTCGTATGTGTGGTTCTTGTGGACGGCGTGTATAAAAGAGGTAGCAGCCAATAACAATCCTTGTCTCTGAAATAAAGTATTGTTCGACCTTGATTGGATGACACATAACAACAGATAGTGGCTACCTACAAGGCCAGTGGAACAGCCTAATCTCAGTTTGCTTTTATTATCATGAATTGGAAACGATCTAAATCTATCTATTTGTCTATCATCTCCACAAACAACGCGAGTGAGTAACACTTGGACGGGAAAGATAATGTGGGTCCATCGTTCAAGTTATTTTGTTTGCCTCTGGTAAATCGACTGTGACTGATGGAAATAGGGACGTATCATTGGGAGGAATAGGGTGCTCTACTCTCACCGGCCAAATACACACATACATACACGCCATACTGCATCCATTATGACGACATTTGATAACGGAACGCTCAGCGATCTGGAGTGACTTCATATTTTCATGCCTTGTTCTTCATCATGCTGATGTGTTCTTTTTTTATTGCATTCATTGTGGTTACGTAAAGGACACATACCAAGAAGTACACTATTCATATATATATTGATATTTGAAATAATTGCAATTATGGTTGTTCAATATGCTAATTTCCATGTCACCCACCTCTAAACCTCAATATCCTTGATTGACCTGTCGCTGGGAAAAGTGTGGAGGTTATGGTGAAGATTTTTTGGCAGGACGTCTGTCTGTCTCATGGGTCATGCCTTGTCCTACATTAAAAGAATATGTAATTTTCATATTTGCATCTTTCGTGATTCTGTGGAACAAAAAGCACATAAAACAAAAACAATGAGCGTATTTCTTGCCATCTGTTCTAATTGCAATGCTGATGGTTTGGTTTGGCTAATTTCTTTATACACCCACCTTTCATATTTGAATAACCTTGGTTGATCCCTCGGCGGGGAAGGAGACGACGTATTGGTAAGGGATTGTTAGATGAGCATCTGGATGTTTGGCAAAGATGCAAATAAATACAATACATATTTAGATTATCTATCTACTTTTCTTCCATCTACTTCTACGAATGTAGAAGAAACATGTGCTTGTGGAGTGAAAGGTAGGCCTAAATTGATGAACCTTTTTATAAGGACCTTGTCCGACTATCATGCAATGCCTGTATCTAAATCTATATCAGAGAGACTAGAGTTATAAGAATGTTCGTTTAGTATTCATGATAAATAAAGCTATTTCGCTTCTGATGAGCTAACTTTGATTTCAAGGCCATACATATGTCCGGCCTTGTGGAGGCGGTGGTGATGTTCATGTGTCATATGTATATTCTGTCATTGTATAATCAAATATGTTGAATTGATAGACTAACTATCAGACTATAAATGTCATTTATAGCACTAACACACTGTCACACTTGGCTGAAAATACATACGGTAAGTCAACTTTAACTTTTGCAATGAAATATTTATTTCACCTTTAACCAGTCTGTTCATAATGCATGTTTGCAGGGCGAATATAAAATGAGAAAATATGTGGAAACTCCACAAGACACGTTTCTCTGTCATACATGTTTCAACACTCACTATTAAGTAAGTGTAAGTTTATTCTGTACACGATGTGTGCCCACAACCATAACAACGCCAAGTGATGTTTGTGATGCTAAATCCTATATCTACACATGAAACGAATTACATAGCAGAGAAATGCGTAATCTCTAATCACACTGGGTCACTTTCTTTATCAAAACCTTTGTCTCCTTTTCATTCTTCCTCGTAATTTGTTTAATTTGTTCAAAGTCAAGTGACTTCCTAGAAAAAGTAAAACAGAATACACTGTAGTCCTACATGTATTTTATTGTTCATCACATTTTCTCATATTCCCATTTGTAAGCGAGGAAGCTAGATGTTTGAAAATAAGTTCAAAAATAGTCTTAAGTGCCCCAAACCTCAAGTTCCCGGAATATTTTAGAAAGATGCATATATTTACAACATAAAACATCCCACTCGGTTACAGAAAAAGAAGCGATCAATTTTGAATTTTATTAAAAATCTGTCAATTTCTGCATTATTCATCTTATGTATTTATTTTTGCAGTTTACTTCAGTTTATGTAAATCCATCATTAAAACATAAAAAACAGACAAAAGGTCAAATAAAAAAAATATTTACACGCACGATATGTCTTCATACATACATCCCAGAATTTTGTCAATAGAATTAGGAAGCATAAATACAGGGCGGTTCCTGTCTAGTCAGCCTCCTTGATGAATGAATAAATACACTGGCACTATTTTCATTTAAACAGGCAAATAGTAGTAAGATAGTAAGACAGTAACCATTTACTACAATGTAAATCAGGACTAAAATTCTATTAATACCTCTTTTCTGCACGGGGACATTACGTCAACTAGCATAACCATTTCGTTATACAAGCGCCATCCATACAAGTATTTCCAAACGCTAAACCCGTTTCAAAACGGCAACGCAGTGCACAAGGCCCGGTCACACCGCCCGAACTTTGTTGCAGCGTTCCTCGAACGGTAGGGAGAGGTGGTGGAATTTCGACAATTGGAAAAAAAAAGTCGAAAACACGAGGCGTGGCCTTAGCGGTGCACCGTTGAAGCCGACGTTGGTTTAGCGGTGACGCGAGCGGTGACACTCCGACACCTCCATACCAACGCCGAACCAAACTTCATCACCGCAATGGATCGCTGCTTCAACGCCAGACACCGTTTCAGCAATCCCGGATCCGCTCGACAAACGCTTACAACCGCTCCACCAAAGTTTGTGCAACGTTTAATCACCGCCCTGGCAAAGCTGGAAGGCTGCGGTGGTCCAGTGTTCAAGATTTCTGCGTTAACTCTGCGATGAATACATCTGATGATTCTCCTGAGAAACTCTGCTGAAATAATTGCTGAAATAACTCTGCTCATATAACTCAGGAAACAATTCTGCTTCAAACACTCTGAGCTATCTAAATATATACTCTTTCTGTCTCAAGTTTGAAGTAAACAATAAAAGTGAAATAACGTCATCCCCAATTCCAGTAAATGTTATTCAGACTATCCCCATAAACTCGATGGTCAGCTAAAAAACTTCTGTACTTCGCCCAGTGATGTTCATAAGCATCTCCATGTTAATATCGAGAAACGAAACCAAAAAAATTGATGTAGGTATTTTGAAGAAAAACAAATATCAATCTGCTTTCCCCCGTTAGTATGAGAGAGGGCAAATTGCTTTACAATATGCAAAAGTAATTATTGCTGAAGGTTAAATGTGAATTCATATTCATTCATGTGGGTATTACGAAAAAAATCTAATTACGTGTTATTTTCTCCCGATAATATCTAACAGGGCAAACATATTTAAGACGAGTCAATAAATCGCACAAAGCTAATAATGCTATGAAGAGTACATGTGAGTTTGTAATGGAATCAATGCGAAGGTCTGATCTTTGCCCAATAGTAGTCATACAATTGTCACATCAATAAGAATAAACGCAAACATGAAATATAATATGGACGTTTCGAAATACAAATCTTTTTTTTTTCTCAGTGACTGTTTTTTTTTTTAATAATGCTTCAAAGTGCCAATATAATCTTCTCGAGATAAAATCTAAGAGGGCAAACAAAGTTACAAGTCAATAAGTCGTAAAAAAAATAATAATGCTATTAAGAGTACAATTTGTGAGTTTGTAACGGAATCGATGAAGAGGTCTGATATTTGCCCTGTGGCAGTCTTTAAATTTCCTTGTCAATATCATTAAATGCAAAGGATATGATAAGGATAATTCGAAATGCAAATCTGCTTTTTTTCAATATGACTTAGACCACGGACGAAAAAAAAAATCTGGGCCATGGGGTAATGTTTGGAAATGTTGGATTGGAGTAAGGTTATGGGGGGGGGGGTTCATATTACTGCCACGTAGTCAATGGACATTATTCCAATGTGATTATACACCATACAGTACACACTCGATGATTGTGGGCCAGTGAAAGAACACTCCTAACATTACTTTGTCAAAATACTCTACGTCGTCATTCCCTACCGTACACATTTGACTTGATTGAAGTACTTACACACCAAAGATTGTGCACACAAAGCTGGTAGCGCGGATCGGGTAGGGGAGGGGGATATCAGCGTATCAGCGTGTTTTTTTTAGGGGGAACTGAACATCTGCACCACAACCGCAACATATAATTGGAGGGGATGACATGTGCTATGTTACACACTCGCTCCCCACCTTGTTCACAGCATAACATCAAGATAATCAGTCAATTTTATGATTACGATATGTATCATAATGTTCTCACTACCACAAACGGTTCTTTTTTCTTTTCTTTTTTTTTTTTGGGGGGGATAAAGTTTGTATATAAAGTGTACGTCCTGGTTAACGTAATTGCTTAGGAAGGTTGTTTTATGTTCGGAGGTATGTATGTGTGTGTGAGGGGGAAAATGTTGATGTCACTGAGAGGTGTTGGGTTTTTGTGTAAGAAATTCGCTGTCATGCACTTCGAATTTATATATTTATCTCATCAAATTAACATCACTTATAAAAAAAAAAAGTGATAACCCTCAACTACTTGTTTTTTCTTTCCTTAAAGGCTACCACGCGTGTCACATGTAAAACCAAAAATGTTACGCATACTCCACAGATACCCAAACGACAAATTAATCCTTTTTTTAACTGAACAGTGCTCAACAACACCCTGATATAAAGAAGAACAAAATGTTACACTGAAATTGGTAATACTGTAACATAACCATAATTACATGAGTAGACCTAATAATCAGATGTAGATGTAGAGAAGCATGTTTTATATTGACATACGTATGACACACGTGTGCGGCCTCGGGTACCTAACTATGCATTAGGGTCGCGCGTTATGCGCCAAAAGATGCAAGCTGTAGGGATATTTTTGGATACACCGTAATAGAAAACAGCGTGCAAAATTGATAATGGTCTTGTTTAGGGCGTGGTTGTGGCGTAAGATAGCTAAACATTATGATGCACTATAGCCTTGTTGAATGATAAGTAAGGGTTTGATCAGGTGATGGGAAATTTAAGGAATCTTCCTTGTTATGGATGAATACCTCATGCATACACTTCGCGTGCATCAAATATACAAAGTATTACAAGGCATGATAAAACTAAATATTAGTTGACTTTGTACTTAGTATCAATCATCTTTTCATTGGCTGGAATATAGTTTCTACATTGCTAGGGATTCATTTTGCTCTCAGCTGTCAATAATTCTGATAACAACATTTGATAAGGATATTCCCTGACAATCAACTATCAATAGCAACAGCGATGTACGGCAGCAAGCACATACAATCTCAAGAAATACATTGTGTACATCACAAGTGCGCGGAACCTTTGGCAGTGGTTCCCCGAGTCGTATTAATGAATTGCATTGTTCTTAGGTTAGGGAAAATATAATCATCAAACCTTGTGCAAGTATGAGTAATATCAAATCAAAATACTAAAACAGCTAAACATCGATACTTTCATGCCCAGTAGGCTTTAACGAATACCTCAAAGTTAAATCTTCAATCGAGCTGATATCTACACACTACAAAGGTAAAGGATTAAATTCTTTTATCGCAGGTAATATCATTATTTTCGCGCACATTTAAACAAAATGCGCGTTTTTATCTGATACAAACAAATTATATGTACCTGATTAGCCAAGAAACGAACAAATAAAAAAGAATAACAGAAAATAGAATCTGACAGAATCTCATCTGTCAGCTTTGAATTCAGATTATTCGAGTTGTAATTGTTGAGCTATTATTATCGAAAATAAAATACACATATTGATCTGACGACGTAGCGGGAATGTCGGGGCACTCGCACCACGCAGCTACTTATTCTGGCAACTCCAAGATCTATAGCACTGAGTTATCCATTATTTGTCTTCACCCCCTCCGCCCCCCCCCCCACACACACACACACACGCACACGCACGCATAGACACATACATAAACATATTATACTACTTCAACCATTTTTACCAGCAAGTGTGTTAAAACTCATGGTTGTACCTCACTCTACTCAAAACAAAGGAACCAAAATACGTTTTTCACCTAGTACTCACCTAGTATCGTTAAATACCCATGACAGTCTGTGGCTTGAATGGAGACGGTGGAAAAGGGATATGCGTTGGTTAATGATAGCATCAGAACGCAAGATTTATACAAAGTATGTCACGCCCGTTGATTTTTTTCCATAGAACATGTATCAACGGTAAATATTCAAAGTGGCAAGTTCTTCAAAGGTATGATGAGTTCAATGTAGAAAATAGGTCTTCATATGTCGGTAAAAATGACAGTTTCCTTTAAAAATAAATGAGTTGCTCGTTTCGCATTGTCAAAAATGCTGATATGATCAAAACAATTGGTGGGGGCTTGTATTCTGGAATAGATTATAACGTCTGCGTGATCTCTGTTTGAATTTATCATCAGTTTTGTCAATATTATATTTTAGATAGCGCATATAGAACAGATTTACGAGTATCATAATTAACTGAATATCTAGATCAAAAGTCGGAAAAGTGTTGTTTGTCTTGTGGAGAACACAGTGTTAATTGAAAATGACTAAATCACAAATGTCTGATCTTCACCCAGTGAACGTAATAAAGTACCCATGTCAAATGCCACGCCGGGAGCAAAAAAAATTACATTTGGGACTTTCATAAAAAAAAAATGTTTGTACAATGTGCTACGTGCTTCCGATGTGGCAAGAATGATTCATTTCAGAGACGGAGTTAGGTTCTGGATGTAAGAGGCTAGATCTAGGAGGCGTATATACAAATACACACATAAATAACACCACATACATTGCCATACAAATACACAATCTGTTTTCGTATCATAATGACATTATAGCAAGTTTAAGCCCGCTATGGTGTAAATGTGTGTTTACTAGGATTGATGGGTCTTATAGCATTCACGAATCATATACTGTTTTTAAAGCAATTTTCGGCATGTAGCCAGGAGTAGCAAGGATGGTGTGCTCCATCCTGTATGGAACACGCTATATCAACTACTACTGAGTGTATATGTGGAATTTCTTTCAAACAATTGAAATTACCCCTGAAAGCCCTTTCACTACAAACATTGAGTGTTTGTTTCGATTATGTATAATGAATAATTGATATTTTGATGTTTCTGCAAACTGCATATATTCTAGATTTAATCACCAATGACGCGTATATGTATAGACCAATAGGGGCCAATTATCGGGAACATGCATTTGCATTACTGTAACAGTGGACAGAGCATGCTTACGCTTGAACCAGGGCATCTCTGCAAACATAATGTTTGACCTCTTCTCGACTTAGAAACTGAGGAAACCGACATATACTTACACACACACCTACTCATCACTTTTAAGACAGAATAAATAATCAAAAATGTCAGGACCGGGATTTGGGTCACAACTTTTAAAAAAGTCCAACTTTTTTTAACACACACACACACACATCCATGAAGAATTATGATATACATGCAAAGGTGTATGGAAACATATACATGTATTTTAATACTGGACCAAAGTGCAGTGTATGTATTACAGAAGTATAGACACATGCACACATACGCTTATAAATGTACGTTTATAATAGCAGACTTGTATGGTTCAGCGTAATACAACAAGATTACGAGGTGTGTGGCCACAACGAAAACTACAACACCCACATACATAAGACACACGCTACACACATGCAGAAACACGACTCTGGAACATGTAGGCCTACAATCATTCCTAGCCATGGGCGGAAATCGCTCCCCGAAGGTGGAGGGGACAAGTTTTTCCTCAAGAAGTAGCTGAGCAGGGGGGGGGGGGGGGGTAGTGATGGGATTTTGGGGAGGTGTTTTTTGTTCCTTCATCTTTTTTTTATCCCGCCCACTCTCTGAAAATGCTCTCGGTGGGGGGGGGGGGGGGGGGGACCTGACGTAGCCCAGCCTCGTGGGGGTACAAACGAAAATAGTGTGGGGGGGACATTTGATATTGTGTCCCCCCCCCCTTCGAAATGGTGGGGGGGGGGGGCGCGTCCCCCCCCCCCCCCTCGGATTTCCGCCCTTGTTCCTAGCACGTGACCCTCTCGACAAACCCCTTAATCTTCATTCGCCTTCCTTTCTTATCGGGAAAATACAGTTTTTACATCCTTTTTGAAATACGAATGAAACATGATTTGTCTTTCGGCATAAATGAAAAAAAACACGAATCGAGACAAGTCGTTGAGGAAGACGAGAAATGTACTGTACACACCTAGGGATGAAAGATATGCGTGGTACTTCTTTGTGTATTGCTACAATAGGTGAATATTGAACTAAGGCGAATAAGAATATCATGTAACACGTATCATCATTCTAAATATCTGAACACTTTAACATATATTTTGGTACTAGACTTTATGATTTCGTACTGAAGCGCATCGTGTACATATTGTTAACAGCTCTCGTCCTGACCTGTTAAAAATAGACTTCAAGTCATGAAATCGGATTTAATTATACCTCCGACGTTACATCTCAGATAAAAATTGATATTTGCTAACAAAAAATGGATATTTACATCATACATTTTACTGAGTTATTTTGAAAAGAAACAAATATCTATGTTTCGTTGTGTGTGAACTATGCTTACTATTTCAGAATACTAATTTCCTGTTGACTCACCTAGTATCTATGCAAAATCATGATTATCTGTAGCTTGGATGGAGAGAGTGGCCAAGGAGGTGGTACGTTCATGACGTCAGAACGCGAAATGATAATCCAGTATGTCACTCTTACTCCATTGCCATGTGCACTTTAACCAGGGCCGATTATTCAAAGTTCGAAATTTTCGAATTTTGAGTATCTATGAGGGTTGGTCTATGCATTGTTTGTATTGTGGGGGCATGTATTTTTAAATCAATCATCAAGACGGCGTGATCTGTGACCTCATTTTCATGTTGACATTTTCCGTTTTTATTCGTTTACAGAAGATATTTTATATTGATATAATGTGTTTCCTTTACAAAGTCAGAAGAATGGTCGTTAAGATGTTATTTGTGCTCTGCAGAGTCAATAGATAAAAAATACATAAAATGCTCTAATCTCTTCACAGTGAGTGACATGAAGTACCCATGCGAATTCTGGCACACAAATTTTGTTTGCACAATATGTAAAGTGCTCACAATACGATGCGAGAATGCATACAAGGGGTGAAGGTAGGGTCGGGATACTGGGAGGGGGAAGCGGTTCCACCCATAGGACTAAGGTCTAGGCGGTGTTCGAACCATTGCACGCTGACGTCACCAATCCAAGAAAAACTACGTTAGCCTACTGGGCCAATGTATGTTGCTTATGACGCCAGCATACCATTACATTTCTTCAATGGATTTATTTATCGCTTATGGCATAAGTTCACACACAGAAAACAATTGGAGTAGTTATTAGACTAGACCATTCAATCTAAGAACTGTTGATATTCAGGCCTGGCCACGACGGCAGTCCGTTGATGTCCGACGTGTCCGAGGTGTTGTATGAATCAAAAGAGTAAATCACCACATGTAACATTTTCGCCCACCCTCTTATCTTCTCTCTCGCTCTTAGGTCGACAAAACTAATGCTTCTATTTTATCCTCCATCCCGCCCCTTCCCCTCGCATTTTTGATTCAAATATGAAAAACCTAGTCTGACTTTCTTTCATTCCCTCTCCTCTCTCCATATCTCTTTTCGATCCAAATACATATAACCACTTATTACCACATATTACCACTTCTTCTAGCAGTACTTGTTCATGTTCTACTTTGAAATATCACACTGGTTTAATCAATAAACAGCTACAACGTAATTTCTTTTAGTGACCTTTTCGATGGTTTATTGTAAAGAGCACAACAATGCATACTCTTTGATTGAAATAAAAATAGCCTATTCTGACTCTCTCTCTCTCATTCCCTCTCCTCTTTCGACATATCTTTTCGATCCAAATACATATACATGCTTTATATGAATTATAAAATACCAATATCACTTTTTTCCATCATGACATTTTCATGTTTTACTTTTTTTTAATATAACACTTTATTTAGTTGATGTATAGATACAATTTGCTTCTCTCTGTGACATTCTCAATGGTTAATTGAAAATATCACAATAGTGCATACTTTCAAGCATCATCTGAAGTTGAGTGTCATTTAACGCACCTCCGATAAAACAAGTGTAATCAATGCGAGGTAGGTAACAGCTTCATAAAGAACAAATTTGAATCAATTCCCTTTTCCCAGAGTCAAACAAACTGTAACAGTCTTGTGCATTCGAAAGTTTATTCATTGTCAAAACTGCTCGTTTGTTCTCAGTGGGTACTTGTGTTTCACTTGAGATAGACAAAGTAATAACGAGGCGCCGTGTTTAAGTCAATGGGGTTTTCATAGATATCAAGTTTAAATTTAAAATTACAGATTCTGTCATTGATAATCACACTTTTAGATCACATAGATCTTGATAATATCGTACTTGTCATACATGGGTATACATGTATACGACTAGTGACAGCTTCACCGCAAAGCATCTATCTCGCTAACAAGAAAATATCTACAGAAATACAACGGAAAGAGACCCAAATATATAAGACTATTATGGAATCAATGCGACCTGTTTATCATTAAAGATAGAATTGAGCTTTGCAATTCATTCCAAACAGTAAGAGTATAAAAACAAGGTATCAGTGCGAAATGCAGTTCCTCAGGCTATGCCAACGATGATGGTCGTAGCCATATTGCTAAACAGTATGCAACGCCTTTATCCCCAATTCTTGAGAATTCTTTGTACTTTGAACTTTTCTTGTATAGATATTATTCTTTAGTGTGATACCCAGCTACATAGATGTTGAATATTTACAATGATCTATCCATAAACCACTTTACATTGCCTTGCTATTAGGTTCGCACCCCTACTGATATGTTACTAATGAGTGAATGGTATATCACGAAGGGAAGTAGTGAATGCCAGGGCACTGCAACTATATGCATGCATACAACCTTAATTAAGGTAAGGTTCTGGTCATATTACAAGTAAACACGATTTGGATGTTGGAAACCTCTGCCACTGTACAGTATATCATACCAACACACTCGTAAGTTCGTGCTCATGAATTATGATAGTCATCAAGTCACGATGAATTTGTTACCAAACAGCGAAACAACAGTTTAAGATGAGGTCAAGTGTATTGTACAATGTTTATACATCTGCATCTTGCAAACTATACGATAGATAAAACACAATGCATTATGTATCTGGTAAGATGTGACTTTTTTTTATCAGTGCTTGAGTTTCAGTTTGAATTTATTTAACAATAGCAATTACAAGAACAATGATTCAACAATATTAACAATAACAGCATGATAAATTAGAGAATTAAGTAATAATTCTAGTATAAAGAGTCTAGTATAAAGTATAAAGAGATTTAAATACATCATATTTCGTAGTAAGAGAATACATATGATAAATATGAAGATATAAAATTGCTCTGCATGCATGTACCTAATATGCATGATTTAAAGGGACTATACTGTACTGGGAAGACAAACACATCTTCAAAGGTGATTATGAGCAATTTTCTTAACAATGGTCTTAAATTCATGTTTTGACCATTTTAGAAACTTGCTGAAAGTTATTTGCCCTCAAATGGTCCAAATTTGCAGTAATAAGTGATTAATCCTCAAAATCCTCATATTCTCAAAATGTTCGGCTATAACATTTCGAGGATTTGTGATTTATTAAATCACTAATTACTCCAAATGTGGATCATTTGAGGGCAAACAACTTTCAGCAAGTTTCTAAAATGGACAATACATGAATTTAAGACCATGCATTAGCAAGAAGATTAATTGTTCACAACCACCTTTTTGAGGGCTTTCTGTCTTCCCAGTACAGTATATTCCCTTTAATCAAAGTTGTGGATAAGTTACAGTATTTAGAATAGTAAAAATATTATGAGAGATATTGTGTTAAAAAGGAACCAGAGGGTAGCACAGGTGCTAGTCGAGCCTGATTCCTTCAATCTTTCATAATTCATTAAATGAAATATACAATGAAATATACTTCTAGATTTCATTCCCAACACTCTTCATGTAGTGATATGCATCGCGCAACCAACTCTACCATACCTATGTTGATGTATTTTGGTTACACTTTGATTGTTTATACATAACATATGTAGTGTAATGCGGCAGTAAAGCGTTAAATAGCATGCCGTGAAAAACTTGTATAAAGTACAATCATTGAAAGGCACAATCTGAATCACAATCTGCGTTCACCATGTGAATAAAGTTACATAGAGAAGAGCAGTATACAAAAATAATACTCGACAATTTGTTTGTTTTTACAAATCTCAAGGACATATGTATACGTAATAATGAAACCGAAACCATGATTTTGAAATGCAATCACTACTTTATAATACATACATTGCGAAAGTGGATAGATCCAAACAAGCTTTCTTTAACGCTGAACCCTTTATAACGAAAGAAATACAATATGGTAAGTTGTAAGTACTAGCCTACTTGCGTTTTTTTTTTAATTATACACTCTACTCTCCAGAAGGATAATACAACATGAAATGAACATCAATATTCATGATGTCGGGCTTAAGGAGAGTGCTGAACCAGTACTGTATTGTGCAATTCAATGCTATCATGTATTACCCAACGCATCAAGCTAGTACATAAACAACTGTTTGACATGTGTGGAGTTCCATAATAAAAGGTAAAACCGAAAATAAATATTCACATACCATATACGAAATAAATTACATGATGTGTGTATGTGAGTGTAAACAACATGTTGTGTAAACAGTGTGTATATGCAAACCATAATATGCACAACGTGATCATCAAGAGAGAACATGATGAAATGTGAACAATATTTGATAGTTATGTACAACAAAAGGCTCAATCGAAATGACTATTATTTTGATTACAATATGGAAATGAATTAAAATTGGATGTATAACAGATACTTATATGCCATGCATAAGTTAAGTACGAAATAAAATGTAATGAACTCTATGTCTGAACGTCTGTGATGATGCTCGGCATTCGAACATCCGCATGAATACTCAATCTATGATTGTGTTTTCTTCCAATAAATACAAGTAGGACAAAAAGCTTGTACTGAGAGGAATGTGAGCAATTTCCCTATTTTGTACATTATTTTGATAGAAGTAACACCAACATAATACATTAATGATTATGCATAGCACACATCGGATGTAAAAAGGCTTCAAACATTAATTGGAAATTGATTTCTAAAGCTGGATAATTTTTCCTGAAGTAGAGGTCTGACGGAAATATGGAAAAGGTCATGTCCCTGCATACGACCCACAACACAAAAATTAATTCGGACCTGAGTGGCCGACGTAGAACACCAATTAGGTAAACGATAGAGTTATACTGCAGCAGATGACATTTACCACTGGTTATCGGAAGGAAGTTCTTCAGCTATTGTCCACTTGGCACATCTTTTCCCAAAATGACTGTTTTCTCCTGAAGGATGCCTGTCTTCTGTCACTCCTTGAGCCTGAGATAAACAGAATCAATCACAAACGAGGTAACAATGATTATTTAAACCATGTGGAGAACCCCCACGTCTTTCTCTAGCATTGACAATATTGGTATGTTGAATACTCTTTTAATCATTATTTTGAATTATTAAAAGGCAGTTGAAATACATTGTTGTTGTTTTTTTCAATTTAAGAGATGAAACTTTTATGAAATTCTACGACCGACAATCCCTCTCCCCTCAAAAAAAATCAATGATTGCAAATGAGGTTTCCATTGCCAAAGGTAATATTGAGTTAATAAGGGGAAGCACTCGTTATTCCGAAGGCTCGAATACTCCGAAGGTTCGTTATTCCGAAGGTTTTCTTCCGGAATATCGAAGTGTAACCGTAAATAAGCACCCGATTTTATTTTACTGAATAAAGATAAAATTTATCAAATTCAAATTGATTTTACTAGTACAATTTAGTGGGAAACATCTAAATTCGTCTCAATGTTCAGGTTCCATCTTAGTAGACCACTTACATTAATAATATTTTTGAACACTGTATTGCTTAGACTGTCCATAGTCTTCTTATTGTCTTCATTGCAATGTAATTTTAATAAATGCTTCAAGAAATTAAAGAAGAAGTTCACCCTGAAGTTCAATCAGTCTTAATCATTATAAGGATAACAAGGTTATGATTTTTTTTTCAAATTGTAATTTTGTGACGTCACGTGCGAGATACTCTCCTGTTTCTTATGTGCTGTATCATTCCATAACTTAAGCCGACGAGGAAATGCAGCATTTTGTTCCTCGGAGTTATACGTATTACTAAGTTCATAGATATACCCCATAGAGTAACTACGTTTCTAGTTTTTGATGAAGGAACATATATTTTCAACAAAGGTTTGCATGTAAAACGTATCTAATGATATATGAAATGCACAGGTAAATATTTTTTTTAAAAAAAGAGCACTCAAAATTTAACAAAATACATCGCAGGTGACATAACAAAATATAGACATTAAAAACTCACAACTCTGTTATCCTGGTGTATTTTTTGGTCAAACCTTTGATAATTTGTTTCTTGATCTTTTTATTTATTTTTTAAAACCAACTTAAATCATTCCTGTATTATAGACTTCCTTTTCTTATCACATTGGAACTTTTCATTAGGCAATAATAGTCATGGATGAAAAAAAAATTACTCCAAAGGAAAATACCATCTTGGATAGGTGATATCACACTTACTCTGCTGTACCAGCATAGCTGCTATGTACTCCAGTCCCAAGTCTTCTAAAGCCTTTTTGAGAATCGTGAGCTGCTGGGATGGCCGAACTCTCCGTTTCCAATCTAGGAGCATTTGGCGACATCCCGACGACGTTTCGCTACTGCCATTAAATTTCACAGCGACTGAGTGAGAAAAGCCAAGTTTGAATCCCAGCTCGAGAAATGTCGAGCCCAGACATTCGCCAACGATGTCCATATCCTGCTCTGTAACCTCACCAATGGCAGATCTGAAAACAACAACAAAATCATACCAAACTCTTAGATAATATGTAATTAAACTTAAACAGAAACTTTTTGTAAGGTTTGATGTATCTTGTGTTTTAACTGACACGATTCTCAAATACTATACAATCGCGTTAGCGGAGTAAACTTTTGGAAAACGGATAATGCTACCATGTATATCATGTATATGAAACATGATGCATGAATTACTTCCGAAAGGGCTAAAAAATCATACTCTAATGTAGTACTAGCACAATGACCTGTATTTCAATACGTTGAACTTATTTTTTTCCGATATGTTTTACAACCAGCCCTACTCCTTCCCCTTCCGTTTCCTTCACTGTCTCATGTTCTACATCAACTCCTTCTTCGTCGTTCATCCCTCCTCCTCCTTTTTCTTCTTCTTCTTCTTCTTCTTCTTCTTCTTCTTCTTCTTCTTCTTCTTCTTTTTCTTCTCCTCATAGTATCATTATGTCAAACTACTTACTGTTCGTTTAGCTGGCTGGGTCCTGGAGACAGACGTATATCATCTGTTCAGACAAGACATAAACACGTATAATATAAAAGTGTATTCAACTTTAATAATCGAGTGATCATACTTGGTAGGAGGCGGTATGATAACAGTCATAATCTGCAAAAATATTTTAAGAGCGCATATCACACAGGCATATTTGCACGTCTGGATGTGCTTGATTATAACCCTGACCGTAGCCAAGCAGCCGTAATCAGCGCAAAAAGTTAGTTGATCAAATTACTTGAAAAATAAGTTGTGAGAGACCCATCAGCTATACCTGGGTGAAGAATACAGGATCTATCTGCCAGCGTCAAGAGCTCTCTCTACTGTACCACAATAATCTCATGAATCAATACAGCATATTAGTGATGGAGAGAACACATGAGAGAGTTAAAATCACTTATACAATTAATGTCCTGGACACCAATGTCTTAGAAACACCAGGGATGTGTTAGGAAAGGATATGAAACAACATTCTTTCTTTGAGCCCATGCGTGGCACCGCCAAAAAAAAATGTGGTCTCAGCATGTGCTTTTCATATGTTTTAACAATAACGAACAGGATTGCCTAGCAACGGTTTCTCAGAGAGAACAAAAGAAATGTAGAGTCTTATTTCGCTTGTCCACTTCTGTTGGATTGCATCAATACTTTTGTGAGGAAAAGAGATATCAGCGAACAAAAATAAACTGTTTTTTTATAGTAAAATATCTCAGCTGCACGCAAATTCACGCAAACTCTGTTAATGAAAATAAACAGCTTAATATAGAATTTTAATAATGATTGAATCCAACATTTCCGGAAATCTCCGGAAAGTGAAGAAATTTGGTAATTACGTAAGTAAGAATATCATTTTATATCTCCGTTTGTTCATCATTCAACAATTATTTAGAAGAAAAACGATTGCAGGATCTTTAGAGGTGTTGCCCTTAACTTTCTTGAAAATTACAAAAAAATGTGATAAGAAACACAGCTTCGAGAAACAAAACAGGGAATTAAAGATATTGCTTTCCAAGTTGACGGCAGCAAAATAACGGTGCCACGCATGGGACTTCAAAGCATTGCAGTGATTGTGGAATGCTTTTGACATTCATTAGCACGCTTTAGTATCCACACAGATGTTTGAATACATTATGCTTGAGTTGTCCCTCCTTCCTAACACATCCCTGGAAACACTACGCTTTATGGATTGATAGTGGTTACGGACATTCAAACGATTGTTTTTTAAGCATGGTTCGATATATGGTTTCTTTCATTATTTGGTTGATAACAAATTTATGTAATTTAGTCAAAACGAATTGTGAATGTTCGATGCAGGGAAAATTACATGCGACCCAATATTTTAATAGTAACCTCTTTAACTATAATTATGCGTCGTATTAAAGATGTACCTTCGATAGCTATGTCAAAAACCGCAGTCATTTCCTGGAGTCCTTGCTGCACCTCTAGTCGAATCTGTTTGTGCCCACTGCTATGTGTCGAGAAGTCCATATTAAAGGTCAGGCTGAGCATCTCCTTCTGGCAAACTTCCTGGGCTAAAATCTGTTTGTAGTATTTCAAAGTATTTACCAAAAAAATATGGATTGTACGGTCTAAAATACAATGTTAATTATGTGTGTACAGTTTGAAATATCGAAAAAAGAGGTTATGACAAAGAACTGTGTTTATTAAAAAGAAGAAACGAGCCTTCTGAAATTAGGAAAAAACGCTCAGACATACATATAAATTACTAAGCCTGCAGTGATACTGTATATAAGTTACCCTGACTGAATCCGTCTTGTCACCATCGACGTAGCGCATACTGATATCACCTGGTGCAGATATGAAGCATAACTCCTTCATCGCCCTTGCTTGGGAGAACGAGTCGGGTAACCACCTTTCGTCTTTGCATATGTCCTGCATGAAAATGACATTTGTAGTTTGATAGCTCATCCAGTCAATTCGGAGAGTGAACATTTACATTATCACGCTGTTTATCCGGCATTTTTTTGGTTGGGACAAACGTAAAAATAACTTCTCACTCTTTCTGTTTAACCATGGTATGACGCTATAATCATTTTAAATTTGAAGGTAACATGGAAGCTATGAACTAAACTACTATTCATCTTTTTTTCTTAAGTTTGTCTCATCTTTCATAACTGACTTGCATCGTCTCAATACTCCTCTGGACACGTTCTTCGATGCGATCTAACCTCTTCAATGGAAGGAAAGTTGCGCATGAGGTGTACATGTAGCTCGGGTCGGCGATCAGCGGGCATGTAGAGTGGATGAAAACAGATACATCTCAGTTTCAAATTTTGCTCCGTTTTAGCAGACACAACGAATGAATGCAGTTGATCGACATCCATCGCTATCTCATTGTTCACCATTGTTGATGCTGCGGGACCACGTGAAATCAGCCGTTGTCGACTGTATGTGCCTATGTGAAAAAGGATAAGAGAACTATTGGAAGTAGAGTCATTTTATTCACATACCTGAAATACTTTATTGTTGGATTCTTCATGCTTTACGTCTGTAGACTTGAAATAAAAACGTATTTCGATTACCAACATAACTTGTATGTTTATTGTAATATAGAAAATTACGTTCGTCAACTCACACGTGACGAAATAATCTAGCGACTCTACTTGTTAGACTAAATCAAATGCATCTACCTTTCCCTTTGTCGGCGTACACATACATCTGCGGGACATCTTTCGTGCCGTCATGATGAATGCAGTATGGTAGAGTGATGCATGCTGTCTGGCGGAGCTGGTAGCCAATTGGCGACAGCTCGACTACCGGTGTAACAAGGCACTCTCCTTCCATCAGAGGGAATGTTGCCCCAGTGTAGAGTGTTCTCATAGTAACGAGAACCCGGTTTCCTTTCGGGATTGCCTTAACAGGAACCGACATCCGAGACGAACTGTTGGCCCCCTCCACCAGCCCGCCATGTCTGTCTAGCACGGCATATGCGATAGGGCACCGATAGCCAGGGTGCTCCGTCATAGCTGTGAAATGTCATTTAAGACGGTTGCTTATAAGTTTAATAAGCTCGTATGAAAAGAAAAAGTAGACGCATAGGTTCATCTATCTCTTAAACATTCATAAAGAATCGAATAATTACATATTCAATAATATCATTGTGCGAATTTACCAGTTTTAATAAAGATGAATTTACACATGTAGAGCAAATTATGACCTTCGATTTTACTTTTATTTAATGTATGTTCTCATTTTTTATAAGATTGACTCTAGGCTTTAATAAAACAAGAATACAAATTATGCTCGACATCTCTATTGTTGGCTTAATATCGCAATGTGCTCCATGGTGGCATGAACCGTTTATGGGTGTAAAGTATTTCTCAGTAAATCGCAGTATAACAATAAGCACACTGTGATGCAAGGAACCATGAAAACTTTAATTTGTACTCACACTTACATACTACCATTCAGCGGGAATAAGGCAAACTAAAGTAACCCGAAATTTCATGCTTAGAGAAATACGAGATTGAAGATTAGATAATTTAGCATTTGTCTGTCTTTTGGTTTGTGACATTTTAAAATCGGCACGCAAGCATTCTTCATCAGAAACGTATCAATTTGCCAAAAGAACGTAAACTGACTTCAAAAATCAAAATCATGATTATGGCAATGGCGTACTTATGCCGTGTGTTAATTCATATTCCGCTCTTTTGCTGTGCCAACAAGAATGCTTTTTTTTACGTATCTCAGGTTGCGCTATTTTGCCTAGTAAGAAATGACAAAGTCGTGACAAAATTTGTAAGATATTTTTTAAATATATTTTTTTAAATATATATATTTTAAATTATGAATATCTGAGTTTGGGGACTTTCACCAATGGAAAGAGGGACCTTTTTAAACAAAGTATTATAACAAATAAAACCTCGAAATGTTTGGGTTACGCTCTTTTGCCTTATGACGGTGGCACTGTCTTAGACACAGAAAATGTAAATCTAAGTATAAAAAACCCTGATGATTCACCCTTTGCAATCCGATTAGCAGGATCCGTTAGGTTGTGTATCTGCAGTGCGGTTAACAGAGCTTCTCGTGTCCCACCAGACTGAACCCATCTCTTCAGCATGTGGAGAGTACAGTGGCGGATCTTAGGTGGGTTTCGATCTGAGGACTGTTCCTTGGGTATGTCGCTTATAATATGTTGTAGCACGGTCTCTGAGATGCCAAGACTCCGTCCCAGAGACCACACAGAAGATCCTTTAGTTAGTGCAGAACAGACAGTGCCAAGTTCGGCAATGGTTGGTGAGCCCCCTGCCTTGTCAAGCCAGTCGGCTGACTTAACAGATTCCACTGGAGTATCACCTGTGATATACCATATACTTGTATTGCTCAAGAGCTGTTGTAGTGAACTTAGTCATGTAAATGCGTTTCAGTCTTTTCTCGGTTTTAATGATGTTTCCTATATGTTTGTTATCTTTACTTTTAAAAAGATATATTATTTCAATTTGTGAAAAGATCTCACGGTACACATTTAAAGAAGCAAAGGACAATTTTTGTTTCGGTTTGTGTTCTCTTCTCCTTTTTTCTCGATTTTCACACACTGCCCGATATTTCTATCCACAGACACATATTGTACAGGAGAGATTAATACCTGTCACGATGACCTCTTCTTCAGCAGTTCTTGTAAACTTCTTAGATACAACAGGCCGGGCTTTCAGTCGGTCACGCGGGAGCCAGAAGATTGGGTCAGACCTGACAGCTATTTGGATGAAAATTGAAATAACACAAAACGTTGACCAACACCATACCATTTACAATGAAACACAACATAAACTCGGTTTTCTAGTCGGAAAAATTCTTATGTTATTGGCAGATCATGTACAACATTTAAAACATAGGAATTTGTGCTTGCAGCTCACGGTATACTTCCACGTACAGTAGTTTGATTTTTTGTTTTGCTTTTTCCTCCTGCTCCATATTTTATCCTTCAATACCTATTTAGACCAGCTCTATAGGAATGATAGGTGTGAGGCCCTTAATACCTGATATGTTCATCTGTTCAGCAATCATTGCTACCTTCTTCCCAGTAACAGATGAAGCCTCCCGTCCGTCCCGTGTGAGGGAAGAGGTTGAGTGAGAGCTTGTAGCTGTTTGGATTACAATAGACAATAGGTGTATAAAAACGATATTTCCGGTGGCAGACACACGACACACATTTGTGAAAATAAATAAAGCAATAAAGCAATAAATCTAAAAGCAGACAGGCAATAAACGAGTTCGTGTCTCGTGTGATCTATTTAATGACTGGCTAGAGTCACTACAAATCAAAGAGGCTGATAGCGGAGAAATCACTGCTAACGATTTTCTACATAGGCTGTTCTACGGGATTGTTCTACAAGAATAATTGGTGTGAGGCCCTTAATACCTGATTTGTTCATCTGTTCAGCAATACTTGCTACCTTCTTTCGAGTAACAAATGAAGCCTCTCGTCCGTCCCGTGTGAGGGAAGAGGTTGGGTGAAAGCTTGTAGCTGTTTGGAATAAAATAGACAAAATGTTTTCGCATAACAGGTGTATAAAAACGATATTTCCGGTGGCAGACACACGACGCACATTTGTGAAAATAAATAAAGCAATAAAGCAATAAATCTTAAATCAGACAGGCAATAGACGAGTTCATATCTCGTGTGATCTATTTAGCGACTGGCTAATTTAACTACAAATCAAAAAGGCTAATAATGGAGAAATCACTGCTATTTTCTACATACAACATGGATGTAGTACTGTAATACTGTTTGTATTGTTTTGAATTGTAAAGACTGAAGTCATACACAACTTTAAATTTTTGGCCTAGAACTATATGAATTAATTAAATCAATGAAACCACATTTTGAAAACATGGTATAGGATGTGCATCATCTCAATAAACTTTAACACATTTCACATGAAAGCGGCTACCGAAGACATTTTTGTGGAAATAAGTACATTTTATCATTTTTTAAATGAATTCTGTAATCTGATTGGTCAATTTGTCTTTGAGATAAACCCGTATTTACCTCATGAAAATATCAAACGGGTAATGTGAGCCCGTATTACCTACGTTTTGTTGTTGTTATTGTTTTAATGTATTACCGTGCATTTTCATCGTTGTGCACATGCGCAGTGGCGATTTCAACCACTGAATATGAGCCCGTATTCCGTGAACGTGAAAACAATACACGCAAGCGCATACGCGTGCAGCTAGCTTGCGCGCACACGCGCATACACCGCGCGCTGGACCAATCGGCCCAGAGCAAAAAGGTAAATGCTGCAAAAAAAGCAGTCCTGCACAATAAATGCACGGCTGGAGAAATTAGTAATATTAATTCATAAACAAGTAACTTGCGTACGGGAATGCTATTGGTTACTTTCTTTCAACCTGTCTTATAAATACACTTAAATTCCATATTCCATTCGGCCTCCGGCCTCATGGAATATGGAACCAGAACGTAGATATATCCCGTATTCCGTGAACAAGCAGGGTGTAACTAATAATATCCACTGCAATGACACTGTAGTTGGCGCACATTTTAAAAGGACTATTTGTTAATGTTCTAGGGAACGTAACTTCAGGATTTTGTAGTCCCTGAAGAAAGAAGATGGTTCACTTTTATAGTGCAATGTAGGTGTGCTACATTCTTGTATTGACATGAAAACAAATTGATATGTATGCATCTTCATACAGTATCCTAGTCTATTGAGAAATGTACAATAAAGTGTAGCGTATTAAATCGCGGATTTGCCTCTGCCAACAATATTATGTAGACAGTAAGGAATTACTGCACTGGATACCGAAGCATGGAAAAACGAGACACGGTACACCTACCCTTACATTGTTACCTAGATATACAAGACAAAGCAGAGTCCTTTTGATTTCCGAATAATATCCCAGATTTTGTCCTCCAATACCTATAGAGACCAGTTCCGTTAGAAGGCTTAGTGTGACACCATTTATACCTGATGCGATGACCTCTTCTTCAGCAGTTCTTGTGATATTCTCTGGTGCAACAGGTGGGTCCTTCGGCGGGTTCTGCGGGAGCAGGGGTTTTTGGAGAGAGCTGGGAGCTATTTAAATGACAAGAGACATGGCACACGATGATTGGCACGTTATTGCAGGAGCATAGACAATAAACCTGAAGGCAGACTGAAGTAGATTATTTCATGTCATCTTTTTTACGAGGTGATGAGCTAGAATCATTACAAATCGAAGAGACTGAGAAGGGGAAAATTATTGCTCACGATATTCTTTATTCAGCACGAAATGTGTACATTGGATACCAAAGCAGGGCAACAGTAGATACGATAGACTTGGCCTTACAATGATACGTATTCATACCATTTCTGCACGAAGGATTAGTGTGAGGCCCGAAATATCTGATATAATGACCTCTACTTTAGCAGTTCTTGTGATCTTCTTTCGTGAAACAGTTGTGGCCTTTCGTCCGTCTCGCGAGAGCAGAGAGGTTGGGGCAAACCTGTCAACTATTTGGATGCCAATATACATGACATAATTAGGCCAGATTAACTTCTGCTCAAAGTGTGTGAATTATCGCTGATAAAATGCATACCTGGCACACAAAGAGTTAATCTAAATACCATGCTATTGCATAGTATTTTAATGAATGGTACATTAATCACGAGTTTTCATTTCATTTGACAGACTACTCAATAAAAGCAATATCATTCAAATTTTGATACCAAACTCAGGCTAGCTACTACATAAAACAAGAGTTGAGATTAGGAGTTTCTATTGCAACTATGTGCCCGATATAGACGAGGAAATACAATATTTTTTTCGGAGTTAAACGGACTAAGTTCATAGGTATTCCTCATTGAGTAACTACACAAACTTATGATATTATTGTTACGATATTAAATTCATGTTATTTATGTGGGTTGGTCATTCCAGTGTTGACGATAGGTCTTAAGTATTCAATGATTCCAAAAAAAAAACGTAATCACTCGAATCATACAAGCTTTGTTCTTTAATTTTGAAGACATTAATTTGTATCAGATCTGGAATGCACTTCTTGGTAAATGTGTAAAGAATAAACGCTTAGTGTTTGGTAGACTTGAGTGCTGCTTTTGTTTCTGGATTTGATTTGACACTTGATTAATTGCATTAATGAAGCAATGTGATTGTGTTCACAACGTCACCAGCACTTCTAATTATCCAGGACTTGGATTTGTGGAAAGACAACATGCATATTAGAAGCAAAGGCACGCACCTATTGCGTCAAATAAAATTGAAATAGCTCAACTAAATGTTTCGCAATTAAGAGTGTTCTTTAAGAGTATCGTATACATTTCGAAAATAAGTCAATCAATAGTCGGAAACTTACAATATTGATATTTTTCTTATAAGGGACATTAAAAAAAGAGATTGACGGTACTTTCATTCACCTCTTGAATCATTGCAAGCGTTCATCACTGACTCCCAGACACATTTGAGAGTGCGGGCAGTCTCGGGACCAATCGGCTGGGATGCTTTCCACTCTTTCAGCATCTGGATGTTGGCATCTTTCCTGTTCATGATGGTGCGGTGCTTGATGTGCGCTAGTTGTATCTGGGTGAAGCTAAGTTTGAGGCCGACGTCATCGAACTTACTCGAGGGGATTAGATTAGCCATCTGTACCAGGGTGGAATCCTCGATTTCGCTGTAGAGAATAGTAATGTATTCCTGCTATATTTCTTTCAATCATTATTCAAATAACATACCAAATCTACCACGTTTTTCATCAAACTTATGGCAATAGAAAGTGCTCTTGCTTAGGAAACAAATATGTCTCCAATGATAATAGTAAAACAACGTGCCAGCAACGAAATAGATACCAAAAATCATAATTTGTGAGGATTAGTATGAGTTCATGTTTTCGCTTCATAATGATATTGCATTTTCATAAACTACATTTCTTACTGATATACATTTGTTGCAGTAAGCTATTGCAAAGAATTGTGTACTTTTTTCTTAAAAGCATCCTATTTTCTAAAATTGATACGGGGAAGAAAATTAACACGTTACGGTGGTGAACTCACCAATTGCCCATCAATTTCCCTGCAGAAAACAAGAAATCATACAACACAACAAATTCAGTAAACAATCTAAGTTTGGTAAGGACTCTGTAGTCCCTCGGTCGCTCAACCTTTACGGATCATAATTTCTACATAAAATTTGATTGTAATAGTTGTAATCTCAAAGGTTTAATTCACTATGTATGTTGAGAGCCAGTTCCACTTCATTTAACTACACACATCTGCACTTGAAGATATATTGCTCCGTTTTGAATTGTTGCTCGTTTTTGTTTTGCTAAACTTTACATATGCTTTCAGTTGTGGATGTCGTCTTATTCTGCGCATTTCATATACAGCATCGGAAATGATAGACTGCCATAGCGCATCACGAATTGAAACGGTACACTAAGATGTACCACGAGTGTTGAACAGAGCATAATTTGCAAAAGTAGTGAGCAACTCAAATTAATTAGTGACAGGATCCAAGCAAAATGTTACTGAAAAGAAGAAAGGCAAACATGGTGCTCTTAAGCAACACAGTCAATTACAAGGTGATATTTTTTAATGACACGAAACTAAGTGTGGAATGCACAACATTTCTTGGGATTCAGGTAGATCACATATTAATTTGGAAAACATCGCAACTATAACAAGTGCAATATTTGGAAAAATAGAATTAATACGTATATTTCAGCTAGACTTCTTCTCTTGTACCCTTGTGACACTCTACTCCCATTCTCCAACAGATAAACTTCGGTATCTTTTCGTGGAGAGATGAGCGACAAATCTGAACTGTTCGCAACAAACATAGCACACACGTACCAAGTCAAAATTTCAACCAATTTCACCTTTTTCTAACCCGAACCATTTTCAAACAAAACAAAAATGTATACACAGGACCGATATTCTATAATTTCTATTAAAATTCTTACCACGTTTTGTTTTGCCTTTTCGGGTGAGCCCTGTTTCCATAGGGTCTAAACTTTGAACAAACTGGTGTGTGTTATTTTTTGTAATGTTTTTTATTTTCTTTTTTTTTTTGGGGGGGGGGGCGGGCATTAGATTCATGCGTCATTCATGCTCGATAAGCTATGGATAGTAAGGCACGTTGATTTCCTCTCCCCTGTAAAACATTTTCACGCACAACACAGGCAAATTTAATTATTAAAATGCTAATATTCACCTTCAAACGTTGGTTCACGTGTGAAGTCTAACTGGTCCTGGATCTTCGAGAGTAAGTCAGCCATCTGCACTCCGTGTCCCTGATCATGCTGATTCTTCTTCCATCGCATCAACATGTCGATGGTCGCCTGCTGTCTGTCTTTAAGCCTGTGGGTTTCCATGCTGTCGAGTTGCTGCAGCGAAAAGCCGAGAGCCACGCCCAGATCGTAGTATTCGTTTACATCGAGCCTCTCGGCAAACTCTACGATGTAGATGTTCAGCTCGCTTTCAAGGCTGGATGAGGTATCGGGGGGTCGTCTGTTCCGTTGTAATAATTTGAGTTAATGAAAAACACTCGGAGGAACATATATTTTGTAGAACAATTGTATTATTGATATGGGGGAAGAAGGCATTTATCTTGCGACATTGCATCTGTGATGCACGACAAGTAATACCTGTCCAATCCAATCATAATTATGTAATATTTTACACATTAACTGTAATTGGGGTTGTCTGCATGGTCTGTTTCGCAGTTTTACATTCTATTAAAGCTGAAGCACATTCAAGGACTTCCATGGCCAATCAAATATTTAACACCACGTACTTTTCAATGAAGATTTGCTATTATGCGAAGTAAATTAGGGTTTGCACGGTTCTGGGTAGGGAATCAGATTACCATGCTTGTATCAGCATGTGATCTTTTCCATGTATTCGGTTTAACCGATTACATTCTAATATATTGCTGTGGGCATGACAATAAGGTGCTCTTTTTGAAAGAAACATTGGACTAATTTCCATCTTGCGATAAAATTCAACTCTTTTTACTACATCATGTTAGCTTAAACTCCTTTCTACCCTTGCCTTCTTTCACAGCTATTTCATAGCTTACTGAAAGAATGGATAGAACTCGATTCATCGTGATATACTTGCATTGTGACCGGGGAGACTCCCACGGCGGCCTCAGCTGACACACGCGTCTCATCTGTTGCAAAAAGGAAGACATTAATTAAATTTACTCAATCCAAAGCATTGCAACTGACATCATCAATTAGATTTGGTCAATCCAGAGCAAACACAATTGATATCATGCCTTTTTTAAAACATACTTCACTTTTATAACGTATCATTTTTCAATGCCAATCCGATGTTTCTAAGCAGATGGGTATTCATTGCAGACTCACACCAATTCATCTGATCCTTGAAGTATTTGAACGCTATTATTTAAACTTTTGGGGTCCTTGGTTTGTTAAGAGATGTATTGCACTAACCTGTACGCTCCACCTGTAGCGGTGTGGCGCTCATATGGCATAATTACCTGTGCAGCACACAAGGAAGGCGATCAGTTTGGACACTCCAAATTTGCCTTGTTGTTCGATGTTAATTTTGATGAGATCAGGGTGCCTCGACATGCTTCCAGGTGACACAGAGAACTTGAACATCCTCCCGGTAAGTCCCTTTGATCCGGTGACCGGGGATTTCTGAGTTATAAAAAAGAACGCGTCTCGTGCCAGTTCATACTCTTTCGTACAGGTGTGATTACCCAATACCCTATTAATTAATGTAATACCATCTCACAGCATGTGTCCTTCGACATACCAAACATGCCAAAAGCGTTGGAACTCACATAATTACCTGGCAGCCTACGTTTTCATCTCTATGGTTACAGGTGAACATCACGTCGCCAGAAAAATGACCAACATCGAAATTCACAGGAAGATGTGCCTTGTGGTACGTTTGTTCCAGTTGTTTGTCTTCAGCAGCCTATGAAACAATGTGAAAATAATTCTCATTTTACTAAATTCATCATTATCAAATCAGGTGCACGTGATTGAACTCAACATAAACTTGCATGTTTCTTTTTAATTGATAGATACATTTTGTAGGCATACATATATGATCCTGTGTATCAGGTGTGACAATTATTATCATTAAATGGAACCTATAATCCAATTATTTGTTTTACATGTGGAATGTAGATGAGAGATTCGTTAACTTTGTCAAGTTTTAGAAATGTTTAAATACTCATCGATAAATAAGTGGATTGCAACTTAATTTCAGACCGTAGTGATGAAAAATAATGAATACACACAAAATATTCCTCGGTTTGATTTCATCGGTATTCAACAAGTTGGCCGATTTGAGGGGAGAGGTTTGTTAAGACCTTAGATGCACGGTGACTAAACTCATGAAAAATAGTCGCTACGTGCGGCGCGGATGCACAGCTCTAGGCTAGCTGTATATGAATATATGTTATGGGGTTATGCTGCTCACTCGCGCTAGGGCTATAATAACTAACTATTGTTGCAGCAATTTCGACTAATATGTACCAAATTCAACATTTAAAGCTCAATACAGACCAATAGGTGAGGGCGGTCTATTAAGACCTTAAAGTGTAACCATAGTTTGCTGAGGACTACTATCATTCGCATGATGAATGCTGAATGCATATAATGATCCTTATCCAAGCCATTCCTTTATGTACACAACCTCATTCACTCGGTCGCAAATACACATTCATCATGTGTGTCGCCGCAGCAACCGCAGCAACCTTGCGAATTGTAGTATTCCAATATGCATGCCTAACGATCATTGCAAGATTCACATATTATTTGTCTACGCATATTGCTACGGAGCTACTTCGCAGATTCCCTCAGTGAGCTTAAGATTGCACAAGTAACTGAGCGCTCTATAGAGGCAAGAAATTACTTTTTACAGGAGTTTAGGCACCGTGTTGCACTTAAAGACCATGTTATACTTTAAGGTCTTAACATAGGTTGTCAGTCACTCTTTTTTTTTTACATATAAACAATACCGCAGCCACTGGCCTACCATACTCACCGACGTATGTTCAGGCAAATTATCCGCTATCGTGAGCACAATATCGAACCCCTTACGCTCGTCGATGTGATTAGGAATGTATGGGGTACAGACGAATTGCTGGCGCACATCCTGTCGCTCCAACGGCAAGAGGACCCACCACTCGGCACAGTAGTCTACGAACAGTTCGAGATGACGTTGGCCTACTTTGCAATGAGGTAGAGCCTCTGGAGATGATTTCGTTCGTTCAATGTTGAGTTTTCCTGCCCGGCCTGTCACGTGAGCGAGAGAGACATGCAAACTCACTAAATACCATTAATACTATTGGTTGGTTGATTAATGTTATATTTGATTGAATATGTTGATTTCTCGAATATAATTGTTATCATTTTATAAGAACTAATGTCTAATTTAATTTTAATCCATTATTATTTTTCACATAAGTACACGGCACGTCAAAGACATTTGATTTGCTTTCATAATTTACATCTGAATATCCAAGATATTAACAAACCATTCGTTGGTTTCCCAACACATGCGATTATATCTGGATGGATCGCCTCGGGATTCACCATTACAACTGAATGTGGTAGCGTGATTCTGACAGCGCACTTAAAGCGGAAGTTAGCCGGATCACATCTAATCCCATAGCAGGCGAATGACTCGTCATCGTGTATTCCGCTGGGGAGCCTGTCTCCGACTGCTGCTAGAGTGATGCGGCATTGCTTCCCTTCCTCTACAGCGTGGGGAGGTATCGATATTGAGATTGATTGCCCGAGATTCAGTTCCTTGCCAGCGCTCCCTACAATGCTATCTTTGTCCTCATTTGAAACCGGCTTCTTGGATGCAGATGCTAAATTAAATAGAGGCAAATTAGATTAATAGACAAGCTGTGTGAGATATTTAAATGATTTATTTAAAAAGGCAAAATATACAAATGTAAGAAAACTGAAGCAATTCTCAAACTTTTGATCTTGCGCCGTGTTTAACACAAACTATCGTTATCACATTCATTAAAGTATTTAGCAAATCGGTTTATGTGTATTTACCTCGGGTTTCACGACATTTTACACGCTTCAAATAGGTACTAAAGCTGATTTTTAAAAAAAAAATGGCCGAGGAAAGTATTTACTTATTCTTGTACTATGGCACAAAATGAATTACCCAAACTTTGATTTGTGTATCGTGATTGACACTAACAATTTAATTGCATTGAAAGCATTAATTTCCTTCCTTCGTAAACAACAATACATACAAGAAACACTAAAATGTGTTGGTACAATCACGTAACGCATCACCTCACCTCAATTTTGAATTATGTCAATCAAAATATTTAAAAAGTATTTCAATTGGAAATATATAGAACAAAATACATGGCGACAACGGCAACAATTCTTTAACAAAAAAAAATGCGGCGGATATACACTTATCACTTAACATGAGCAAGATTCACACAACTGCAAACAGAATATATTTGCAAAAAAAAAAAAACATAAATTCAGCCTGTCAGAAATCAACATATCGCTTGTTCTTATTTCTCCTTGATATTAAATTTCGGAATTCCCGAAATTCTCGAGCCACAAATTGAGCATATACAGATTATTAAGTGTCTTGTTGGTTTCTATGCCTTATGTCTTCTTGTAAAGAATTATAATAATGATGCCATTTCTTCAAGTAAGCCAGCTCCTCTTACCTCGTATTTCCTGCAACTTCGTCGCAGCTGGTAACCTGCAAAATAAATCGTTATTCACGCAAATATGTAGCACATAATTGCAGTACACGTATTATGATCCCAAGTTTAAAAATAATGGTTTACAAAATGAAAGTACCGGAAGCATAACAAAGCTACAACATTTGTCCCTCCTAAACCTTGAGTATGTCACCTCATGGCACCCACTACCTTATGTTGCGTTATAGTAATGGATCGATCTAATTTATTTTACAAAAGGAAGACGGTAGTTACTCGTACGCTGGGAGTAGAAATAACTTGGCGCTTTGGCTATGAAAGGATCGCATAATCCAGCAATTAAACTACGGCTGTAAACGGTAACCGGTGGATCCAAGTTATTCCAAAATTGGCTTAATAATTTTTGTTGTTTCAGTATTATGCGCAATTCATGTAGTTACTCTCACTCTAAATGTATAAGTTACGAACGTTTTGCCAAATGTATAATCACTTACTAATAATGAAACAGTATTTTTTCTTCTGAACTACCCATATAGCTCACAATGAAATACGACCCACAGAATCATTACTAAATGATATTACCTCAATAACACCATCTGCCGAACAGTTTCATCTCTGGCATACTGGATAGGAAGGTAGCCAGACTTATCCCTGATGTCATTTATGGCACCATTATCGAGTAGGTAGAACACAAGAGCCTTTGCAAAATCTAGGCTGCCGTTGTAGAAGTCATTGGATATCTAAACGATATGATTAATTCATTTGATTCGATATCTACTTGATACCATAGTTTTAAAACGGTGGAAAAAAATTAATATGAGTGCAGTATACATACATTATTATAAGAGGGGTTAAAGAATCTTTGCAATTTAATCGGTTAATTACAGTACATTTTCTTTACTGGCACCAACACGATATCGTGATACTGAGAATTAATATGATAGATACCAATTTTGTTTACGCGAATGACGACAGCCACGAATCTCGAGAAGCTTCGTTAAAGTTAGGTAAAGAATTGAAACAATTTTTGGACGATATAGACGTTGTCAGTAACTACGCATTTACCCCAACTTATGAAACACTCGTTTTCTACAATCAAACGCTCTGCATAGGTGAAACACGTAAATTTGGAAGGTATTTCTAACGGAGAAGTGGACAAACTCATGATTGAATTTTATGCTGTTGCAGCACTGTGCGAGATGGTGCTGCGCTGAGTTTCCCACTAATGTGCGTAACGACTACGTTCGCTAGGGCACTCGATTCCACTCTGGACAATCGCAGTAAATTGCAGTAAATCTGTTTTTCCTGATATGAATACGTCTTATAAGTGGTTGTTATCAAATTAAAGCTGGATGAACTTGGTAAAACATAAAGACTCAATTTCTCCACTTGACATGGTCTATGGAAAAAAAATAATGTCATATTTTAGTTTTGTTATTTGGACACTTACTTGTCAACGAAAAAGTAAACAATTTTAGTCTTGGCAGATTTTCCAAACATTAATGATGATTGATAATGAAGATGGATCACTTTAATTTGATTGGTAAGTAACAGCCATGCGTCATGCGTCGGGTAAATTTAGCCATGCGTTCGGTAATTTTTATTTTACCGGACGCATGGGTAAATTTGGCTATGAAAAAAATTGATTTTTGCATGTTTTTTTTTTCAACTTTTTGCGCCCGTTTTAAATTATGATTTTTTAAATGATACACAAACATATTTTGTGGATCGGTAAGAATTGGAAGCATTCTTTTAACTTTAAAAATGGTCTTAAACCATTCCAAAGTTAAACTCCTGCATCCAATTCTTACCGATCCGCTCATGCCTGTGTATCAATTGTATACTAAAGTATCTTGGTGTGTTGATTTACCTCTTTCAGAGACGGTGTGTCTTCCACTTGTCTGTGGTGCTTGTAGCACAGGTTGATTGCGAGATGGAGACAGGTCTGACCATTCTCTGACTGGATGTTGACATCAGCTCCTAGACGAAGCAATTGTTCAACCTGTGACGTGAAGCCTTGCTGTACTGCAATGTGAAGAGTTGTGAAGCCATCCTCGTATCGTGCATTCACATGAGCATTCGGGGAGTCACACCGGCTTTCACGATGCTAGATGAAAATGAATTAGAAAATATTCTTCAGCAACGCTAGGAAATGCTAGGAATGTTGTTTAGATTTGTTCAAATGTTATTTTAAATTCTTATCTTGTTTACGTGTGATATCGACAGTAAGGTTGATCTGTTCTCAAAAAATTACCTCTTTATCCAATCAGGCCAACAGTCCGTGTTCTTAAATTAAAGAGTACATCCTCACCCTTGAAATACATTGTGACATTTCTTTTCATCCCAGTTTTACTCATTACTTGAACATTACATTTAATATTCACGTCACCTAAGATGTAAGCAAATTTCTATATCTACAGACAAAACAAAATCATAGATACTTCTTTACTGTTTAAATGCCAAAATGCTGCCTGTAATATTTACTAGATCTTGTTCAGAAAAATCAAAAGTCAGCAATTGCAAATAATGGCTCTAGGTTTTAGCTTGTTAAGCCATGGTTCAAAAGAGCAGTGGAAATTATCAGATTTTGATGCAAGTAGTCATGGTTTTACAATAAATTCCAACTTCTTTATGATATGACTTCGTTCTTAGACTCTTGTATTCTGTCTCGCTGTATTTTCATTTAAAAGTCTACTTAGTACCTGCATTCCATTACTGTTTCATACCACACATGGATAAGACTAATCGACAAGAACGGAATAAAAAAAAAAATACCTGTCCCAAGTGTTGTAAGATGATTCCAGCTGATTTCTTCTTGCCTTTACGTAGACCATGGTGAACACACCTCCACAGATGGTAACAGTCCTTCCCTGTCACTTCATTCACCAAGGCACCATGACCTAGTAGATATGCGGCGACTTCTACGTGACCTCCATTAGCTGCATCACGAAGAGGTGAGACACCTTTGTTGTCATGTATATTCATTCTAGTTCCGTGGTTGTGTAATAAGGTGGCAACTTCTAGATATCCCTTAGAAGCCGCAAGGTGCAGAGAAATTCGTCCACGGTTTTCATTCTTATTGACATCAGCACCGTTATCAAGAAGATATTCGACCACATCCACATGACACTGGTGTGCTGCAATGTGTAGAGGTGTCCATCCACTGTTCATCCCCTGGTTCACGTCCGCCCCATGGCTCAGTAAGTAAGTGACAACCTTGTGATGACCATTTTGTGAAGCAAGGTATAGGGGTGTTAATCCCTTATTATCACCCTGGTTCACCTCGGCCCCGTTAGTGAGGAGATATTTCACTACCTTTAGATGACCATTCTGTGCTGCAGCATGGAGAGGTGTGAGTCCGTCATTATCACCCTGATTCACCTTACCTCCGTTAGTGAATAAATAAGTCACTACATCTAAATGATCATTAAATGCTGCATCACTTAGAGGTGTGTAGCCTTTCTCGTCCCTCTCATCAATAACAGCCCCCTGCTCCTGCAGATAGGAGACTACATTGAGATGGCCATTCATTGCTGCAAGGTGTATCGGTGATCTCCCGTCATTGCTACCCTGGTTCACATCAGCCCCGTGAGTGAGGAGATAATGCACTACCTCTACATGACCACTCTGAGCTGCAAGGTGAAGGGGTGTGACTCCATTATTGTAACCCTGATTCACCTCAGCACCGTTAATGAGGAGATATTTCACTACCTCTAAATGACCATTCTGTGCTGCACCGTGAAGGGGTGTGAATTCCTCATTATCACCCTGATTCTCGTCCTTCTTGTCCACCTCAGCCTTGTATTCATGAAGATAGGAGACTACATGGAGATGGCCCTCCATAGCTGCAAGTTGTATCGGTGTTCTCCCATCATTACTATCCTGGTTCACATCAGCCCCGTGAGTAAGGAGATAATTCACTACCTCTAGATGACCATTCTGTCCTGCAACGTCAAGGGGTATCATTCCATTATTGTCACGCTGATTTACCTCAGCACCGTTAGTAAAGAGATATTTCACTACCTCTAAATGACCATTCTGTGCTGCACCGTGAAGGGGTGTGAATTCCTCATTATCACCCTGATTCACCTCGGCCCCGTTAGTGAGCAAATAGGTCACTACATCTAAATGACCATTAAATGCTGCTGTACGTAGAGGTGTGTAGCCATTCTCGTCCTTCTTGTCCACCTCAGCCCCGCATTCAAGCAGACAGGAGACTCCATCCAGGTGACCTTTCTGTGCTGCAAGTTGTATCGGTGTTGTCCCATCATTCCTACCCTGGTTCACATCAGCCCCGTGACTGATGAGATACTTCACTAACCCCAGATGACTATTCTGTGCTGCAACGTAGAGGGGTGTAACTCCATCATTATCGCCCTGATTCACATGAGCCCCGTTAGTAAGTAAATATGTCACTACATGTAAATGACCGTTAAATGTTGCTGTACGTAGAGGTGTGAAGCCT
The DNA here is from genome assembly GCA_963669155.1 of Arbacia lixula. Classification (NCBI taxonomy): domain Eukaryota; kingdom Metazoa; phylum Echinodermata; class Echinoidea; order Arbacioida; family Arbaciidae; genus Arbacia; species Arbacia lixula. Next base: position 13,247,515 of record OZ022592.1, on the reverse strand, counting down.
TTCTCGTCGCACTTGTCCATCTTAGCCCCGTACTCATGCAGAAAGGACACTAAATGAAGATTGCCAGTCATTGCTGCAAGGTATATCGGTGTTGCCCCATCATTTCTACCCTGGTTCACCTCAGCACCGTTAGTGAGGAGATATTTCACTACCTTTTGATGACCATTCTGTCCTGCAGCGTGAAGGGGTGTGAATCCCTCATTATCACCCTGATTCACCTCGGCCCCGTTAGTGAGCAAATAGGTCACTACATGTAAATGACCATTAAATGCTGCTGTACGTAGAGGTGTGTAGCCATTCTCGTCCTTCTTGTCCACCTCAGCCCCGCATTCAAGCAGACAGGAGACTCCATCCAGGTGACCTTTGTGTGCTGCAAGGTGTATCGGTGTTGTCCCATCATTCCTACCCTGGTTCACATCAGCCCCGTGACTGATGAGATACTTCACTAACCCCAGATGACCATTCTGTGCTGCAACGTAGAGGGGTGTAACTCCATCAATATCGCCCTGATTCACCTGAGCCCCGTTAGTGAGGAGATATTTCACTACCTTTAGATGACCATTCTGTCCTGCAACGTGAAGGGGTGTTGCTCCATTATTGTCACTCTGATTTTTGTCAGCCCCGTTAGCAAGTAAATAAGTCACTACATCTAAATGACCATTAAATGCTGCATCACGTAGAGGTGTGTAGCCTTTCTCGTCCCTCTTATCCACATCAGCCCCGTGCTCCTGCAGATAGGAGGCTACATGGAGATGGCCATTCATTGCTGCAAGGTGTATCGGTGATCTTCCGTCATCGCTAGCCTGGTTCACATCAGCCCCGTGAGTGAGGAGATAATTCACTACATCTACATGACTACTCTGAGCTGCAAGGTGAAGGGATGTGACTCCATTATTGTAACCCTGATTCACCTCAGTACCGTTAGTGAGGAGATATTTCACTACCTCTAAATGACCATTCTGTGCTGCACCGTGAAGGGGTGTGAATTCCTCATTATCACCCTGATTCTCGTCCTTCTTGTCCACCTCAGCCTTGTATTCATGAAGATAGGAGACTACATGGAGATGGCCCTCCATAGCTGCAAGTTGTATCGGTGTTCTCCCATCATTACTATCCTGGTTTACATCAGCACCGTGAGTAAGGAGATAATTCACTACCTCTAGATGGCCATTCTGTCCTGCAACGTGAAGGGGTGTCATTCCATTATTGTCAGCCTGATTCACCTCAGCACCATTAGTGAGGAGATATTTCACTACCTTTTGATGACCATTCTGTCCTGCAGCGTGAAGGGGTGTGAATTCCTCATTATCACCCCGATTCACCTCGGCCCCGTTAGTGAGCAAATAGGTCACTACCTCTAACTGACCATTAAATGCTGCTGTACGTAGAGGTGTGTAGCCATTCTCGTCCTTCTTGTCCACCTCAGCCCCGCATTCAAGCAGACAGGAGACTCCATCCAGGTGACCTTTCTGTGCTGCAAGGTGTATCGGTGTTGTCCCATCATTCCTACCCTGGTTCACATCAGCCCCGTGACTGATGAGATACTTCACTAACCCCAGATGACCATTCTGTGCTGCAACGTAGAGGGGTGTAACTCCATCATTATCGCCCTGATTCACCTGAGCCCCGTTAGTGAGGAGATATTTCACTACCTTTAGATGACCATTCTGTCCTGCAACGTGAAGGGGTGTTGCTCCATTATTGTCACCCTGATTTTTGTCAGCCCCGTTAGCAAGTAAATAAGTCAGTACATCTAAATGACCGTTACATGCTGCATCACGTAGAGGTGTGTAGCCTTTCCCGTCCCTCTTATCCACATCAGCCCCCTGCTCCTGCAGATAGGATACTACATGGAGATGGCCATTCATTGCTGCAAGGTGTATCGGTGATCTTCCGTCATTGCTACCCTGGTTCACATTAGCCCCGTAAGTGAGGAGATCTTTCACTACCTCTAGATGACCATTCTGTGCTGCACCGTGAAGGGGTGTGAAATCATCATTATCGCCCTGATTCACCTCAGCCCCGTTAGTGAGCAAATAGGTCACTACATCTAAATGACCATTAAATGCTGCTGTACGTAGAGGTGTGTAGCCATTCTCGTCCTTCTTGTCTACCTCAGCCCCGCATTCAAGCAGACACGAGACTCCATCCAGGTGACCTTTGTGTGCTGCAAGATGTATCGGTGTTGTCCCATCATTCCTACCCTGGTTCACATCAGCCCCGTGACTGATGAGATACTTCACTAACCCCAGATGACTATTCTGTGCTGCAACGTAGAGGGGTGTAACTCCATCATTATCGCCCTGATTCACCTGAGCCCCCATAGTGAGCAAATATGTCACTACATCTAAATGACCATTAAATGTTGCTGTACGTAGAGGTGTGAAGCCTTTCTCGTCGCACTTGTCCATCTTAGCCCCGTACTCATGCAGAAAGGACACTAAATGAAGATTGCCAGTCATTGCTGCAAGGTATATCGGTGTTGCCCCATCATTTCTACCCTGGTTCACCTCAGCACCGTTAGTGAGGAGATATTTCACTACCTTTTGATGACCATTCTGTCCTGCAGCGTGAAGGGGTGTGAATCCCTCATTATCACCCTGATTCACCTCGGCCCCGTTAGTGAGCAAATAGGTCACTACATGTAAATGACCATTAAATGCTGCTGTACGTAGAGGTGTGTAGCCATTCTCGTCCTTCTTGTCCACCTCAGCCCCGCATTCAAGCAGACAGGAGACTCCATCCAGGTGACCTTTGTGTGCTGCAAGGTGTATCGGTGTTGTCCCATCATTCCTACCCTGGTTCACATCAGCCCCGTGACTGATGAGATACTTCACTAACCCCAGATGACCATTCTGTGCTGCAACGTAGAGGGGTGTAACTCCATCAATATCGCCCTGATTCACCTGAGCCCTGTTAGTGAGGAGATATTTCACTACCTTTAGATGACCATTCTGTCCTGCAACGTGAAGGGGTGTTGCTCCATTATTGTCACCCTGATTTTTGTCAGCCCCGTTAGCAAGTAAATAAGTCACTACATCTAAATGACCGTTACATGCTGCATCACGTAGAGGTGTGTAGCCTTTCCCGTCCCTCTTATCCACATCAGCCCCGTGCTCCTGCAGATAGGATACTACATGGAGATGGCCATTCATTGCTGCAAGGTGTATCGGTGATCTTCCGTCATTGCTACCCTGGTTCACATCAGCCCCGTGAGTGAGGAGATATTTCACTACCTCTAGATGACCATGCTGTGCTGCAACGTAGAGGGGTGCAACTCCATCATTATCACCCTGATTCACCTCAGCCCCGTTAGTGAGCAAATAGGTCACTACATCTAAATGACCATTAAATGCTGCTGTACGTAGAGGTGTGTAGCCATTCTCGTCCTTCTTGTCTACCTCAGCCCCGCATTCAAGCAGACACGAGACTACATCCAGGTGACCTTTGTGTGCTGCAAGATGTATCGGTGTTGTCCCATCATTCCTACCCTGGTTCACATCAGCCCCGTGACTGATGAGATACTTCACTAACCCCAGATGACCATTCTGTCCTGCAGCGTGAAGGGGTGTGAATCCCTCATTATCACCCTGATTCACCTCGGCCCCGTTAGTGAGCAAATAGGTCACTACATCTAAATGACCATTAAATGCTGCTGTACGTAGAGGTGTGTAGCCATTCTCGTCCTTCTTGTCTACCTCAGCCCCGCATTCAAGCAGACAGGAGACTCCATCCAGGTGACCTTTCTGTGCTGCAAGGTGTATCGGTGTTGTCCCATCATTCCTACCCTGGTTCACATCAGCCCCGTGACTGATGAGATACTTCACTAACCCCAGATGACCATTCTGTGCTGCAACGTAGAGGGGTGTAACTCCATCATTATCGCCCTGATTCACCTGAGCCCCCATTGTGAGCAAATATGTCACTACATCTAAATGACCATTAAATGTTGCTGTACGTAGAGGTGTGAAGCCTTTCTCGTCGCACTTGTCCATCTTAGCCCCGTACTCATGCAGAAAGGAGACTAAATGAAGATTGCCAGTCATTGCTGCAAGGTATATCGGTGTTGCCCCATCATTTCTACCCTGGTTCACCTCAGCACCGTTAGTGAGGAGATATTTCACTACCTTTTGATGACCATTCTGTCCTGCAGCGTGAAGGGGTGTGAATCCCTCATTATCACCCTGATTCACCTCGGCCCCGTTAGTAAGCAAATAGGTCACTACATGTAAATGACCATTAAATGCTGCTGTACGTAGAGGTGTGTAGCCATTCTCGTCCTTCTTGTCCACCTCAGCCCCGCATTCAAGCAGACAGGAGACTCCATCCAGGTGACCTTTCTGTGCTGCAAGGTGTATCGGTGTTGTCCCATCATTCCTACCCTGGTTCACATCAGCCCCGTGACTGATGAGATACTTCACTAACCCCAGATGACCATTCTGTGCTGCAACGTAGAGGGGTGTAACTCCATCAATATCGCCCTGATTCACCTGAGCCCCGTTAGTGAGGAGATATTTCACTACCTTTAGATGACCATTCTGTCCTGCAACGTGAAGGGGTGTTGCTCCATTATTGTCACCCTGATTTTTCTCAGCCCCGTTAGCAAGTAAATAAGTCACTACATCTAAATGACCGTTACATGCTGCATCACGTAGAGGTGTGTAGCCTTTCCCGTCCCTCTTATCCACATCAGCCCCCTGCTCCTGCAGATAGGATACTACATGGAGATGGCCATTCATTGCTGCAAGGTATATTGGTGTTGCCCCATCATTTCTACCCTGGTTCACCTCAGCACCGTTAGTGAGGAGATATTTCACTACCTCTAAATGACCATTCTGTCCTGCAGCGTGAAGGGGTGTGAATCCCTCATTATCACCCTGATTCACCTCGGCCCCGTTAGTGAGCAAATAGGTCACTACATCTAAATAACCATTCAATGCTGCTGTACGTAGAGGTGTGTAGCCATTCTCGTCCTTCTTGTCTACCTCAGCCCCGCATTCAAGCAGACAGGAGACTCCATCCAGGTGACCTTTCTGTGCTGCAAGGTGTATCGGTGTTGTCCCATCATTCCTACCCTGGTTCACATCAGCCCCGTGACTGATGAGATACTTCACTAACCCCAGATGACTATTCTGTGCTGCAACGTAGAGGGGTGTAACTCCATCATTATCGCCCTGATTCACCTCGGCCCCCATAGTGAGCAAATATGTCACTACATCTAAATGACCATTAAATGTTGCTGTACGTAGAGGTGTGAAGCCTTTCTCGTCGCACTTGTCCATCTTAGCCCCGTACTCATGCAGAAAGGAGACTAAATGAAGATTGCCAGTCATTGCTGCAAGGTATATCGGTGTTGCCCCATCATTTCTACCCTGGTTCACCTCAGCACCGTTAGTGAGGAGATATTTCACTACCTTTTGATGACCATTCTGTCCTGCAGCGTGAAGGGGTGTGAATCCCTCATTATCACCCTGATTCACCTCGGCCCCGTTAGTGAGCAAATAGGTCACTACATGTAAATGACCATTCAATGCTGCTGTACGTAGAGGTGTGTAGCCATTCTCGTCCTTCTTGTCCACCTCAGCCCCGCATTCAAGCAGACAGGAGACTCCATCCAGGTGACCTTTCTGTGCTGCAAGGTGTATCGGTGTTGTCCCATCATTCCTACCCTGGTTCACATCAGCCCCGTGACTGATGAGATACTTCACTAACCCCAGATGACCATTCTGTGCTGCAACGTAGAGGGGTGTAACTCCATCAATATCGCCCTGATTCACCTGAGCCCCGTTAGTGAGGAGATATTTCACTACCTTTAGATGACCATTCTGTCCTGCAACGTGAAGGGGTGTTGCTCCATTATTGTCACCCTGATTTTTCTCAGCCCCGTTAGCAAGTAAATAAGTCACTACATCTAAATGACCATTAACTGCTGCATCACGTAGAGGTGTGTAGCCTTTCTCGTCCCTCTTATCCACATCAGCCCCCTGCTCCTGCAGATAGGATACTACATGGAGATGGCCATTCATTGCTGCAAGGTGTATCGGTGATCTTCCGTCATTGCTACCCTGGTTCACATCAGCCCCGTGAGTGAGGAGATAATTCACTACCTCTACATGACTACTCTGAGCTGCAAGGTGAAGGGATGTAACTCCATTATTGTAACCCTGATTAACCTCAGCACCGTTAGTGAGGAGATATTTCACTACCTCTAAATGACCATTCTGTGCTGCACCGTGAAGGGGTGTGAATTCCTCATTATCACCCTGATTCTCGTCCTTCTTTTCCACCTCAGCCTTGTATTCATGAAGATAGGAGACTACATGGAGATGGCCCTCCATAGCTGCAAGCTGTATCGGTGTTCTCCCATCATTACTATCCTGGTTCACATCAGCCCCGTGAGTAAGGAGATAATTCACTACCTCTAGATGGCCATTCTGTCCTGCAACGTGAAGGGGTGTCATTCCATCATTATCACCCTGATTCACCTTACCTCCGTTAGTGAATAAATAAGTCACTACATCTAAATGACCATTAAATGCTGCATCACGTAGAGGTGTGTAGCCTTTCCCGTCCCTCTTATCCACATCAGCCCCGTGCTCCTGCAGATAGGATACTACATGGAGATGGCCATTCATTGCTGCAAGGTGTATCGGTGATCTTCCGTCATTGCTAGCCTGGTTCACATCAGCCCCGTGAGTAAGGAGATAATTCACTACCTCTAGATGGCCATTCTGTCCTGCAACGTGAAGGGGTGTCATTCCATTATTGTCACCCTGATTCACCTCAGCACCGTTAGTGAGGAGATATTTCACTACCTCTAAATGACCATTCTGTGCTGCACCGTGAAGGGGTGTGAATTCCTCATTATCACCCTGATTCACCTCGGCCCCGTTAGTGAGCAAATATGTCACTACCTCTAAATGACCATTAAATGCTGCTGTACGTAGAGGTGTGTAGCCATTCTCGTCCTTCTTGTCTACCTCAGCCCCGCATTCAAGCAGACAGGAGACTCCATCCAGGTGACCTTTCTGTGCTGCAAGGTGTATCGGTGCTGTCCCATCATTCCTACCCTGGTTCACATCAGCCCCGTGACTGATGAGATACTTCACTAACCCCAGATGACCATTCTGTGCTGCAACGTAGAGGGGTGTAACTCCATCATTATCGCCCTGATTCACCTGAGCCCCGTTAGTGAGGAGATATTTCACTACCTTTAGATGACCATTCTGTCCTGCAACGTGAAGGGGTGTTGCTCCATTATTGTCACCCTGATTTTTGTCAGCCCCGTTAGCAAGTAAATAAGTCGCTACATCTAAATGACCATTAAATGCTGCATCACGTAGAGGTGTGTAGCCTTTCTCGTCCCTCTTATCCACATCAGCCCCGTGCTCCTGCAGATAGGAGGCTACATGGAGATGGCCATTCATTGCTGCAAGGTGTATCGGTGATCTTCCGTCATCGCTAGCCTGGTTCACATCAGCCCCGTGAGTGAGGAGATAATTCACTACCTCTAGATGACCATTCTGTGCTGCGAGGTGAAGGGGTGTGAATCCATCATTGTCACCCTGATTCACCTTAGCCCCGTTGTTGATTAAAAAGGTCACTACCTCTAGATGACCATTAAATGCTGCATGCTGTAGAGGTGTGAAGCCATTCTCGCCGCTCTTGTCCACATCAACCCCGTATTGATGAAGATAGGAGACTACATGGAGATGGCCCTCCATAGCTGCAAGTTGTATCGGTGTTCTCCCATCATTACTATCCTGGTTCACATCAGCCCCGTGAGTAAGGAGATAATTCACTACCTCTAGATGGCCATTCTGTCCTGCAACGTGAAGGGGTGTCATTCCATTATTGTCACGCTGATTTACCTCAGCACCGTTAGTGAGGAGATATTTCACTACCTCTAAATGACCATTCTCTGCTGCACCGTGAAGGGGTGTGAATTCATCATTATCACCCTGATTCACCTCGGCCCCGTTAGTGAGCAAATAGATCACTACATCTAACTGACCATTAAAAGCTGCTGTACGTAGAGGTGTGTAGCCATTCTCGTCCTTCTTGTCCACCTCAGCCCCGCATTCAAGCAGACAGGAGACTCCATCCAGGTGACCTTTGTGTGCTGCAAGCTGTATCGGTGTTGTCCCATCATTCCTACCCTGGTTCACATCAGCCCCGTGACTGATGAGATACTTCACTAACCCCAGATGACTATTCTGTGCTGCAACGTAGAGGGGTGTAACTCCATCATTATCGCCCTGATTCACCTCGGCCCCGTCAGTGAGGATAAATTTCACTACGTTTAGATGACCATTCTGTCCTGCAACGTGAAGCGGTGTTGCTCCATTATTGTCACCCTGATTTTTCTCAGCCCCGTTAGCAAGTAAATAAGTCACTACATCTAAATGACCATTAAATGCTGCATCACGTAGAGGTGTGTAGCCTTTCTCGTCCCTCTTATCCACATCAGCCCCGTGCTCCTGCAGATAGGAGGCTACATGGAGATGGCCATTCATTGCTGCAAGGTGTATCGGTGATCTTCCGTCATCGCTAGCCTGGTTCACATCAGCCCCGTGAGTGAGGAGATAATTCACTACCTCTAGATGACCATTCTGTGCTGCGAGGTGAAGGGGTGTGAATCCATCATTGTCACCCTGATTCACCTTAGCCCCGTTGTTGATTAAAAAGGTCACTACCTCTAGATGACCATTAAATGCTGCATGCTGTAGAGGTGTGAAGCCATTCTCGCCGCTCTTGTCCACATCAACCCCGTATTGATGAAGATATGAGACTACACGGAGATGGCCCTCCATTGCTGCAAGTTGTATCGGTGTTCTCCCATCATTGCTACCCTGGTTTACATCAGCCCCGTGAGTGAGGAGATAATTCACTACCTCTAGATGACCATTCTGTCCTGCAACGTGAAGGGGTGTGAATCCCTCATTATCACCCTGATTCACCTCAGCCCCGTTAGTGAGGAGATATTTCATTACCTTTAGATGACCATCCTGTGCTGCATAGTGGAGGGGTGTGCATCCATCGTTATCACTTTTTCCTATATCGACCCCATTGCCGACTAAGACTTTGATTTCGTGTAGATTACCACAGCTCGCTGCATTGTGTATTGGATCAGTTTTATTAGTGTTTATGCTTTGTGTATTTTCCATGATATTGACGTCTTTGAAGTATGAAGGGAAAATTCCAGGTACGGGTGAACTTACAATTTGTGCGGTACTCCTCAATACTCTGCCGTGATAGAAGGGACAGAATGATACAAGAAATGATAATGCGTTAACACACAACTAGTCGATCGAAACCCCAGCTCAATCACAATGTGTGTAGAAGAATACGATCCCCGTTGGAAACATTGGAAACGTACATAACTAAACACAAACTAGCAGAGATCTAACGGCAACTGGCACATTTCCAATCCCGCGTTGTAAGCAGTATTAATTGCCAACGATCCACCTTCCTTTACCTCATTACCTCTACTTAGGACGCTTGACCACTTCCACCGCCATGCTAACCTGACTTTGATGGGCGTTTCATTTTTGCCAACATTTTTCAAAACATCCAGAGTACAGTTTTTCGCATTTGATCTCCAAACAATCCTCATGGTATTACAATGTCTTTAAAAACTTATTTAACAATATTCCTAAGCATGATGGATACGGGATAATTAGGCCTCCATCCCTGTTTTCTCCTCCCCAGGCGAGGACAGCTACGTCCAAGAATTACATGCAATTATGTAGAAATTTTCATGAAATAAAACACGAATTAAAAAGGCCTAAGAACACTTATACCATACATTGTTTGCTCCACCATTAAGATGTATGACATACACACAAATGGGGTCAGAGTCGGACATCATGGAATCCACCCATCAACCCGACCCTCACATACATGCATGCACGCACACACACACACACACACACACACACACACATATATATATATATATATACTCATGCAAACGTCCATACTCCATCCATTATCATTCCACTTGAAAATGGAACTTTGATCAAAGCGTGAAATGATCTAATGGATCATACTTTGTCTTCATCAAAAGAATATATTTCTTTTCATATTTACATTCATCGTATTTATGTGGAACAAATAGCACATAAAACAAACGAAACATGAGCATATACATAATATACGTATAATATAAGTATCAATCCATTTGGAGACAAATTGTCAATACATGTATAAGAGGGACACAATTGATCAAAAATTTTAACAAGTGTATCATCGTGAGGCTAAGGCTATTTGTCTTTACTTTAGTAAAATATTGTTCTTATAATAGCACTGGCAGAGGTTTGTCGACCTTGCTTGGGTGACACGTAACAACAAATTATGTTACCTACAAGGCCAATGGAAAATCCTAATCTCTGTTTGTTTAATTATCATGAATTTGAAAGGATCTAAATCTATTTATTTGTCTATCATCTCCACAGACAATGCGAGTAAATAACACTAGGAGGTTAAAATAATGTGGGTCCGTCGTTAAAATATTTTTGTTTGCCTGTGATATCTACTGTGACTGGTGAAAATAAAGACGTATAATTGGGAGAAAGGGAGTTCTCTACTCTGACCGGAAAATACACGCTAACGCGCACGCCCACACACTCATACACACACGTCATACTGCAATTATTATTACGACATTTGATAACGGAACGTTTAGCGATCTGAAGTGACTTCTTATTTTCATGGTTCATGCCTTGTTCTTCATCATTAATGATGTGATATTCTCATATTGCATTATTTGTGGAAACGTAAAGAACACATACCAAGAAATACACTATTCATTTGTATTGACATTTGAACTAATTGCAATTATGGTTGTTTAATATGCTAATTTCCATGTCACTCACCTCTAAATCTGAATATCCGTGGTTAACCTGTCGCTGAAAAGAGGGTAGAGGTTATGGTGAAGATGTTTTGGAACGACATCTGGCTGTATTGAAAAGTGCGAACAACAAATTAGGTCACAAGTCATAGTTTATGTTTATATAGCTCATGGTTTGCATAAACTAGGATTGTTTCACTTACAGTATAACGAATGTCCTTGTGCTAACCGTCATGTTGTATCTATAAAACACATGTGGCTCCAGCGTGTAAGTTTTGATTTTAAAGTGTCTTCTGATGAGACAAGTGTGACGAGAAAACTATTTGTGTGTGTGTGTGTTTACCGTGTTCTTTTTTTTTTTTGTTAAGGGTATCCCAAAAAGGTGTTCACACAGAACAGAGAACACGCTCATGAAACACACACACACACACACACATACATACACGCACAGTCTATCAAAGGATGTAACAGACTGTCTATACAATCTAATTTGAAATACATTAATATGTCTATATAAGCTCTGATATCTGACATGTCAATCTTATGCTTTGATAATTGAGAATCCTCACGCATATGTTTACACTAACTTTTATGTAATAAATATTCATTATACTTGATTCGAAGCTTTATTTTCGGGTAGTCAACCAGCTAGATTTTAGGTAAAGGGCTTTCTGGAGTTATTCTATTTTTGAAAAGAAAATACATTGTAGGCATATACCCATGGGTAGTAATAACGATAGCGTGCTCTATTCTGCAAATGGATGAAAACCATTTTTATACAAATTATATATCTTTATGATTTCTCTTTTCTTTTTTCCGTTATCTACACAAATCACGCGAACAACTTAGATTTGTCTATGCAGTGTAGTGCATGTGCATCAACATAACAAGTATACTATAAATATCTACATCAATTTGCATACACACTTTATAGGGGGAAAACAAAAGTGGATCCAACGTTCAAGTTCTGATTTTGAAAATCGTCGGATGCAGGCACACAGACAGTCCATCGGCAGCACTCGCTCGTTCTAATCAAACGTGAACGTTTTATTTTTTTGTCTCGCGAAATCTCGCGTGCAGATTTTGTTGCACTAGATTATGAATGAATTCGACATGCCCGCAAGATTATTTTTTGGTGTCTTCTGTAAGCATACTGATCACGAATTTTTAAGACAGAGATCAGGATTATATCTTTCTTTAATAATTGTTTTAATTTTTTTAAATCCGCAAAGGAGTTTTTATTCCATTTGCTTTCAACAAAAGGCCTCATTTTTTTTTAAATCTGTAAGCTCTCCGACTTTGCTGGTTCCTGACCCTTCTACAAATTGGATGGTAACACCAGTTACAGCTTTGGAAAGCCAGTACTCCAGCGCAAATTTTGATTCCAGTTTTATTTGGGCTGAAAAATAAAACATTTGTGCTATACGTCTTCAAAGTGACGCGATTTTTCAGAAATCATACGGACTTCGCAATCGATATATATATGTAAGCTCTCAGACTTTGCTGGATCCTGACTCTTCTAAAAATTGGACGGGAGCACCAGTTACAGCTTTGGAAAGCCAGTACTCCAGCGGAGATTTTGATTCCAGTTTTGTTTGGGCTCAAAAATAAAATATTTGTGCTATTCGTATTGACTTCGCAACTGATATTCGCTGTACAACCAGTCCGCAGGCAGTCGTGCAATCGGTAGTCGTGACGTTCACTTGACCTCTGAAAACGCGGAAAATGTCTCCTTTTCAAACTGCGATATCTCCGTGATTAAACCATATTTTCGTACACTTTCTTTTGCAACTGTATGTTAGAGGTCGAAATTTACCAAGTGTGAAAAAAAACATTTCATTAAAACAGGCAGAACAATATTGCAAATTCGAGATAAATATGTGGTTCTATTTTTTTTTAAATGAAAATAAACTCTATATTTCAACGTCAATCACTTTTGAGCCCCCAACACTGATAGATAATCTGAAGCGGAATCTATTGTACTTTTTATACATACCAGTATAACCGCGACGAAATGAGTGCATGTTTTTCTGTTGCACAGCGAGTGAGATACTTTCTTATAAATCCAATGTTGCGCAATTGATAGCGGACTGATCTGCAAATACTTTTAATCTGATTGGACATAGACATATGGTAGTCAAAAACAACACCAAGCTTGTGACATGATTTTTACAAGGGAATGTTGCTACCTGAGATGGAAATGGAATCAATGTCTAATTTGTCGAGTTGAGATTTTGAGCCGAAAAGTGGAAACTCACATTTACTTTGGTTTAAAAGTAACGAGTGTGACTTCGACCAAGTGTCAATGTCCATTAAACACCTTTCCAGATTACAAATAGCTTGGCTGGCACTAGTTTGATTGGGTGAAAAAAGGATAAAAAAAAATGAATATCATCTGCATATAAATGATAATGAACGGAGTGACGTTGGAAAATATCTTTCAGCCCTGTCAAATAAACGGAGAACAAAATGGACCTTCCAACAGAGCCTTGGGGGACACCGCAGACCATTGATCGAGATGAGGAGGTAACACCATTCAGAAGGACTGACTGTGAATGTGAGGAAAGATATGAGCTCAGCCATTCTAAAGCTTTGCCTTGAACCCCTAAACTAGTGAGAGTATTGATGAGTAAAGTGTGGTCTACGGTGTCAAATGCGGCCGATAGATCTAAAAGTACCATTGCTGTTACTGAACCACTGTCCATTTTCTGTAAGATGTAGCTGGCAACATTAGTGAGGAGTGTCTCGACACTATGATGAGGTCGGTAGGCAGACTGGAATGGGTCAAGTAAATTGTGTTCTAACAAAGAGTCTGTCAGTCTTAAAAAGACAACTCTCTCTAGAATCTTAAAGAAAAAAAAGGAAGATTACTAACTGGACGATAATTTTTTAGTGATTCACAATCTAGGGATGGCTTTTTCAACAATGGACGAATAAGGGTCAATTTTAAAGCTGATGGGACAGTGGCTTCATCTATGCTTCCATTTATTATCTTACAAATTATTGGAGCAAAAGTAGGCGCACAATCCTTTCAAAGAATTGTAGGAATGGGATCTAAAGGACATGATTTTGGAGGTAGTTTGCGAAGAACTTGAAGGGTCTCATCCACAGAGGTATGCTGCAAAGTATCTAACATCTAAGGAGTGACAGGTGCAGGTAAACAATAGATTGAGCCATTACTATGGCACAAAAAATCAAACACATCCTTCCTTTTACTTTTATCACCTAGTCCCCTACAGTTCAGTGTTATTTTTCTGACATCAGCCATAATGAAACAGCATTCCCATTTTCCTCTACAAAAAACTCGATAGCTTAACATAAGATATTTTCTGCAAGACATTCCTTCTTAAAATTGTAACACATGTACTGTGTGTGTGTGGGGGGGGGGGGGGTGCGGGGTTATTCATACGAACATAGAGCACGTACATTCACAAATACACAAACAATACACCGAACATAGATGTAAAATCCTTCCATAAACCTTGACATTGTGACAGTGAAAGGCATCCATGTAAAGTCACAGTTCTTCAGAATATTTTTACACCTGAAAATAATAGTTAAGACGGCAAGTCTCCTCACTCGTCAAAATTTTACGTAATAAAAACAGAAGACCTCTCCAATATCATGCTAGTCTTCACATTGCAAAAATAAGCAATGAAGTAAAAGGGGCACATGTATGTTCTCCAGACCTACATGTTGAGTGTTTACGTTTTGCTACTGCACAGAAATACCATTAAACAGTGACGAGTAACATACATTGCATTCAAAAAACAAGTGAGGCCTGGGAAAGAATTTGCAATTGAAGATACTGTATGATTATAGTCTCTGATATCAGACCTGAATACAACTTGCATACTCTTCACTGCATGTATTATCTATAAGTATTCACCTGTTGGGATTCATTACCCTTGTTACTCCAATGCATAAGAAAAAGAATGGCAAATAAACATATATGAATTGAAAAAATCTTCGTTCTGAAAAGTACATGAACAGTAATAAGAAAATTTCAATTTATTTCCACAGATTTGTACATTTTAGTCTGCTATATTTTGACCAAAAAAACAACGTTTCCCTTGAGCTAAGGCCCATTTGCAAAATAAACTTTCATGAAATTTACTTTAAAATATTTGTACTTCATTCTGAGGCAATACATAATAGAGGAGACTTAAAACGAAACCTAACATGCAACAAGCCTGTCTTTAACATGAGATTGAGCGAAATCAGAAAGTTGACATTTGGTTGATAGCATCTATGTACAAAATACACTCCTATAGAACTTAGTTCAAAATATTCATTTATACTTTAATATACTTTATTCGTACGAAAAAGAAAACATTAAAAACAAAACCTAGCATGCAACAAGCCTGTGTTTGACATAATATTGTCGATATGGCACTGAAATGAGTACTTTCACCTCGGAATGAAAAGTTGCTGACTTTGAAATTCAACTCAAGAAATATCAAAAGTCTTGGAATAGAAAAGTGCCGTGAATATACATGCACTGTCTATCCAATGAGTTCCAAATAGATCCACTTGCTGCTCTATGTTTTGTGTTTACGTTTTGTTACTGCACAGACATGCCATTAAACAACGTCAGGTAATGTACATTGCCTTCAAAATACAGGTGAGGCCTGAAAAGGAATTTGCAATTGACGATACTGAATGAGCATAGTCTCTGATATTAGACCTGAATACAATTTGCATACTCTTTACTGTATGCTTTACCTTTAAGTATTCACCTATCAATATCCATTACCCATTCTTGTTCCAATGCATGAGAAGAGGAATGACAAATAAATAAATAAACAATGAAACTTTAAAAAAAAATACTGTTTGTATTCCTGAAGTGACAACGTTCTGACGTTATACACTGCAATCATGATATTACTTAGGTCCTGTGACTTGTTTTAACACATTTTGTGACAACGCCTCTTTTTCCTTTCTTTCCAAAAAGCACATATACTTAAGCAATTTCTCCTTAACTTACTGACTAACTTATGTTTGAAAATAACATTAATCCAATTAGCCATGCAGGAGTGGGCAAAGTTTAAGGGCAAAAATGTCACCTTTCAAAAGTCACAAGGGTAATTTTGGGATTCTCCCATATGAATTTTTGATTAATTCCATTTCTGGTGAATAATTTATTTCCTTTCAATGTTTATCATCAATCTCTCGATGCACTGACACCTATCAGACACTCAACCCATAGTTCTGGTTGAGTGAGCACCGTCTAACAAATGCTCATTACTCTTGAGTTTGAAACTTTTACAAAAATCCTTTATTTGGGTGAAAAAATAAAACTGGATATTTTGACAAAGATGTACAATTACCTGTTATGTAAACATAAGAAGTCATTTTTCGTGCCATGGTTGAGTGAAAAACTTTAAAAATCCCACAATAAATGCCAAAATGTATTGTAAAAACGGCAGAGACAATTACCCTTACATTTTTGCTTTAAAAACTTGTCCAGTCATGCATGACTAATTAAATTAATGTGATTTTCACACAGAGGTTAGTCAATAAGTTAAGGAACAATCCTGCCAAATTATTTTGCCCAAAACCTCTTCTATAAAAAGCTATGCTTTTTTGCTTAGGGTGGCTTACTTTTTGTGTGTGTTTATTCTGGTCTTGTGTGTACGGCGCCGAACGATGGAGCAGCCAATGAACAAGCCTGGTCTCTGCCTTTACTAATGGTGATATATTTTTCTCTTGATAGAGCAATAGAGGTTTTTCGACCTTGCTTGGATGACACGTAGCCACCGTTCAGGCTATCTCTGAGGCCAATGATTAAGCCTGGTGTTTGTTTGTTTTATTATCAAGAAATGTAATCAGAAAAGATATACATTTCAGTTAATTCAGTCATCTATTAATGTTCCTATCATATACGCTAGGAACTCGAAAAAAAATATTTACGGACGTTATGCGTAGATGACTTAGCTTGCTGTGCGTGACATATTTATATCAATTTGCAAACAAACCTGAAGGACAAAGATGTGCGGTTCCGTCATTCAAGTTCTGATTTTGAAATCGTATTTTATTCTGATGAGTTAACTGGTTGGTAAAAAGATGCCATTATGAGGAAAATTATGAGGAAATTTTCAATAATCTTTATTTTCATTTCATTCAAATGAAAAACAGTCATCAATCAATTGAAAAATAAGATATTGACAGACGAATCCGTTTTATTAAAACATGTTAAAATCTTGTTCATCACATAAACACTACCCCCCCCCCTTACCTTATTAAAAATACATCATGCACACACTTTCAATTTATCAAATTTAAAGTAGATGGCATGAAGGACCAATTTTAAAAAAATAGAGACTACTTTATTTATTTTTTCCCTTTTAATATTCTACATTCAATATAACTTCACTTCTTGAAATCATAACATACAAATGACAGAATAAAACTCAAGTAAGCTTTACTCATTCCCATTTCAATAAATGCAATTCCCTTTTACCACCTTTCATATAGCTATTTGATTTTACTTTTATTCCAATAGGTGTTCACGTACTCTAACAACTGACGAACTCACTTTTGACCATGCCAAATACAAAATATTCTTAACCATTAATATAATTGAATTACAATATCAGATTCTTAGTGTGTTTCATGGTACACCAACGTGTATATCTTCCCACTATGTACATCCTTTATTTCCTGTCATTGTAATTAATGTATAACTTGCTGCCACAATGCTTTCACCTTTACACAATCCTAAAATTGTTGTTGTTCTACCTTCGCTTACAAAAGGAAAAAATATTATTTATATTATTTGTAACAAAGCCAAAGTTCCAAATATTATCCTTTGTATATACAGCTCCTTGATGTAACTTGAAACTAAACTGGGACTCTCTAAGCTTCCTAATAAGAATTGAACTTCTTGGCTTTCATAATAGCTTTTCGAGCTCTTTTGCAACACATTGAAAGTTATGGTAATCATCTCGTACTTGCAAAGTGTACGACTTCCGTAAATCAACCACAAAATGTTCATGTATCTTTCTTGATGGAATATCAGAAAACCCATCAACAGTTTGGACCTAGTTCATTGATCATCAATGCGAGATGACGTGTTCAACACCGCCCAATCATATATCCCGCTTTTCAACACTACCTTACAAATACGCCACAAACCGGTAATGTCCCTAGTGTTCAAACCAACCCCTCAAGTATAATATCTCAAGTATAATCTTTCATTATATGTGTCATATTACCTTTAATTAAGAAACATTGATTATTAAGAGGTTGCTCAACCTCCTCAGGACGAACACACACATACATACATACAGACACACGCGCGCACGCGGGTGCCATATCACAACATTTGATATGGAACGTTATTCAAGACGCAAAACCATCTGAAGAGACCGCATTATTTGATGGGTTGTGCGTTATTCTTTATTATCATGATCGTACATACTTTTCATATTACTTTTTATGTGGTTCTGCTATACAAATAATACTCTGAAATAGGCACTTTCGATATAGCTTGTTATGTTTTACTAATTGCAATTTTCACTATCTACTGACCTGTTATATCTGAATATCCTTGTTTGATGTATCACTGGGAAAAGAGGCGGGGTTGTGGTGAAGATTATGTTGGACGAACGTCTGTCTGTATTGAAACGTGCAAACAGAACAAAATCTTTAGTTTGGTTATCTTCCATCTACACCAGCCAATAAGTCGTAGTATGTGTTTATTCTGGACAGGGTTGCATAGGCCTAGATTTAGCAACTTTGTATAGATCCTTGTGCTGTCTGTCAAGCTGTATGAAAATAAAATATATGGGCCCAGCGTTCAAGTTGTAATCATAGGAAATAACAAACACTGACATGTCAATCTGATCCTTTGATAAATAGTAATCATAACACATTCTGTACATCAACTTTTATCTACTAAATAGTCATTATAGGCCTACATTATTCCACGTTTTATTTCCCCCAGCCAGTATCCTAAACGAGGCATTCAGACAGGATGAACAAATTATAGAATTGTATAGCCACTCTATACATCTCTTTCTGCCATACGTAATTGAACACGAACCAATCAAAATCAAGGGTCTATTTTACTACCCTGAAGACCTGCTGGCGACTCACAGTCTATCGGCAGCGCTCGCTCGTTCTATTCAAAACGTGAGCGTTTTATTTTTTCGTCTCCCGAAATCTCGCGTGCAGATTTTGCTGCACCAGATTATGAATGAATTCGACATGCTCGCGAAATCATTTGCTGGTGTCTTGTGTAAACATACTGATCACGAATTTTTAAGACAGGGATCGAGATTTTATCTTTCTTGATAAGTATTTTTATTTTTTTCGAAATCTGCAAAGGAAATTTTTTTTTTTCATTTGCTTTCAAAAACAGGTGTCAATTTTAAAAAAAAAAATATGTAAGCTTTCAGACTTTGGTGGATCCTGACCCTTCTACAAATTGGACGGTAACACCACATCCAGCTTTGGAAAGGCAGTACTCCAGCGGAGACTTTGATTTCAGTTTTGTTTGGGCTCAAAAATTAAACATTTGTGCTATTCGTCTTCAAATTTTTAAAAATCATAGGGACTTCGCAACTGATATTCGCAGTACAACCAGTCCGCAGGCAGCAGAAAACACGCGACTTTATTTTCAGCTCGGTAGTCGTGACCTTCACTTTACCTCTCCAACCGCGGAAAATATTTCCTTTTCAACCTGCGATATCTCGATTAATAAACCATATTTTTGTACACTTTTTTTCGCAACTGTATCTTCCAGGTAGAAATTTAGCAAGTATGAAAAAACATTCAATTAAAACAGGCAGAAAATATTGCAAATTCGAGATAAATATGTAGTTCTATTTAAAAAAAGAAAAATATAAATAAACTCCATATTTCAATTTCAATCGCTTTTGAGACCGAACATTTTGAGGATTTGTGATTTAATCACTCATTACTCCAAATGTAGATCATTTGAGGGCAAATAACTTTCAGCTTCTAAAATAGACAATACATGAATTTAAGACCATTGGCAAGAAGATTGCTAACAATTACATTTTGAAGGCTTTTTTGCCTTCCCAGTACAGTACATGCCCTTTAACCTCTCCTTGTAGAAGGGTCAGGATCCAACAAAATATCAACAATGTTCAAATCCAAAATGAATGAGACATGACGAAGTTGTGAACGATCCTAAACAGCCAATCACACTCCGCGATAATAACGGCATGCCACCGGCGGTTCAACGGCCGCGGACTATGATTGGCTGGTTAGGATCGTTCACAACTTCGTCATGTTTCACGCATTTTGGATTTGAACATGGTTGATATTTTGCTGGATCCTGACCTTTCTACAAGGAGAGGTTGAAAAATACTGGTATTTTCAAAAAGTACGATAGATTCTGCTTTAGATGATTGATAAGTGTTGGGGGTTCAAAAGCGATTGACATTGAAATATAGAGTTTATTTTCATTTTGCGTTTTTTAATTCGAACCACATATTTATCTCGAATTTGCAATATTTTTCTGCCTTTTCTAAATAAATGTTTTTTCACACCTGGTAAATTTCGACCTCCACCATACAGTTGCAAAAGACAGCGTGCGAATATATGGTTCATTCATGGAGATATCGCAGTTTGAAATAAGCGCATTTTCTGGGGCCTGCGGACTGGCTGCTCAGTTTCTACTGGAGCATAGCCGTGTCTCCAAGGAGTCATGGGAACGTTTAACATGTTCGATTTGTGGAGATGCTTTCTGGTCTCCAGCAGGTCTCGGAGGGATCCCCGCGACGTCTCGAAGATTTATATTGCCCGTGACTGGGGAAAGTCTTCGAGACCTGCTTGAGTCAATTTAAAGAAGACTGAGGAGGAAAGCGTATGATAGAAGAATTTGTAGATCAATGTACGAATTGACACGACAAAGTCACGACAATTTCGCTTTAGTGAGAGCGCAAGCAAATTTTCCGGTTCCCCAAATCTCCCCAACTAGTTCTTGTGGACGTCATGTAAAGATAAAGCAGCTGATGATGAAGCCTGGTCTCTGTTTATCTCTATTATCATGAACTTGCAATGTCAGCTTATGAAAAGCACCTGCAGAACAAAAAAAAAATTGGTCATATATTAATATTACCATTATCTACACAAACAACGCGACCAAATCAGAAGTGTTTGAGCAGTGCAGGGTTTGTGCATTAAATTAATTGACGACGCATACTCTTATCTACATCAATTTTGACACGCACTAGGGGAGGAAAGATATGTGGATCCAACATTCAAGCTCTGATTTTCAAAATCGTTCGGTGCTGACACACAAAGAGACATGCACACACAATAACGCTCGGTGGAAGGACAACGCAAAGGGCAGAACTAGGTGGAGGGGTGTAATTGGCAGTAAAAACAATGGAGCTGAACCAAGAGAGGGGGTTATACCTGGAGCGGAGTAAGGGAACAGTAGTATAGTAAGGATGCATGGTGTGAGGAATGTAGCCGGAAATTATTTAATTTGTGACGGAGGACGGAGGGACAAAAGAGAGGAGAAAGAGAGGGGGAGGGACGGAGCGAAAGAGGTGTATACTTGCATTTCTAGGGAGAGAGAGAGAAAGGAGAAAGGGAGGACAGATTGGTAAATGGGGTTAGGGGAAGTCGTTAAGTGAAATTTGTTATCAATTTCTTTTTAATACTTTTCTTTAGTCCCTGGCTCTTAACAACACTAAATTATTTCCTCTATCCCGGCTTCCCCCCCTCTTCATCCCCCCTTCCCATTAACTTATGTCTCCCTGTGTTCCTTCCTATGTGACTATCTATTTTCAAATCCCCCCTATCCTCTCCCCCTTGTTGCCTTTTACAATCACCAACTACTATGCCGTTCTTCCACTCATCAAGTCCCCCCTCACTTTTCCTCAATGTTCATGCCCCATCCTTTCCTTCTGTTCTCGCTGTCGACTTTCTTTACAAGGTAGAGTGCATCAGTGTCCCATATTCATATAAACTAAAAGCTCAATATTGTTCCACTCTCTGCCCAAAATAATCTCCAACCACTTTCTGCCTCATCTTATTTGGTAATATAATTCACTCTTCCTGTCCCCTATTTAGATCCTCCTTTCTATCTCTCTCCTCACCCTAAAACCTATCTTCTACACTAGCTATCATCCTCCCTCCCTTCCTTCTAATTGATATTTTTTTGTAATTTGATGGATTTATTCAATGCTTGATTTCCAAGCAATTAATATCACCGTAGTTTCTGAAAATCAAAATAAAGTGCCGATATATTTTTGTATTTTTTTTTATGGAACACAATTATTCCAAATACAAATGAAAGGATATTCATGATAATCTGAAGGTTGATGTAATGACACACTTTATTTTAAGTACATCAAATCATAAAACATGATGAAGAAACATTCAAAAGATTGGTTTTCATAACAAGAGGAAGTTTGAAGTTTTGAAAAAAACAAACATTAAAATGATTGTTTAGAGGATAGAGTGAAAGATAAAATAAAAATGGTCATTTATAGTCAGCTGTAGTTCTTGACTTGGTATATCTTTAATTTTGTCTATTATGTATGGAGATGGAGCGTTATATGTTTTTTAATATCAATAACATTTTCAACCACTAAGTTTGTATAGGCTTCATCTTCTAAGAGTAAATTTCCAGTATCCTCTACCTCTTGCAAGATCAGAACATCTAAGACTTAAAGTAACCATTGAGCGATCTATTCGATAACCAGGCAATATATCTGTCTCTTTTAAAATAGACAAAAGCTCTTTTGAACACAAAAAGAAATCCAAACGGGATTGTTTTTTTGGAGATGTTCTCCTCCATGTAAAATATTTTTGTTGTCTCCATGGATCAATTAATTCTAATTTATTTTTTAACTCTTCAACCATTGTAATTGTCCATAGTTTGATCCTCTGTTAAGATCCAGTCACCACATATAATAACATGCGGATTATCAAAATAAGTCACAATTTTCATTAGTTTTTTTTTTTGTATAAAAAGCAGGATTATCTTCATTTGGTCAGTACAACGATATCAATATAAATTTCAGCGAGACCATTACCAGATCCAAAATTACCCAGTTTCCTAAAGGATCTATTTTTGTTTTATTTAGTGTAAAATCAAGTTTAGGATTGAATGAAATGGCTGTTCCCCTTGATTGTGTAATTCCAAAACTGACAAACCCCTTTCCTTTCCATTCTTGTTTGATTACATCAGCTAATGCTGCATCAAAATGAGTGTCTTGTAAACAATAAGTTGAGCCATTTCTATGACACAAATAATCAAACACATCCTTCCTTTTACTCTTATCACCTAGTCCTCTACTGTTCAGTGTTATTTTTCTGACATCAGCCATAATAAAACACTCGATAGCTTAACATAAGATGTTTTCTGCAAGACATTCCTTCTTAAAATTGTAACACATCTACTGCGGCTTTGTTTTTATTTATACGAACATAGAACATCCACAAATACACAAACAATACATCGAACATACATGTGAAATCCTTCCATAAAGCTTGACATTGTGACAGTGAAAGGTATCCATGCAAAGTCACAGTTCTTCATAATATTTTTACAGCTGAAAATAATACTTAAGACGGCAACTCTCCTCACTCGTCAAATGTTACGTAATAAAAACAGAAGACCTTTCCAATATCATGCTAGTCTTCACATTGCAAAATAAAGCAATGAAGTATAAAGGGCACATGTATGTTCTCCAGACCTACATGTTGAGTGTTTACGTTTTGCTACTGCACAGAAATACCATTAAACAGTGACGAGTAACGTACATTGCATTCAAAAAACAAGTGAGGCCTGAGAAAGAATTTGCAATTGAAGATACTGTATGATCATAGTCTCTGATATCAGACCTGAATACAACTTGCATACTCTTCACTGCATTTATTACCTTTAAGTATTCACCTGTTGGTATTCATTACCCTTGTTACTCCAATGCATAAGAAAAAGAATGACAAATAAACATATATGAATTGAAAAAACCTTCGTTCTGAAATGTACATGAACAGTAATAAGCAAATTTCAATTCATTTCCACAGATTTGTGCAACATTTCATCATCATCTAACGGCCGCAGCCGAGATGCTGTTCACCATGTAGCGCCAAATGTCCCTGTTTGTCATTAAGTTGGGGATATCAGATGGATCCTGCTGGATGTCTCGAGCAATCACATTAATGTATTTAAGGGAACGACGACCCCTTTTTGGCACGGTAACTTCCAACATGTGACGTCTGAGACTCGCACGATGACAGTGACCAGCAAATCGTGCACGGCGTTCGGTAACAGAAGATGAAATTGGGGGGATAACTCCATATATCTTTGGTTTGGTCTTGTGCTCACGCCAGGATATGTTTTGAACTAGCATAAGAAGCTTGGTGTAGGTGCCATCCAGTCTATGCTGTAGTTCTTTCTTCATGGTCCAGGTCTCAGATCCATATAGCAGGATACTCTGTACACAGGCTCTAAAGAATTGCAGCTTGGTTGAATTGGAGATACCAGATTGCCATAGTAGGTGTAGTTTAT
Source organism: Arbacia lixula (assembly GCA_963669155.1). Classification (NCBI taxonomy): domain Eukaryota; kingdom Metazoa; phylum Echinodermata; class Echinoidea; order Arbacioida; family Arbaciidae; genus Arbacia; species Arbacia lixula. The sequence continues at coordinate 13,223,159 of OZ022592.1, read as the reverse complement.
TGTAGGCACTCCAAGCTTGCTGACTTTGAAATTCAACTCAAGAAATATCAAAAGTCTTGGAATAGAAAAGTGCCGTGAATATACATGCACTGTCTATCCCATGAGTTCCAAATAGATCCACTTGCTGCTCTATGTTTTGTGTTTACGTTTTGTTACTGCACAGACATGCCATTAAACAACGTCAGGTAATGTACATTGCCTTCAAAATACAGGTGAGGCCTGAGAAAGAATTTGCAATGACGATACTGTATGAGCATAGTCTCTGATATCAGACTTGAATGCAATTTGCATACTCTTTACTGCATGCATTACCTATAAGTATTCACCTATTCGTATTCATTACCCTTTGTTGTTCCAATGCCTGAGAAAAAGAATGACAAATAAATGAATAAACAATAAAACTAAAAAATAAGTTTTGTATTCCTGGAGTGGCAACGTTCTGACATTATACACTGCACACATGATATAAAACTTTTTGTGACAACCCCTCTTTTTCCTTTCTTTCCAAAGAAGCTGTGTGAAATTATTTTTCCCTAAACCTCTCCAATAAAAAGCTATGTTTTTTTTGTTTTTTTTCGGGGGGGGGGCTTACTTTTTTTGTTGTGGTTATTCTGGGCTTGTGTGTACGGCGCCGAACGATGGAGCAGCCAATGAACAAGCCTGGTCTCTGCCTTTACTAATGGTGATATATTTTTCTCTTGATAGAGCAATAGAGGTTTGTCGACCTTGCTTGGATGACACGTAGCCACCGTTCAGGCTATCTCTGAAGCCAATGATTAAGCCTGGTGTTTGTTTGTTTTTATTGTCATGAAATGTAATCAGAAAAGATATACATGTCAGTTATTTATTAATGTTCCTATCATATACTTTCACAACTCGAAACAAAAATTATTATTTACGGAGGTTATGCGTAGATGACTTAGCTTGCTGTGCGTGACATATTTATATCAGTTTGCAAGCAAACTAGGAGGACACAGATTGTGGGTCGTTCGTTCAAGTTCTGATTTTGAAATCGTATTGTATTCTGAGTTAATTGGTTGGAAATAGGAAAAAGATGCCATTGAGAGGAAGATTTTTTCATTGATACATTTTTCTCTTGATAGAGCGATAGAGGTTTGTCGACCTTGCTTGCATGACACGTAGCCACAGTTCAGGCTATCTATGAGGCCAATGATTAAGTCTGGTGTTTGTTCGTTTTTATTGTCATGAAATGTAATCAGAAAAGATATACATTTCAGTTATCTATGAATGTTCCTATCATATAACAACTTGAAAAAAAAAATATTTACGGAGGTTAAGCTTGCTGTGCGTGACATATTTATATCAATTTGCAAACAAACTAGGAGGACAAATATTTGTAGGTCCGTCGTTCAAGTTCTGATTTTGAAATCGTATTTTATTCTGATGAATAGCTGGTAGGAAATAGGGAAAAGATGCCATTGGGAGGAAGATTTTTTTCAGTAAACTTTATAATTTTCATTCAATTTTATTCAAAAACGGTCATCGATCAATTAAGAAAAAATATTGACAGACAAATCCGTTTTATCAAAATATGTTATAATCGTGTCCATCACATCACCCCCCCCCCCACACACACACACACACACACACACACACCCATATAAAAACACATCACGCACACACTTTAAATTTATGAAATTAAAAGTAGATGGCATGACGGACCAATTTTAAAAAATAGAGACTCTTTGCAAATATAAGATACAAACGACATAATACAATTCAAGTAAGCTTTACTCACTCCCATTTCAATAAATGCAATCCCATTTTAACACATTTCATATAGCTACGTTTTATTAGGTGGTCTGCCATGCAGATCACCTCTTGTTTTCGTCCGAATTTTCTTTCTTTATTTATTATTATCTATTTATTTATTTATTTTTATTCCAATTTTTTGTGACATGGATATCTCAGCAATGCATTGGCCATTTTTCATGAAATCTTCATCATGCATGGGTATATATGTGAACATGCTCCAGCAACATTTTCAAGGTCATGACGTTATCGTGACGTCATGCACGAGCAATTAAATGAAAATATATTATCTCATGTAGCTCTAGAACTGGTCATCTCTGTGTAATGAAATTTGGCATGCATATAATCAATGAGTAGCCAATTAATTTCAATGAAAAAAAAACGCGCGCGTACGCGTACGTTAGTGTATTAAAAATTAAAAAAAATGCTCCAAATCAACTAGAAATTGTTTTGCATATGTTTCAGGCCATTTCTAGCATTTTTCAAATTTCCGCGCGTACGCGCGCGCGCGCGCGTGTTTCAGTGCGTAAAGCGAACGCTTTACAACAGATTGGTGTATTGGAATTGTTGTACCGCTTTACAAGAATAAGGGATCTATCAATGATCCTGATAATTATCGTGGCATAACTCTTTTAAGTTGTTTAGGGAAGTTATTTACCGCTGCGATAAATGCACGTCTGACATCCTACCTTGAAAACACTGGTACTTTGGGCGATGAACAAGCAGGTTTCCGCGCTAACTACTCCACAATGGATCACGTGTTTGTGCTCAATAGCTTGATAGATCTCTATTTAGCACAAGGTAAACGTTTATATTGTGCATTTGTGGATTATAAGAAAGCGTTCGATTTAGTAGATAGGTCATCGTTATGGAGTAAACTTATTGCAAATGGTATCAATGGTAGAATAATTTCAGTTGCATATAATCTATATGACAAAGCAAAGTCTCGTGTCAGATTAAACAATGAGACATCCACTCTGTTTGACTGTAAGTGTGGTGTTCGCCAAGGCGACAATTTGTCTCCTTTATTATTTGCAATATATCTAAATGATTTTGAATATTATATTTGTCGTTCATATAAAGGTTTAAGTTATGTTGCTGATCAGATAAGAAGTTGTTTAAGTGATGATGAAATTGAGGTATACCTACGAATGTATGTATTATTGTACGCGGATGACACAATCATTATGGCTGAAAATCCTACAGATTTACAAACAGCCCTTAATGCTTTAAAGAGTTATTGCCTTCTTTGGAATTTAACTGTTAATACCTCGAAAACCAAAGTCATGATTTTTTCTCGTGGGAAAATTCGTAAGAAACCATTATTTTCCTTCGGTGATAATGAACTTGAGATAGTTGATGATTACATTTATCTTGGAATAACCATGAACTACAATGGCCGATTTAAAAAGGCCATATCAAAACAAGTGAGTCAAGCAAGAAGAGCAATGTTCAAAATTCTTGGTAAAATAAGACAACTTCTTCTGCCACCAGATATCGCCTGCGAACTATTTGATAAGGTTCTGCTTCCCATACTACTATATGGTAGTGAGATTTGGGGCTTTGAAGATATTACGCAGGTTGAAATTTTCTATCGAAATTTTTTGAGAAATGTTTTGAAGGTAAATAAATCAACAGCTATTTGCATGATTTACGGAGAAACTGGTAGATATGAACTTTCAAATGTAGTTGCCACACGAATGATAGGATTTTGGTGCAGATTGCTCAGTGGTAAGCAGAGTAAATTATCCTGTATGATGTTCAAATTAATGAAATCAATGCATGAAGATGTTGAATGTTCGTTTACTTCAAAATGGGTTGCAAATATTATTGATTTGTTGGATAAGTCTGGATTAAGCCATATCTGGTTAGAGCAGAAACAGGTGAATGTAAACTGGGTGAAATTAGTTTTTGAACAACGAATACGAGATACAATAAAGCAAAACTGGCACAATGAAGTCCAAAATAATAGCCAATGCATAAATTATAGGATAGTAAAAGATAATCTTGATTTCGAATCATATCTCAGAAAACTGAACTGTAATGATAGGATAAACCTATGTAAATTTAGATGCGGTAATCATCATCTGCCATGTGTTGCAGGTAGATATGTAAATATTCCTAGATCTGAAAGGAAATGTAATTTATGTGATTTGAATGCTATAGGAGATGAATTTCATTATCTGTTTGAATGTACTTACTTCTCAGATGATAGAGCAAAATACATTTCTCGCTATTATGTGATTCGTCCAAATATCTTGAAAATGTCATCATTATTTAACACTAGAAGTTCAAAGAAATTATCACAACTTGCCAAGTTCATTAAACTCATAATGGCGAAATTTAAGACATAACTTGATCCAAACATTTTTATAGGCCTGTGTTATAAACTGTAATACATTGCTTCTGTGAATACTTGTAAATATTGCAAATACTATTACATGTACATGTATTTCGAAACTGTTTTCTTTTCTTTTTCTTAAAGAAAACATATGTGTGTATATATATATACATTTATATATATAAATTGTATTGTACAAGTTACTATGTATTTCTCATACCTCGAAAGGGGTCGTCAGAAATAATAAATAAACTTCAAACTTCAAACTTCAAACTTCAAACTGGATTCATATTTCTGACACTACAAACAACACATCCTGTCATTTTGAGCCATTTCCATGCAATAATAAGGTCGTGCGGGTGCGTCAAAGTTCAAAGTCTGCGCGTGCGTCAATACGTTTTGATGTGCAAATATTGCAAAAAAACATGACTACCTCCAATCGGCCATAGCTCTTCAGAATGGCCGGTGACCCCCAATTTTTTTAATATTTGGAAAGAGTATGAAATGTAGATGTCATTTCATGTGTCATTTTACCGGTAAGTACATGGTGACGTCATCATATTGCCATATGAATCGAAAAAATGAATTTTGAATTATGACGTCATAAATTTTTTTACCCGCTTTTGCATATCTCAGTAATCCTTGGTCAATTTTCTCCCAAATTTCACTCTGATGTAGCCGAGACCTTCTTCTATAGAAAACTTTTATTTATTTGTCATTTAGATGACGTCTTCATGGTGTAAATTTCATTATACGCATTAGTGTCATAATCGGGCGCATGTACGTGTTATGTCAATGGAAGGGTTATTTATGAAATGACATGACGACCTTCTAGGAGCTGTATCTCGCTGACGTTTGAATCTGTTAATCTTAAATTTTAATATGTTGTAGCTGAGTCTACGAGCTTTCCGAGGCGTCGTCTCTATTATTTATTCAGGTGTCGGGATCATGGTGAAATTTCAGCTTGAATATCGATTTCTTAATCATTCTAGCACCTGCTGGGCATTACGTGTTAAGTGAATGGGAAGATGTGTGGCTCAATGGGTGAGGCGCCGTTTTAAGATCTCGAGGCCCCCGGTTCGATTCCTGGCGTGGGTAGGGTTAACTTTTGCATTCCTTTTGCAATGTTTATTTTGCTATCTTCTTCTGTTCTATCCCTCACTTTGTCATTCTCTTTGAGATTTTCTTTCCAATTCTTTTTCTCTCGCCCCATTCTCTTACATGACTATTAATCACGTTAGCATAAACATGTAACCATTTAGGAAAGTCTCTGAAATGTTAGTATAATAGGTGCCCTATGAGCTTTCTTGAGCGATGTCTCACATTGCTTATGGATAGATGGTGTCACGAATGAAGGTCTATAGTTCACCGTGCATTTTCCAGCCCATGTCTGTGCATGAATTTGCCAATGCAGACCACCTTATACTTGTCCACAAGTATGTCTCGTTTTTATTTTACTTTTATTCCAATAGTTGTTCACGTACTCGTAACAACTGACGAACTCACTTTTGACCATGCCAAATACAAAATATACTTAACCATTAATATAATTGAATTACAATATTAGATTCTTAGTGTGTTTCATGGTACACCAACGTGTATATCTTCCCATTGTACATCCTTTAATTCCTGTTATTGTAATTAATGTATAACTTGCTGCCACAATGCTTTCACCTTTACACAATCCTAAAATAGTTTTTGTTCCACCTTCGCTTACAAAAGGAAAAAATATTATTTATATTATTTGTAACAAAGCTAAAGTTTAAAATATTCTCCTTTGTGTATACAGCTCCTTGAAGTAACTTGAAACTTAAAAAACTAAACTGGGACTCTCTAAGCTTCCTAATAAGAATTGAACTTCTTGGCTTTCATGATAGCTTTTCGAGCTCTTTTGCAACAATTGCAAGTTGTGGTGATCATCTCGTACTTGTAAAGTGTACGATTTCCGTAAATCAACTACAAAATGTTCATGTATCTTTCTTGATGGAATATCAGAAAACCTATCAACAGTCTGGACCTAGATCATTGATCATCAATGCGAGATGACGTGTTCAACACCGCCCAATCATATATCCCGCTTTTCAACACTACCTTACAAATACGCCACAAACCGGTAATGTCCCTAGTGTTCAAACCAACCCCTCAAGTATAATATCTCAAGTATAATCTTTCATTATATGTGTCATATTACCTTTAATTAAGAAACATTGATTATTAAGAGGTTGCTCAACCTCTTCAGGACGAACACACACACATACATACATACACACTCTCGCACGTGGGCGCCATATCACTACATTTGATATGGAACGTTAATCACGACGCAAAGCCATCTGAAGAGACCGCATTATTTAATGGGTTGTGCGTTATTCTTTATTATCATGAACGTACATACTTTTCATATTACTTTTTTGTGGTTCTGCTATACAAATAATACTCTGAAATAGGCACTTTCGATATAGCTTGTTATATTTTACTAATTGCAATTTTCACTATCTACTGACCTGTTATATCTGAATATCCTTGTTTGATGTATCACTGGGAAAAGAGGCGGGGTTGTGGTGAAGATAATGTTGGACGAACGTCTGTCTGTATTGAAAAGTGCAAACAGATCAAAATCTTTAGTTCGGTTATCTTCCATCTACATCAGCCAATAAGTCGTAGTATGTGTTTATTCTGGACAGGGTTGCACAGGCCTAGATTTAGCAACTTTGTATAGATCCTTGTGCTGTCTGTCAGGCTGTATGTAAATAAAATATTTGAGTCCAGCGTTCAAGTTGTAATCATAGGAAATAACAAACACTGACATGTCAATCTGGTCCTTTGACAATTATTTATCATAACACATTCTGTACATAAACTTTTATCTACTAAATAGTCATTATAGGCCTGTCCACGTTTTATTTCCCCCCAGCCAGTATCCTAAACGAGGCATTCAGACAGGATGAACAAATTATAGAATTGTATAGCCACTCTATACATCTCTTTCTGCCATACGTAATTGAACACGAACCAATCAAAATCAAGGGTCTATTTTACTACCCTGAAGACCTGCTGGCGACTCACAGTCTATCGGCAGCGCTTGCTCGTTCTATTCAAAACGTGAGCGTTTTATTTTTTCGTCTCCCGAAATCTCGCGTGCAGATTTTGCTGCACTACATTATGAATGCATTCGACATGCTCGCGAGATCATTTGCTGGTGTCTTCTGTAAGCATACTGATCATGACTTTTTAATACAGGAATCGAGATTATATCTTTCTTAATAGGTATTTTCATTTTTTTCGAAATCCACAAGGAAGTATTTTATTTCATTTGCTTTCAAAAACAGGTCTCAAGTTTTTTTAGAAAAATATATGCAAGCTCTCAGACTTTGCTAGATCCTGACCCTTCTACAAATTGGAGGGTAACACCAGTTACAGCTTTGAAAAGCCAGTACTCCAGCAGAGATTTTGATTCCAGTTTTGTTTGGGCTCAAAAGTAAAACATTTGTGCTATTCGTCTTCAAAGTGACGCGAATATTCAGAAATCATACGGACTTCGCAACCGATATTCGCTGTACAGCCAGTCCGCAGACAGCAGGAAACACGCGGTTTTATGTTCAGCTCGGTGGTCGTGACCTTCTCTTTACCTTTCCAACCGCGGAAAACATCTCCTTTTCAAACTGCGATATCTCCATGAATAAACAATCTTTTTATACACTTTATTTCGCAACTGTATCTTGGAGGTAGAAATTTAGCAAGTGTTAAAAAAACATTCAATTAAAACAGGCAGAAAATATTGCAAATTTGAGATAAATATGTGGTTCTAATTAAAAAACAATGTAAATAAACTCTATATTTCAATGTCAATCGCTCTTGAGCCCCAACACTTATAGATCATCTGGAGTGGAATCTATTGTACTTTTTGAACATACCATTTTTCTTTTTAACCTCTCCTTGTAGAAGGGTCAGGATCCAACAAAATATCAACCATATTCAAATCCAAAATGCGTGAGACATGACGAAGTTATGAACGATCCTAACCAGCCAATCACACTGCGCGATAATAACTTCATGCAACGTCATGTAACCCTTCTACAAGGAGAGGTTGAAAAATACTGGTATTTTCAAAAACTACAACAGATTCCGCTTCACCTGTTTTATAAGTGTTGGGGGCTCAAAAGCGATTGACATTGGAATATAGTGTTTACTTTCATTTTTCGTTTTTTAACTAGAACCACATATTTATCTCGAATTTACAATATTTTTCTGCCTGTTTTAAATAAATGGGTTTTTTCACACTTGGTAAATTTCGACCTCCAAAATATAATTACAAAAGACAGCGTACGAAAATATCGTTCATTCATGGAGATATCACAGTTTCAAATAAGCGTATTTTCTGGGGCATGCCGACGGGCTGCTCAGGAGTCATGGGAACTTTTAACATTTCCGATTTGTGGAGACGCTTTCTGGTCTCCAGCAGGTATCGGAGAGATCCCCGCGACGTCTCGAAGATTTATATTGCCCGTGACTGGGGAAAGTCTTCGAGACCTGCTTGAGTCAATTTAAAGAAGACTGAGGAGAAAAGCGTATGATAGAAGAATTTGTAGATCAATGTACATATTGAAACGACAAAGTCACGGCAATTTCACCTTAGTGAGAGCGCAAGCAATTTTTCCGGTTCCCCAAATCTCCCCAACTAGTTCTTGTGGACGTCATGTAAAGATAAAGCAGCTGATGATGAAGCCTGGTCTCTGTTTATCACTATTATCATGAACTTGCAATGTCAGCATATGAAAAGCACCAGCAGAACAAAAAAAAAATCGGTTATATATTAATATTACCATTATCTACACAAACAACGCGACCAAATCAGAAGTGTTTGAGCAGTGCAGGGTATGTGCATTAAATTAATTGACGACGCATACTCTTATCTACATCAATTGTGACACGCACTAGGGGAGGAAAGATATGTGGATCCAACGTTCAAGCTCTGATTTTCAAAATCGTTGGGTGTTGACACACAAAGAGACATGTACACACAATAGGGAGCTTTCGTTATAACCCCGCGGACGAAAACGAGAACAGTGAGCAATCTGTTCTAGCCGTCCGTTCGCGGGAGTCACAGGCACTTTCGCAAAATAAGACAGAGAACGCGAACGGCGGTGCGTGGGACGTCATCTGACCCACTGACGCCCCCCTACCCGGGCGCACGTGGGACTTGCAATGACATCATCTGTACGGGCGCGGATTGGCTGCCGTACGCAACTCGTCGAGAACGAGAAATCTCAAAATTCCCGTTCTCGATTCTTCGCGCGGACAGCGAGGCGGAGGGTGGCGCATGCGCAGATCGATCTTCGTATCGGATTACCGTACTGGAGCCCGTCCGTCCTCAAAACGAAAGCTCGCTAATAACGCTTGGCGGGAGGACAAGGCAAAGGGCAGAACTAGGTGCAGGAGTGTAATTGGCAGTAAAAACAAGGGAGCTGAACCAAGGGAGGGGGTTATACCTGGAGCGGAGTAAAGGAACAGTAATAGGCCTATAGTAAGGATGCATGGTGTGAGGAATGTAGCCGGAAATTTTTTTTTTTTTTTTGTGACGGAGAACGGAGGGACAAAAAAAAGGAGAAAGAGAGGGGGAGGGACGGAATGAGAGAGGTGTATACTTGCATTTCTAGGGGGAGAGAGAGAGAGTGGATAGGGAGGACAGATTAGTAAATGAGGCTAGGGGAATCGTTCAGTGAAATTTGTTCTCCCTTTCTTTTTGATACTTTTCTTTAGTCCCTTCCTTCTTATTGATATTTTTTGTAATTTAATGGATTTATTCAATGCTTGATTTCCAAGCAATGAATATCACCGTAGTTTCTGAAAATCAAAATAAAGTGCCGATGTATTTTGTATTTTTTTATGGAACACAATTATTCCAAATACAAATGAAAGGATATTCATGATAATCTGAAGGTTGATGTAATGAAAGCACTTTATTTTAAGTACATCAAATCATAAAACATGATGAAGAAACATTCAAAAGATTGGTTTTCATAACAAGAGGAAGTTTGAAGTTTGAAGCTTTTCTCCCAATAATAGAACTGAAAATTAATCTTAAGCAAAGTCGAGCGATCAGTAGATTTTGAGGTTTTGGGTGGGTCGTCTGGAACCTATACTCTAAAGATCTGTCAGTCCGCTCGCAGTGCATGCGTTCAACAGGGGTAATGCACGAGCGCTGAGAGGGACAATACGATTATGAATGTAGACTATGTATGCTGCGAAACGTAAACAAGGGAAGTTTTTCACTTTTCCTGAAAATTCGTGAAAGTGAGATTTCATACACGTTATCATAATGGTCACTTGGCTCATTCCTGCCGAGTTTCATTTTTTTTTTCCAATTCAAATGGGTTTTATTTTAGAATCACACAATGGTGTAAAGATTAATTGTACATGATATAATGGAAATGAAAATGGACCTGCAAAAAACCTGGGAGTTTTGAGGGTGCAGCTCACGTACACGTAAACTAACTATTGATGCACAATTTTTCACAAGAATTGGATTAACATGATTAATTTAAATAGAACAGACAACACAATAACCTAAAAATACTCGCAAAAGTACACACACTCATATATCAGCACATTCACACAATCAAAACATACATGTACAATGATAATACGTCATAAGGACAAGTTACGTAGCTTACTCTTAATATTTCGATGAAAGTGTTGTTTTAGTACTAAAATATATAACATTTGAATTAAGGGGATTCCAAATTATAGGACCTTCATGTCTAAATAATTGATGTATTTTCGTTGTTTTAATCTGATTGTAATGCAATTTTGAACTAGAACGTGTACAATGGTTATGAAATTCGGTATTTGATTCGAAAAGAAATTTGCAATACAAGCAATAAGTTATTTCCATTACGGAACATTAGCTATTCTATTTTACACATGGCGGGGTCAAAACGAAGAAAGGGCGGCTTTAATGGAGAAACATACGTAGATGATGTGCAAAACAAAAATCTAAAAAGCCCTTTTCTGTAACTGATAAATGATATCTACCTAACTAGGTCCTTTATCAGCCCAAACAATGTTGTAATAATTAAAATAAGAAAAAATGAATTGCACAGCATACAAAGATAATTTTAAGGCAACACTGAGTGCCGTTGAAATAATAGTCCAACATTCTTGGATATCTTATTTCTAACTTCTCTTCTGTAATCATCAAGACTTCATTTGTTGTCAAAGATATTATGCCCAAGAATTTCACTAAAGGAAAGAACGACAATTTGACATGTTGATGTGTAAAGATTTTGATATTAGGAACATCACATGATTTACTATTTCCAAAATACAAAAGTTTGTTTGTTGAATTTAATAGTAAATCTATTTACTTTAAACGACACAGTACATTTTGATAGTTCGTTATTAGTTATTTCAGATAGTCTATCAATATTTTCATGAGATGATTGTAGTATCATCGGTAAACAGAGGAAAGTGGCAGAATGATGAAGATTTACACAAATCATTGATATACAACAAAAACGATAATGGTCCAAGAATAGAGCCAAGGGCCAACACGGGTCATTATTGGCATCTGACTATCACCAAGAATTACATGAAACAAATTGTTGATAGCGATCATACAAATATTCATTGAACCAATTCTGCGAAATACCAAGCACGCCAAAGTAACTCAATTCATACAAAAAGTTTTTATGGTCAGTTAAATCGAATGCTTTGGTTCATTCAAAAAAAGTACCATAATGAATAAAGGGCTTTTTTTACTATAGTCATGTACATAAATCAAAGCTAGTTCGAATGAGTGATTTGCTTCAAACCATATTGACATTCACTGAGTAAAATATATTTATCGAGGTGTGCAAGTAATCTATTAGCAGGAATTCTTTCTAATATCTTTAAAAAGCATGGTAAAATAGCTATAGGAAGATGGTTTTCTAATATTTGTTCACCACCTTTCTTAAATACTGCTGTAATTCTATAAAATTTAATTCAGGAAAGTACTACTCCAACAATCAATGAGTAACATAACAAACGTCAGATATGTAGATGATACGGTCATGATTGCTGATCAGGGACGTAGGTCAAGAGGACGACACAGACTGGCTTTCCTCTCTTGGCTCAGAGATACCAATGGCACAAGGCCCCTCGATATCATACGCCACTGCCAGCAAAAAGAGGAATTCTGACATGCTACTCCAATTGATTGAGATACTACTCTAGTGCTAAGTGAATGACTTTATTTTTAAAGCAATGAGCAGTGCTGTGATAGAATGGATAACAGATTTAAGATTATTGGACTTTTATAATCAAAACCCGTTTAGACATCATTATCATACATGGTATTGGCAATGTTTGAGAAGTACGCATTAAATTATTCAACTTTATTTTTCTGGTAGTTTGGTAGTCTTGCACCATCCTCAAGAAAATATTTTGGAAGTGACTTCCGTTGTTTGCTCATTAATGATAGCATTAATGACCTCCCAAGTTTTTTATGATGAATTTTTGAAAGTAGATCAGCCTAATAATTTGCAATTAGCAGTAATTTGTTAATTTTGTTCCGATAAGATTTAAATTTGCGTCAAAGGGGCCCTGACAGCCAGACAGCTTAAAATCTGATTTCCACTTATCTACCTTAGTTTTTAATGGCCATTTCGAATAACCATATACTTTTGAGCGAAAAATAAGGACGAATTGTACATTTTACATCAAAACCTGACTACTACTAGAACGACATGACAAAAATAGAGATCACCGGCGAGCGTATTACGTCATAGCCGTTGAGAGTGATTTTGCGAATATCTTCCGAGTGCTTTTCCTGATTAAATCGGCTTTGAAATTGTCATCAGTACGAGCAATCCAGAGGATTTAATTCCAGTACTATTTGATTTAGTGGATTGTCCAACCATGGCGTAACTATAAACTGACTTATTCCTGAGGAACGTGTCTCCATACCGCTTGATTAATAGCTGCCTGCATTGCAACTCACATGCCCACGGCCACTCACTCACGGCACCAGTTGAGAAGTGTATACTATATTTCGGCACTTGTTTTATGAATTTGAAACCGTAAACCTAACGTACCTGACCATAACCCTAATTCTCAATCTAGCTGACCCAACCCTAACCCCAGAGCACTTCTTTACCATTGAATTCCTCCAGAAAATTGATTTCTAGGTCTGCATTAGCTCCCGTTTAGGCCCTAGCCCCGGGACTACTACGCGACTATCCAGCCGTGACTAACCGCGTATGCTGTCGTGAATACACTTCAGTCGAACTAGCGCCGAGCAATGAGCCGAGGCTGAGCCGGGGCTGAGCGAATAATTCGTCGCAATTTCGAAGATTAATAAAAGAAAAGCAAGACAACGAGATTTACGATCCCTGAGTTTCTTCCTTTTTTAGAATGCAGGTGTACTCCTTTTCTCCCTCTTTTCTTGGGTATTGGTCGGGAGATTTATGACAGAGACTGCATCCAACTTCAACTTCCTTCGGAACCTGATGTTGAACTGCGAATACAGTACCGCAGCCGCGCCTCGTATAGCATCGCCAGGGAAGTGAGCACAGCACATTATGCTACTGTCGCTGGGGCATCTCGCACGGGTCAGCCCCCGGGGGGGTAGGGGGACGTGCTGCTTTGAAGACCCCCTTTTTGAGACCTCGATATCCGTTCATTAGATCCTCTATATATCCTACGCATGGCGAAAGTTCCGCGAAAATTCCACTACTTAGCCTCCCAGCTGTGCCCCTCCCTCCGTTCCCCAGGTCCGCGGTTGGCGCCTGCCTAATTTGTCCCCGCGACATTTACAGATCCAGGGACTCCTCCATTTATGCACGCACGCCGAGTCGTGAGCCAAGTCAGTGAGCCTTCCTTGGCAGCTAGCCGGTGTCACCGCATCAGGTGACTGCCGCGTCAGATGTCCAAAATATTTATGGTGTCATTAAAGAGACCCAAGAACGAAAAAAATGGCATCATATTAACGCTACTGTTCGTAGATATCGGATGACTAGAGGACACCGTAGCACTTTGTTTATTTACCTGCTACACTCATTTTTGTATGGTATCTACAAATGTTCGGATGAATTTCACGCTGACCGTATTTCAGATTGGCCTGGACATCTGACGCGAGATGAAGCACGGCGCAGCGAACTCGAAATTCGCGTGCGCGTGCGTGCTTTTTGAGGGGAGGACTGCATCAACTTTTAAATGATAGTGGGTTGGATAAGGTGAATAATTGTGTACTTTGTCTACAAGCACTAAATTTGGCGCACATGTTCAAAACCATATTTGGAACAATATTAGATATTAGAGGCATCTCAAAAAAAATTCAGGGGCATGTGGGCCCCCCCCCCCCCCCAAGTGCTCCAGCTAGGGCTCTTATATGTTATTCTTAATTCTTTTCGAAAACGCACGGCCGGATTTTATAAAAAAAAAAAAAAAAAAAACACCTGGTGGAAGCCCCCATTTGAAGTGCCCCAATGGCCCCATATGTTATTTTTACTTCTTTTCGAAAACTCACGGTCAGACTTGATAAAAACCTTGATAGGAATCATCCTTAGATAATAGGGACCTAATTACCTTGTTCAAATTAGTGATCAAAAGTGGCGAGGGGGCCGGGAAATAACCCCCCAAATTCCCCCCTGGGGGCATTTTTCTTTTATTTGGGGACATATTCTCAAGAATAAATAACTAGTTTTTAACCAAAGTAGATAGGAATCATCCTGAGGTTATAGAGACCATTATTTGTCAAACTTGGGGTCCACAAGTGGCAAGGGGCTGGGGAAGGGGGGGGGAGGTAGCCCCCAAAACGCCCCAGGGGGGAATTTTCGTTTATTTGGTAATACTTTTTTTCTCAAGAATAAATAACTGGAACCATCCTTAGGTATTAGGAACCTTAAGTTGTTAGAATGGGGGGACAACAATGGCAAGGAGCCGAAAAAGGGTAACCTTCCCCCCCCCCCCCCCACAAAAAGAAATGCCCCCATGGGCAACTTTCTCTTGTTTGTGACTTTTTCAGAAGAATAAATAACTGGATTTTTGACCAAACTTGACAGGAATCATCCTAAGGTAAAAGGGATCATTAAAACGCACACCCCTCCACTCACCTCACCCCCACCCCCCCCCCCCCCCAAAAAAAAAAAAAAATGCTCCCATGCAACTTCCTTTTATTTTCGACTATTTCAGAAGAATAAGTAACTGGATTTTAGCCAAACTTGATAGGAATGATTCATGGGTAATTGCGACCTCATAGGTTCTTAAAACGGTGGTACGCAAATGGCAAGGGGCGGGGGTGGGGGTAGCGGCCCAAATGGCCACAGGGGGAAAATTCCATTTATTTTTTTACTTTTTCTCAAAGGAACATGACTTCATTTGAACCAAAGTTGAAAGAAATCACCTCGGAAAAGAGTACTTACAGTTGTAAAAATGGGATATATATCTAAAAAAATTAATATAAGATTTCATCAAAACTCGACAGATTGTTCTCAGGCTATGGGACAAATTTGTTACAAATGGGGATTCCATCTGACATGAACTAGCCACCCCGGCTAGAAAGATTAATGATAAAACATCAAATTTCATTTTTTTAAACATTGTATTGAAATCATATATCCATATATTTTATATCATATTATAATTTGGGGCCATATAATGTTTTAGGGTAAGTTTTCAGTGCCACTCTTCGTTCGTTTGTCACTAGGCCCATGCATTGCCAATAATCTCTTTTCTTATTCATGCCCTCACTATGAACATATCTCGATCAAATGAAACAAATTGGAGGGAATAAAGATTAATATATTGGATTGTCGGCCATCTTTAAAAATGGCGCCTCAAGATAGACATTCTTTATTGCTTCTATATTGTAAAATTGCCTAGTTTATGATTCGAAACCTATGTACCAAATTTCATTCTTGTCATCATCATCATCATGGTCGACCACGGTCGAAAACATTGTTGTTGGTGGTCCTCCACTGATCAATGTCGTCCATTATTTGTCCCACTTCATCAAGCTTAAGTCCTGTATCTGGTGATCCGGTTGATTTAGTTAGTAGCCGGTAGCCCTGGCAGATGTTGCTATCCAGGAACCTAAATAAAGAAATCATCCACTCTCTCCAGGTCTTGTTCATCTCGAGACCTCATTCTTGTAGGTTATAGTAAAACAGAATAAAGCTAAAAATATTGCGTTGGCAGACATTTTTGACAAATGGCATCTTAAGGACACACGTTTAAAGGTAGCCCGTCCCTTTTGCAAACCTAATTCTGAAAGTTCCCTGACTTTGTCATCATTTGAGAGAGAGAGAGAGAGAGAGAGAGAGAGAGAGAGAGAGAGTGGCTATATCACCCTTCACTGGAAGCGACAAAGCGTAATATTCGGTTTTGAGGAAATAATCTTCGGTAATTGATCGAGCTTTCCTTTTTTGTACCACAAAAATAGACAAGCCTCAGTGAAAACTAGTTAGATTTTCATTTATTCTACGGGAGTTATAGTACCTCTGACCTTAAAATTTCACAGCTAGTATCGCAAAGATACGTGCTAAATATGTGCAAACTTTAATGAAGTTTGCAGATAAAAAGGGACGGGCCATCTTTAAGTGCCTCTTTATCTAATTTTGTTAAGTTCATAATCATTAACCTACCGGTATGTACCGAATTTGTTGCTTGTAGGTAAAAATAGAACAGGACAAAGCTAAATACATGGCTTTGGCAGCCATTTTGGACATTATCTTGGATCCTCCTTCAGGCTCCTTGTCTCCTCATCAGATGAGTACACAACTACATGTATACGTTAGATTATCCTTGGTTACTGTACAGTTTGGATACATTCGGGAAACGTACATTCCATTTTCTTGCTATATTGGACCGCAATGCACATTTCTGAGGTGGTAGGGGAGGGGCTGTGCTGTAGCTAGTTAATGTCAGATGGGTACTCCATTTGTAAAAAAAAAAAAAAAATCCAATTGTGTGAGAAAAATCTGTCCAGTCTCTATGAAACCCAACATTTCTTAATCCCATTTTTACAACCTTAGGTTTTCCTTTCAGAGTGACTTCTTTCAAGTTTGCTTAAAATCCAGTCATTTACCTTTGAGTAAAAGGAAAAAAATAAGTGGAATTTTAGGGGGCTCCTCCCCCCCCCCCCGCCCCTTGCCACTTGCATACTTTTAAGAGCTTTAGGTCTTTATGATTCCTATCGAGTTTGATTAAAATCCAGTTATTCATTCTTCTGAAAAACTCAAGAATAAGGGGAAGTTTCCCCAAGGGGGGCATTTTTTTTTTTTTTTTTTGGGGGGGGGGGGGCTACTCCCTCCTGGCTCCTTGCCATTTATGTCCCCAACCCCCCCCCCCCCCCCCGCAATTTAAGAACTTGAGGTTCATAATACCTAAGCATGATTCCTATCAAGTTTGGTTCAAATCCAGTTATTCATTCTTCTGAAAAAGCTAAAAAATAAGGGGAAGTTGCCCAATGGGGGCATTTTTTTTGTGGGGGGCTACCCCCTCTTGGATCCTTGCCATTTGTGTCCCCCCATTCAAACAACTTAAGGTCCCTAATACCTATGGACGGTTCCAGTTATTCATTCTTGAGTTAAAAGTATCAAAAAATAAAAGAAATTTCCCCCTGGGGCGTTTTGGGGGTCCCCCCCCTTCCCCAGCTCCTTGCCATTTGTGTACCCCCAAGTTTAACAAATAAATGGTCCCTATAACCTCAAGATGATTCCTCTCTACTTTGGTTAAATGATCCAGTTATTTATTCTTCACGAATTGTCGCAAAATAAGAAAAAAGGGGGGGGGCGTTAGGGAGCTATGCCCCGACCCCCTCGCCAATCATGACCACTAATTTGAACAAGGTAAGGTCCCTATTATCTAAGGATGATTCCTATCAAGGTTTTTATCAAGTCTGACCGGGATTTTTCGAAAAGAAGTAAAAATAACATATGGGGCCATTGGGGCATTTCAAATGGGGGCTTCCACCAGGCGCCCCTGAAAATATTTTGAGATGCCTCTATATCTAATATTGTTCCAAATATGATTTTGAACATGTGTGCCAAACTTGGTGATTGAAGACAAAAGTACACAATTCATCTCATATTTGTCGCTTAACCACCCCACTATGAATGCAAATCGGGGACCGCGATGAAGATGATGATGTTTCATGGCCCTGGGCTACTCCAGCTTGGAGTACAGTCTACTCTGAAAGTGGTCTGAAAGTAGTATGTATTGTGTATTCCTTGCCACCCCTGCCACACCCCACATCAATGCACAGCTGACGTCTAGCGCCCCTGCCTGCGCCCTGGCCATCAGCCCAGACTCAAAGGTCTGCTTCTCTTGCTGCAGCGACATACATCGCTGTTTCGTGAAGAGTAAATCATTGGCTTTAAAATGAGACATGCAACATCAAGTTTGGTCATCACGTCACAGATCATTATGGGCATGGATTTTGCATTACTTGTCTGAAATTTATGTCACACAAATAACGTAAAAGCCATGCCCATTGATCTGTGATGTGATGGCCAAAACTTGATGACATGTATGCCATTTTGGAGCCAACGATTTACTCTTTGAATATGGAACAAAAATAGATAAAATACATGTACCATGCCCCATATCTTAAAATACGACTACGTACTAAAAAAGTCAACTTTTTGGGTCACACACATTAGAGAATTGCCAAAGGAATAATGGAGACGCGGGTGATAATCACCTTTGAACAGTGAAATTTCTATAGTTATACTTGGGTTTGATTGTTATACAAATATCTAAAATCATGTTTGATATACAACATTCATGTATGCTCCAGCAGTTAAAGACAAATGTCTAAATGCATCTTTAGTATTTTATTGCAAAATCATGTTTTTATGGTCGAGGTGGTTTACTTTAGGAATAGTATTCTCTTGCCAAAAGGAAACAATATTCATGTGTAAAGTCCCATCATTTTTTTTGATGGAACTACTTGGTACTGATGCACATTGTCTTTACCGATAGGGGAGGGGTATTGTGGGGTCAAGATTCAACATGTTCAAGATGATTCATAAAGTGAAAATAAGCATAAACATCATAAACGAGCATAAACCTGTGTTCAATTAATGGTATAGGACAATGCCCCTTTTTTGTTTACATGTTTCGGACTTTATAATATGGTCAGTCCATTGCCCAACATATGGAGCAACTAAGCCTTTTTATGTTTCTTTTTTATGGGGAAGGGCATGCGCAAGACATTTATCAATGGCGTTAAAAACATTTGTTATCCATCACATAAATATTGTAGGTCAAATGCGTCATCGAACGAGGGATTTTTTTTAATGTAGCACACTCCTTGAGGCAGAAGTATCACTGTCATTATTCATGTAGTACATGTACATGATAATAAGCTTTGAAATAAACTTGCCACATATCTAGTTCAATACTTTGATATTTGTGTTTGTGTTGTTGTTTTTTGTCACTCTAGATTGTTTTCTTTTCATCTGATTCAGTTGGTCCTACATTGACTGAAACAGTGTCTGAAAAAAAAAATAGAAGTGTATACATGTAGATTTCTTTATAATTTCAATCTAAAATTAGTCTGTGGAATATACAACGTTATGTCCGAAAATCTGGTCATCTGACGCGGTCGGTCTTACATTGAATAAAATAGTGTCTGAAAAATAGACTACAAGTATATACATGAAGGTTTCTTTATAATTTCAATTTAAAACCAGTCTGTGGAATAGACTACGCTATGTAAAAAAAATCTGGTCATCTGACGCTGTGGTCCTACAATGAATGAAACAATGTCTGAAAAATCGACAAGTATATACATGTAGATTTTTTGATAATTTCAATCTAATAATGAGTCTGGGGGACAGACTACGTTACGTACAAAATTCTGGTCATCTGACGCGGGTGGTCATCTGACGCGGTGACGCCTGGACACCTGACGCGGTAACGACAATCTGTACGTGTTCCTAGCTTTTACTGAGACTATTTGACGATACCGTAGAAAAAATTGGACATCTGAAGCGGGTGGTCACCTGACGCGGTGACACCGGCCGCGATTATCAAGGCACTACTACTACAGCGTTGCCAATCTGAAGAGTACGCAAGAAATTACGCGTAGACTTCTATACTGCATGGGACTTGCATAAATACTATTTAGAAAATATTAAAACTTTCGGTAACACCATGGGGTGAAGAAAGGAAAGGAAAGTGGAAAGTGAAAAAAGGAGGGGTGAATTTTTATATTTTATTACACTTACACAAGACTATTTTTAGCTTTAGTTTTCGGGGTTTTAAACCGAAAATAAATGGGATGGAATGGAGGTAGAAGAAGAGGGTGGGTGTTGATGAGAATTATGAACTAGTCACAAAGTAGTGATAAAGAGAAAAGAAAGAACAGGAAATGAGAAAAGTGTAGAAAAGTTATAGTCAGTTCTGCAACTAACTATAGGTTCCTTTCAAAATCTGAAAGAGGGAGTATCCGTCGGGCAGTGGGGCATTGTGCTCTGTCCGTCATCCGGAGAATAGTTAATTCTCCGGATGACGGACAGAGCACACTACCCCCCTGTGACGAAATTCGTCACGTGACATCATGATTGACAGCGATCGCGTGAAACCGATTGTGTTTTATGGGCGGGGCTTAGAAACTCTGAAATAGCTATTATTTATGACGGAAAATCATATTTTCTGTCATTTAACGATATATTCAAGTGAACATACATATGAAAAGCTGTTAATATGACATGTCTAAGCATTTTAAAGACCAGAAATATTTGGTTGACAGGGGCCCTTTAATTTCCACGTGAACGTTTATTACAAAAACATTTATAGGCTAATAACTTATTTCTAGTACTCATCAGGGATACTACAAGGAGATACGCTTGCATCCTATCTCTTTGTCAGAGCTGTGGATTATATTCTACTTCAGTCTGTAGAAAACACAAAAGAAAAAGGTCTAGATGTCAAACCAAATAGAACTAGCCGCGACAAAGACAAGTATTTGGCAGATCTTGACTACGCAGATGGCATTGCCTTAATAGCAAAATTCGTAATGCGCAAAACTTGCTTTCATCTGGAGAGAATGCTTCAGCAGAGGTTGATCTGTTTCTCAACCAAAAGAAAACCGAGTATGACAGTAAACGAAGAGGCTGATTACCCTCCAATCGTCTCCAGGGAAAGCTTACAGATCAAGGGAGTCAATAATCTTAAGTATCTAGGATCTTATGTTGTAGACTCCAAGAAAGACTTCATGTTACGCAAAGGCTAAGCATGGCATGCATGCAATAAATTACACCACATTTGGCAGTCTCAAACATCAAGATCTACAAAAGTGATTTTTTATAGCCTGTGTCGAGAGCATCCTTCTTTATGGTTCGGAGACATGGACCATGAAGAAGGCACTACAGGACCGGCTCCATGGAACATACACTTGGTTACTCATAGGGGTACAAAATATTAGTTGGAGGGAACACAAAACAAAACTAGAGATTTACGAAAACATACCACCTATCTCTATCCATGTTGCTCATCGTCGAACGAGATTCGCTGGTCACTGCTTTAGGGCTAAATACCAAGTAATGTCAGACATGTCAGATGTGATCTGAATGAGACTTCCATGCCCTAACAGAGGAAGGAGACCTCTGAACTACATGGACTGTATTGCAAGGGACATCCAGTGTGAAACTGGGGACTTGCAGACATTGGTGACAGATAAAGATTCCTGGCGTTGCATCTCAGATGCGTCCGCTTAGAAGTAGACACTCTTATGCATTAGTCGATATACAGGTGTTGTATTAGTCTCCTATATGAGAGATACTAGTGGTTTTGACAAAATATAAATAGGTAAGTGATCTGTGATACAATTATAGAATATACCTGAATTTGTTTCTTTGCAAATCACACTTGTTACAATATTGTCTATTCATGTTGCTGATGACTGGGATATACGAGTTGGTTTTTCAATCAAGGGTTGAAATGATTATTATTACATTTTTACAAAAGAATGATTGAGAATATTAATATTCCAATCACCCATGATATATACTTCCTTATTCTCTTTCTGCACTTTTTGAAGACGAATATTCAAAAAGTCATGAAAATGAGTCGTGAAAATTATTTTTAGGATCTCTGTAAATTACACCCACCCACTGCAACATTTCTCTCAGGCAGAAAGTTGATTTCAATCAATAATGACTCGCATAATCCCACAGGTAAATTAACATCCCTTCTAACAAATGGAACCAAATTGTCGCGGACAGAAAAGGCTACTTCACCTCCTCTACTTTTGCTCCTATCAGTGTGATAAAATGATATCCACTGATATAAAAAAGAGGTGTGTTATCATATATCCATCTCTGACGATATCCTTCCAAAGTTTAATGATTGCGATGGATACACTCTTGCTCACACATTGCTGAAGCACTCTTGAGAACTCAACATCGATGAGGAACTGTTTCGTTAAGTAAGAGATATCCTCATTGCTCGCTGCAGTGTGACCTTCTTCGCGTATCTTTGGACTGATTTTTGCGCTTCCTATAGTTCTAGCGGTTTGGGGGATTATAGTTCTGCACCTTTTTTGGGCATTGCATGACTGTCTTGTACTGCACAATCATTGCTAGATGTAAGCTCCGCCGTAACTTTTCATCCTATGAAGAAACGACCACTTGTATCACTTGCATGCCATGTTATGGGAAATCCACACGTAAGATGATACAATCTGGAATCATATTTCACTGCCAATCCTACACACAAGTATAGCGGAAATCAAGACGTACAGCGATCTTAAGTGAGTTTCAAGTTTCTTGGTGACGTTTCCTGGCAACATTATACAAATATACTGTCAATTCTGCATTAATTAAAAAATACCTACCCCAAAACACAATCCATGTTTCAATTTACATATACTACTTGTAGAATTATATTTGTTCAGTGTGCCTTTTCCTTTGTATACTTACCTTGTATCACTGAATATCCTTGGTTGACCTGTTGCTCGGGAAAAGGTGAGATGTTGGGGAAGTGTTGGATGGCCGTCTGTCTATGCAACAATTGACGTTAGGTTCGAGCGTCACTGTATTTGGCAGTTTCAAGCTGCGTTGTATGTTAGCTATGGTGAGTTATTAGGGTTGTAATTCATCTCAGGACATTATGAGTCAACTAACAGACTGACATTTAGAACTAGGGGTATTTGGTGCAACGTGGCTAAGCAAAGACTGCTTTGAATCGTTGTTGCAGCGAGAAACTTGTTCCGTGTAGACATGGTCTGTAGGTACAGTGTTCGCTCATGGCGTCAGAACATGAAAATTGCAGTCTCATGATGTGATATCATCCCTGTAGAGATACATGTCCCGCTCAAGGTACCATTTGCAGATCAGTCCACCGCGTCGTGTATTGTGTATAGGGTAAAATGTCAAAGAAGAGAAACTCGCAAGACATGTAGATTATCCGGAAAAATAAAAAAAAAAATCGTTTGAGATTCCAGACTCAAGACACGAAACACTCAATTTAGAAATCCTACGAGGGTAACATGGGTACCATTGAGGGTGAAATGCCTTCATGAATATTCCGAAACTAATCTGTCGGTACAATTATGGACTAAATGCCCCATGCGTATTACACGCTCACATGACCAGTCGTATGAGTGGACGGCATGGAGAAATGAAGAAACTAATATGCAAGCGTAATCTTTGTTTGTCTTTAAATAATCATGACTTGACGATATCAGTATTGAAAACCCCAAACAGAATATATGATTGCGGTTATTGTTTTACTTTTCTGCCACTTAGACAAACCAAGCCAGCAAATCTGACTTATTTGTGTACTTTAGGGGTATGCATAGATTAGTTTTCATATTTTAGCAGGTCCTTGTCCCGATTATTATACAATGTTAGGATATCAATCTGACTCACTAGGAGGTTAGAGATATGTGGGTCCAGCGTTCAAGTTCTGATTTTGAAATCGTGTTTGTTTGTGATTAGACAATTCTAATTGAAACTAAGTACATGTAGATGGTTTTCCACGGGAGGAGAGGGAGCGTACATACATACACACACAGACACACAGACACATACACTCGCGCGCACACACACAAACACACACACACATACACAGACACGCACGCACTTGATGTGTCTTCCTTGGTAGGACTCAAGGGAATTTTGACAAGAGGCTTATACATGTCTGAATGTCGACGGGGGACTAACTGGTTACTACAGTTTAAAGACAGCCAGTCCCTTTTTCAGATCACCACAAAACCATCGAAACATTGGCAAAACATATAGAGAAGTGTTAGCAAGCTCTATATTCACAATTTGAAACTGATATGTAGTGTAAAATTCAAATAATGCACGTAAACAACGTCTGATTAATAGTCTTCACCTCAGACTCTTAGCAGTTCGTGTTGAAATATCTGCTTTATTGATTAATGTGTTTATTAAATTATAAAACGCATTATGAAAAAATGTGTTCTATGGAAGGAATCATCTCCAAAGTTTGGTAGTTACTCATAAAATTAGGATTTCACACACATACAATAACCACATAGATACTGTAACAAAGACTAATACTTTTTTCGTAGTACGAAAAAAGTCGGTTTGAAATTTAACGGCTGAAATTGTTTACATATACAGAAACCTTCAACATGCTATATTCTTAGAAATGGTTTTGAATCACACTTTCTTCAATTTACGATCGTGATAGAGGATTTCCAATTTTAAGCTTGCAAAAGGGACGGACAATCTTTAAGGACTAGGCATCTCATTTGCTATGAGACTCGGCAGGAGTCAGCACTATACCCTAAAGATAATGTATTTGAAATTTCACAGTTGTAGCTTCACGATCATTTTCAGGAAAAGTGAAAAACTATCCTTGTTTACGATTGAAACGCACCGGCCGTAGTTTTCATTCTTTATATATGCGCCACGTTGCTATCTATTATCAGAGTTTGCCTATTACTCTGTGTATAAATGGCTGCCGACTTCCAGTCAAGAAGCACGCCATCACCCGATGAGAAGTGTCCAGTGCCGCCACGTAGTCTGCGAGTACGAACCCTTGACAGACATTCAGTTAGTCAGTGGGAATCAACGGGTCTGAATGTTTACAGACCAATGCCGTCTTGCGTAAAAAGTTCCGTTTAGGTGTAAGTCCTGAAACAAAAACAAAACCTCAGAAGATTGATTGTAAATTGCGTATATATATAGTTGTGTTTGATGACAACTCTTTTATTGCAATTGCAAATTGCAAATGTGGGACGCAAGTTGCGTTTGATATTTGCGTTTAATCTAAGTCACGTTTAATCATAGCTGACTATTATTTAAGAGGGTGTAGCCATTTTGATTTTATACTTTGCACAAGCCCTGACAAGCATTAAAACAAAAATAGAAAGTCAGAGACTAGTCTTATTTCACATTGTATTGTGTATAGCAGTGGTAAAGACTATACCGGACCCGTAATCAGTGGTAGGATGCCAATCTGCCATCTCCGCTGGATCCATGCTAGTCTGATTACAGGAAGGAATCATATCAATAATCATCAAATCAGTTAAAATGAGCAAAATATAAGTACCGGTGATGGCGGCAAGACAGATTTGCTATTATTACGGCACACAAGCATCACCACTCTTTCCCCATATCCTTTAATGGTGTTTTTTAAAGGAATACAGCCAAATGGCAGGCACCGGAAAATACGCTTATTTTATTTTCAGCGAGGTAGTCGTGACCTTCACTTGACCTCTAGAACCGCGGAAAACGTCTCCTTTTCAAACTGCGATACCTTCATGAATATACTATATTTTCGTACAATTTCTTTTGTAACTGTATGTTGGAGGTCGAAATTTACCAAGTACGAAAAAACATTTCATTAAAATAGGCAGAAAAATACTGTAAATTCGAGATAAATAAAATAAACTCTATATTTTAATAGATCGCTTTTGAGCCCCTAACTTTTAAAAATCATCTGAAGCGGAATTTATTGTACTTTATGGAGATACCATTATTTTTCAACCTCCCCCCATAGAAGGGTCAGGATCCAGCAAAACATCAATCATGTTCAAATCTAAAATGAGCGAGATATGACGAAGTTGTGAACGATCCTACCCAGCCAATCATAGTCCACGATAATAACGAAATACTACCGGCGATTCAAGTGTCGCGGACTATGATTGGCTGATTATGATCGCTCACAACTTCGTCATATCTCGCTCATTTTGGATTTGAACATGGTTGATGTTTTGCTGGATCCTGACCCTTCTATGGGGGGAGGTTGGAAAATAATGGTACCTTCATAAAGTACAATAAATTCCGCTTCAGATGACTTCTAAATGTTAGGGGCTCAAAAGCGATTGACATTGAAATATAGAGTTTATTTTCATTTTTCTTTATTCAATTAGAACCACATATTTATTTCGAATTTACAATATTTTTCTCCCTATTTTAATGAAATGTTTCTTCATAGTTGGTCGATTTCGACCTCCAACATACAGTTGCAAAAGAAAGCGTACGAAAATATGGTATATTCATGAAGATATCGCAGTTTGAAAAGGAGACGTTTTCCGCGGTTCTAGAGGACAAATGAAGGTCACGACTACCTCGCTGAAAATAAAATCCCGTGTTTTCTGCTGCCTGCGGACGAATATCGTTTGCGAAGTCCGCATGATTTCTGAAAATTCGCGTCACTTTGAAGACGAATTGCACAAATGTGTTATTTTCGAGCCCAAACAAAACTGGAATCAAATTCTCCGCTAGAGTACTGGCTTTCCAAAGCTGTAACTGGTGTTGTCGTCCAATTTGTGGAAGGGTCAGGATCCAGCAAAGTCTGAGAGCTTACATATATATCGTTTGCGAAGTCCGCATGATTTCTGAAAATTCGCGTCACTTTGAAGACGAATTGCACAAATGTGTTATTTTCGAGCCCAAACAAAACTGGAATCAAATTCTCCGCTAGAGTACTGGCTTTCCAAAGCTGTAACTGGTGTTGTCGTCCAATTTGTGGAAGGGTCAGGATCCAGCAAAGTCTGAGAGCTTACATATATATCGGTTACGAAGTCCGTACGATTTCTGAAATCTCGCGTCACTTTGAAGACGAATAGCAAAAATGTTTTATTTTTTAGCCCAAACAATATTGGAATCAAAATCTCCGCTGAAGTATTGGCTTTTTAGAGCCGTAACTGTTGTTGCTGTACAACCCATAGAAGGGTCGGGATCCAGCAAGGTCTGAGAGCTTACATATTTCCAAAAAAATTGAGGCCTGTTTTTGAAAGCACATGACATAAAAACTCCTTTGCGGATTTCGGAAAAAATTGAAAACATATATTAAGAAACATATAATCTCAATCCCTGCCTAAAAAATTCCTGATCAGTATGCTTACAGAAGACACCAGCAACAGATCTCGCGAGCATGTCGAATTCCTTCATAATCTTGGTGCAGCAAAATCTGCGCGTGAGATTTCGCGAGACGAATAATAAAACGCTCACGATTTCTATAGAACGAGCGAGCGCTGCCGATTGACTGAATATCCCAATAAGCAGGAATAAAATACACAGTTGTGCTAATACCACGATCTTTAAAAAAATATTTTTAAATAATTCCCCTAAAATGTATGATCTGAAGAATTATATTCACTATTTTTGTATGTAAACTGTATAATATGTTTTGATTCCTTGATAAAACACCCCCAGAAAAATTGCACATCGGTTGTTCAACGGTATATCGACAGCCTTTATGCAGGAGTACATCCACAATATCACCATAAAAATGCCTTACTCCGAACAAATATAACAATGTTTATTAGTAGGTAATATAACGAGAGAGAGAGAGAGAGAGAGGGGGGGGGTTGGCAAGAGACAGAGATAAACAGAGACAGAGAGACAGATAATAAGAGATGATGGCGGGGCTTTTGTAAAACTTAAAACAAATTGGTGTCGTCCTATACAAAGCATATAGATGTAAAACGCTCATTTTACGTATGGACCGAGTTAACCACACACGTATTTAATATGATGCAATAACGCAGAAGGAAGGGATTCAACGATCTGACAACGAATACCTATTGGTTCATTTGCTTTGGAAGCAAACAAAATGGTGTTCATTAAGATTTATGTATATACGTGCAACATAGGCACTTAAAGAGCCATAACAAGTCGTTTTCTCAGATGAAAATAGTCCACCTAGGCCTTGTTTACTTCGCCCATCTTCGTAGTGAATTGCACCTGATGAGACGCGTGATTCCAGCGAGTACATCTTCCAACATAGCGGTTGCCCCTAGCAACCGTATCAGCTGAATAATTCTAGTTTGGCTAAGTAATCAGCGGACGTTGCTATGCGCGTACATAGCTCGCTGCATCACTGGTTTGTGAGTGACTGTGTGCGGTTCGCTATCAGTGCTGAGCCGCGTACTTTGGACTGTACAGGGTGTCTATAAAAAAAAAATAAGCGGCCAATAACACTTCGCATTTTTGCTATGTCCCCAATGTCACGATTCGCGCGGCGATTGAAATCATTGCACGAATTATGGAGTAATCTTGTTGATCATATCAGATTTCAGAAGATCTTGACGTCAGTCGTGGCAGTCGTGTTGGTCGTAGACAAAATTTGGACAACTGTTTAAAAATTTGTCAACGATCAATACGATTGTTAATCGCGATCACCGAATCAGATTACAACAAAGCACGAAATGTCACATCTAGTCGTTTTCTAAATTGTGGTGATCGGAATCAACCTTGGACAAAATCAACAGTGTTTCTATGGTTGGAATGTGTTGCGAACTCCCAAAGAGAAAACAAACAACTAGAAGATATTGATTTCTGAAAAAGGGGAGAGTTAGTATCCATGGCGACAAGTTTCCCTTTCATTACCATGGTTACTGGATCATGTTTCTGCAGTCGCGCCACACACTCACCAAAGAGACGGTGAGCAACTCCTGTCAAATCGAAACATATACTCGCTAATTAGAAAAAGTAGCACCGGGACACCATGGGTTAAGTTGGCCACTTAGATTGATGGGGATGTGTCTGCTACTGCGTCAACAATGCGTCACAACGACGCAGCTCAATGAAATTAATTTCAACATAACGTACAAATCGTGCTACATCTGTATCCAATGTATTGCCGACGACTAGTTAATTTTAATTGACACTGGCGCATCTACTTGGCCATTAATGAAATTTAACCTTCAAATTATAAGTGATTTATTCCTTAATCTGAATCTACAGCTAAAATACATGTTGGTCTACTACTGTAGTATTTATAGCACACTTCATTCAGCTTAGAAACGCTAAGGTTGATTCAGAAAATAAAACCATACTTACGTGCTGTACTAAAAAAAGCTACGGAGCTAGGAAACCATGGCAACAGAATAAAGCGTATATGTCTGTCTGCCGCCGGGTGGAACACGAAAAAAAAAAACTACGAGCGATATTTGATACCCTTTTTTTTGTTCATTTTTTTCCAGAAACTATTGCGTCACTCTGGCTGAGAGAGAACATACTATACATAGACTGCTTCTAGCACCAGGCATTGTTGTATGTTTAGTCTTGTGGGAGGAGGAGGAGGAGGAAGGGTGAAGGGAAGGAACGCACCGTAATGATGGAGATGGGCGACACAGGCCGACATGGATAATTCAAGAGAAGAGGCGCTATTTCGATAAGTGAATATAATCAGTAATAAGCGTATCATATAAATAACATATTCACAATAATGATATCCTGTCAATAACAAAATCACTAGCGATAGTATCATAAAGGTATGATATCAATAATATACTAGTAATAACTAGTAAAGATGTCATATCAAATAATACAATCAATATTTATGGCATCATATCATATTAATGTAATAACTAATAGGGTATTATATCAATGATACATGTAGCCTCATTAGTAAGTTTACTATAAGAATTCCTAATAAGGTTATCATATGAATGATGTAATCCCTGGCAAGGGTATCACAATTATAAGTAATGTAATCACTGATAGGGGTGTCATAGCCCAGGTATCATTTCATATCAGTATTATGATAACTAGAAAGGGGATTAGATAAATAATTTCCCCATTAATAATTGTATTATATGAATGATGTAATCACTACTAAGGTTAGACTAGGCAGCATGATAATCAGTTAGGGTATCATACCAATAATACAATCAATGATAAGAGAATCATATCAATGATTGAAATATTGTTAAGGGAATCATACCATTCACCCAGTCAGTAGTTAGGGTATCATACAAAAAATAACGACCAGAAAAGAACAAGGAAAATTATTTTTTAAGATGATAATAAAAAGGATAGGAGATTCGGAAGGAGTATGAGAAGAAGAAAAAGATTGTCACGAGTGTCTACTCAATTTCTTGATCTTCTTTTGAAGCCGTGTCGAGTTCATTCAACCTTTGTCCATGAGCATGAATCCTTATTTTCTTGCGATACCCTGTACGTAACTAATGCAGCCTCATCCTTCTCTCTACGTAGCTCCACCACACCACCATATACGCGTGCAGAAACGTCTCATACACACTCCACACGATTCTCCTATAGCACGGTGTAGGAATAAAACACACACAGGCACACACACACACACTCAACTCGCACTCAAAATACCGTGCGTTTGTACCATTCCAGCGACCGATCATCCAAAATATCATCTGGAAAGATTGGAGGCGAGGGCAACGTGTTATTATTGCATTCATACCATACGTTAATTTCAGCGCTGTGTAAAATGTACACTGCCTATCAGCCAATTTCTTCCATTCACGCTTAGCTGAGTGTGAGACCTAAATCTGGAGACGGCTAGAAGGAGCTGAGGCTTCGCTGCGTTTATTAATGTCGCTATAAAGATCATACGCGCAGAAGTTGCAAGAGCAATGATTGCAGACAAGAAGTGAATCTGGCTGGAGATGTCGTGACCAGAGAAAAAAGCGACGGGTGACTTCGTGTTTTTGCATTCCAACATTTTTGTATGTGTTTTTGCATTCCAACATTTTTGTATTTGTTTGGCTGTCCTGAATGTCGCGATCCCGCGGTTCAAGTATTCAGGATATGTTGTCGCGAGGGTTGAAAGATGGATCAACTACCATAGAGGCTAACATGGTTGGACCGTCAATTCGCGGTTTGAACATAAATCAGCATCGAGCTTAAATCCACTTCGCGTCTCTCTGCATGCATACAGACCGTGCTGCGGGCATGGCAACTATATATATCACCCAGCAGTGACACTGCAGTATTGCGCAAAAAAGGCGCCCAAGTAACATGAGTAAAGCACAATATGGATCCCTAACTCTGTGTATGCCTAAAGGATTATTGGTGCATATCATCATATATAATGATATATAGACTGGCGGGGAAGAAGTTAAGACGACCAGAGCTGATGCCTCCGAATATCCCCAATCCGTACGCATAGACATGTAGGCAGCTACCCCTTAGCAAATCTGTATGCCCATGGCATGCATAGGTGAGTACGACCAGGGACATGAGAGAGATCATGTCCCTGGTACGACGCCGATTACGCCTTTTATGTTGAATCTGCACATGCCGTATAATGTATAATGTGTACAACGATATATGTTCCATGTTTGTCAATTAATTATGTTTCACTTTCTTGCGGATGAACCTGCTGTTGATCATTGAAGAGTATGGTTTGTAATAGGGGTGGTACTGATTAATGTATATACATGTATACTTACATTCGTGTTCGTGTTTGACATTAAACGTGCATACCCATCCACTCACCCTCATCTCTCTCTCTCTCTCTCTCTCTCTCTCTCTCTCTCTGTCTCTATCCCTGTCTCTTTTCTTTCTATCTCTCTCTTTCACACACACATACTCTCTCTCCCCCTCATTCTCTCACTATCTCACTTTCTATTTCAATCTCTTTCTCTTTCTCTTTTTAATTATGTATCTTTATCTTTGTTTTCCCTCTGTCCTCTCTCTTTCTCCCAGCTTCATTTTCTCTCTCCTCCCCCATTCAGCCCTCTCTCTCTCTCTCTCTCTCTTCATCTTCATCTCTAGTTCTCCCAATATCCCCCGCCCCCCCCCCCCCCCTCTCTCTCTCTCTCCCTCTTTCTCTTAAGTTCATTTTCTCTCTCCTCCCCCACTCATCTTCTCTCTCTCTCTCTCTCTCTCTCTAACTTCATCTTCATCTCTACTTCTCCGAATCTATCTTTCTCCCCCCGCCCCCCTCCCCCCCCCTCTCTCTCTCTCTCTCTCCCTCTCTCTCTCCCTCCCTTTTTCCCTATTTCCCCCATTCCCTCTCATGCCTATCCCTCTTCATCTGTTATTCAGCCTTGTTATTCTTTGACCTGTAGTCGTTATATAATCTTTACGACATCATTGCATCACCGATCATCCTTCAGACGCCTACTAAGGCGCCGTTGATGCCCAATATTGTGTCTTGTCTTTCAGCTTTGTATAAGGTTCTGTCTACAGTAAAGGGATTTTTCTTTTGGCACAAGTGAATCATTTGACATTGTGACCAGTTTGCACGACGAAAATATTGAATATTGAGTGTTGAATTTCCTCCAAAATAACTTCAGCTAAAATCCTGCTCTGAATGTTCATTACTATATATTTCTACATTAAGCGTGTATATATTTGACATATTACAGTGCTAACGGGACAGACGAGTGTATTTCAAACTCGTCTGTCCCGTTACCAACGTGCTGTGGCAAATGTTTACAGGGCAAATTTTCTGAAACGTACAAAACCTTGTAAAGTGCAAATCAATATATTTCTTTCATATTTTATTATTATTGGCTGGCTTATTTAAAGACAGCCCGTCCCTTTTTCAGATCACCACAAAACCATCGAAACATTGACAAAACATATAGAGAAGTGATAGCAAGCTGTATATCCATAATTTGAAACTGATACGTAGTGTAAAATTCAAATAATGCACGTAAACAACGTCTGATTAATAGTCTTTACCTCAGGCTCTTAGCAGTTTGTGTTGAAATATTTGCTTTATTGATTAATCTGTTCATTAAATTATAAAACGCATTATGAAAAAAAAAATGTTCTATAGAAGGAACCATCTCCAAAGTTTGGTAATTTTTCATAAAATTAGGATTTCACACATGCATAATAACCACATAGATACTGTAACAAAGAATAATACTTTTTTCGTAGTAAAGCTTCAACATGCTATATTCTTAGAAATGGTCTTGAATCACACTTTCCTCAATTTACTATCGTGATAGACGATTTCAATTTTTAAGCTTGCAAAAGGGGCGGACAGTCCTTAAGAGAAAACAAAAAATTAATTGGAATTTAAGAGATTTATGTAAATCGTACAGTATATGTAACAGAAATGTACCCATTACTGTGGACAGGCCCATCTGTATATCATGGATAGATTTGTTTATTCTTAAACCAAGGATGTTAAATAGCCCCTGACTTAACCAAAGATGCTTTTATAAGGTGATCTTCACACACTCTTCCTTTAACCAACAATTTTGCATCTTTTTTTAACCCCTATGTACCAAATGTTGATAGTCCCATGTCAATCACAACATAGTATGTTGTGTGTGGGACTGAGATGGGTAATACACTGTACAATTAATTCTGAAGAATGCAATCCGTTTTAACCCTTTGAGTGCAAGACAAACTTCCTCTCTATGTGATTTGTGTGGATAACTTGTTATTATATCTACCAATGACACAAAATGAGTTAATTGTTAATGCTGACTATCTCTATGTACGCCGTATTTAATATCTTTGTGATTTCAGAAGGGCATTTCTTCATGTGATCCTTTAAAGTAGGCAACACATAATATGTTAATAGAAATTGTTGTCCTTGCTTTTTTCGCTTTCTTTACACTTCAGCAATGACATTCAATACTAGTACGACACTCGGATGTGCAATATTTCATTTGTCAATTTATCTTCGTGTGCTCGTTCTTCGAGTGCTTCCTTCTGCCCCTCCTGCTCCTCCTCTTTCTCCCGCACATCTTCATCCTTTTCTTCTTTTCGTTTATAGTGTTTTGTCGTTCTGCACTTCTCTCATCATGTCCTCCTCTTCCTTCTTCTTTCATCATCTTTCCTATTACTTCTCTTTGTCATCACCATCATCATGATCATCATGATCATCATCTGCTTCTTTGTCTTCAATATTCCTTTGTCTCGAGTTTTGTCCGGCTTCTGCTCCCTCTTCATAGCAGTATCACGACTTCGCCATTGATATCATCCACTACCATGACTACCATTCATGTTACTGCTACTACAATGACTGCCACTGTTCTCGCCTGTGTGTATTTTACGGTGCATGAGCACCATGCGCAGTGACAAAAAAAATCCACGTTCATTTTGTTATTTTAATAAAAAAAAAGTGTAAGCCTGTACTACTGGTACTAGTACTAAGATACTTCTACTACTACCACTCTACTCCTACTGTTACTTCTACTACTACGACGATGATGACGACTGCTACTACTGCTATTACCATACTGCTTCTATTACTGCTTCAGTGCTTCTACTAATACTGCTACTACTACTACTACTACTACTACTACTACTTCTACTACTACTACTTCTACTAGTACTACTTCTACTACTACTTCTACTACTACTACTACTTCTACTACCACTACTGCATGTGCTACTACTTTTACTACTGCTGCTAGTACTGCTACTACAATGGTATTTTCTTTAACACCAGGGCTGTGCCATCATTGTGAAACCATGAGTGTGGGATTTAAAATCTCTCATGGTATGGTGTCCAGTTGGTATCTGCTACGCCGAAACCTACTGGCTCCACGATGTTTTAACAGTTCTGAGCCGTCTTGCACTTATAAAGTAAAGTTACCTTTAAACACAACTCAGAGTAAAAGCAAGTATTAAACACAATTTGCGTTTAATATTTGTTGCGCATTACATTAAGAGATATGTGATTAAACGGAAAATTACGTTTAATTTTCATGCTTACGTTTAGTCGTAACTTTTAGAGCCAGACGGTCCTGTACAACACGTAACTAAGTTTCATACATCCTTGGTGTAACCAATGATCGAGCACCATACATCACTGGAGTAAATCATAAATGGTCCTTTATGTAGATAACGGAGTATAATTCGGAATGGTGTGGCTCCACTAGGCCTAGGCTGGCTTCCATGCTGTTTGGCATTATTTTATCCAAACTGACACATTGAGGCTCGTATTCTTAGACTAGTCGCTACCACTCTCCTCTTTTTCAGTCTGAAAAAGAAATCAAGAATGATTAGTCTACTGCAACCAGACCTATTCATTGAATAGATTGGTTATATAAATGCTCAACAGCCTGGGAGCCAGGCTACACCAGGCCTTGAATGGTTGTCATGGAAGATTCCCCATAAGTCATTTCATCTTCACGGTCGTATATGGAAGGCAGAATCCCATATATTTATATTGCAAGCTGAAAAGGAGGTAAATTACAAAGAGCATATAAGCTTTTCATACTCTATCGTATTTAAAGAACATGTATATGTCATTGTGCCACAAACTGTACGTAAATTGTTCTTATATTGGTTCACGGGAGGGTTTACAGAATTTGATTTGTCTACAAAATTAGTACACTACTTTAACCATGATCATGGTGATTAAGGTGATCGCATTGCCGTCAGCCGCACGTATCACGTGATTACAAATCCATTCCGCACGAGGCAGTCATGCAAAACTATATTAAATAAAAGTATATCAAGATAATATTATGAACATTGTGAAAAGTGTGAAGATAAAGAGATGCATCTCTTTTCTACAGTTCCGCCAATCTATCAATAATTCATTACATATTCGTATAATTGTTCTCCTGTACAATGCATTCAATACAGGAATATCTTCGTAGTCTGCATCCATAAACACGTGCCAGCCCGTGAAAAGATGTTTAATTTAACTGCATGGAGTACCATCATCCGTTTAATCAATGCAGATTCATTGTACTCTCCTTCGAGTCATAAATGAAAAGCTTTACACAGATTTCCTCTTTGATCCATGTTCGATTCCGCCGACTCTCTCGATGATTTATGCTTGGATTTGACGTAAAAGCAAAGATATGGGGGAATATAAGTTACATACCCTGAATGCTTGCGCAGGTTGTACGATGCAATACTTGTAACGTATTCATAGACAAAATAATCAGGAAATGTTATTCATCATCAGGCATTGTTCAACCATTGTTGGATGAAGCCCTCCTCAATCAGTTTCCATTCACTTCTATTTGCAGTCATTCTGTTCCACTTTGCTGTGTTTGTGTATATTGATATTTCGTCTCTCCAACTCCTCTTTTGTCGGACCCTTCTTCGCTTTCCTGTTCGTAGTTGCCATTCTGTAAGTTTCTTGTTCCATCTGTTGTCTTGTGTGTTTTTATAGGTGTCCTGCCTATCTCCATTTCATCTCTTTAATTTTTACTATAATATCTTTGACCCTCGTTTTCTGCCGTATCGCTCTTTCTGTTGTTTGTTATTGTGTAATGTTATTACAATATGTTAAACAGGTTCTAAAAAATTTTATGTTTAATTAGTGTCAAGTAATTCAGGACACATAGACGAAGCTGGGTTAGTGAAGCTGGGTAGAAAGAGTTAGCCTAAGTGCTCAGACCCAGTTCTTGATTGACAGTGCATCAGTACAAAGTTTCCCAACAGCTAGAACCTAGGAATAAGCAATGGTGCTACCCAGCCATTAGAACGGGTCTGATTGATGTAGACTAATCGCTTGCCGGGCGAAGAGGATGAAGTAATCATTAATCGTCTTAGCACTTGCCCCGAAAGTGTTGCTAATAAATGGCAAACTGTCTGGAAGGCAGCACAGTGCTATGCCCTAAGATCACGTAGAAGGAGAGACAATCAATTGTATATTCCATACTAAAATTCATAGAAAGAGGTATCCATTTACCTAAAACTTAACACAAATGGACATTACACATTTTAATTTTCTTTTCATTTGTGTCGATCATTATAAAAATAAACAATAAAAATACAACATATTTACATACATGAAATAATTACGGATCCTGAGAAGGGGCACTCCACATTACATACATACATACATACATGTCAAATACTAAGCACACCAATACGAAGATAAATTTATATAAAGTAAACGCGATAAACGTATACATGAGCTCACACATCATGTGCACCCGCACTCCATCATGCGACAAGAAAAAATTGGAATAAAAGAAAGAGATATAGATTTAGCCCATCATCAGTGAAATAACCATCTTCACCTATCTAAAAGTATGATGGATAAAGTGGATAGTCCATGCCCTCGTCTTCAAGTCTTACTGGCGAAGCTCCTGCCCCCTGTCCCCCCCCCCCCTCCCCCACGCCAAACCATCTTCCCTGTCAATCCTGCTTAATGAACGTTGCTCCGTTAACGACTTTATTATTAAAGGACTCCCACTTTGACAGGATATTTCATTAGGCCTACTCTTTATTTCGCAATACTCTGAAAGAAAAATGCGCAGCCCATTGCGCCAACTTGCTAATTCAGTATTTTGTCCGCGGGCTTCAACTCCCCCGTTATTGCAAACAGTGAATCCATTGTACATGGATGTAATTAGTGGATGGGGAACGATGTAGGGGAAAGAGTGTGTGTGTGGGGGGGGGGGGGGGGGCGGATTCCTAAAAAGGACCATACCCTGTATTTCCCAACATGCGTAATCTTAGTTCAATCCAATCATATTCTTGTGAAACTCTCTTTTGACTGATCAAAGTAGATCAATAAGTGCTATACAGCCAGATCAATGTAGCTAACACATGTAATTAGATTTAACAGGTCTAACCACCTGGAACCGAAGTTATCTAGGTAAATGTTGTATTGATTGATTCTTCAATACAATTGTCTACATTCCTTTAAAAAATGAGGCATTTGTTTACACAAAAATTAGGATTTATCAGTAAAATGGAAAGAAATATTAACTTTGATATCGAACGGACCCATATAGTACCGAAGCGGAGTCGTCATACTAGCAGGTTGTCAAGACAATTGGCTCTAAACAAACTCATTCTAGTGAGAGGTTAGCGGACCGATGATGTATATCAGGCTAGTGTCCGGCATTCCTAATTACAGTCGGTACTGTGATCCCCGGTGCTTATCCTACCCGTATTGTTTAGAACCAGTTGTCTTGACAAAATGCTCAAATGACGTCACACTTCAGTACTCTATAACGGATAACTCATTACGTTGTTTTTCCGGACAAATGAAGTTGCGTATCCCACATGGTGTACCAATAGGATGTTTTCGTTTAGCGACGTATATTGTTGAGCTCTTGAAGTGTAACCTGCCGCTAAAGAGTGGGTGACTTTGGCGGTAAGGTACACTTTAGCACCAGCTAGTTACACTTACGCAGCTCATCTACAGATGTTTGTATGGCCTTTTAACGACGCGATATTGATTGGTGATTGGAAATATGGAAAGCCAAGAATGCCAAAAATCGTATGCTCACTCAGGCGAATACAAAATTTTGTATACGTGTGAGTAAATAGAAATTACGGCAGTCTTGGCTTTCCATGCTCCACATCACTCCCGCGTCGTTGAAATGTCGTACGTGTAGTAAGCCGACGAACGAAACTAGCACATTTTGACAGCGGAAACACTCGTAAATACATGTACATGCTTCAATAAAAGCAGAAACATGAATGAAACATACAGTGTATTAATAACGGTTCGATTAAAATCCGTCAAAGGATAAGAGATTTATGACCTTTTAAAGTTTGTGACGTCACGTGTAAGGTGCTCTTCCATTATGTTGTGGACAATCTTTTTTTTATTTAAAAGGATATGCATCATTTTACCTGTGCATGTGATACATCATTAGAAACACGTTTTAACACACAGACTTCTATGAAAAGAAAATCTTCCTTCATCAAAAACAAAAAATGTATGGAATAATAAAACACACAACATATGGGAGAGCATCTCGCACGTGACGTCACAGAATTGAAAATTTATCTTTCTTATCCTTTCACCGATTTTCGTCAAACCTTTACTAATATCCTTCTTTTTTATTTCTGCTTTTATTGAAATCAACTAAACTTGAGGCTGAATTATCTCTTTAAAAGATATCTCGTGAAATAGGATCACGTGACTTCAAGAAATGTGCCGGGATTTAGGTCACGGTGTATCAATATTGGTACTGGGTTACACACGTACTCCTGTCGTACACATAAACAATTAGATGCAACGCGGGAGGGGGACCAGTGTTCCTCTCCTCGGTCCAATCTAGCCGCTCGACGTTGATTGGTTGAATTAGCAGGCGCGAACGATCTGCCCGCAGGCCTCGCCTCGCCGTAGGGTGCAACCACTGATAGGATGCTCTCAGGAATCTCAAAGGGATAGTTCACCCTGAAATTAAGTTGGTTTCAATAAAAGAAAACACATGAAAAACACATGAAAGAAACAAATTGGTGGAGGTGTGATGACAATCCGTCAAAGGGTAAGAAAGTTATGAACTTATGGGAGAACACCTCGCACGTGGCGTCACAAAATTGAAATTTCAAAAGATCATAACTTTCTTATCATTTCGCGGAATTTAGTCAAACCTTCCCTTATATGTTTCTTTTATGTTTCTGCTTTTATCAAACCCGACTTATCTACAAGGTAAACTTTCCCTTTCAAGGTAAATATCCACCTTGATGTAAAGTTGATTTTGATACGAGCAAAAACATTAAATGACCCTAATGAAATAAACCTATAAGTGAAGGTTTTATAAGAAGAAAGAAAATCCGTCAAAGGATACGAAGTGTATGTTTCTTAAAAGTTTTAAAGCCCAAAATAATCCTGAGAGTTAGAGCAAGCACATTTCCTTCGGTTGTCATTAGTTGACATAGGTAGGTCTACACGTTGGTGGCGCTCATTTAGTGCCATTGAAGAGATTTCAACATCAAGTGCCGTCTTGGCATTTGCAGTGAGTGCACCATACTGTTTGATGTTTATCAACCATTTGATTGCCTCTCCTGCCTACAAGTTGTCCTTCTAACAATTCCGTGTGGTTATTATCTCAACATGTGGCCACATTAGACAACTTTCCACTTCCTTAGATTTATGTTTGAGGAATAAACTATCTACCGTATTTACCGACTGTGACGACGCCCACCACCATTTCCTTCCTCGTGGCATACCCCGACCTTTAATTCTTCCATTTAGTCTATCCCTCGAAAGATCGTCGTGACGAAAATTCTGACCTCTTCGTCGCTACCTCATTTGGTGATATTATTGATATCACTTAGCGATGAGTTTCTCCTACCGGTTGCCAAGATAATTGGAAGTCGTCAAAATGTTAGGAGGTGCTCGGCGGGGGTTGTTAGAGCATTTTGGTCGGCTGGCGATTTTCGCGGCTGCATCGGAAATATTTGGCTGATCACCGAACGTTTGCCAAAAGTAAACAACTTGGTGGAAATCAAAAAAGGCTGAAAGAACTATGCTGAGGTTGGTCGTCTTTGTTGATTTAATGATAACAATGTGTATTGAAGTAGCGCCTAATATGAAACAGTATGAACTCTAAGGGATTTACATTATAATTACCCTGATCTTTAAAATATGGTTATAAGTCTTTGTAACATCACGCCAATTATATCATCATAGCCACCAGTATGGAGAACAATGTTACACTGTTGCCTAACCATTTTTGTCAAAATAAATCAACCAGCTAAAGTCAAAGTCTACACACTGTTGTGTTGTGACTTTGGAACTGTGATCGCTGGCGATCGTGAGAGCGCAAAGCCGCTGCAGATATATTGACATATAGTCGCAGTGCCACGTTTGTTTTATTTATCTATACACGATTCTGACACCGGAGACACCAGGGTGGTGTTGATGTACACTTCCTAAATTAAACAATCAATTCCACATCCCTTTATAACCGATGATGAAATAGGCTTGGCATTTCACATGCACACTCGATCGCCGTCACGCTAGCTTACAGTATATGCACGGCTCCTTAGACTCTGAATACAGCATGATTCATTGCAATTCAGGGCAAAAATAGCTATACAACTGTGAAAGCAACACCACTCGCGGCCGGGCTTGAACCAGGTACCTCAAGATCTTCAGTCATAGCTCACAACCACTAAACCACGACAGTTTTAAGTATATGGCTATATTCGGGTTTGATCCTATCACTCAGTGCCCATTGTAGGCCATTGCCCTTCCTTTCAGGTTAATTGTCAACTCATTTTCACATTGTCTGACAAACAACTTCCGATCAATGATTGTCGTAAGTGAGCCGCTAGTCTATCCTCTCGTATAACGAATTATTTAGCAGGCCAATCTAACTTGACGGACCAGTAATGATCATGAAGATAGCTATTACACAGCCTTAAAATATTCTTTTGCACGGATGACACCTATAATAGGCTTTACCCTGTAATATCTGTTTCATTTTTTCTTTTTACCTTTATTCCCCTACAGCTCATTAGAAGAACTGTTGACGATGCAAGATGACAAGCGCTCAACCGACCACCATCATTTTTACTGAGGTCACCGAAATATTGACACCAAGACCTGGGGCGGAGACTAGCCTTAGCCAATTCAGTGCCTCTCTCGGGAGCACCTCGTCATGGATCGGTGCCGTCACACACGCTAGTCCAGGATCTACTACTAACCAGGACCAAAGCGGGGCGGCCGCGACGGCTGGACTCATCATGGGTGCGATCGCCGCTTCGGTGATGTGCCTCACCTGCATCTTCGGCAACATCCTGGTAGTAACCGTGGTGCAGCGGAGTCGACGACTACAGAGCACGACCAACTACTTCGTGATCTCCCTCGCTATCGTGGACCTGGTGATGTCAGTATGCTGCATGCCCTTCATGATCGGCCTGCTGTTGGCGGGCGAGTGGGTGTTCGGCATGTTCCTGTGTAAACTCGTGCGCTTCTTGCAGTATATGAAACCCGGCACCACGGTCTACGTGCTGATCGCGATCAGTATCGATCGCTTCTACACGATTCTATACCCACTCAGCTTTAAAATCACGCGCGGGAAAGCCAAGAAAATGATAATAATAAGCTGGTCCTTCGCCATGTTGATTTCGTGTCCCGCCTTTTACTTTTTTAAGCTTACGGACCCAGACACGGACGCGACAATGTGCACTCCATTTATTTATTCTGAGGCAGCGGGGATCATTTACGTCACTGCGCTTGTACTTATCCAGTTCATCCTGCCATTAGTGTTGCTAGTTATTACGTATGCGCGTATCTTTCGCCATATTTGGACGGTGGGTATCCGCGGGCGCGCGCTACAGCGCACAATGAATAGTGTGCCGCGTGCAAAAGTCAAAACGGTAAAGATGCTGATGATCGTCAGCGGTGTGTTCTTCGTGTCATGGATGCCTTTCTTCTTCGTTCAGGAGTGGTACACTTGCACGAAACAGCCAGTCGGCCAATCAGATTACAGCATTTACAGCGTAACCGTCTGGATCTCGCTGACGTCATGCGCGTGGAATCCGGTCATCTACTCGTGCTACAACCCAAACTTTCGACGCGGTTGTAAGGAGGTGTTCTGCGTGTCTACCATGAAATGCTATCGCAAGGATACGTATGCCATTACGAGCGTGTCAAAGTTCGCGCGCAAGAACCACGTGGGTGTGTTATCGGACGATGTGGATGGCGGGCGTTCGTTCACTACGTACCGCGCGTTCGACCGTGATGCGAATGGTGACAAAAAAATGGCGTGGCCTCTACCAGCTACGTCATCGACAACCTATCTATAACAGCTGTGAGCAATATCTCGCGAAACGTGAGAAACTCACTTGTATTCATGGTAATGTTAACTTCGTCCGATGATTGCCTTACAGAAGACTAGCGTTTATTTTAAAATGTCGTAGTGTATGTCTATACCTTAAAACACCGAATGTTAATTTGAACGTGCGTGGTGTTGTAAATGGTAATGTTTTATTTTGATTACATCTCTGAGCTATTTGATGATCAACATATTATCGAACAAGACGTAAGTTATCCACTTCAACTCGAAGGAAACTCGAAGGAAAGACAGGGGGAGGGAGAATCAACTGGATGGCAATATTACTATTTTGTATAACATCATACCAATGCTACTATTTGATCAAAAGTCTGTTTTGATTTTAATTGTGAGTTTGTTATTCA
Organism: Arbacia lixula; assembly: GCA_963669155.1. Classification (NCBI taxonomy): domain Eukaryota; kingdom Metazoa; phylum Echinodermata; class Echinoidea; order Arbacioida; family Arbaciidae; genus Arbacia; species Arbacia lixula. The sequence goes on along the minus strand of OZ022592.1, from coordinate 13,180,039 downwards.
TGATCACAAATACGTATGATATTGTTCCATGATTCGAACAGGACAAACTAATCTTAACTCATTCGAAAAGGGCAATCCCTCCTGTATATGTTAACCCTTTGTGTGCCAGATGTGTGCGTAGGATCAACTATTTGTGAAAAAAAGAAATCATCAATAACATCCGGAGAGTTAACGAGATAAAGTCACTATGCTTATAGAAATACACTGTAAAGCGCTCAGAACACATCGCATAAAGATGTTTTATTCATAATGAAAGAATATTGCAGCTTATTCGTCAAAGTGGGTCCTGCATTGGCGTTTCATGAAAAGCAATCATGAAATACCCAACACGATGGCGTCGGTAAAGCGTACCGCGTTGTTACATCGTTAAAGTGTGTCCCACATTGGCGTTCCATAATAACCAGTCATGAGATCCCCGATACCTAATACGTTACGGTGACGTCGGTACAGCGTACCGCGTTGTTAATGAGAATCGCATGTTTCCTCGAACAATTCAATGCATACAGTCTTTAATTATGTTAATCCGTTTCAGTCGGCCATTAACGAGACTGTATCAGGCCGTGCGAGGGGTATTATATAGGTCGGGTCACAATTATTAGTGTATTTTGTTTTCACTATCTGCGTACGGTCTATGAATAATATTCATCACAGATCTAATGTGTTCGAGTAGAATTGCAGCTGTTCTATGGGAATTGTGTTACCGTGTGCAAAATGTCTCAATGACACAGAACGAATGAATAAACCGGAAAAGGTGCGTGCCCCAATACTTTCTGCCAATAAGATCAGTCACTTGATTGTTACTTTCAGCTCCTCCGAGGCGAAGGAGTATTTATCGTTGTCTCCTTCTTTCTGTCGTGGACTGAAAGAAACATGATGCCTCTTTGCGTCTTGGAGGAAGTGGGAGTCAAGAAGGCGCAGTCAGCTGTGAGTGTTGTCAGGGAGTATCTAGGGCACGTCATCAGCCCTGACTACCTGCCGGAGAGGCTGGTTCCAGGAAAGCGAGCGGGGAGGGAAGGGGGTGTTCCCGCAGCTGGCGGGCGTGACGACATCCATGAGTACTGACTGACACAACCATGAGATGACGCCACCTCAACTGGCCCAGTTTCGCACTATAGATGGCGCACTATTACTCAAACACATCCATGACCATTTGTGTTTCTTTGTCTTTCTTTTTTAAGTGCGGCCTCGTCACTTACATTCCGTGTTAAAAATGATGTTCACACTTTTTTTTACAACAAAAACGTATGTAACAAATTTACAAGTAGAATCTCATACGTCAATCTACGAGGTCTTTTCTGCCAGAAGCATTATGAGTTATTAATGACACTGATACCAGTCGTTAGTGATTGACAGACCTGTGTTCTGCACAATAGGCATGATTTTCTTCTCACTCAATACACACACACACATTTAGATCCCAATCTGTCCAAAAATGAAGATCTCATGAAATATCTCAAGGATTATTACCAACATTATATTTGGCGAAATGTCACGAAACCTGTTAAGAAAATGACATTTTTTTAATATAAATTGTGCCAATTTCAGTTTGATTCCAGTTAGACCTTCTTTTTTCCAAAATTGTTTGTGGTACTATCTAGTACAACTGTAATCAATGTGAGTCATGAAAGATAAGAATACAGAACAATTTTACAAAATAAAGCTATCGTAATGAGGTAACTACTTACATGGTATAACACATCAAATTTTCAAATCAGTTAGTAAGCTTGTAGTCGAATAAAGAAATTATGAGCTAATTGAGGACATTGCCATGTTAAAGGAAAAGTAGGAAACAAAACCGAGTCAAAGATATCTTTAATCTGGAAGATAGCTGTATCAATCCACGATGGGATATATGGAAATGCAAGTGGAGAAGCTCACATATTCCAACACCAGTTGTGTAGTATACCAACTACGAGATTTGGGAAATCATCATTATCAAATGAAGGTTTTGATATGGGCGATTAATTTGTCGTAGTAGAGAAACGGTGTTATTGCGGCTCAATACGGTCTCTACTACATCAAGCTGCAACAACAAACTGCTGGCGTGATAAAATGTTTATGTTAATTGTTCAATTGCCATTACACGTATATTGGTTGGCATCAGAGTAGCCAGTTGAATATATAGGGCTTCACGTCAATGGGCCATGCTAGGGTTAATTGGTCCGCATGATTAGCATCCAACGGGTGCAGGAAGCAATAATTTAATGATTTTAGATTTTATGAGCACTTCCAATCAGCAGTCCCGAATTTGTGAAAAAAAAAATAGCGTGCGCTCCAATTACCAATGACTGCTGTACATCTTTGACTTTGTCGAGCAATCTGTCAAAATGTGTAGCAAATTGCACTGCTACACCAAGAAACCTATTCCTTTAGGTGAGCTAGATGACAAAACAAGGTGGATACGTTGTCTTTCTTTAAGTCATCAGGGAAACATAGGAACAAACAATTTAAGGTGGTATATCTATTTAGCTGGCCGAAAATCGATTAAATGCAACATCAAGTAGATTTTTTTTTAAGTCCTCTTGGAGTGCTGTCCTCACAATATAATTGAGCGAAGTGACTTCAGTTTCAATCAGTTAATACATTTTTTGTTGGGTCATCTATAGATATAAAATCTTTCTGATCATCATCTGATTGACTTAATCCGATGAGTGCTGTCATTAGGGACGCACACTCCTCAAACTTGTGAAAAGATATACATGGTTAGGTAGAGAACTGAGTAAAAAAAAAATGCTTGGATATACACTGTACTCCAACTCTAGGCTTTTACCTTGCTTTTAAAATAGGAAGCTACGCCTTTCGAAGGAACTTATCGATATTTTAACGCTCTATGTGCCTCGTGTGACTTTTGTTCACAAAAAAAAAACAATTCCCAGAGATCAGCTATTTGTCTGGCACGCAGAAGGTTGAATAGTTAACTTTTACGACATGTTTACGTTTCATATTTACAAATCGGGCATTGTTCAAGTAGGCCTATTGTTTTACATAATTCGATTTTGTCTGCAGATGATATACACTACACTATATTTTGTGAAGGTAAGCAGTAAGAACAAATCATTTTCAAACGAACAGCTAAATTCTTGCCAAGATAATTGATGTTTTGTCTGAAGAGTGCAATTATGATTATAAGGCCTATACCTATATGTATGTATAATTGAATGTATTGCGTTAACCGTACCTTAAGATGCGCGGTTTCGTGCTTGCATGTTTCAATTTCATTTTGCTTTTATGTGGCGTTTTTGTATACCTTGTATACCGATACCGATGTGCATAAAAACATTATGGTTCAATTGTGTGGCACTTTGTGTATCTTATTTTCACATACGAGCACAGAAATAAATTACTTATTACTGCGTCACACCGTGGTCATGCTTATTCATCTTAGCTCAGAAGCCACACAGAGCACTCCATCCATACGCTTAGGAGCTTACTGGATAGTCACATGCTGTGTATGTGGCTTCCACGTACATATCCACGTGATATTTTCGTCTACATTGCAGAGCCCATCGCTGTTTTACGACTACAGGCACGCAGTTGAATTTCGATCAAATCTTCAGTTTTCAGCTTGTGTGTGCCTTGAAGCACCGATCCTAGATTGTGATGTTTCTTCCCATAAAATTGATTGTTTGTGTGTGTGGGAGGGGGTTTGTGTGTGTGTGTTTTGTGTGTGTTTGTGTGTGTGTGTGTGTGTGTGTGTGTGTTTGGGGCGGGGTTGAGGTGGCGAGTCACAAAGAAAGACAAAGAGAAAGAACGCAGTAAATATGCGAGGCAGAATCATTATGGCAGTAAAATTTTTAAAAAGTCTGGATTTTCATTGCCATGACATGGCCAACGTAACTTAACTCTGTATCCATCTCTCTCTCTCTCTCTCTCTCTCTCTCTCTCTCTCTCATCTTCCTTGTTGTCACTTGTTGTCAACATTCCGACTCGTCACTCATGATTATGGAAGACCGTTTAATCTGACATTTTACGTTCGCATGTTTGTAGGAGGCCTATATCTGCAAATCATTCTGTCAGTCTTCATGTACGCATGTTTAAAAAGTATGACATAATTATCTTCATTATCATGGTTATGTGAACTGATATTTGCACTGAAAACTCACTCGCTCCTTTGTTACTTCGGACCGAAATGCAAGAAAACTCACACTGTGTCATAGATAAATGAAGTTTATTTTACACCCATCATCTCAAATACACTCATATTGTATTCCCCTCGGCAAGTTTCTAGCTATAATTTAAATATACTCTAAATAAATTTCACGCGCAGCACCGTAGCACACAATGGAATCAAAACAAGAAAAACAACAACTACCACTGCTATGATTTTTTTACGCATTTGCGGTCACTATGATTGTAAAAAGAAAACCTGTTCCAATTACTTTGGCATTGCACGATGGTGATTACCGTTCTATATCATTGGAAGCCGCGTTTTCTACTTCAAATACTGACTCCCTACATGTTAGAGGCTGTATACTATAAGGACATATGTTTCATATACAGCTGCATTATTGCATTCAAATGTAGCTACTTCTCTTGAGTTCAGCTTAATCAGATAAGCGAACCTTGAAAGATAAACTTGAATAATTCAATGGAGAAACGGTCCACCCAGTCCATATTCGTATTTCAATTTCGAGACATGTTTACCTTACTACGTGTAGTACCAAGCCATTAAAATCATTTTGAGTTATTATGCACACTCAACACTCTGTCAGGGTTAACTATCTTGACTCTAACATTTACTTCGTTTGATACTTCACGCCCAATAGAAAATATCAAAATTCCAAAATACGTATGGTACATCTTTGCTTGATTTTCTTTTTACATTCTTCACGCCAGAAGTAGCCAACATGATCTTCATAACATTACATGATAAATTTCACACACGTGTTAAATACAAGCATACATCACAGCAATAATCAAAACAAGCTTCTAAATACAAAAACTTTAAAGAAATGAGAATGTGAAAACAAAAAAGAATATATGGTTTGCAATCTTAGTAAAAAACTAGCGAAAATCACAATAGTACACTTTCTAAAACCAAAACTGATTTGCATTAAACACACATTGTTGCAATACAGCAAATCAAAATCTCCGATAAGTTTTATCTTTTTTTGTTGTTGTGAAATCCAACTCCCAACATTTTGCAATTTTTCACTTAAAAAGGAAGTAAAATCCCTCAATTTTTGTGGAAAAAATACTATTGCAGTCTTGGGACTAAGTAAAACGGAATTCAAGAACCAGATTGGTGTCACAAAATTGGTCCAGAAACAACAGCAAATATGTCATGAAATGGACATCATCAAAGAGAAACCGAAACTTTTTACAATTTTACAACTAATACATGTAATTCAATGTTAGTAAAATCTTTCCTTTACCCAAATTGAATGCCACATGCGGAGGAACAGTAAGTTCAACATAAGTACGTCAAAGATAAAGTTATGATCTTAAAAACGTCACATACATGTATATGCTGTAACTTTTTGAAAAGGATATGCATTATTTTACCTTTGTATTTGATACATCATTAGAAACACGTTTTTACACACATACCTCTGAGACAAAATAAATATTCCTTCATCAAAAACAGAAAAAAGCAACTTATAAAATCATACAGCATACACTATTATGTGAGAGCATCTTGCACGTGACGTCACAAAATTGAAGATTCAAGAGGTCATGACTTTCTTATCTTTTGAACGATTTTCATCAAGCCTTCACTTATGTTTCTTTCATATTTTTTTCTTTTATTAAAATCGACTTAACGTCAGGGTGGACTATCCCTTTCACTCTTTCTGCATAAGACATATTGTCACTTTATTACATTATATTATATTATATGTTGCAATTGGAAATAAAGAGTTAATCATACAATCAAAGAACACAGGTATGGCAATTTCATGATGCTAAAATACTTATGATTGGCATCTTAGTACCATGTAGCACTCACACTAATATCTTATGATGCACAAACAAGCAATGGATATGCCTAACAATCACAAAAGGAATCGCACTAGACCATGATTATGTGTCACATAGAGCACTCCTTGCTAGCACAAACTAAACAAAGATTCATGATATAATTACGCCACAACAAACTTTGTGATAATTCTCATATATGTTATTGTTGCATTCTAACACAAGTAAGTATACAAATCCTAACTCAACGATTCTTGGAACCAGAGTTATCAGTAGAATTTTCTTGGTCTTTAACAACACAAATTGGTGCTCATTGTAACACGCTTATTTCATGACTATCAATTTCAGAAAGGTGTGAATCACAGACTTCCGAAATACATCATAAAGACTAGATCCAATAAGGACCATTTTAGGCACCTTACTGTACCTAGGAGCACTGTATCTCAGAAAAATAAGTCTTTTCACCCAATTAGTTAAAGATACAATGTAGTTACAGTGGTGATGGTATTCAAAGCACAGGCCTACATCAGCAAAACAAATGCTTCTCAAAGCAATTTACCATGCACCTGATATTCACCTATAATCCAGTGCACAAAGCTACAGTAAATGACATACTTTGTGGCTAAATTCTCATTTTTTTTTTTTCTGGAAGCATAGCAAATAGTATTCCATTACTACAATCTACAAGTTTGTGTAATAATCCATGATCCGTAATCATTTCAGTACTGGAAGGTCACTATAGGCTTGGGCTTTTCGTTTTACAATTAGGATAGCACTTTCTGGAACAACTGGAAGACTATACCTGCGCACTTGACTACTTTGGCTTATCGACTCCTTCTATGCAAATAAAATACAGTACAATAAATAAGGTCTGCTTTTAAAACAACTTGTGAAAAATTAAGCTGTGACTAATATCATCCAGATCACCAAATAAAAGTTTTAAAATTTTTCAAATAATTTGTAAATGAATAGTCCTCTCACTGATACAAGATAAATACTTGGAATGTGAATACATTTTCAATATCTTTCTAAAAATAAGTTAACTTTACTAGCTGGAATGGAAAAATATAGGTAATCAAAGTTTATGTAAATGATCAATGAAGAAAATAGAATATACAGCAGTTGAAAACAATATATATCTATATGTCTATATATCTATACCATGTGAACTTGTATTATTACTCAAAGTTCTTCCTGCGAAGGACATCGAGCACGCTGTATAGAAGGATAGAACTCTCCAAGTATATCATCAATATATATATATATATATGAATATATTATTATACTTATCTTAAACCATATATATGTTGTGCATCTGTATATGAAGCACACTACCAACACAAAAACTGAGACTAACATCTAGCACCCAAACAGATAACTTCTTAGCACCCACACAGTATTTCAGGATTTTCATCTTTAAAAAAGTTATAAATGTATATATACACCACAACCATTGAAATCATCAGGAATTTAATTGAAACAACCAATGATAAAAACAGCACAATATCTGTAAACATGTATTGTATTATTCTTTGGCTATATCCTCATGGTAAATCACTCAGTAATACATGTATTTGGATTTGGTAGATGAAAGGCTTCTAGCACAATTTCCTTGGTGTTATAAGACTGGACTTGATCACATGCAAGCATGCTACCTGAAGACAATCCAGTTTGTGAGTCAACTTCATCATCACTACTGACTACTGACATCACTAATCTGACAAAAGGAAGCAAGTGACAAATCATTCAAAACTGGGTTATTGGTATTCTTAGATTGTACCCAGCATCCCATACATATGGCCAACATCTGGACAAGAGATATTCATCTTGCTGCGAGGCATTCAATCTAACATTATGTGGTGTTGCACTGATGCCAGACACAGACACATTTTGCCCATTTATACGAAACGTCTCTTTTGTAAGTTGCTTCTTTTTGTCAGATTAGGGCAGTACTCTTTAAGTGCTTCTCATAGACAGCTTTAGACCTCTCACGGTAATGCTTTTGTGTGGCACATTACCATTGCTGGAATATGTCCGGATTTAAACTGGTTAGAAACACAGGACATGCAAACACACTTCTGATTTAAAATCTTTGAGTACTTCATTAATTTTCATAAGACTAATTCCTCAAGTGTTTCTAGCCTATTTTAGTATTTTTTTAAGACTGGGCAGCCCTTTTGCATGTAAAAAGAATCAAATTTGATTTTAAAAAACAACATGGAAATGAAGAAAATTTTGTTTAATAATTTCTTACACAATATTAGAACTGAAAGTTGTCATTGAGTTTAATTATATTTTGGAAATGGGCTACCCTTTTTTTGAAAGATTTTAATCAAAGAGACCCACTTATACTAATGTAGTCAGCCAGGACCTTCTCAGAGTTCCACAAAGGAGGTCACAGTTTTCAACCTTCCTCCAATGTAGCAGGCACAGAGAGAGAGAGAGAGTCCAACACAGGCATCCATTCCTCTGACCTTGTCCAGGTGGCCTCTAGTGTATCTAGATGCAGTGCCTGTGTGGCAATCAGGTTGTATCATGACATCATAAGCTGCTACACAGACAAGAGACAAATATTGCCTGCAAAACCCCAGCCGTCAAAAGCTATTTGTTCATTTCGGTTATCGGGATCTCCTTGTTTTCTCCTCAGGTTCTCCGATCAGGATGTCCCTCACCTGTATCATTAAGAAAGGAGAACATCTGATGAAGATTTAAAGGGATAATTCACCCTGAAATTATTTCTGTTGCAATAAAAGCAGACACCTGAACGAAACATATAAGTGAAGGTTTGATGAAAATCCATCAAAGGATCTTTTTAAGTTTTGATTTTGTGACATCACATGCGACGCGCTCTCCAATGTGTTGTGTACAATTTTTTGGAAAATGTGCATTTTCTAAAACAAAAATATGCATCCTTGTATCTGTGCATTTGATACATCATTAGAAATACGTTTTTACACACATATCTGTATGAAAAAAAATCATTCCGTTGTGAAAAACAGAAAAAAAAATTATGGAATCATTTTGTCACAACATAAAGGCCAGCACCTCACACGTGACATTACAAAATTGAAATTTCAAAATCGACTAACTTTGTTTTCCTTTGACCGATTTTTGTCAAACCACTAATGTTTCTTTCATGTATCTGAAACAAAAATATTTTCAGGGTGAACTGTCCCTTTAAGCCCTCCTCTACTTTTTCCACTTCTTATTTCTCATTTTCCTGTTCTTCATTCTTCTCCTCCTTATCGTCCTCATTTTCCTCCTTAGTTTTTTGTCCCTCCTTCTTGCGTCACCTTTTTGTCACCTTTTTGTCACCTTTTGTCTTTGTCACCTTCCCCCCTCCTCCCCTTTGTCTTCCTCCTTTTCCTCCTCCTCATATTCCACCTTCTTCTTCCTCCTAAACCTTCCTCTTCTTCCTCTTATTGTCTCCTACATTAACTCTTTGGTCTTTTTGTCCCGACTTCTCTTTTTCATCCTTCTTCTTCTCCTTCTTTCTCAGTTTCTCCATCCTCCTCCTCTTAAAAACATTTCTACAACTAAAATGATTATATTATTAATGATTATATTATTAATGATTATATTATAAAATTATATCATTTCTTCCAAATATGGCAAGTTCAAGATGCAATCCACCAATTTAGAACAAAAAAGGAAGTTGATTTCTAAAATCTCAAAATCGATATTGGTGTTGCTCGCAACGTGATGACAGAATAATTTAGGACATACCAGGTTTCTCAATGTGGTGTTCCAGCACGATACTTCGCTCCCTCGGTGATGGCCTAGGTTTGACCTTAATTAGGCTGTCCTTTTTAGGGGGTGTTGTCGCTGACTGGAACGGCCTCTCCTCTGCCTTGTAGTCATCCTGTCATGTCAGAGGAAAAATAGTCCGTCAGAGAAATTGGTCCTTCAGAGCAATACAAACGTGACAGCATGCCAACACACTTCCATCAAAATTAATCAGAATCATGAGGTTGCTCCATCGTTCTAAGACAGGGATTCAGAATGATGTTTCAATAAACTCAGAAAACTAATTAATTCTGCACACGTATTTCATCTGAGCAACGGAGGAATTTGTATTCATCAATGTGAAAAAAAAATGGAAAACCTGAGGGGTTCTCTCATAGGTCACAACAACTATAACACAACACCTCTACTGAAATATTACAAACATTGACAAAGGGTTGAAAAAAAGTCATCCATGTCTATGATGATTTATATTTATCACTTATGGCAAGACTAATGTACACAGTGTAAACATTTTAAAAATTTGTCCCATCTCATTAGAAAAAAGTCAATATGACAGCAGTGCATTTGACTGAATCAATCAATGTGATGACCCACAGTGACTTACTGTCCAAGCAGCCGAGTGACTTCCTCCGTTCTGACCATGTGATGATGTTGTTGCCGGGGCAACCCGTCTCTGCTTCCTCCCGTTCCCATTTTTCCCATTTTGGGAAGTCTTCCTCTCTTTCCCCTCTCCCGGCTCTGATTGGCCAATCCTAGTATTGGGCTGACCAATCAGAGCCAAGGCATGGTCTAGTTCCACTTGTTGCTTAGCAACAAGTTTCTGCAACGATTCGTTCTCCTCATGTACCCGTAAGACCTCAAGGTTCCTCTCGAGGCTGGTGCTGGTAACAGGAGGCTCATAGTTTCGAGGTGTTGGCTGCATCGGCTGCAAACTCGAGTTCAATGATGAATCCAGGCTACGATAGAGGTCAGTGCGCGGCTGGACAACCGGTGGTTGCAGCCCAACGCGGATACTGGAGGTCTTGATAGGGGAGACGCTGACTCCATACGCAGGCGCGGCACCGTCCGATCGCAACTGTGATGGGAGGAACTCGTACTCTAGCGGCGGGCGGTGGATAGAGTCGTACAGATGCTCCCCACTAACGTCACCAGCAGGGACATTTCGCTGGTACCCCGTTAGAGGGCTCCGAAACATGGAGTAGCGACCGGATACCATCCCAGGTAGGTAGCTATCGTCCAAGGAGCCCGCATCAAACGGCAGAGGGACGGTCCCATGCCTGAAGGAACCAGAGTCATCCAGCGCTCGTGGCTGCTCACCCATCGTACCTCCAGGGTGGGGTGCATTCCTGCCTAGAACCTCACCATTACCCGCCACAGGGGGCGCTGCAGGGATCGACGTCGAGCTGAGCGCAAACGCGTCATCGAGAATTCTGTTGATCCGCTTCCTCTCCTCGACCCACTGTCTCCTTAGACGCACCTCTCGCTCTTTCTTCTCCGCAATTTCTCTCGCCTCCTCCTAGAAAAGAGAAACACGTCTAACAATAAACAAGGCAGCTCTTTAACCACTTGTGTGTAGAATGATAGATGGCTTTTCTTACCAATAGTCTTCAAGCACTCAAGCCGGCACGTTTATATTCTTATACTATGTGGTACATTGGCAGCTTTTAGTAGGACCCCTGTAATTTAATGACAAGTGAATGAATTGTGATCACTTCCTCATAAATCTAGCTGGGGTTTGTTCTTACCTGAGACTGGGAGACTGAAGACAGAGGACCGGTAGTAGGTTGTGGTGGACCTCGCTTTAAGATGTCCTCAATCTCCTTCTTGATTGTCTCGTGATCAGCATGTTGGGGTGTCTGTGTCAAGAAACGAGGTGCAGTTCCTCAGATAATTTCTTTGTTTCTTTCAAGCATTTTACTATGAGATACTGCAATCACAACTTTGCCTACAGCTTATGAAAGACCTTTAATTGGTTGTGAGCCACATTTTTTTTTAAAAGTTAAGACCCACAATTCACATAAAGTAGGAGGTTATCTGGCACAAAGGCTTACAGGAAATAAGGGAGGACGAAGGTGCGGGGAGGAGAGCAAGACATAACTCCCACTTTGTAGCAGAAGCATGTAAAATAGGGGGAGGAGAAAAAATACAAGAAAGTAGATAGAAATCAAGAAGAACAATCAAAACAAGACAGGAGAGGAAAAAAGGGGTTTTAAAAAAAAGAAAAATATATATTATTGATGTGAAATACACAAAAGTCCCATGGAGTACTTTCCCAACAAATAGAGACAGCACAGCACATGGAATATCCTTAACATGCTACGGTCAAATTCTTACACAGGTAATAGCCATAAATCCACCTGACTTACCGAGGACTCCAGAGGGCGGGCTTGCATGAGTCTGACTGGAGCTTCTTCAACACTTTTCTTCTTCTGTCAAAAGAAGAAAACAGATCACCCACAAGATCATTACAACAACTGTGCATTTCCCATAGGTGTAATTACACAACAAAAATTCCTTTTCATTACCATGTGTTGCAGGTAAAACTTGGTTTACAAGAAAAAAAACTTAATAAGATAAATGATACTTTGGGGTTAACTTTAAATCTCGTTCTTCTTTTGATGAAATTTTACAGATATTGATTTTAAGAAGATGATAGTTCAAAGACTCTTTTTGAAATTGTATAAAAGGTACACTGCAGTACTATTTAAAAATCTCCCATTTTTACAATCACTTTTCACACACATCAATGTTTCAGAGAAACCTTATTTAAGTTTGCAATGCACATGGTTTCAGAGTAAAGATTACTGAACCTGACATATAACCATTATAGCAATAGTTGCCCAGGCAAACAATACAAAGAATACAAATAAAGAGATATTGACTATACTTTAAAAAAAAACACTGGAAAGATAAATTGACCAAGAGTAGTGAATGACTAATACACTAATGATAACAATTAAAATGAAGAAATAGCAAATAGAATGATAAAGGGAAAAGGGGGTGATGAAGGGTCACAAGATGTGTAAATGAGAGAAAGAGAGAGAGAGTGAGAGACAGACAGACAGGATGATAAAGAATGTCAGCTCAGGTGCTAATATTATACATTTATACAGACAGACAGAAGGGAAGATAAAGAATGTCAGCTAAGGAGCTAATAGTATACATTCATACTGACAGACAGACACACACACAAACCTTTACCTTAGGTTTCCACCGATCAGCTTTAGACATCTGCAGTCGCCTGATATCAGAAACATAATATAAGCCATCAGGAACTATCAAATCAATCAAATGAATTACTCTCTAAATATTATAAAAATGGCAACTCTATAATAGAAATCAGCACTTGTATTCAGAGTGTGTTGTACTGGTGTGCCTATGTGATATAATTTTCATTTTGAGACATAATCAACAAAGTGAAGTCACCAATGTGATTCATGTGAAACATTTTCGCTCCAACAACAAATATATCACATATATGAACAAATTAATAAAATCAATTGCAATCACTTCAAATTTGAGTTTGACATCTTTTTTAGTCTCCCACAAATTAGAAACCTAATTTTGGAAATGACAACTTCATTATGATCAATCAAATGTTTACATGCTACTTCCACATTAAAGGAGAAGTTAAACACTCAAATTCTATAGAGCAGAATTCTATGTCAACAGAGTAGGGAATAATTCTGACTTTTACCCTCACCTGGCAGTCGGATTCTTAACTCCTCCCCTGTCATCCCCAACCAGAACAGCATCAATCTACAACAACAAAAAACAGTGATTGATCGTAACTTGACTTGCAATCTATATCAATCATGACACTGTATATTAAGGACAGGGGATCTGACTTATGATCCATTCAGATCAATTGCAACTCTTTACGCGATGGGGCCTTGCAGGACAAAACTATTTGATAAGTCACAGCAACACTGGCAACAACTTTTTCCAAAGCCTGAAATCACATAAAAAGCTTGAAATATGGGCAAAAACATGTCGGGCCCAGACCTTCACCCAGGGTCCTGCGAATAACATGTGGTGAATCCCTGATAAGGGTTGTTCTCTAGGGTGCCAGACGTTGCCATGGTTACAAAGAGCTTGACATAGGAATTCAGTCCTCTGGCCAACACAATACCAAGACATCTCTTGATAGATACTTCTTGAACATCTCTTGAAGTCACGTGAAGAAATCATCTCAAAGTGATGATCATCACGTAAATCAAACAAGAGAGGCGCCTGTGATGATAGCAGAACACTTGTGGAAAATTAACGTCCAGTAATTTATACCTCTAGTATCAACTCCATATACACAAACAACAGTATTTATTCGAATAAGTATCTGAACTTCACTTGAAAAGAAATTAATACCTCCTTCTGCAAGTGCTCCGCACGGAGTTGTTCTTGAAGTTTCTTCTCTTTCCTCCGCTTTTTCTTCTGCTTCTCCTTAGCGATGTCTTTCTTCAACTCGTCGATGTCTTTGTCTATGTGGGTCGTGTACCAAGACTGTTGGCACAATAATATAAAACACAAAGAAATATGGCTACTCTGAAATGCATAGGAAATATAAGTAAGTATATAACTAATCAAAATTGATTCTTGATGGATTAATGACTTAGACATTTTATTGGCCTCCTTTACAAACAAAGAAATACAGAAAGCAGACGAAGCATAAAAACCCTCAGGAATGCCAGCTTTCTCTATCTACCGAAACTACAGGAGGAAGAAGAAAACTAAGCCAAATTAATTCATGGAGAAGGTAATGAAATAACAGTAAACATGAAGTATATCAAACAAAAAAATAAAGAGCGTCTAACCTTTGGCACACCAGCTTTCCTCATGAGTCTGAGCTGCTCGCAGCTGACTTCGCTCTCTGTCTCAGAGTAGGTCACCAGAGGGCGTTCTCTCAGCGGGGGAAGCCTCTCGACCTCTGGGTAGATGGAGCCTTGGTGGATGCGGGCGGAGCTCTTTGCCTTCTTCTTGGGCTTGGTAGCATGCGCATCAACATGACTGAAGAGCTGCTCCTATGAGCAAAGGAACAGCCAAAATATAAAAGACACATTTTAATTTAATGTTGTCATTATAACTGTGTGCCACTCTTGCATTTGTGTATACATAAGACACAAACATCTCACCAAACAGCAATTTAGCTGGCTTTTAACACGTTCTTTAGTGAACGAACACCTTCACGTGCTGGCTTTTTTCCACTCAGATAATAAGCAGCATGACTCCCGCATTATCTGCAGTATGGACACGAGACGACAGGCTACATAATTAGGCCACAGCCATTTGGTTCCATGGTAAATGTTTACATTGTAACTGGACCAGGGTTCATAAAACTAACAAAGCTGTTTCAGTTACCCGCTTCATATCAGATACCCACTCGTCTATACCCCGGCTGTCCTGCAGGTCTTCAGTGTAACAGCGTTTCCTGCGCCTCGCGTCATTACTGTTCACCACGTACAGAACCTCAAGGTTATTGGAGAGAGTCTTAGAAAAATCTGAGCTTATAATGTTAGGTAAAGGGGTAAAGGGTTGAAGCCAATTTCCATTTAGGCTTAAGGAATATTTGCAATAAATTGGAGCCATTTATAACACAGAATATTGCCAGAATATCACTCTCCTCCTCGCTAACCTAGTTCTCACTTATGTACCCTTCAAGTTGTTGTTGAATGCTCTTTTGTGTTAAAATCTACTGGCTGTTTCTCCATCATGCATCTCCATGCAGCAGGTTCTAGAATTGAGTGAAATAAATCTCGAGAGTTCAGCTGATTTACCTCATCGCTGATGTAACCCCTTCTTGCATACTCCTTGGTGGAGGCTTTTGCTTTCTTGCTTCGCTTCTTCTTCTTAGTCGATGAAACTCCTTGATCTTTTGATCTACAATCAATAATAGAATTATCATGTACAGTGGGTAGCAGACTGTGGAAATCAATCAAGATACTTGTAAGAAAATTTGAAAGTGATAAAAAGATATTTTAAATGAATGGTTTTATCAAAGAAGAACATAGATTATTATCAAGTAAGAGAAACAAGGTGAAAGAGGGATAAAAGTACATAACCAAATGGATATTTGGAATATTAACAAAGGTTAAAGATTATGGCATTTTTTAAAAAGAAATTCACTTAAGGGAAGTATAAAAAAAATTATACAAAATGAATGTTTATACTGATACCGATGAGTTAGGATAAAGGACAAACAAGTTCAAAGAGGTAAAGAAGTAAATCAATATTTGACAATTTAAATGAGTGTTATATGCAGAACTACTCATGATGAAACAATGAGTGGAACATTTGCTACCAAAGCTCTAAAGAAATAAGGAGGGATAGGAAATATTCTAAATTAATATTCATGCATACATTTCTAGTCTGGAAAAGAGAGAATGAGGAAAAAAACATTGGAAAAAATTGTCACATACATAACAAAGAACTGAAATTATGGAATGGTGAGTGAAAAAATTCTCCACAAAGCGAAATAAAGAAAAGAAACATTACCTTCCATTCTCATCTGGTCTGGCTGCACTACCATTAACTCCTTGCATCTTGCTGCTCGGCTCAGCAAATGTCGTTTCCATGACAACCTTTGTTGTAACTGGTTCCGCATCGACTCTCAGAAAGCCCAGTTCCACCGATGTCGAACGATCCACTTTGGTCTGAGAGAGACAAGCATGCAATAGATACTGCTTGCACAAATGGCTTTGGCTGATTTCCCAGGGGGGTCTTAAAACTATTGGATATTTTTCTCCATCAACTCCATCTCTGTTAATGTTTCATTAACTAGTTGTGCCTTT
Source organism: Arbacia lixula (assembly GCA_963669155.1). NCBI lineage: Eukaryota > Metazoa > Echinodermata > Echinoidea > Arbacioida > Arbaciidae > Arbacia > Arbacia lixula. Next base: position 13,163,591 of record OZ022592.1, on the reverse strand, counting down.
TGGAGGCACATTTGCACTGGTAATACACACCATTCCCATAGGTCAGCATGGAGTCTAGCAGAGAAGGAGTTAACTCTGTATGCTGCATTGATGCCTTTTTGCACCAGAGCTGCATTCCATTTCCTTATGGCACTATTGAGTCTGGCAAAGAAGGGTTATTGTGTGTTGCTTCACCACATATGCAGGTAGGAACTGCCACAAATTAATTCTTAGTTTTACATGTTTTAAAATCCTCTCAATTATATAAGCTTTTGTATGATAGAGTCTGGATGAGAATACTGTACAAAGAAATTAATAAAAACACTGGAGAAGAATAGTATCCTCAATATCTTAGTCCCAGACCTTTACCAAGAGTGAGGTACTGCAAATGTACAGGTTTACACTATTCTTTTTCATTGTTTTTATTTATTGGTTCTTATTGCCATCTCCATTTTTGGCCCCATCCATACACCATCCCAAAACATAATATATCTTCCACTTGCTGATTGTGAAAAGTATGGGTGAAATATATGACACATAACTAAAGCAGTACAGGAGTGGAAATGGGGATACTTTAAGTAAATGACAAAACAGCAGTAAAACAGATAAAAGAAAATATCAAAGAAATACCACATGACCAAAAGGGACCAAAAATCAATTCAGAAGATAAGATTTAGAAAGTAGCCAATTATGTGTATTTCATTAAGTTGTGTTCCATTGATATTCTCAAATATCCATATTATGTACTGAGTGACACATCACGCATTTTCTATTGTTTACTCATTTAATGCATTACAAATCACGCTGACACTAAATCAATCATATTAAATCAAATCAAATCATATTATGCAGACTTTCTCATACATCTTTTCTGGGTCCTGTCTTATAAAAATCTGCAATTGATGCAACTTGACTTGTGCTTGATATCAATCATAAGTCTGTAACTAACACAGGGCTGAGACATGCTGAGATAAGCACATGGAACAAGAAAATGGAATAGGCTTTAAGGGAGTATACTGTACTGGGAAGACAAAAAGGCCTTCAAAAGGTGATTGTGAGCAATCTTCTTGCCAATGGTATTAAATCCACATATTGTCCATTTTAGAAACTTGCTGAAAGTTATTTGCTCTGATATGATCCACATTTGGAAAAATTAGTGATTTAATCACAAATCCTCAAAATGTTCAGCCCGATAATTTGAGAATTTGTGATTAAATCACTAATTACTCCAAATGTGAATACTTTTCTGGCAAATAACTTTAAGCAGGTTTCTAAAATGGACAATTCATGAATTTAAGACCATTGGCAAGAAGATTGCTCACGATCACCTTTTGAAGGCCTGTTCGTCTTCCCAGTAAGGTATACTCCCTTTAATATATAGATAGATATACATCAGAGATAGGGGACAGGACTTGTGATTGAATAAAGAAGAACATGAGTAAGTCAAACAAAATTTAAAAAGGATGAGATATTAGGAATAGAGTAAGCATACCAGACTCTTGACAACAGTCTTCTTGTAGCAGCAGAAGTAGTAGATGAGGATGAAGATAAGGATGATGAGCAGGAGACACGCCAGAGCAATAATGAGATACCACCACCAGGCCAGGCCAGGGGAACCAGCTGTCTGGTAGAGGACCACGCCCGGTGATACCACCTGCAGAATGGACGATAGCAATCAATAGCAAATTAGATCCAATGGCGACCAGTGGGAACCATTAGCCAATCTGGGTCAATTGGGACCGGTAGCAAATCAATTTCAATCGAGACCATTAACCAAATGGTTTGAATTGGAACCAAGTGAGATCAGTTGGGACCATTAGCCAATTGCATTCACTAGGGACCAACCGTTCCACTTTGCATGTACTTTCCAGTTGCCAATTGGTATTCAATTGGGTTTTAATCAAAATCTTCAATTGGAATCTTCAATTGATATATTCAATTGGGATTACACTGGAATATTGTCCTGGGCAGCCAAATATTTTTGCAGGTAATTTGAATATTTTTTTGCAGTTAGTGCAATCGATATCATGCTACAATATATATTACTTTTGTTAACGCGCAATTTACAGAGACTATGTATTCAGGGGCTGACTTTTATCCAATCAAATACAATTAAGCCACACCCCTTGGTTACTGCATTTCCATGGCAAATGTTGAAATCCTAACTAGACCAGGGTTCACGAAGCCAAAAATCTAACCGTGAGCAGCAGTTAACTTCATGACCCCAGAGTGGTTCTTGAAAGTCACAAATAGAAAACCCTTGTGAAAATAACACCTTATACACTTTATTCTCGAAACCTTCTCTAAAAGTAGATACAAATTTATTGAGAACATGTGTTTTTACAAAAGCGAACAAATGAAAAAGTGTACTCTACCTTTTCAAGAAGAAAAAAAAATATCCAAATATAATGTACAGGAGAATATAATTCTCTACCAAATCTGGGAAAGTTCATTCTACTATAAATATACAATAAATATTATATTCAAAAATCTTTATCACATGATTACCTGATATCCCAGAAATCCCTCCAGTTCCTGTAGAGTGAACTGTTGGTATGGCAACAAAGCCACGCCCCCTGCCACCACCTTGCCTTCATCCAAGACGTAAAAGACTACATCCATTTCTTCTCCGGTGGAGTCTGGACGGTCCACTGATTCCAGCTGTTGGTGGTAAGATTGAGGACAACAAACTGGTCAGTATTTGGATTTAAAATTGTTGTATGGCCATCATTCCCATTATTATTTGATCTTTTAATTGAAAGGATGAAGGGGCTCTTAATCTTCTTTAATCCCCTCAGGATTAGCTTTGGCAGAAGAATCCTGTTTGCTTTTAAAGATGATATTGCTTTCAGACGATTCCTTCTCATGATCAGGCTAATCCTGAGGGGATTACAGAAGATTAAGAGCCTCTTGATCCTTTCAATTAAATTGGGGCTTTATGAGAATATTCCTTATGAAGAACACATTGTGTTAACCCATAGGTGTATAATACATGTAATAAGTCAATGTGCTTTTCCTTGCTTAGTACTGAATAGATTAATGATCTGACTTACCGCGACCTCCGTCTGGGTGCTGGGATCCGCTGCCCTCCTCTCTCGGAGACGAAAATCAACCTCCAATGGACCTCCTCCATCGTTCCAATCATCATTTCTCCGGTCCCTCCCTCCACCCATCTCTTTCTTTTCCTCCTTCCCTCCATCCGTCTCCCCATCCACCATTCGCAGCGATCGTCTAGCCCTTACTGCTGGCTCATCCAATCGGCTGCTTCCGTTCACATACACAACCTCCAAATCATTTCGAAGCACCTGTTGAAACGTTGCGTTTGATTGGTCGATGGATGTGGGGACCAGCATGGTGACCTTAAGCCAATCAGGGGGGTCGGCTGGGGGGATGGGGTACGGGTAGTCGGGTGTGGTCACTGGTAGGGGGATCACAGGCAGGGGCACGGTCCGCACCTGTAGGAGAGGGACAGAACAATTGTTTGAGCTCTTAAATTCATTTTTTTAGTACGTAACCAAATCCTAATATCTTAATCTTTGTAGTTTATTTGGCAAGAATGCTGTATAACAACATTTCTTTTTGATTTTGTTAAAAGGATGATAATCACTGTAAGACCAGCCTAATTGAAGTCAAATTAACTGAATAAATGACAGGTATTAAGAGCTAGTCCTTACAGCATAGCCCAGTTCTGCACTCATCTCCTCCGTAGACAGAGAACCGTAGACTGCTGCAGCATCCGTTGCTAGGACCCAAGTCTCGTTGTCCCTGACAACAAACATCACAGTCACTTCCTCAGGGTTTTCCTCAGCTCTCGCTAGGGACAGGATCTGAACGAGCAAGACAAATGAACATCCAAAGCACATGAATTTACATTAGGTTGTTCTCACATAGCATATGTATTATCAAGACACATACAATAACAGATTGTGCATCATCCATTGCATTTACACTATTAGATAATCACTTGATAATAATCCCCATATGTGCTAATTTGTGACAGTATCATCATGGTCCGCTCATGAAAAAAAATAATGGTCTTTAGATACATAACCTGACCAACAAAATACAGTCAACTGTAATAATGACTACAAGATAAAAATATATATTTCTAAAAAATTAGCTGAGAAGAATATTATTGTCTTTATTAACCATTTTATCCTTCTAAATGTGATGAAATTGAACTAGCAGGTATCTCTGTGTACATGATCACTATATTCTGTGCTCAAAACCACAACGAGCCGCAGGTTAAGTGCCTGGAATGCTATATGAATCCATGAACAGGTTTTGTGGTAATGGGTTCAACATGTGGAACGTAAAACCCTCGAGAACGATAAGGAGATTCTTACCAGAGTCTCATACTCCTCAGAAGGGTCTGGTGTTTGTCTCCTCACTCGTCGTTTCTTCAAGAACACTCCTTCAGAGACCCTTGGAGCTCCCGCCTCCTTCTGAAAAGTCCATTCCATCTCGGCTGATTCCATATCTGACAATTCGTGATGACCAGTTTGCAACCTCTGCAACTTCAATCGTGCCGGCTTCTTTGGTTTTTCTTTCCGTTTGAATATCCATTCATCGTCATTTGTTTGTGTTTTTATTTCATATTGGTGTTCCAAATCAGCCATTTTCTGGTGATCCTCAGCAGCTTGAGATACATTTTTCCAATCTTTTTCAATATCATCCTTGTGTGCTAACACAGCCCTTCTTAAGTGATCCCCCTGGTGTCGTTTCAAGAATCCCTTCTGCTGGAATATCCACTCCTCCCTATTTGCATGTCTTTCACCTTCATCTGTGTGTTCCAAACCCAGGTAATTCTCCTTAGTTGTTTCAGTTTCCCGCCTCATATCAGATACCCACTCGTCTCTACCCCTGCCGGCATGCAGATCATCAGTGTAACGGCGTCTTCTGCGCCTCGCATCATTACTGTTTGCCAATCCTTCCAAGTACAGAACCTCAAGATTGTTGGAGAGAGTCTCAGAAAAGTCTGAGCTGTCGATGTCTTCCTCGACATCCACTAGAATCTGCACAACAAGTGTGAACTCACTGGACACATTGAGGGTGGTTTCTGTGGTGGTGGGAACAGGTGGGTCGGTAGGTTGGACCACCTGGGATGATGTTGGTACAGCTTCTGTAGAGGTCATGACAGGAGAGGGCGCTACACCATCTGGTGATGAGGAACCTGGATAGCTGGACGCAGAGACTGTGGTCGGCAGAGCAGGTGTTGGAAGTCCACTAGAAGCTTCTGCATATGAAGACGTGACCAGTCCTGGTGAGGATTCCAATGTTGCAGATACAGATCCCAGAGTTAAGAGAAGGGTTCCTGTTGATGACCCAGGGATCAAAGGCACAGACTCTGATGATGATGGCATAACAGTTCTGAAGGAACTCTCCACTGACTCTGTAACGACTGTCTGGATAGTTGACACACTTGAGGGCTCTATCTCTTGGGTTGTTACGTCAAGTGAGCTCAATGATCCTTGACTTTCTTGAACAGTTTGCGATGTAATGAAAACACTTGACATTGTCCCTGATGGCAGCAAAGTGGCAGTAGCTTCCAAGCTGCTTAATGTACTGAGAACATCAGACGAAGGGAGTTGCACTGTTGATGGGAAATCTAATGAAGGTGCAGTGAGCTGAGAAGTGATGAAGCTTGTTAGCGTAGGCTCCATACTCGTTCTGTCTGTGGTAGATAAATCTGCAAAACCACTGGTAGAGGTGAAAAGGAATGTCTCCAAGACAGGTGAGCTACTGATTACCTCATCTACAGAATCAGAGATTGTGTATACACCTGTCACTATGGTTACCAATTCATCAGTAGACAGTGTTACTGTTGTTGGTGATGGTAGGATTGTTGCAACTGAAGTAGGCCCAAAGATGGAACTGGATGCAACACCACTTCCTGATACAGATGTAACAATAAGATTATCTGTGACAATGACGTTGGTTGCTGACACGTATTGTTCTGCTGTAGAAATCAAGAGTTCACTCTCAGGAAGCAATGTTGTGAGGACAGTTGATAAATCATCTGTAGCTATTTGTGTGGACATATCTACAATGGCTGTTGACATGGTTCCTGGTAGAGCTGGTGTAGTGTCAGAAGGCACACTGATAGTTGATCTGTCAATTGAGGAAGATGGTGTCAGGAGCGGCATTGATATTTCAATACTGGAAGTGCTTCTCAACACTGATGACACCGTCTCTATCTCAGTGACAGATACTGGAACGGTCTCGTACTCCCCACTTGACCACACAGTAGCCAGACTGCTAGCACCAACAGTGAGAATTTCAGTGATTTCTGCAAAGCTGCTTTGGACGATAACATCTTGACTGGATGACATTGTCATGGAAACTGTTGACTCAATGATCTCACTGATAGAAACTTCAGTGATAACAACTTCTTCGGTTGTAGCAGGGATATATTCTTCAGAGATACTCATACTGGGTAGACTTAGTAAAGCTGTGCTAGAATAGGCCTCCAAGGAAGATATATCGAGGCGAGGTGTCTCTGTGAATGACGAGGGCACCCAAGTAGTGATTGGGGTACTTGGGAATAGTGATGATGGTAGGATGGTGAGAGTGGCCATGGTTGGTGCTGCAAAAGAATCACTGATGATCAAGGTGCTGTACTCTGTGTAGTAGCCACGCGAGTCTGACACAGACCCATACTGTCCAGACGGTCGCGCAGACATGGACTCTTGAAAGAGTGATGTCTGCATGCTCTCTAAGGTCATGCCTGATGGGCTCACAGGGAGAGAGAGGAAGTCTGTGGATGTAACATACACAGTCCCAGTATCTATAATGGGTTGAAAGCTGGATGTCTGTGTGTCCACAGGGCTGACAGATCCTTCAGGTAATGGAAGCATCACACTTGACAACTCAAATAGTGCCGATGAATACAACGCCTCACTTGATACGGGCGGAGGAATTCCTGTGACCAAGGTGGTACTAGCAAGCACTGGGAGATGGGTTGTGGGTGATAGGAATTCTTCACTTGCTGTGATAGTATCTATACCATAATCCTCTGTAGATACATACTCATAAATTTCTGTAGTTAACACTTCAAATACATCCGTCCAAGACACACTGATATCTGATAACTGGGACTGGAATTCTACTGGTGATGTTTGTGAGGGTTGTAATACAAGAGTGGAATCTGGCAGGACAGAAGTATGACTACCGGTTGGTCCAAAAGATGTGAATAGGATTACAGACTGTATCATACTTGAATCAGGTAGTGCAATGACAGTTGATACCTCAGGCAAAAACGGTATGGAATCTGTGGCTGTGACCAAGTCTGATGCACTTGGCAAGACATCACTTTGAAGTGTATACATTTCCGTTACTGTGGAAAACATGAACGACGGAGGAGGAACTTCACTGCTTAGATAAGGCATTAATGAAGAGGGTTCTAGTGTTGGTTCCAAGACTGTTGATGTAATTACAGTCTGCACTATACTTGAATCAGCTGGTGCAATGAGAGTAGATACCTCAGGCAACAATGGTTTGGATTCTGTTACAGTGACTAAGTCTGACACACTTGGCAAGACATCACTTTGAAGTGTATACATTTCTGTCACTGTGGAAAACACAAAGGATGGAGGAGGTACTTCACTGCTTAGAGAAGGCATAAATGTAGAAGGCTCTAGTGTTGGTTCCAGAACTGTAGATGTGATCACAGATAGGTCTATACTCGATACAGCAGATGCAATGAGAGTTGATACCTCAGGCAAAAATGGTATGGAATCTGTGGCTGTGACCAAGTCTGATGCACTTGGCAAGACATCACTTTGAAGTGTATACATTTCCGTTACTGTGGAAAACATGAACGACGGAGGAGGAACTTCACTGCTTATATAAGGCATTAATGAAGAGGGTTCTAGTGTTGGTTCCAAGAATGTTGATGTAATTACAGTCTGCACTATACTTGAATCAGCTGGAGCAATGAGAGTTGATACCTCAGGCAAGAATGGTATGGATTCTGTGGCTATGACCAAGTCTGATGCACTTGGCAAGACACTGATTTGAAGTGTATACATTTCCGTCACTGTTGAAAACACAAACGATGGAGGAGGAACTCCACTGCTTAGAGAAGGCATAAATGTAGAAGGCTCTAGTGTTGGTTCCAGAACTGTAGATGTTATCACAGATAGGTCTATACTCGATACAGCAGATGCAATGAGAGTTGATACCTCAGGCGAGAATGGTATGGATTCTGTTACTGTGACCAAGTTTGTTGCACTTGGCAAGAAATCGCTTTGAAGTGTATACATTTCCGTCACTGTGGAAAACATGAATGATGGAGGTGGAACTTCACTGCTTAGGGAAGGAATCAATGTAGAACGCTCTAGTGTTTGTTCCAGGACTGTTGATGTGATCACAGATAGGTCTATACTTGATACAGCAGGTGCAATGACAGTTGATACCTCAGGCAAGAATGGTATGGATTCTGTTACTGTAACCAAGTCTGTTGCACTTGGCAAGGCCCCACTCTGAAGTGTATACATTTCCGTCACTGTTGAAAACACAAACGATTGAGGCGATGTTTCCAAAAGTGTAGGATTGATCACAGATGGTTCTGTACTTGACTCTAGTGGTGTAAGAAGACTTGATACCTCAGTCAAGAATGTACTGGATTCTGCTGGCAAAAGCACCTGTGTTGCTATTTTAATTGTACTTTCAATACTTGCATCAACCGTAGAAACTTCTGATACAGTTGAAAATAGGAATGACGGAGACAGAACTGAACTGCTAGCAAAGGGAATTAATGTTGAAGGTATGATTTCACCACCTGTAGTTGACCATGTTTGTATGGTCTCTGTCCATGCTTCAGTACTAAAGACATCCTTGGTAGACAAATCAGATGGCCCAAGACCTGTGGTCTCGCTTGAGGTTTGAAAGAGCGGTAAACTCAGGTCAGGAGTGGGAGAAAGAAAGATCTCAGAGGTTACCACTACAGTGTCAACAATCAGTGAGCTTTCAGATGGAGCGGAGGGAGATACTGGTGATGTAGTGGGACCAAATTTTGAACATGGGCATGGAGGAAGGGAAGGCGGGGGACCTGTACAAGTGCACTGCATGGACGAACTTAATATTGATGAAATACAGAGTGTGCTGGTGACGAATATTTCAGAGGTTTCCACGCTCATTGAGTCAGACAGACTGGGCGAAGTAACAGAAGCGGACTGGTCAAGAGTTTGGTCACTGGTAAACCGACTGGACATGACTGTTCCAGAGGGAGAAGGAAGGATGTCATAGACTGTGGTGGACACCAAGACAGTGGACAGCAGTTCAGGGTCAGCACCTGTTGATGACAAGGGAACAGGAGTAGCAATCATCTCGCTGCTTTGGAGTGTGAGAGCGTCAAATACGGTTGTAACTTCCAGGATGGTACTCTGCGATATCAAAGCAGGTGTTCCTTCTTGTGAAGACCTTTCTAATCCAACAGTCCCACTTGGAGTCACTGCAGTGTCTAACATCATTGATGTCAGCCACATCGTTTCTGAGTCAACTATCAGAGTAGGTGAATCATACTGTTCTGACAGTACAGAGGTCACATAGAGGTCACTTGTAAATGCTCCAGTCTCAGAAGGAGTAGGGATAAGTGATTCCTGAATTGGTCTTCTTGTGGAGCCAATTATTTCAGAGGTACTTCCTGTCGACAACAGAGGACTGATAATAAGCTCAGAGAGTACAGAAGTCACATAGACATCACTTGTAAATGCTGCAGTGTCCGTGTTCAAAATGTCACTGGTGACGCTTGGTGTGGCTGGTACTGCTGTGCCTCTGGGGGGCAGCGCAGGAGTACTGCTCTGGAGGGACTCAGAGATGACGTCACCTGATGGAGCAGGTGTTGGAAGAAGTGCGGGGAGGGTGATCAATTCTGTTACCGTGGCAATGGAAGACACAATGCTTCCATCTGGCACTTGAGATACACTATCAATCAAACTTGTCTCCCAGATATCAGTGCGTAATGTTCCCCTTTCCTGCATGGATGTCATTGAAGGAAGGATTTGAGTGGACGATCCCAATACGTCAAAAACACTTGTTATTTCAGTGGTGTAAATGGCTGGAATACTTTCCTGACCACCTCCCGTGAACAGAGACGAATCTAGCTCCATTGATGTCTGGAAGGTGACAAGAGACTCTGTGATGATAGATGTCTGGAGGATATCTGGTGGGGAGATGGTGGGAGTCACCTGAGCAGGTGGAAGACTAGGCATTCTAGTTGATGGCACCAATGCAGTAGCACTCGGAGGCAAGTTAATACTTTCTGACTGTTGGAAGAGTGGTGATGGACTGATGGTAGAGCCTTCAGACACGGTGATAACAGTCCACTCGACTTCACTCCATTCTGTCACATATTTTGTTCTTTGGCTCACAACGGAAGGGCTTGGTTGCAGCGAGTTCATGTCTCCCGCGCTGCTTGTCAAAGGATCACTTCCTGCCGTAGCAACACTCTCACTCGCTAAGGGAGTCTGAGGCTCATTTGAGAAGTCTCCTCTAAACGATAATGTGCTGGTTGCTAGAATATCAAATGATGTGAACACTTCCGTTGAGACTATTGTTCCTTCATCATAAGTTCTTGTAGGTGCTGCGGACGGAGTCACGAGCTGTGAGTTCACACTTGCAGTACTATCCCTATCTTCAAAGATGGTTGTGATATATTGCTCGCTGATAGCTGCTGTGCTTGTTGCTAGGATATCCTTTGGTGTGGATGCCCTATCAAGGGGCTTGGTTTCCATGGAGACAGGGGTCAATTCTCCCATAGAGCTGGAATCCACATATGTGGGCTCCACCTATAACAAAATGAAAAAATAAAACAAATTTTTTAACCCAATATTTACTGTAATAAAACATGTCTAATAAAAGACAGAGGGTAAACAATTAAAGGAAGAAAATGAGAGCATTGTTTGTCCAAATGCATTTAATTGTCATTTACCCCAAATCTTAAACACAAACTTCAAAGCATTTTTTCAAATTTCTATGTTGTAATCCTTCATGAAGCAGATTAAATGCTGCTCTGTGGGATTTATGTGTATAACTTTAGCAAAAAATGAATGCATACAAGTTCCACATCAAGGCACCATAATGTCATGGTCTAATAGCAACTCAGCCAATTCCATATTTTTTTTACAGTATAAGATGTATCTTGCAATAAGTGACACAATGATGGTAAGTCTTGTGGTAAACATTGTGTCTTTTAACCTGTTCTCCATTTAATCTGCTCAGACACTGATAAAGGCAACTTGTATGTCATCTGATGTAGGGACTGTATAGATTACAAGCTATTAAAAAACTTCAAATTATATTAAGGGTGCTTTTAAGTCACACCCCTTTGGTTACTAAGTTCCATCGCAAATGTTTATATCCTTACTGGACCAGAGTTCACAATACCTGAATATCTAACCCCGAGCAACAGGTTGAATGACCAGTAGTTTATACAATGTGTGTGCTGTTTACAAAGTCTATACCACAACATCTGATTCCTGAATGTATTAATTAGCTTCATACAAGGTAGGCCTATGCCCTTTTTTGGTAATGCATGCACTCAATGTAATATGAATATTGCCTATTTGTATTTTGCTTTTCATTCAACTCTGTCATACTAATATATTTGTATGTTTCCTGTTGTGATCATGATTGATATAGTTTGGGAAAATATCTTTCTTCTTTCATGCGAAAATGCAAGCCATCGTTCTGATCACATTTGCAGTTCTAGTCTGTCATCAATGTTAATGTTTTAATATCATAGATTGTTTTGTATGAATTGACAATGATGACCCTGAGTTGGAACATGAACTTTGAATATTGAAACATCAATACATATACTTTGCCCAATATTATAATACATTGTATTTTCTGAAACCAGGAAAAAAATCTAGGTGATTTTCTCCAGAACTAGACGCTTCATTTCAACACATTGTTATCACCCTTAGTAATTTGTCCCCTCTGTCATGAAAAAGGAACTACAGATGATTTCTGGATCTCTGACACTTTGATTAATGAAGTTCTTATCACGCCCAAAGTCTGGTATTCTCTAAATAAATATTTACAGTGTTAGTTGTTTGGTAGCCATGGATCAAACAATAGACTTGGAGAACAGAAGTTTTGTGAGGCACCAACACTATCAGACCATTGTGTTCAAAATGTACAGCTACTCCTATTGCAGATGTATCTAAACAGTAAGTATATCATACAAATACACAAATTAGCTGGCTAGAAGACTATAAATAGATTAGAATACATTGGATCTAGCTGGCATGTAGAAAACATCATGAAGATATTTATATCTATTAGGGAAAAGGCAAGCAAAGTTCCACATTCAATAATTTCAAGGAATTATGATGCTTGTATTCTGGTTTCTCCTTCCTTTTTTACCTTTTAACATGCCATGAGGGCATTGCATCATCAGCAATCAACACAAATCCATGGTGCAAAATTTAATTTGGCACAGAAAGGGTATACATATTTGGAAATTGAAATTACGTTGAAAATGCTCTGAGCAGACTTTATAATAATTGCTCTTGCTTTGCTACACTGGTCAATAAGAGCATGCTTATATCCACTTTCCTAGGATTTAAATAAATTACTATTTATTCAGCAGAGATTGTATGGTGTGAGATGTGTGACATCACTTTACATATTTTACAAGACAGGGTGTCCCATTTGCATAAGTCATGAAACTCAGCAGGAAAGTATACTCTAAGGACAACATGTATGAAATCTCACAGTCATGACCTCACAAACTTCTTCTGGAAAAAAGAATACCTATTCTTGTTTAAACTTGAAACGCACCGACCATAGTCTACATTCATAATCGTATTGTCCCTGTCAGCCCGGGATGAAGGCATTCTCCCGTTGAGCACATGCACCGCTAATGATAGACAGTCCAACTTACTAACCAGTGGACTTTTACTCACCATGTCAGAGTCTAGTATTGTTGCTACGACTGTTGTTTCGAGAGTTGTTACCATGGTAGCAGCACTGCTGACATCACCTGAAAATACGCACATAAAAACAAGTTTAAAATCACGAAAATCTGAAGATGAATTCTACAAATCAATTGTGCAAATCAATTCTATAAATCAACAATTTTTAATGTGCACCTATTTCTTCTCCCTTTTGTTGAATTACTCCCACAATGTTGATGAAAACAAAGGCTATTATTGTGTTGTTTTGAAGCTCGTGATGCTAACACAACAACATAAGTAAGACCCCCTTAAGGAAAATAGCACAACTTTTTATCGAAGAGGTTTGGGGCAAAGTAATTTGACAGGATTGTTCCCTGACTTATTGAGTAACTTATGTGCCAAAATCACATTAATCCAATTAGTCGTGCATGAGAAGGCAAATTCTAAAGGCAAAAATGTCACATTTCAAAAGTCATGAGGGTAATTTTGGGATTCTGTCATGAATTTTTGATGAATTCCATTTCTGGTGCATAATTAATGTCCTCTCTATGTGTATCATCCATCTCTTGATGCACTAACACCTATCCCGACACTTAACCCATTGTTCTGGTTGAGTGAGCACCGTTTAACAAATACTCATCCCTCTTGAGTTTGAAACTTTTAAAAACCTTTTATTTTGGTGAACAAAATAAAACACATATTTTGACAAATCTGTTACATGACCTGTTATGTAAACATAAGAAGTCATTTTCGTGTCCTGTTTGAGTGAAAACACTTTGAAAATTGCACAAGAAATGCCAAAATGTATTGTTAAAACGGCATGAACAATTATCCTTGTGACTTTTGAAAAGTGACATTTTTGCCTTTAAAATTTGCCCACTCATGCGTGACCAATTGGATGAATGTGATTTTCACACAGAAGTTAGTCAATAAGGTAAGGAACAATCCTGCCAAATTGTTGTGCCCAAAACCTCTTTGATAAAAAGCTATGCTATTTTGCTCAGGGGGGGCTTACTTTTTTGTTCTGTTTATAAACACACACACACACACACACACATAATACCTACACAACAATGATCAGACATTATCATAAGTACAAACACGCACATACACGAAACACAAACAAATACACACAAACATTCACACACAAACAGGATTCCACACATGCCTGCACGTACATGAACATACACACAAACAATTATACCTGATCAATTAAAGTGTCTTTTATCTGTTGGTCTTGGCAATGAGTGCTTAATTACACCTACTTAATAAACATCTTAGATCAACATTGCTGGTCAATATTAGGTAATTACTAATCACGTACTACCAATACTGTAGATAGCACTTCACAAACCTTGCACTTGATTAACAAGTAGTCATTGATACTTAACCCTTTGGATGGGCATTGTGATAATACACGATATGAAACTTTGTTTTGCTCTCACTCTACAGAGTATTAAGACTTATTGAGCCATCTTCTAGAAAAATATTCAGAGAAAGATAAGCAAGGCAGAACATGCAGTGACTTGAACTTGTGATCCACTGCTTACCAGGCAGTGACACTTACCACCAGGCTACCACTTGGCTTTATATGATAATGACAGGATACTTGGGAACAAGTTCACAAAATCCTCCATTTCTCTTGCTTATGTGTATTCATGAGTCACCACTAGTAGAGGTGTATATTCAAAGAGTTAGATATTTTGCAGAGAGAAAATAGATGATTCTTATTCTTATTCTTGGAATTATGAACCAACTTGCAATAATAAAGTATAAGGCTCCTTTTCTTATCAAGGGATTATAGCAATCAATATCATTCCCCCTAAAGTCACTTTCCAGATGTAATATTCAGAGGGAATTTCTGACACAGTATTTTCTTCCATTTTCTGTGTTTTTTACACAAGTAAATTTGTTTTGACCTGCAAAAGCTGATAAGTTTACCAACCAGACAGAGCATTCATTGATGATTTATGACAGGCCACATCCAATACAGGTTGCCATTCACTCATGCACCACTTCAATATAGCCTAGCACAGAAGCTACAATTTATTGCTTTATGACAGGGATTCCCTCTAATAAAATATTCTCTCTTCCAGACTGTTGGACAAATCCACGGCTACCCTTTTATTATCATTATCCTGAATATCGCACAAACAACACAATAGCAAACCATACCTACATTTTATCTGCGTATCTGCGGGCTGCCTTTTTTCCACTTAAATAAAAGCATGACTCCCTCGTAATCTGCTGTACACACAAAAGATAACAAGCTATGAATACATTTCATATTCATGTTTTTCTTCTTTGCCTCTGCCTCTTCCTCTTCCTCATCCTCTTTCTCATCTTCCTGTTCCATCCTCTCCTACTAAACGTCATCCTTTTCCACTTCCTGAATGTTCTCTTTCTCCTCTTCCTCCTCATCTCCATCACCCCTTTCCTTCTCAATTTTATTCTGTTTTCTTTTTCTTCTTTCTTATTAGCTTGCCACCATTTATACTTCCTTTAAAGAGAGGGTGCCCCACATGCAGTGGTAATGAAACTCAGCAGGAATCAGCTGTATACCCAAAGATAATGTGTATGAAATCTCACAATCATAGCTTCACAAACATCACAGGAAAGGTGAAAAACTATCACCATTGAAGTTTGAAACACCTCTCTTCATAGCAACAAACAATGGTCTACATTCATAATCCTATTACAACCCTTAGTGTATTGTTCAATGGTGACCCACTGGTCTTAAGGTATCACTGCATGTGTGGTGCGAAAAGCTGTCATGTGCACTATTGCGCACTGCGGTCTTCGGTCGCTAGGTTACAGGAACTGCAAGATTTTTTATGAAGCTCACCTACCCAAAATATACACCACAATACTGTAGCAATCGATATAATTCCATTCAGGCCAGTTTCCATTTTTATAATTAGGAGGGATGTTCTTGCACAGTATTTTCTTCCATTTTCCATGTTTCTTGCAGAAAATGTATTAGTTTAACCTGCGAAAGGGCTACCCCGTTTTTAATTATTTTTGCACTCTTCTCCATTCTGTTGGCTGCATTCTTCACTGGCATTTATTTAGGGAAAGGCAATGTGACTCAGTATTTGAATAATTAGTAGTCATGGCAACTGACATCCAGGGAGGGCAGAACACTTGCAATCCACTGCAGCTGCACACATCTCACTAACATCTGCTTACTCGTAATTCAATCCAATATTTTGTGCACTTCGCTGTTCTACATCCCGTTCTTTCTTCCCCATTCTCTCTCTCTCTCTCTCTCTCTCTCTCTCTCTCTCTCTGTCTGTCTGTTTGTCTGTCTCTCTCTCTCCCACTTTCTCTCTGTTTCTCTTTCCCTTTGTAGGTTGTCTGTTATAATCAAGAGATCACCTCGTAATGTTGTTACAGTTTTCTTTAGTCATGTTTAATTTTCTTTCTATCTCTCTCTCAAGTCTATCCTAGTTTCCTTCCTAACATCTATTTCATATTCTTGTTCTTCTCTCATCTCCTCTTCTACCTCTTCCTCTTTTCTTTGTTGTCCTTCTCCACATCCTTCTTCATCTTTCTCTTCTCCAGCTATCCTTCACTGGCTTTCTCACTACATCCTACCTTCTCTCTTGACATTCGTTCATTTATGAGCAAAATGTCAGTACATTGGGGTGCATAAAGGTATACATTGCTGACTTGCAAAATGATTGCCATGGCAACCATCATGCATGACAGCTAAAACATGAAACCGCAGTTCACAATTGAGTCTGCAAATGCTAGATCTTCACAAAAAATAGTATCAAGATTGATAGCTGGACAATGTATAGCTCATAGTTCGTAATTGCATTTTCTCTGCCCCTCTCTCTTCCTCTCTACATATCGCCTTTTCTTTCTGACTTCTCTGTACTTGACTCTTTATACCTCTCTCTGTCTCATTCTATTTGTCTCTCATTAGCAATTTTCATGGCCCTTTCTCTTTGTGTAATTCTATGTGTATGTCTTTTTCTCCTTTCTTACTATTCCTCGTCTTACCTTTTAACATTTTTTCATTATATCATTCTCTCTCTCTCTCTCTTGTTTTACTTCTATCACCACCCCCCCCCCCTCCACCTCTTTTCTACCTCTCACACACTCTATCCCATTCTCTCTCTCTCTCTCTCTGCCTCTCCCTCTCTCTCTCTCTCTCTCTCTCTCTCTCTCTCTCTTTCTCTCCCTCTCTCTCTCTCTCTCTCTCTCTCTCTCTCTCCCTCCTCTCTCTTTCTCTGTCTCTCTCTATTTCTTTATTTTTTCTCTCTTTCTTTACACCTCCCCTATCTCTCTCCCTCCCTCCCCCCATATCTCTCTCTCTCTCTCTCTCTCTCTATTTCCATCCATCTATCCCCTAGCTCTCTCCTTACTGTTTTCATTGGATGCTATTTCTGCCGGTCCAAGGCTAGTTGTTCTAGCTAAGAGGCTAATTTATTTCTGGAACGCAAAGAATGCCCCTGCCACAATAACAATGCCAACAGCCAGAATACATGGGATTCTGGTGTGGAAGGCTAATTGGTTGAGTGACATGTATGCCGTGGATAAAGTTCAGACTAAGCTCCTGTTTGTGTTATTGACTTAGTGACATGATAGCTTGCTCTGTGCATCCTTGATTCAGGGTATTGATAAAGAGATCTCATCATCCCATGTAAAGGACATTCTAAAATCCATTTGAGTCACCATTAAACTACAGAATGTAAATATTAGTAATATCTGTAATCCTAAAATGGATGTATCAAGTCTGTACTTGTTAATGCTATTGCTTGTACATGTCAAGTGTGGCTTATGTTTTGATTGTACCATTGTAATATCTGTAATCCTAAAATGGATGTATCAAGTCTGTACTTGTTAATGCTATTGCTTGTACATGTCAAGTGTGGCTTATGTTTTGATTGTACCATTGTTCATAAATACATGTTATTTTTATCTTGCGTAAGGAAAGCCATTATGGGCCAATAAGCAATTGCAGTGTTTTGTGATGAGATTATGTGTATTTCAAACAGTTTGCATTCTAATGTATAGGGTCAACAATACAATACGTGCAAAACTGTGTATATGGACAATGCTGATTATGACATCTTCACTACTTCTATCGATCATCATCATTATCACCATAGGTATCACTGACAACATCACCATCATCATCAATAACCAACATCCATCACCATCATCACCATGTCAGTTATCACCATCACCACCATCATCACCATCATCATCCCCTTCACCATTACCATCACCATCACCATCACCATCACCTTCACAACAGTCGACATCACCATCATCACTAGCTATCACCACCATCATTACCATCACAATCATCATCATCACCATCACAACCATTATTGTCATCATCATCACAAACATCATCATCATCATTATCACCACCACCATCACCACCGCCATCACCATCATCATCACCATCCTCATCCCATCCTACAATCATCACCAACGTCAATAAGTTTCCCATCCCATTATGTTGATCATCCTAAATCATTTCTGGATTTCATTTATCAAAGGGAATAAATCAAATCCCCAAATACTTATGATTTTAGAAACCGTTTGCGAACTTACCATCCGACGTACATATCCAGCAGAACGCCAAGAGGCACACGAACAGTAGGTCCGCGTATCTCCGCCTCCCGTAGTCATGGTAGCATCTAAGCCCAGTCACCGCCCGGTGACCTCTCTCCCGGCCCAAACTCACCGGTAACCCATCCATCGCGGCTCCGCACCTTACTCACACAAATCTCAGCTGCGGCAGTACAACTTTAGTAGCAGGTGGTACGCATTTCTCACCAGCGTTGCCCCGCTATTGTACCGATGGCTGATGAATTTCTCCTCTTTTCAATTCCTCATCAGCGATCCCGGCAATGAACAGGTCAATCGTACACCGTCTCCTCTGGTTTCTAACGACCCGCGTTTTGTCGCCATGTCCCCCGCTTCCTGTATACAAAATAGAAAGGTTGTTAACATCCTCGCATCATTTCTCCATCTTGGCCCTAATCCACGCGCACAATACAACGTGGGAACAGCTAGACAGCTGCAGCCGGTGTTACGCATACTAACAACAACACACGTGTGCGCCGTTCACATCAACACACGGGCACTGCATTGTACATTCCTATCATTATAATGGTGCAAGTGAAGCGCATTGTGTTCGCTTCGTCGCGTACACTACATCCGTCATTCATCCAAGACATACATACTTCCCTCTCTAAATAACTCGAGCTGTATGGACAAAGAGATTACCATCTCTTTCATTCTTCATCATGCATAGATACATATTAGTTTATTTGTACTATCGGTAGCATTTCGTTTCCTATGTGGCCGCAATTTTCTTGCATCTCATTATTAATTACGACTGAAAATCTAATTAGGCCCTCGCGAAGATGTGCGCGATATGGCTGTTGAAGGTTTTAAGTTTCCCTGGCGTCGGAATGAGCGTCGACTTCGTGATGCACACTAAATTCCCCAAAATTACTAGCAGTTCAGTGTAAATATCTATTTTGAAATAACGTTTCTACATTTTTCCAAGCACTGCTTCGCCCCGCATCCAATATATCATCCAGATCAAGATTCCTATCGTGACATCATCAAAGATAGAAATAAACTGAACAATAATCACAATTATGCTCATATAGCTATTCGTTGTAATGACCAACTGCAAATGTTTAAAATGACATGAAATGTTTAATAGACAACGCAGGCGTATATTTTCTTCCGTGGCATAGCTGCATGGGTCTCTTCTGATAGCTACGACTATTCCCATGTAGAAGGTTGTTACGTGGCATTGTGTGAACTTGTGAAGACATGTCACGATAGCTGTAAGTATGACACAGCAAGTATAGCTGTATCACAAGTAAAATATAAATAAACATATACAGATCAGTAATTAACAAAAAACACTCAGAAAGCACAATACTGGTAACAACAATGATCATGAAGATCGAAGAACCACAGTATAAAAACTTACAGTTTAAAAACATTCCTATTTCAATTAAATTCCAACTTACCATTCTTTGAAGCATTATATTACAAATGTTGTTTGGACTGAATAAAATATTATTGAGTAATTAATAAAGTAATCAATTAGGAGAGAGTCAAAAACTGGGATCCCCTTGCGAAATTTAATGCACTGAAGGTAGTACAAGAATAATAACATTGATATATGAGCTAGCAAAACTTGTGCCATCACAATCAAATAACAAAAAATGATAAAAATGACAAATAATTGACCTTTTCAGTGTCTCAGACAAATTACTTTTCTAATTTCTCCCACAATGGCGCTGACAACTTGACATTTTATGGTGAATCGTAACGACAGACGATTCTACCGTGCTGATGGTCGCTATCATAATCATACCATTACCATGGCAACTGCACGTTTTAATTCCTTCAATAAATCTATAGTGGTATCGTAATCTCATAAAATTAACTGTGCTATGGTACTCCTCAACAAGGAGTTAAACATTTTTTTTTCAAAAATTGAAAAAAATTGCTGCATTAGATCTAATTTTCAAACAAGGATATAAATTATTATACCCATGAGTCTGGTACATTTTATAGGCAGTGATAATATAGATTTGGAGGGGACATGGACTATCAAAATACAACGCAATATCGAAAGAAAAAATGGAATTACCGGGAGGACACAACGAAAAAACACTTTGAAAAGTCAACGAGTTATCACGTAGTCAACTGTTGTTTAAAATCAAGTGCAACACATCGGCAAACAACGCCCAAGCAGTGAGTTTATACGATAGCTCTGTTGTTTATTTATCGTGAATGATTAATTGTCTGTAAACACTATTTCCAGATTGATTTCATTTTCTTTGACATAGTGCGAAAAACAAATATCGGGATGACGGAAGTATAGCTTGTGATATCTCTGCCTCTCATATTCCTATGGAAGTGGTGATTAGGCAAAACACGTCCCTATAGTGACTTCGACAACAACACCCAGAATTATGACTACCAGTAGCAAATATTGGCCGCGCACTATTAGTAGGCTAAAGCTCTATCAAACCATTTAAAAGTGATTTCTTGCATGTTTTGGGAGCTTTAGAGAAAAAAAAAACTTTAATGAGAATAATTTCAATTACGAACAAGTGGTTTTATCACAGATGTGATTTGCAGATCACGAAACAAATGTAGTAGATAGGTCTCAACATAGTTTTAGATCAAGATCACATGGAAATGTTTGAATAACCAACAGAAAATAGTTAGTTATTTTTTTTATAATTTGTATTAATTTTCATGAATATCAAACCTTAAATATCATATCCATGTTTGTGTCAATGTTAAATATTGAAGCGTTGTTACGTTCATAAATGTAAAATGGCTCAAAAAAATAAACGAAAGACTGTCCACGCGTATACATCCTTAACCCGGAGCAGCCTATACTTATATTATACAAATATACCAAGCTGTGAGATTGTATAGTGGAAATTATCTATCTAAGGAGGGAGTGGCATAGAACTATTTTTTCCGAGGGGCGAAGCCCCCAAGGAAAAAATAGTAACTTATGCCAGTCCCTCCGAAGATGGATAATTTTCACTATACTTTTGAACTCAATGCTTGGTGTATTTGTTTTATATCCCTTTTGTAAAACAATAACAGAACAAAAATAGTCGTCTTTTTTTTCTCTGTCTCGATATCGGTTCATCCCAGGTAAATGCGCAACACGCCGCGCACTGCATTCACTGTGCACTAATTTACGCCCGCTCAGGTAGAGAGCATGCGCAGTAGTCCCAAGGAAGAAAATAGTATAGAGCATGCGCAGTCCTCCCCAGGAAAAAATAGTAAAAAATTATATTCCACATACTGAGAATGTTGTTATATGATTGATCAAACACTTAATGATCATTTGTAAATCTTGTAATTGATGTTAATTTGTTATAATAAAAACAGAATTATAAAAAAAAGAGTTGATCACGTGATGAGGCGTAGTTTTTCCTATCAGATCACCTGAGAATAAAAGTTCGTTACACTCTAGGTGATAGTACTTTTTGGTTTCGCTGATCTCTTCACTCCTCACAGTCCTAATGCGTGATTAATATTTTGAGTACGCGCGAAATAAAAGTGCGTTACACTCGGACTATCACTTGACATCTAACGCGTCCTAACGCGCGTCCTAACGCGCGTCCTAATGCGCGTCCTAATACGCGCCCTAATACGCGTCCTAATGCGCGTCCTAATGCGCGTCCTAACGCGTGTTCCCCATGGCAGCGGCTCGGGGTTATGGAGATAAGTAAACATTACCTTTTCACGTCAAATTGTCATTTTTGGTATAGATAGTTGGTTTCAAATGTGGAATATAAAGCAAATAATCAACTTTTCGTTTCAAGCAATGAGACGAGCTATCACTTCCTCGGCGATCTGAATGTAAACGCTATCTTTCCTCAGCTGCGCTTCGGAAAGATAGCTACATCCAGATCGCCTCGGAAGTGATAGTTCGTCCCATCACCCTCACCAACGCTGATTATTTGCTTGCTATCCGGAGCTCTTCGAGCATCAATTGATCAATCACGTTCCTAGAATACTCATGAATATTCATAGAAGGGATATAATATGAAATCATGACCTTTATAATCTGATAATTGGGTCTAGTGGTGGTGTTGGTGTGTGTGTGTGGGGGGGGGGTGGGTGGGGGGCTCAAATTCTGAGCAGCAGGAATCATCTGTGGGCCTTACTGAACACTCTCCCAAGACATGTTAGAAAAACTGCAGATGTTACCAGCTATCAACCAATCAACAAATATTTTCCATAATGTAAATTAAATGGCTATTGTACTCAAAGATCAAAAAATGCCAAAACAAAACGGGATATGGAACTGATAAAAAGCACAAAGTTTGTGGGCACTGTCCACATTTACAAGATAAACAATTAACTTACAATATGTTAAACAGAACAACATAAATTGGAGTTATTTTTAAAAGGCAAGATACAAAATAATGATCCATTATGTGGAGAATTTTGGAGAGAAAGAAAATAGGTGGAAACAAATGAATTACATCATAATTAATTTACCTAAAGAATAACGTACGAAGGAGTACGGCTTCAGTGAATGTTTCAACTTATTAGCATTATTTGATTGTTTAATAGATAATAGTAATCAGTTATCACATCTTGTTCTATAATACAATATAATATAATAATGAATACTATTCAGAAAATAGAACATGATGTTCGTGTACTTTGATCGATTTTTCAAGTTCATGCCAATAGGGGTATGAGCGCTTCTTAAACAGTAGGAGTGAACGCTATAATTTAATTGAAAATATTTTTTGAAATGTTAAAGGTAATCCAGTATTATAACAACTAATGGTGTGTAAGGACACTCGTGGCATTTTTGGAGCAGTTTGTTCTTATTGCATTAGCAGGCATGAGTGTATGCTTTATTTATACATGGACGATCACGCAGTTTCCTCGAAAACATACGGCCCGCATTGCGCACGGTGTTACACGTACACCCGCCACTCGCGACATGGTAGGAGTTAATCTTGTTTGGGAATTGATTTAATCGCATTAATTATTTCCCTATATTACAAGGGCGGTCCCAGACATACCCGACCTACAACACGCCGTCTGCTGGTTATGTCAACACGACGGTATTGATGGCACAGAACACTTGTACCAATCACTCTTTTTCTCTAGCCATGCTAACCTAGGACAGAGGAGAGAGAGAGGGGGGTTTTATTGACTTTATTAAACATTTTTGTTGATTTTTGCCAACAGCTTGCGCACGAAGCTTGGAGCGAGCAAACATGCAATTATGCAGTCGAGTTGTCACTTTATCATGTTTATACGACTATTATATTTCTTTGAGAATTTTTTTTATAACACCCCTCCCCCTACGCACTAACACACACACACACACACACACACACACACACGCATATGTATACACACATAATACCTATAAGCCTACTATTCACATTAAAAATGAAATTGGATCAAAATATTTCATCTACTTTTGAAAGAAATTATGAAATGAAATGTCGGCTATTGTTTAAGTCATTGATTTGTTTCTACGCATTTTTTGATAATTAGTAGTCTCTATGATTATTTGTCATCATTTCTTTCAAACGTAGAGACAAAATTTTGATCCAATGTATGTCAGTATGGAGTATTGTAATAATATTTGTCATTCTCTCCTCTTCATCATACGCCATCACCACCGCTGCCATCATCCAGTTCAACCAAAGAGATACAAGTTTGTACCTCTTTGGTTTAATCAACCAGTTTAAATTTGTATTCACATGTTTATGTTTCAGTTTGTCTGGCCGGCCTAGATAAGTATGCATATCACTATCATATTTGACAAGCTTTATACATTATTCATTCAATTTTGTACAATTTTGATGGTGAATAATCACCCCCTTCTCGTCCTGATTATCATTAAGATCGTTATCAATATCACCATCAGTATCATAACCACCAAGAGCATTCCCGTCATCACCATCATCATCGTCGTTGTCATCATCATAACCATCATCATCGTCATCGTCGTCTTCATCACTATCATTATTATCACCTTCATCATAATATGATATACTTTACCTTTTGAAAACATCATTACTACCTATCATGACATATAAACAGCATCTAAGGAGTTGACAGCGAATATACACAAACAGTCCATAGGCTATATACTCACGATTGTATAGGTTGATGTATATCTCTTTCCAAACTTTTCTGTCGCGGTAGAGCTTGATTTATCATCTCATTGTTTCAGTCACGAGTATCTACAGACAGCATATCACAACTAATTTTTTTACAAAAATGAATGTGATACAGATTGATATAGATTTGCAAGCTCTTGATTCAAATCTCGTGTCGTTAACCAGGTGTATGGGCACACAATGTGTCACCGTCATCAAGGCTACTATATTGTCGATAGAATAGTTGAAACAAAGTCGAGAATCCTACCGCAGTATCGCAGGCTGCGTCAGGCCCGTGTTTGTATAATACGCGTACACAGATGCTCGTAACTTACTGATAAGCTATTGGTGCCCTTACAAAAATGTCCTGTGGTACTTTCTGTGGTACTACATAATACCACAGAAAATACCACAGGATGGAAAGTTACCACACATATTTCTGTGGTACTACAGATGAGTAGCCTGTGGTACTCCTGTGTACGAGAAATACCACAGAAAATACCACAGAGAAACATTATACCACAGCAATACCACATAGTGTTGTGGTTTTTAATACGGTACAGTGTAATACCACATAAAATACCACAGGGATGAAAAAGGCCTACACACATGTATGTGGTAATGCACAGGTGTCGTCTGTGGTACTCATATACCACAGGATACCACAGAGAAACATTATAACAACAATACCACACAACAGTGCTGTGGTTTTTAATACGGTACAGTGTAATACCACATAAAATACCACAGGGATGAAGATGCCTACACAGATGTATGTGGTAATGCAGAGGTGTCGCCTGTGGTACTCATGTGGTACATAAAATACCACAGAGAAAAATTATATCACAGCAATACCATAAAGCAGTGTTGTGGGATTTTTTTTCTATACTATTGCTCTATTGTGTCTTCTAGGCCTTCTTCTAAATCACATAGTTCTTGGAACTTGCGAAATGTTGTACTGTCATCTTTTTAAAAAAGAAAAACAAATATGATAAATTCCTGTAGTCTGAATAGAAGACTACTGAGCTAACTGGCTGGAGAGCATCAGCACAATGCATGCATGCTAACACTGGAGCTCTACGCGCACACACAAGTACATGCATGTATGCATGTACATGTATTTTTGTGTACAGTGTAACTCTATGCCCACTGCACACACTGCACACACGTACTGCACCCACTATACTATTACTAGCACTGCATGCAAGCGCAAGCAATGCTATTGCTAGTGCTGCATCAGCACGTATCATTTGAGCGGGAAACGGTTGATTTCGAGCTAGCTCGGCAATTGCGGCAAAGAAAATTATGCTTGGGATTCAAGACGGACCTTTTAGCTT
Organism: Arbacia lixula; assembly: GCA_963669155.1. Lineage (NCBI taxonomy): Eukaryota > Metazoa > Echinodermata > Echinoidea > Arbacioida > Arbaciidae > Arbacia > Arbacia lixula. The sequence continues at coordinate 13,137,704 of OZ022592.1, read as the reverse complement.
TGGACACCATGTCATACTTGACCAATCAATCCAAGGTAAGACCTAGATTTAATAGTATTTACTAGCAGTTATAACTTTGAAGATATCATGTTTTTACAAAGATGCCAACAAGGCAGCAGTCAGTGACAGTGTGTAATGTCTGTGAACGTATCCCCATATGTTGGTGTTGATGTTGCTCGACATCGATGCACAGCACTGTGAACTCTTCATAACCCTTACTCTATAAGGGCAGCCCAGGCCTTACTTGTGAGAATAAATTATACAAAAAGGGTGATATCAATACATAAATTGTGATGATGCAATCCACAGCCATTGAGAAAGGATTCTAGTCATTTAAATTCAGGCCAAGCCAGCTATAGGGCAGCACACTGTAGTTGTAGACCAAAAAATCAGCCTCTGAGTCTGAACACCCTATCTATGTCCAAAAATGTAATTTTGATTAAATAATACCCCGAATGAGACGGTTATTCCTGTCTAAGCACACTGACACTTTGGTGATTGGGAGAAAAATACAGTTTGCTGGTCAGACTCAATCGAAATATTTGAAGTGGAAGTGGTTGAATACGTATACCTTTCATGCCTTTACGATTCTTGTATCGCAAGGCATTATGGGTCGGAATTCTAGTACGCGAGCGTTCAGTGATCGCTGCGGTAACCGTTATTGATTAAAATGTCATTTTCATGTTACAGATTTGTTACGTGGATCTACTGACGTGATAATTTTCAGTAAATCTGAATTGTATTTTTACGATGAGAAATTTTGATTTGTATTATTGTATCTAAATAATGATTTATAAAGGGATTGTTGAGAAAATAATAATCAAAGCTCTTATCGTTAAAATATAATTCAGATTTACTGAAAGTAATCAGGTCGGAACCGGTCCACATAACAACTCTGTAACATGAAAATAATAATATTGAACTTCGCGCTCGCTGAACGCTCGAGTACTAGAATTCCGTCCCATCATGCATTGCGATGCAAGATCTGTAAAGGTACGTATTGTATTTCCTGTGAGGCTACCCAAAATGTTTCATGGACCTAGGTCCAAAAAAAGGTAATTGCCATATGAACTTGTATTCGTACATGTACATGCAGACCCAATATGCATTTCTCAGAGCGCACATTATGCTGAATTGCACATGTAGGCATGCACATTGTGACCAAACTGACATCTTTACTTTATATTTTTTTATTAGTGGGTGATTGAAGCAATCACTGAGCTATGCAATATATATGTCAAAATTATAAACATGTGGGTTTTTTTTGTCTTTTGACATTCATTGAATAATAAAATTTGTCATACCCTAACATTTTCACGATATTTCATGAAACTTTTTTTTTTTTTACAAACAATAACATTGAGTAGCTTGACCAAAACTGTTGTGCCACCAGTGATTCCATTCCATGCATATGTACATACTCTTCCCATTGCGTTCTATAGATGCATTTTTGCCAGTGCGTGGACTAGAAGACCACAGAGAGAATGGGCCACTACCTGTATGGCTAGTCTGATCGATGGCGAGGGCATCTTGGCGTAATATTATTGCAAATAGGCTCATTGTAATATAGCTTAGAGGCAAGATGCCATCGGTCTAGACTAGATGAAAGACAAGTTTGTAACTTGTTTCAAAAGACAAGGTATTCGCCCTGTGTATATTGCATGATAATACGTTCTTAGTTGTGACTTGGGAAGTACTGAAGCATTATTTTCGTTAAATCTCAAATTGATTTCCTTTTTTCTCGTCAGATTTGTATGTGGAGCTAAAAGAAGAAGAGGGAGGATAGCCACCACCAAGATGAAAGATCCATTCTATCTATAGCTGTGAAGGAGACCTTAATTGTCTGTCCATGTCCTGGGAGAATACAGGTTTGTTGAAATAATTTTTAAATTCACGTTTCAATACAATGCTGTGTAGAAGCTAATATTCAATAAAGCTTTTGAACTGGAGTACTTGCAGTTTAGTTTGAGAGAATGTCTTAAAAACGTAGGTGCATTGGTTTGAGTTATGGCAATTTAAATTGAATAAAACCACATGAAGTTGAAAATCATCAAGCATGCATGGGCACATGACGTGGTAGTAATTGATTTTAGTCGTGTTCACGGTCAATTCAAGTTTTGCCAATGACAGTATTAATTAAGCCTGAGTCATATCGATTTTGCGCCAATCGAACATCGATGCATCGACGGCACATTGAAAAATTGTGTGCAACGGATAGTGGAGTGCGAATTTTGCTGATTACATGACATCATCCAGCCACTGCCAAGAGCCAATTTATGAATGAAAATAAAGTAAGCATGCGCAGTGCAAGTGTGCAATGCTCCATCACCTCGTACAAAAATTGACCTAGAATTTCACTTTCCTATATTTTACATGAATTATGAAAGGTATTTTCGGAGAATCTATTTTCTCACCGATACCATACATGTAAGCGTTTACTTCTTGCTTTTCCGTCAAAATCTTACGAATTAGCGTCAATATAGCACCGTGATAGTTAGAATCTGTAGAGTCTATTGCAACGTGCACAAAGTCAATCGGCTTCCGGGTTTCAGACGTGACCGGATATCGTTATCGTTATCGCTATCGATACCTCCACAAGCACATGGTCATGACGTGATCTACGTGATGCACCAATCAGCGGTCCCCGAATCGCTTGTGCGGAGCCACTCTATATCATACTATCCGCGTTGTACATAGTCTTACGCACAATCGCCACTGTGCTGTTTCCAGGTTTTCACAACACACGATGCTATCCGTTGTACACAGTCTATGAACAATTGTTCGTTTTGGCGTTGCATACGTACATGTATACGATATAACTAGTAGTGAACGAATTGAAGACAAGTATGTAGTAGCTGCTTGATCATCGAGCGACCAGTTTGTTCTCTTGATGCGTTACCTGCAAAACTTACAAAAGACAGTAGGAAGCAAGTAAGCAAATTAAAATTGTGAAAATATGAAGATAAATTGTGTATAACAGGACAATCAAACAAAAGATTTTGTATTTTCTAGTCAATTTGGTAATTTCCTCGATGCATCAAATTTATCAAAACGAAATCGGAGTTCGACGTCTTCGATTGAACACCGGCTTAATAATCGATCGACTCAGGCCTAGTTAACATGCTTATTGTATTGCTAATTACTAACAATCATTTACATCTAAAGATCATTTGGCACTCATGTTATAGATGCATGCATACAGGTGTATCAGCTAGTTTCAGGGGTCATTTTTTGCAAGATTCAGTTGGAATATATTTTAGTGCTCAACATGTATACTTTACTTGATTATAAGTAAGCCTGAGTCATATCGATTTTTTCAGAAACCGGTGTTCGATGGCTTTGCGCCGATCGAACATCGATGCATCGACGGCACATTAACAAATTGTGTACAACGGATAGCGGAGTGCGAACGCCAGCGGTCGTGTACATTTTGCGTATTACATGACGTCATTCAGCCACTGCCAAGAGCCAATTTATGAATGAAAATATAGTAAGCATGCGCAGTGCAATCCTTCCATTTCCCCACACAGTATTCCACCAAAATAAGTGTGCAATTCTCTATCACCTCGTATCAAAATCGACCTAGAATTTCACTTTCCTTTATTTTATATGAGTTATGAAAGGTATTTTCGGAGAATCTATTTTCTCACCGATATCGCACATGTAAGCGAATTTCAATAACTTCTTGCTTTTCCGTCAAAATCTTAAGAATTAGCGTCAATATGGCATCGTGTAAGTTGTAACGTGTAACGTGCACAAAGTCAATTGGCTTCCGGGTTTCGGACAACGTGACCAGATATCGTTATCGCTATCGATTAGCGACCACGTGGTCATGACATGATCTACGCGATGCACCAATCAGCGGTCTCCGAATCGCTGTACGAAGACGCTCTACCAGTCTGTTGGCAGCGTGTATGCAAATGAGCCTTAATGAGCGAACTTACGCACAATCGCCACTGTGCTGTTTCCGGGTTTTCACAACACACGATGCTATCCGTTGTACACAGTCTACAGACAAGTGTTCGTTGTGGCATTGCGCGGTATATAGTAGTGAACGAAAAGAAGCCAAGTATGTAGTAGCTGCTTGATCATCGAGCGACCAGTTCGTTCTCTTGATGTGCTACCTTCAAAACTCACAAAAGAGAGTAGGAACCAAGTAAGCAAATTAAACTAATTAAAAAATATTAAGATAAATTGTGTATAACAGGACTATCAAACAAAAGATTTTGTGCTTTCTAGTCAATTTGGTAATTTCGTCGATGCATCGAATTCATCAAAACGAAATCGGAGTTCGACTTCTTCGATCGAACACCGGCTTAATAATCGATTCGACTCAGGCCTAATTATAAGAATGTGGGTTTATATTTTTATTACATGTACTGTAAAAGGGTGATGTAATCAAATGTACATGTAATAAAAATATAAACCCACATTCTTATAATCAAGTAAAGTATACATGTTTAGCACTTAAATATATTCCAACTGAATCTCGCAAAAATAAGTGAAATAAAACTACTTAGAGCATGACTACTGTACATTGTAAGAAGAATGGAATACATTTATAGAATCGCATTACATAACAAATTAATAGTAATTGCTCTTGAGTTCATGACTACCAAGCATGTAATTCTTCATTTGTTTTCCCTTCTTTCGACCAGCACTGTCTCCTCCACCACCACCAATCACTCAATCATATCTTCACAACCAGACACCTCCAGCTCTTCACCTACCCAGCCAGCCTCTTTTACCCACGAAGCCAGCCTCGCCGACACAGACGCCACCACGCTACCAACTGATCACCGATTCCCGCCAACCCACACACAGAGTGCCACCACCCGCCGAGACCAACAGCCCGCGGTTTCCTTCCACGGTTCCTCCCATGTCCGCACGCATGCCATAAGTAACGTCACTCAACTAGCAAACACTCACTCCTGAAGATGGACAGTCAATCTGCCTGAAACGTCAAGTCCACCTCTACTCATCATTCTCGCCTTTCCATTGACCTCCAATTTCTATCTACTTTTCTCCTCTCAGTCCTTCCAGGAGTTTACACATGGTGTACCGTAAACCTCTTTTGTGATATACAGTGTGCTTTTTTATTGTCTCGCCTGAACAAAGTTCGGCAGAGACCTAGTAATAATTTTCTCTGTTAGTCGGTCTGTCACAAAAATTTTGAAGTTTTTGTTTAACTTTCAATTGTAATCAAACTTGGTACAAATGATCCTTGGGTAATACCACATGTGTCGTCATGAGGATGATTGGGTCAAAGGTCATCTAGGGGTCAAAAGGTCAATAATATGAGGCCATGTTATTACAAAAATGTTGAAGTTTTTGTTTAACTTGCTCTCATATCTTTATTTCTGCATCAATTGTTATCAAACTTGGTACAAATGATCCTTGGCTAATACCACATGTGTGTTGAAGAAGACGATGAGGTCAAAGGTCATCTAGGCACCATTTTCAATATTTGAAAAACAACTTAGCACTGTATATCAATTGTAAAATCAGGCGAGACTTGTAGTTTGCGAACAACCTTGTTATTATAGTTCTAGTAATGTGATGTTCCACTTTTGTCAAGTGGTTCATTTTTGATGAGTGAACAAAAATATCTATGTGCTGCATTGTGCACATAACGGTACTTGAAATTGAAACCGTCCCAACCAACCGAGAAAATTGGTCTTGTTCACACAAAACCTGTGCTCTTTTCAACAGGAGGAGACTGTAATTCCGACATACAGTTTCAGTTTGTCAACATATACAGTGTGCAGTTCCAGTAATGTAATGTTCCACTTTGATGAAGTGGTTTATATTTGGCCGCAATACAGTATTCTATTGATGGAAAGGGAGCACATAACCTTGTTGCATCATCACATTGGTTTAGAAATGAAATGTGCAAATACTGATGAAAAAAAAAACTATACATATAAACTTGGACATAGTGTTTCCTTTGACTTTGGTGAATAAATCTTGAAATTACATGTATCATCAATTGAAAAAGTTACTTGTAAACCTGGAAAAATGAACAATTTGACAGTGTATTTGGAGTATGTACACGCTAAAAGTTCTCTTTTGTACTCTTATTTAGCTCATGTAGGTATGTAGTTTTCTTATGTAAATTGATAGAATCTTTACTGCAATGTATTTTTTCTTGTGTATATTGTCACATATTGACTAGATTGACCAGATTTTCGAAGTCCATACAGTCTTGCTGTTTGGGTGCATTAACTGCAATAATTGCATGTACCTGCCTAAAGTATGTGTCCCAACGAAGTTTAAACCTAAGTATTCAGTGAATGATCACATGCTTTTATAGTATCACAGCTTTCTGATATGATATCAATTAAGACATTTACTCATGTTTGTTTTTCTTTTATTAAAAGATGACAGAACAAATTCGTTAACCAATGTAGTACATATATTGATTTGTGGTATTATGATGTGCTTTGGTAAAGCAGTGCGATACCACACAGGAGTGCCATAGCAATGCCGCACAGGAGTACCACAGCAATACTGCTCAGGAGTATCACAAGAATACCACACAGGAGTATCACAAAAATACCACACAGGAGTATCATACAGCAATATGATACTTCTATGTGGTATTTCTGTGTGGTACTTCTATGTGGTATTTCTGTGTGGTACTGCTATGTGGTATTTCTGTGGTACTTCTATGTGGTATTTCTGTGTGGTACTGCTGTGTGGTATTTCTGTGTGGTACTGCTATGTGGTATTTCTGTGCGGTACTGCTATGTGGTATTTCTGTGCGGTACTGCTATGTGGTATTTCTGTGTGGTACTGCTATGTGGTATTTATGTGTGGTACTGCTATGTGGTATTTCTGTGTGGTACTGCTATGTGGTATTTCTGTGTGGTACTGCTGTGTGGTATTTCTGTGTGGTACTGCTATGTGGTATTTCTGTGTGGTATATGTGGTATTCCTGTGGTAGTGATGTGTGGTACTTGTGTGTGGTACTCCTGTGTGGTACTTCTGTGTGGTACTCCTGTGTGGTATTTCCTGTGGTACTGCTGTAAGGTCCTGTGGTATTTGTCCCAAAAAACCACACAAAACCACAGGACTATCCTGTGGTACTTTCCTGTGGTATTTCCTGTGGTACTGATGTGTGGTATTACCACAGAAGTACCACAGGAATTTTTTGTAAGGGTGCGGGAGCCGTTACTACGGAAACCGTAAACAACTCGATGTCAAAGGTCCATTCAGAGTCTCGACCGAGCGGGCCAAATATTTCATACCTATATTCCTTTCCGGAGAGTCAAGGGATGCGATATACGCCGATAGTACTCATAGTACTTGGCTTTGATTTACCCTGTAACACTGTCGTGAGCGATCAAATGTATCTTGCTCAGTATGTTTCTCTACGACGGCCATGCGCTGGTCTGTTTGACTATGTAATACTCACGTCTATATAATGAAATAACTGTTCAGTGTTTACATTGATATACGAATACCTTAGGCGTTGTTAAAAACAAATTAATCACAATTAAATCTTGATGTTGTCATAGAAGTTCACTAAATTGTGTATGCATCACGGTAACACATTTATGCCTACAAATGAAGTGCTCATTTGCAAAAGGGGTTCGATCAATTTGTCATCAAATTGTTCTTTTTTTTTGTCTCAATATATAAATTTGAAGTAGCTCTACTTTATAAGATGATACCAAAGAAAAGTTGAAATTCCCATTTAAAAGTGAACAAAATGGCAAAGAAAAATCACTTCTTTTTCAAAAGGGGTTTAGATCCATTTCAGTTTGTTTGCAAAATGGGCTAGATCCACAAAGGTCATTTTGGGGAAAAAAATAATATAAAAATATGAAGACAGGTAGATATCTTTTATTTTGTGTTCGTATGGTAGGGTAGTATAATTACCATAACAATTTAGTTTCGCACAGGAATATTACAATATGGGAGAATAAAACATGTAGATTTTCTCAGAATGGTCTAAAATAGATCTAGCCCCTTTTGCAAACAAGCTGTTCAAATAATAATAATATTGTGTGATAAATCAAATATATTTGAATGATTTTATAATTCTGAGACAAGACCACCTTGAAATGAAACGGGAATGGGAACCATGTCCATGGTAGAACGATACTCAATTGATTGCCCATCCCGTAGTTTTTACACTTCCTCATTTTACTTTAAAACAATGGACCCTTTTTTTAAATCCGAACTCACCAAGCCATTCTCTTTTCGTCCGAAACAACCGGTTTGAAATGCACAGACTTGTAGTGATTTTGTTTGCGCATACGTCCCCGGCAGCAAGTTAGTCTGTAGTCTTACTTCCAGGTGCAAGTTTTGAGACGATTTCACATTGGAGTCTGTACTTGGAGACTGAAACTAGCCTTCCCATTTTAATATGTAAGGCTTAGTCTAATATCACTGAATATTCGGACTAGTATGCAAAAGTATAAGAAGAAAAAGAAAGAGAATAAAGAGAAATGAGGATGAAATTTGAAAAAGAGGAACGAGAAAGAGATAAGGAATAAGATATGGAAAAGGAAATTACAGAAGAGCTTAATGTCCAGAAATATTTTAAGATGAGACTGAATGAAATAACAATTTACAAAAACTGACAAAATGAATATCATTGCTTCTGGAACATCATGCTAAATGATAGCTTCGAGTGGAGTATGAATAGCGCCATCTCTTGCCCAAACGCTGTATCACTGTTTATGCGAGAGCGCTCCGTCAGTTATCTGCACAAACTATTTTGGTCCATCGTTTTCGCCATTAACCGTTGAAATACCATTGGATCATTAATACATGGTGAATACATATATCATAAAGCAGGCATATATCTGGCAGAGAAGGAGTTAACTCAACAAGTTCGAATAGGCAATGCACTGTATGGGAGTCAACACAGGACTGTCGTTTGAAGGTAACACTGATTACGATGGCAGTCATAATTACATTCATATTAGAGTCTTATCTAAGAATATCTCAGAATAAGTGTGCATATCGTGCACTCTCCCATGGTACGATTTGTTTTAATGCCACGGTGGAGGAAGAAGAGGAAGGAGAAGGGAGAGGGGAAAGGAAGACAAGGTGCGGGAAAGGGAGAGATGGGGAGGGGGGGGGTAACCAAAATAATGTTTTTAACAGGCACATAAGCCCAGGAGATAAGATATAGACTGAGAAAGTATTAGATTAAGGGAAATACAGGGGTGTATAATGAAAGAGGATGGAGGTGGGATCGGAGTGGTGTGGAAATATGAATAAAACAGAGAACGAGACATGCAGACATACACATAGTGAGAGACATGTCGGAAGAGAGAGAGAGGGAGGAGGAGCAGGCAGATTATACAGAGAAATTACAGGGATAGGGGAGAAAGGGAGAACGAGAGAGAGTGAGAGAGGGAGAGAGAGAGAGAGAGAGCAAAAGAGAGAGAGAGAGAGAGAGAGAGAGAGAGAGAGAGAGAGAGAGGGGGGGGGTGAGGGGGGAAGAGAGAGCGAGAGTGCACAAGAGAGGGTGGGGGGGGGTAGCAGATGTAGGAGAGAGAATAAGTACTACATTGCACTTCTACATGCTACATGAATTCCTGCAACTTTTTATACTACTACTACTACTACTACTTCTACTACTACTACTACTACTACTACTACTACTACTGCTGCTGCTGCTGTTGCTAATGTTGCTGCTATACCAAGCATCCTTACTAATACTACTTCTTCGTATACTACTATTACTACTACTTCTACTACTACTACTACTACTGCTACTACTACTACTACTACTACTACTACTACTACTACTACTACTACTACTGCTGCTGCTGCTGCTGCTGCTGCTGCTGCTGTTGCTAATGTTGCTGCTATACCAAGCATCCTTACTAATACTACTTCTTCGTATACTACTATTACTACTACTTCTACTACTACTACTTCTACTACTACTACTACTACTACTACTACTACTGCTGCTGCTGCTGCTGCTGCTGCTGCTGCTGTTGCTAATGTTGCTGCTATACCAAGCATCCTTACCATGCTTACTAATACTACTTCTTCGTATACTACTATTACTACTACTTCTACTACTACTTCTACTACTACTACTACTACTGCTACTACTACTACTACTACTACTACTACTACTACTACTACTACTACTACTACTGCTGCTGCTGCTGCTGCTGCTGCTGCTGCTGTTGCTAATGTTGCTGCTATACCAAGCATCCTTACTAATACTACTTCTTCGTATACTACTATTACTACTACTTCTACTACTACTACTTCTACTACTACTACTACTACTTCTACTACTACTACTACTGCTGCTGCTGCTACTGTTGCTAATGTTGCTGCTATACCAATCATCCTTATTAATACTACTTCTTCGTATACTTCTATTACTACTTCTTCTACTACTACTAATGCTACTATGATGGTGATGCTGTTATCTGCCACTATACTATACAATTGTTATTTATCTTTCTTTCTTTTCCCCCAAATCACTTCTTTCGAGTTCAGATTTCTCGAACCGTTTCCTCAAAAGGACGATGCGAGAGCGCGCATGAAAGCTGATAACTATAATTCAATTCATTCCCGCCACCTGATATTACACCATTACCTCAAACTAGTGATCGACGAAGATCGAGGAACCTCTTTATTTAGAACTGTTCTGGGAAGAAAGACAGTACGTTCATCCCTTTTCGTTTTTTTTTTAACCGTATAATCATTTTAAAGACAAATTCGCGATGGAGTAATCAAATACAAGCATTTTTCAAAGAATAGCTTTAAATTCCTTTTCTCCCTCCAAACATACATTTATAGCAGCAAGGAAGCAGGCATGTCTATCTCGTAGATGACATCAAGGTCATGCCATGACCTTGAAAAATGTTTCACTGACCAGTTCACTCATTCTCACTTACATGAATAAGGTATATCCAAGTTTGATGTATCAAAATTTCACCTTTATAAAACATTCATGATTGATAAATGTTTATGAAGTATGTGTCAAAATTATGTCGGTATAGAAGTAGATTCTGAATCCGTGTATAATGATCGATCACATTGATACTCATATGAAGCGCTGTTTTCTTGGCTTTACAATAGGAATTCGACACGTCTAATCAAGAAAGGGACATTATAATCCATTTTCGTAATTTATTCAGAACTTTCCCCATAACTGCCCAGTAACGCGCTGCTACATTCACCTGTATTTCGTGATTGAGTTTCATTGGATGGACGCACTCTGAATCTAACCTCGGACACGTTTTGGGGTTACCAACAGTAACGCATTGTTTGAACAACACGCATAAAATGTGCATACATGACGAAAATGGTCTATTAGTATGTATCAGACACAGAGTTTTGCCAGTAGTATTGGACCAGGTTTGTGTTATTGAAGGTGTGTTATTGAAGGATATGAAGCAACTTTCTCTATTTGAACCCATGTGCCAAGCCGCTGAAAAGTTATGTGTTCTCAACAGGTGCTGTTCAGGTGTTTGAACAATTATGAACATGCTTGCGTGGCAACGGCTTCTCAGAGAGTACAAAAGAAATTTCGCTTGCCCCGTTTTGTTAATGGAATTAATACTTCCATGAGCATAACAGCTATCAGCAAACACACACTAATAAACAAGATTTTTTAAAACGAGAAGGAAGGGGCACCTTGCAGGGGGGTTATCAAGTTTCCTTAAGCCCCGATCAGTGCAGGTTTTTTTTTGAATATTTCGATAAAATGAAAGCAGACCATAATGTGGCCAGGAGAGCTCACACATGTGATACCAATGTGTTCCTTGGACCATGTCTGTATTGCATTCATTAAACAGGTGAAGTGGGTGTGTCTTTAGCGTAAGTCTTTTTCTTTTTGTAGAAGAAATGTTATTTGTTTTCTTCTTTCTTTTTTGCATATTATCACTTATTTTGTAAGTGCATATTCAAACTGAATCTGGTGCTGCATAAGTTATTCTTTTAACCGTGTGATGGATGCATGAGTGTTACAACTCAACATACACATTTTTTAACAACTTAATGTACATATACATGTATTACTTTGTGTCTGGAGATGTTTTTAAGAAGAAATTGAAGAAAAAATGCATCAATATGTTGACATCCATCATCACAAAGCATCTGTTTATTTAATGTGTTGTGTATATTCTGTTAATGTCAAGTACTAAATGTATGTGTACACTGGGTTTGCTGGTCTGAGGCATACCCATTTTGAGAAGGACAAGATCCTTTTTTAAAATGGCAGTACCTACGCAATGTCTTTGTGTATATTATTGTTCAAAAACATTGTTGTTGCATATTGTTATCTGGTAGAACATAATATTCTAGAATAATTAGTTTCACATCTATACTGTAACTTCGCTAATGTATGATATCAGTTTTATTGCAAAAAAAACCACACATGTATCCAATCTTTTGTATTGTGCTGAAATAAAAGTATTTGCACTTTTCATATATCTAGCAGGCTTGAAAGTCATTAATTGAAAAGTATTAATTGGGAACTTTGCATACAGATATTTTTATGAAAAAGTAAGTCAGCAGAGTGCACGCATGTTTATTGCTTATGAGGAGATCTGGATGTTTATGTCTAAGTAAATTGGGGTATTTATTTGCAAGAAATTCGAAGCCTCCTCCCTCCCCCTGAACAGAAAATGAAATCATACAGCAAAATCAGGTTTTACACAATGGGCATATATTTTGCTTATATTCATAACAAACGGTGTATATTTTAATTTGTGTGTAATTCAGTCAGGCACATTTCTTAGACCTTGACCCTTTATATTTTACACTTTCAAGGGACACAATATTTATTCATGTTTGATAGTTTAAAACAAACTATATTCTGTATCAATCATTGTTTTGATTAATCATGTTATACGTATATAAATATGTGATTAGTCACACTGTACCCATAAGGAGACATTTGTGAATGGTCTCATGCAAAGATTTCAATAAAAATCTGAACTTGAAATATTAAATGATAATGGTGATTCCTAGCATTTTTATTTTGATGTCAGAATTAGGCCTACATAGCATGGATATTCTTTATGCACAGTCTGTATTCTAAAGCAAATAATGGTAACCAAGAAGTAAGTTCTGCGGTACTAGTAATGTGATGCTTTATATATGGCAAGGTTGTCTCTTCAAATTGATTTAAAGTTAAACATAACCATTGAAGATTAATGTTTTTCAAAACTTCTTTTTCTGCCCATTTCAATAAAAAAGTTTGCATCATATAAACTGTATTATTGGCTTAAACGAGAAGGTATCCCTTTGTTCTCCATTTTTCTTTCTCAATTAAACAATTGCAGACTATCAGTCGTTTTGTCATTAATCTCTTACTCATAAATCTACTCCAGGCAAAAATATATTTTGTTTTCTTCTCCATATGGGCCGCTGTTTTCTGTGCCTCAAAATTACACAGACTTCATGTAAATGGCGGTTTAATCTATTGTGCTCAGAATTATCAAATTAATTTCTTACTGAAATTTATTTACTAATATTAATTTCTAAATGAATTAAACAACTGCTGACTTTCAGTCCCTTCCCCTTTGATCTCTTACTGGGAAATCTACTCCATGCAAATATATAGTTTGTTTACTTCTCCATTCGGGCTGCTGGTGTTTTTTTTTTTTTTTTTTTTGCCTCATTATAAAATACATGGACTACATATGGGAAATATGTTACTATTTGACCCTGATCAATTATTAGTTAGATTTGGACTAGTGTGTATGAGATAATTAATTCAGAGCACAACAACCCCCTTTGTGCACCACACATGTGAGCCCACGTGGTATTTCTGCCAGAAGCATCATGTATTATTATTATTATTTACATTTTGTTGTCAGTTCCAGGAGGATGTTGCATATTGGTTTTCAATCATTGTAACTTAAATGTAGTGGTAGCTACCAAGAAAACATATCTCCAACATGGCCCTGATCTCTGATCCAAACTTTCTATTCATAAGCATCTGAAAATATGCATATGCATCTGAACAAAAGCATAAGATTTATCGTCTCGCAAGCGTGACGATCTTGCCACCATTCTGTAAAAAAAAGACATATTTTCAGTCCTTCATATCTATTTTTGAAAACCATAAGGACTATCAACTTCACCCCTTCTCCTACGAGGTTTGATGTGACAGGGTTGTGCTTTACTCATCATTTTGCAACTACATGTACCACTTTTGATCATTAGATGATAGTGCTTCTCTTTCCCCGTTTTTCTTCAATTTTATTTTTGCTTTTATGATTTTTTTTCTTTACATACATGTACTGTAATTGACATTTCTTCTTTGGATGAATCATAAAAATGAATACTCACGCAGCAGCATCTACCTGTTGGTAGATTGGCTGCTCCATCTATCCATTGATTGATTCTATCCACCTTCGCTGTGGTCTGCCCTTCCTTCGCTTGCCTACCCGGTGCGGTATAGTGGCCAGCTGTATGTACCGTATAAGGAGAGAGAAAGTAAGAGGAATATGTAGTGGGAGAGAAAGTAAGAGAGATACACTGAACTCCAAAAGTTTAGGAACACCTGCATTCAGTGTGTTTTTCTATAATTGGTAGGCTTTATTAATATTCAGGCTCATAGCATAGTTCAAGTTTTGTTTTAAAGTGAATAGTATATAAGAATGTACATTTTATCCTCGATTCAAACAAAGTTATACTCTATTAAATGGCTGCCTACCAGTCAATATGGCATTTTCTCAAAATGCTAACCTTTTTATTACATTCGCGTAATCTAGGTATCCAGAGCTTTTCACCATTATACAGGGTTAAATGCGTAACTTCATTCATTTTTACTTTTCCTAGTTAGAAGTCAAACACACAAATGAAATTAAACAATACTTAGTGTTTCACTTGTATGGAAACCTCTTTTTTAATCAAAAAAACATAAATGACAAGAAAGGGGATTGAAATCTGTAGACTGGGGCGGCCAATCCATGATTGCCAGGACTTGTGTCTCTTCCTTTTTCTTCAAGTAGCCTTTGCATATTCTTTGAATAGTCTTGACGTGTGCTTTGGGTCATTGTCCTACTGGAAAACGAACCTTCCTCCGATCAGGCGTTTCCCTGAAGGGGAGGCCTTCCGCTGTAGGATTGAATGATAGCCTTGCTGGTTGAGGATACCCTCTACTCTGTGCAAATAAGAAAAATTGGATGGTATATAAGAGATCAGGGCCATGTTGCAGATGGGTTTTCTTGGTAGCTACCATTGATGATAAGGTAGAATAATTTAAATCCTATATGCAACATGCTCCAGGAAAGTGTAGAAAATCAATGGACAAAAAAACGGGCAGAAAAGTAATAAGAAGAGGAATATGGAATAATGAAAAACGGAACAACAAAGATCATAAGGCTGTGGTTGATTGTTGTCATCAGAGACAGAAGGAAAACAACAATTAATTCAATATTTCAACAACAAAAAAATAAAAGGTTAAGCGATGGTATTGCCAGGAGTTCAGGTGTCGTGACTTCGGGCTTCCGCAATTAAGCTTATCACCCTTACCGACTACCATTAGTTCCCTTCTGGTATGGCGACCGGCCCATCGCGTATCCCTTCCTACCTCCTAAAAACTATAGCCTATAAAAACTATAGACTCTAACTCTTTAGGGGAGGAACAAGGGCGATCCCAATGCCGTTGCCGGGCCATCCGACAAACCTTGAACCTTGGTTTTTCAACCTTGGAGTTAGCGGGTTTCGAACCCGTGCTCGCTAGCACGAGTGTGAGGTAGTCCCGGCGCTTACCCTACCACTAGGCTATAAGACGTCGGTGGTTTTGCTTGGTGATTTTAGCGTATAGACTATTAGTTTCAAATCAACGAGAAAATCCGACAAACCTTGAACCTTGGTTTTTCAACCTTGGAGTTAGCGGGTTTCGAACCCGTGCTCGCTAGCACGAGTGTGAGGTAGTCCCGGCGCTTACCCTACCACTAGGCTATAAGACGTCGGTGGTTTTGCTTGGTGATTTTAGCGTATAGACTATTAGTTTCAAATCAACGAGAAAATCCGACAAACCTTGAACCTTGGTTTTTCAACCTTGGAGTTAGCGGGTTTCGAACCCGTGCTCGCTAGCACGAGTGTGAGGTAGTCCCGGCGCTTACCCTACCACTAGGCTATAAGACGTCGGTGGTTTTGCTTGGTGATTTTAGCGTATAGACTATTAGTTTCAAATCAACGAGAAAAAAAACAAAAGAGCATCTATGTCAGGAATCGAACTCACGA
Source organism: Arbacia lixula (assembly GCA_963669155.1). Lineage (NCBI taxonomy): Eukaryota > Metazoa > Echinodermata > Echinoidea > Arbacioida > Arbaciidae > Arbacia > Arbacia lixula. The sequence continues at coordinate 13,121,507 of OZ022592.1, read as the reverse complement.
CCTTCAGTTTATCAGTCTGACGCTCTGCCAACTGAGCCAACAGACCGATTGCTGATGTTGGTACCGTTTCAAAGAGTATTAAACATATATACTTGCAGATTGTCAACAAGTTTCTATCTATTTTTGAAGTAATTTTCTTTGTGATGTAAAGAAATGTGCAATTCATGAACAAATCATATGGGGGAGGGGGGATTTGTTGCATAAATGTATCCTGAAAGTGACCCGAGAGCCCTCTCAATCTGATACAATCTTGTAGTAACATGAACTATGATATGACATCTTATATGCTGTGAGATAATTGGCCATTGAAATGTTACTACTTTTCCATGGCGCTCGCTTTTCTCTCCGTCTCTTTCTTCCAACCTCCTCTCTCTCCACCTCTCTCTCTCTCTCTCTCCCTCCTCCTCTCTTTCTCTCTCTCTACCCCCCCCCCCCCCCCCAAGCTCTCTTTTTCTAAAGCCATCTTCGTTGTTCTTTTCTCTTCCGATGCAAGCATTCTTTCATATAGAGTATCGAAGTGTGTCGTCATATGAACATGTTGTCAAAAACAAACTCACTCCACTGAGAGGTTTACCTGTCCCACATATTGTATATCGGGCTAGTGTCCGGCATTCTCAATTACATTCCCCGTTGTAATCACCACTGTTTGTTCTGTCCGTATTGTTTAGGGTCATTTGTCTTGACAATAATGCTCAAATGGCGTCACACTTCGGTACTCTGTATTCAGATAAGCAGACGTAGACGGTTGCTTATTTTCCCCACAAATATATTTTTTATTCTTGAATGTATCAACATTTTCAAATTCATGACATATATCAATACGGTAATGATGAAACTGATCCATGTATAATCATGTAAATGCTCATTGTTTTGATGAAGGAAACACTCAAATATCTATATTGTGGATGCAGAGAATTGTCCTAGTCAAAACACAATTCAAACAGTGATGCAACACTCTGGCAATTGTCGACAAAAACTCTCCTGAATATAAAAATGCCATGTTGTTTTCTTACATATTATTTGCTGTCTGAGCCTCCCCCCCCCCCTCCCCACAAAAATACAACTAAAATCAGAATAAGAAAGTAAAATAATTTATTACAATATAAAATTGAAAATGAGAATGAGGGATATTAGGTGGGATATGTGACAAACATACATTTTATTTCAAGAACTAAAAATTAAAAATACATACCTGTTCTTTTATATTGCTGTCTTTATTAAACGCTTAGAAATATAACTTATTAAGTTCTTATTTATTCCATCCTTTAAAAGAAAAGTACATTTATACTAGGATCCCTTATGCCATGGTCACAACCGACCGTCCGTGTTTTTCTACGTGGAGTTGGCAGCTTGCTTGCCAACTTCTACGATCCTTCCCTGCGTCGTCCTTGCGTCCGACGCAAGGAGTTTCAGCGAAACCCGACGCAGACCACAAGCAGAGAGAAGCATATATGTATATGTGGAGGAACATCTCGGGGGAAATCAAGTAGAACCGAGCTGTACACTCTAAAATGCAAAGAAGCTAAGCCATTTGAATCACCAATTAGACACTTTACACACGCCAACACTGATTCTGATAACATGAATATATAGATATACAATGTACATGATGGATAGGTTATATCGTTGGAGATTCACATGCAATAGAATGTCATTTGAGAGAGAAATAGTTTGTTCAAACATTGCTTTCCTCAATTAAATACAACCACAATTATTCTGCTTCTTATAGAGAATGAATTCCATGTCGTGTTCTTGCATCAATACTGTGCACTTCACATGCTATTACTTGCAACACTGGCGTGTGTGTGACGGGGATTTGTGTCGAAGAATGATCCGTGCCGCCGGTCTCTTACACTAATACATCATGGGACGACTTTCCCTTTATATGTGCAGTATTGAGAATTCAACGTGCTTCACATAATCGTTTAATCCTAATACTCACGGGGTTGCATTATTCCCCCACCCCACGTCAATTTTTTGTCGGTACTTCCGAACACCTCAATATTTCGAAACGAACATGATTTTTTTTTCTGATCCTTTCCGCACATTTCGATACCAAATTTATCGATCGGACCTACCGTGCCGATATCAGATCACGTTTACCAAACACATGTCACTGAAATTTCGCTATTTTTCTATATGACTGACCACAACCATAGACAAAATCATGCAGGAGATTTCCCATTTTATGTAAATACTTTAATAAGTGGTAGTGTAGATAATTACAACACACACAAACCCACATACACCCACATTCACACACACTTACACCCAAATCGCAAAATGCGCTTGACGAAAAACAATGAAATACGTGAGAAATAATTACCACTAGCTATCCTTTTTACAGGAAATGATGAGGGATTTTTGAAAGACATTTGTTCCAGAAATTGATATTCCTGAGGCTTTATCTAGTGATTTCTTGCATAACTGAGCATACATTATTAAATTTAAAAAATAAAGGCACTTTCGTAAATTTAGCTATACAACTTGTAGAGTACATAATTCTTGACCCTTGTAAAAAAAAAAAATGAGGGAATCGGGCGGCCCATGGCCATAATGCCACCCCACCCGAACAACATGCTTTGAAATAACCCGGTAGTATTAGGGTTAAGAGAGGTGGTGTCATTCTTTGTTGGAAAGTATTCATACATGCAATCCAACTTTTCGTGAAATAATTCAACGACCATGATTTGCCTTGTGGTCTGCCCAAGCTATCTTCATAGTCAATATGACTGCTTCATATACAATCTCTCTCTCTCTCTCTCTCTCTCTCTGGATACTTTGTCGTGTGACGTAGGCGATCATGGAGTGCCACACAGTTCTCTGTACTGAGCTCTTTGTATAAATTGCATATCATGGTAAACCAGTCAGTCAGGATGCTTATCAACTTAATAACCCTTCTTCCCATGCCCCATACCCCTGGCTCTTTTTCATCCATCCAAACTCTTTCAAGTCAACTTTACACAGCATACGACGTACAAAATCTCAACCTTCAGATTCTTGGCTCACATATCAGTTTCAAAATATACATACATGATAATTAAACATTCTTCTTTGTGTGACATAATACATACAGCTATGACTTGAGTCATATGACACAGGTTAGGTAAATACTCGTTCTAGGCATACCTGAATATGATCCGCTATTTCGGTGAACATGTCTATACTGACTGTCCAATGAGTGGATACAAAATACCTTTTGTTCCCCTGCATCAGTTATAAACTAGTGCTTAATACCCCAAAGGAGATGCAGTCCGCTGGTTCAATAATGATGTGCGAGTTTCGGCATGTAAACAATTAAGATTGGCGGTTATTTATGACCAGTCAATCCTAAAGGTCGCAGCTTAATCAAGAGAGAGATGTGTCCGGTGATATTTATAGAGGACATGTGTGGAGTTACCCCGCTGTTCCTCTGTGGGAAAGTCCACCCTTCAATGACCTCTCCTTAAGGAGCGATGTAGCGTTGATTAGTTGTTCTACCTCTGCGCGTTCTCTTCAAATCGTTCCAAAGCCCACCCGTTAATTCATCGTGACCTTTATTTTAGGGAAGATTTAGAGTTGATTTGTTGCGCTAGCTCAGCGGGCTCTCTCTCTCCCTTACCATTTTGTCAAGTTTCGCAAAAAGTCCATCCTATAATGGCATCTCTGATAGGAGAGATTTCTTGTTCATTTGTCAAGCTGGCTGCGCGGATTAATCATCTCCCTCACTCATCCTTCGTTAAGTCGTGCCAAAGTCCATCCTACATTCTATAGTGACCACTCCTTTAGGAAGATTTAGCCTAGTGTTCATTTGTTGAGCTCCGCGAGTTCTCGACAATCTCCCTCACTCATTCTACATGTACTTTAATTCGGCCTGCTTTGGCGCTTCCTACAGTAGCGACCCCTCCGACTACGGAATTATTATGGAATTCTCGCTTTCCTTCATACATTAATGAATCATTATGAATTATGATACCCCAAGATCAGTGGCGTAGACAGGTTCGTACACCTGGGGGGGATGACTGGACTGTCAACGCTCGAGAGGGCGCGAAAGCGCCCGAGCGAGGGAGCGAAGCGACCGAGCCGGGGGGAGGGTGTGGGAGGGGGGTGTGCCCCCTCCCACGGTAGGGAGCTTTTGCAATTTTGAACTTGAAATCGTGCAATCTGATGCATACTTAATGAGGTAAAATAACACACACAAGCGTGCACGCACACACACATACTCACACACACATACACGCACACACACACACACACACACACACACACACACATATACGCCTTAAATGGACAGTCATGGTTTCGACGAGATCTACACTCCGTGGCATACGAGTACGGAATGGACTGACACATATTTTGCAGGGAGGGTTCGTAATGGATCCAGGGGTAGTTTGGGTACCATTTGGCTTGAAACAAAATTTTCTGCGGTTTAGTTTCTAGTACGGGAATGGAAGAAGTTGGGGTGATTGGGGCTAACCCAGTCGTTAAAACCGGCATCAGTTTCATCATCATCTTTCGCCTCAGATGCTCCATCACCCTCAACGGCACTTACTTCTGGTTGAACTTCCGTAAGAACAGGCCTTTCTCCGACATTATCCGATTTTGATGTAGACGGCTGTTTGCCATCATGTTCTTCTTTCTCATTATGCTTGAAAAATAAGTGATCTTTGATGTTTTCAACTTCTTATTATGAGCCATCCTAGAATCCGAAAATCAATTCACGCTGTGAATTATGTAATAGGGACACACTCACATATATTTTCTCCTTAAAAAGTTAAGGAAGACAAGGCCTCCTGCTAATAGCGGACCCACCACGTGTTTTGTTTTCTAAACACAACAAAAAAAGTACCCCCCCCCCCCCTAAGCAAAATAGCATAACTTTTATCGAAGCGGTTTTGGGCAAAATAATTTGCAGGATTGTTCCTTAACTTATTGACTAACCTCTGAGGGAAAATGACATTAATCCAATTAGTCATGCATGAGTGGGCAAATTTTAAAGGCAAAAATGTAGATTATTCAAAAGTCACAAGGGTAATTATTTATGCCGTTTTAACAGTACATTTTGGCATTTCTTTATTTTCTGCGATTTTTATAGTGTATTCACTCAACCACGGAAATGACTTCCAATGTTTACATAACAGGTCATGTTACATCTTTGTCAGAATATCCAGTTGTATTTTTTCACAAAATAAAGGGTTTTTAAAAGTTTCAAACTCAAGAGGGAGGAGTATTTTTTTAAACGGGTTAAATGGGTTGAATGTCGGGATAGGTGTAGGTGCATCGAGAGATGGATAATAAACAATGAAAGGACATAAGTTATGCACCAGAAATGGAATTCATCAAAAAGTTCATATGACAGAAACCCCAAATTACCCTTGTGACTTTTAAAAAATTACATTTTTGCCTCTTAAATTAGCCCACTAACGCATGACTTATTGGATATTTGGATTAATGTGATTTCCACACAGAAGTTAGTCAATAAGGTGAGAAACAATCCTGCGAAATGAGTTTGCCCAAAACATCTTTGATAAAGAGTTATGCTATTTTGCTTAGTGAAGACAAACCACAAGATAACCACAAAATACTTGTAAGATTTTCTTTTTTTTACCGTCTGAATTGGCTTTCACCGTGTGAATGCGGCTAATATCAATAAACACGATTACAATAATGATGAGGATTAATATCATCATCATGATAATTATCATTATCAATATTATAATTGTTATAATTTTCATTTTTACTATTATTATCATCATTATGACTTATCAAGTAAGCAAATATCATTCCCCCAAACCTGGGGGGGATGATTGTACACGCCATCCCCCCCACCTTGTGAAGTGGGGGGGATGCATCCCCCTCATCCCCCCCGTTGTCTACGCCCCTGCCCAAGATGTAAATTACTGCTGAGTTTCTCTAACTGGAACGTGCGGCAGCTCTGCAGTGTCAGCTTGCCCATAAAGCCGTAGATGCTCTCCTCCTACTGTGCTTCGCAAAGTGGGAAGCTCTGCAACACTTGACGTCAAGGTCGCTCTCCAGATGCTTGCGCCACTGCTCGACCAACTCATCGTTTTCCTTGGCCGTGGCGATTGGGTCATCCCGAGAGAAGAGCTTCAGGTCGAGCGCCTTGACCGGGCGGCCAGTGAAGATATCATTCACCTGAAGGACAATGCAGAACAATAGGACCGTTAATAAACTGTGCTTTGTTTCTTTGGAAATTCTTATTGAATTCTGACTTTCCTTCATACATTAATAAATCATAATGAATTATGATTCCCCAAGATGTAAATCACTGCTGAGTTCATGCCTTGTAAAATGTTAGAAATTTGTGGCTTGTTTGAGACCGAGTCTCCACGAGATTAGACGGATCTCCGAGAAGTCATCGTGAATTCGAATGTGTTTGACTTTTTTTTCAAGTCTCCTGTAAGTCTTTGTAACTTATCTATGCTGTCCTTGCGACATCTCCACCAATGAGACGGACCTTTAACTCTTACATTACCATTCCCTGAAAACCACATTGGCTTACTACGCATCTTCACGCCAATGCTCACGAGAGAGTTCACCCTTCAAGCTCACCTTGACGAAGCTATCCATGGTGTACTTGTTGGTCAGCCAATAGTAGGTCTCTGCAACCCTCTTGATGACAAACTGCGTAAAGGACTTGTTGGCGGCCTGTGAGTAGATACCCTCGTAGCTATCCCTGGAGAGAATACAACTGAACAGGATCTGACCAACGATGCGGTAACGCACAGACGCATAGGCCTAACGGGGCTACTCCGCTCCGCAGACGCGCGCTTTTTCTCCCTCTGATGCATCCATCAGGTCCAGCATCTCGGCGTACACGTGGCTGCAGACGGTGAAGGCATGGACCAGGAGAGGGCGTGTGTCGCCGTCCGTGACATAATCCAGGATCTCCCGTGCAATCTTCTTGGCGTTGGCGGGCCAGGCGATGTCGATGGGTCGCGTCTTGACCACAAGTACATCGAATCTAGAACAACTAAAAATAATATACAACATTGAAACATGTATATTACATCAACATATGACTTAACATCGGAAAATATAAATAGTGACTGATCGGCAAAAGCGGCGATTAATAAAAAGCGGCACAACATGAGTATTGCAGAGATGTAAGTATAAACAATGATTGATTGATTGATTGATTGATTGATTGATAAGAAATTAACGACACTACTAACACTTGAGTGTCATATAAGTGTCGAACAGTTCATCTAAAATGATTATGCAATTCAAGTTTCCCTAATTGAGAAATTAACGACACTACTAACACTTGAGTGTCATATAAGTGTCGAACAGTTCATCTAAAATGATTATGCAATTCAAGTTTCCCTAATGTGATTTACAGAATTTGAGCAGGATTATAAGTCAGATGTAAATCAATACGTTAACTACTTCCTTTGGATAACTTCCCTACTCTTTATGAAAAGAGAAGCAGGTTCTTTAACGTGCCAATGGTGTGACTCTCCTTTACACGGGACCGACGGTTTAAAGTCTCCTCCGAAAGACTAGGCAATTGGAATAACATACGTTGCCTATGGGTATACCTGTTGTGATTGGGATACGAGCAGTTTCCCACTCAAAATCTAGTGTAAAGATTGATCTTCTTTAGAAAGATTATAACACATAATCACGAAATATCTCTAAATAATGCCTTGAGGTCAGGACAATCAAAAAGTTAATACGAATATTTGCAAGTTTAACACATTCAAGGAGAATGTGTTCAATTGTTAGTGTATAATTACATGATATGCATTGAGGTGGATTTTCTACTGCAAATAAGTATGCATGAGTCAAATGAGAATGCCCAATACGAGCACGGGTCAAGTATAAACAATGAAGAAAAAGGTTTACCCGTAAAAGCCTCAGTGGCTTGATAAATTTGGTACACCTGTGTAAAAAGAACATGCAGATAAATAAAATAGTTACACCGGGGAGCTAGAGCTGTTAACTTATTTTATTCTATGTTGCGCCAGGTAAAGATTATTTAGAGAGGAAGAATGCTGTTTGTCACATTATGGGGTTCTTCATAAATGATATAAATAACAAATAAAAATTGGAACTAATGTTTATGTAGTTTCAAAATGAAACTTTTATTATAAGGAATGCATGAAATAATCAGATAATGAAACGCAATAACATACACATAGCAATTGAATTGAACAACGAAATGTTGCCTCAATACAATAATCTTTAAATAGGAATGAGGATGGATAAACAATCAAATATTTTCCGATTGACTGTCTACTAGTCATATATATATATATATATATATCAAAAGTAATGAATTAAATTATGGGTTTACATCAAACTATCTTCGGTATAGCTATCAAAACCTGGACATGGCCGGTTGATAATGTTCAGCTCAGTGTGCAGCGTCAATACAACCCGGTTGCCTTGACGACGCGATCGCGATAACGTTGATTTTTGAAGCGCGAGTTCATCAAAAGACCCGCTGTCGAGGTTACACGGTAGGACGTAGATGCCCGAGCTAAAGTGGTTGTAGTTGCGACCCTCGATGCTCGGCGACGTCGATGAGGGAGACCAGGAAACCGAACAGTCACCGCCTGGTCTGGATGCATGGGCACGTGATGGCTGAACCCTTGATTACGGCTGAAATATAGTTACACCGCATCATCAATATATATTCAACCCAAGTATAACTTGTACGCTTTAACTTTATATCTTGTAAAGCACACGACATCTTAAAAGGACAATTATCACACCATTTGGTTTACCAAATAGACTTCGCAAAAAAAAAAAAAAGCAAATGGATATCTCCTCGATATCTCCAATTAGCATAATAGCCATTTACTAGCATAATAATGTCCAGTGCTAGAATGATTCATACCTCTGCTATGTACAAGCAAGGATGTTTAAGCACATGTATATACATCAGCCGTTTAATTAATGCAGATTCATTGTACTCTCCTTCTAGTCACAAAAGAATCCTTCGCAAAGATTTTCTCTTTGATCTCATGTTCAATGCCGCCGATTCTCTCAATGAGTTTTGCCTGCATTTGACATATAAACAAAATCGCATGCGCAGAAGAATTTGGGGAAATATCCTCACCCCATATGCTTGCGCAGTTGTGACAGGCAATACCTACGATGCATCAGTAAAGATTCAGTCGAGGAATAGTGTTACAATATGGCAAAAAGGCTCTAAACGTTATATCAAGCTGCAGTATAAAAGTCTCAATTTCACAATGTTCCGCATGAATACCTGCTTACAAAATTGCATGAAACGTTAATTTCAGATATTTTCCTTTCGGTCAAGGAACATGGAAATCGCGGCCAACCGCGCCCAAGCTAGTATCTCCATCTCAAAAAGTATCAAATTTCGTATTCGCTCATCCTTTTAACTACGTATGAAGCACTTAGTGACAAAATTAAAAGGTTCAGCAGCGAAAGCTGAAATGTATGCATGTATAGGAATGCGTATGACCTATTATGAAATCCAGGTGAACGTGACGCAATCGCGCATGCATCATATTGTTGAGAGCAGCTGCTAGGCACGAATATTACGTGGCGGCACCAATCCTTGTTCAAAGCGATGTATATCCATGTGCTTAAACATCCTTGGTACAATACTTCCATTTAACAAGCAACCATTACTCATGACCGCTTGTTAACAAAATGCGTAAGTTGCATAAACCATTGATTATCAAAACATATAACCACGCTAAAGTAGTTCTCATTCTCTTCCCAATATATATATATGCCGTAAATACACGGTGGTACCAATCAATGAGAAATACCCAACAATATAGGCTTCCTCAAAGCTCGACATGGCTGACATAAAATGGCCGACTTTTGTTACTTGCCAAAAGAGGGCGTTTATGACATTTGACTACTAATTGAACACATTTCAGTCTTTGCTGAAAAATACATACGTTCAGTTTCCGAACTAGAAGAAATCATTCAATTTGAAATGGTAATTTTCGTGTCAGAAACTGTTTGCATTTAAAATGTTCACTTTAATTAAAAGAACTGATTTTTAGAAAGCCAAACTTCAATCTGAAAGACTTGCCTATACAGAAATTAAACAGTTGTAGTAAAGTGGCCTGTTTCAGACTTACAGTTATTTTGAAGAATTGAAGACCCTGTTGCCTGCCTCCCGGAGGAATTTGTGTCCACACGACGGCCGTCTGCACTTCCCGCTCATGACAGCAGAAACAGTGGCAGCTAGAGTTGGGGCGGATACACTCACTCTCATGCAGCAAGTCCCCAGACTTCCCCGACTCTCTCCCACACACAGGACTCCTCCCCGTGGGTTTGAGAACATGATCTACCAATCATGTTCTCCCATATGTGCTCACGTCAATTTCTATTACATAATACCCTTAGGGCAAAATCAGGCAAACCGAAAAAAAACGCGGGTAACAATAAATGAGGCACGGCTCCTAGCTGCGAAAAGGATAGACAAAAGAATTAAGAATGCGATGCATCCAGTGCGCCACAGATCCTAGGTTACCTGTATTATAAAACATATGGTATAAGGGCTTTTAGAAGATGAGTCAATTAACTCGGCCATGTGGTGTTTAAAGCTATTACAAAAGAAACACATTACTGAGCAACGTGGCTTCCATTGCCAGTCAGGTAACCTTTGTTATTTGGCTTACATTTTATTTTGACACTGTTTACAAGTTGATTTGAAAAGAATTACGAAACTACGCATTCTGAATGTGGGCTGGTAATGAATTCTAGGTTACTGGACCTAAACAACGGGCTGATTTGGACAGAGTATTTTGTATTTAACTCTCCACATGTGGAATTTAACAGGTTGAAGGGTATTGTACTGATGAATTTCAGCATTCAATGAAAACATGTGCATGAGATAAAAAGGTTTGAAAAGTACAAAACTGGCACATAATACCAGGGATGTGTTAGGAAGGAGGGACAACTCAACCATAATATATTCAAACATCTGTATGGATACTAAAGCGTGCTAATGAATGTCAAAAGCATTCCACAATCACTGCAATGCTTTGAAGTCCCATGCGCGGCACCGTCATTTTGCTATCGTCAACTTGGAAAGCAGTATCTTTAATTGCCTGTTTTGTTTCTCCAGAGAGGTGTAAGGAATGGAGTCAGCACACGAAGTGTAATTTATTCCGACAGCAGTCGCGTGCATTGATATCACAATGGAATATTTGACGCGTTTGGCTTTTTGATCGAGGGAGATCCGCCGCCAAACAAGCATGAAAACTGTAGGATGCATTTTGAGGAATATATATTCTGTATGCGCAGAAGATTTTAGAACCATTTCATGAACTGAAGTGCATGTGCAGTAGTATTACATGTTATTAAGATACGATTGTGTGAATTTCAGATTGTATTGTTTCTTCGTTTTTGTGATAAAAGGAGAATACTGTAGAAAACATACCAGAGAAATGCCTCCATATCGCACATTTCCGAATCATATTTCCTTAAAAATATCTTGTAAATCGTTTATTGAATGTTTCATCTTTCATGGAAACAACCTCAATTTCGTGTGCGGAGGTGTCCGAAAAAGTAACAGATCAAATTCTTTCTACAATTTTTTCAAAATTTCCCTTCGCTCACCCCAAAACTAATTCACAGTGCGTGATGTAAAAAGCCAGCTACGAGCTCCCAGCGAAGGCTGAACGGTTGACGTACTTCTCAAAACAGATTTTCTTTTGTTATTCAGAGAAGGCACTACCTAATTAGAAATACAGCTAATTGTTTAAAACACCTGAATGTCTTGAATTTTTATGAGGCGGCGGACCTCATAGATCAAAGCAAGTCTATCCGAGCGCAGTCCATCCATGATAGGTCCATGGTTTCTCGAAGCTGTGTTTCTTATCACATTTTTTTGTAATTTTCAAGAAAGTTAAGGGGCAACACCTCTAAAGATCCTGTATTCGTTTTTCTTCTAAATAATTGTTGAATGATGCACAAACGGAGATATAAGATAATATTCTTACTTACATAATTAACCAATTTCTTCACTTTCCGGAGATTTCCGGAAATGTCGGATTCAATCATTATCAAAATCATATATTAAGCTGCTTACTTTCATTAACAGAGTTTGCGTGAATTTGCGTGCAAATGAGATATTTTACTTTAAAAAACTGTTTATTTTTGTTCGCTGATATCTCTTTTCCTCACAAAAGTATTGATGCAATCCAACAGAAGTGGACAAGCGAAATAAGACTCTACATTTCTTTTGTTCTCTCTGAGAAACCGTTGCTAGGCAATCGTGTTCGTTATTGTTAAAACACGTGAAAAGCACATGCTGAGACCACGCAATTTTTCGGCGGTGCCACGCATGGGCTCAAAGAAAGAATGTTGTTTCATATCCTTTCCTAACACATCCCTGATAATACCAAGGATGTTTAATCACATGGATATCCATCAGCCGTTTAATTAATGCACATTAATTGTACTCTCCTTCTAGTCACAAAAGAACCCTTCACAAAGATTTTCTCTTTGGTCTCGATGTTCAATGCCGCCGATTCTCTGGATGAGTTTTGCCTGCATTTGACATATAAACAAAATCGGATGCGCAGAAGAATCTGGGGAAATATCCTTACCCCATAGGCCTATGCTTGCGCAGTTGTGACATGTAATACCTACGATGCATCAGTAAAGATTCAATCGAGGAATAGTGTTACAATATGGCAAAAAAAACTCTAAATGTGATATCAAGTTCCAGATTCATTGTACTCTCCTTCTAGTCACAAAAGAATCCTTCGCAAAGATTTTCTCTTTGATCTAATGTTCAATGCCGCCGATTCTCTCAATGAGTTTTGCCTGCATTTGACATATAAACAAAATCGGATGCGCAGAAGAATTTGGGGAAATATCCTCACCCCATATACTCTCTGGATGAGTTTTGCCTGCATTTGACATATAAACAAAATCGGATGCGCAGAAGAATCTGGGGAAATATCCTCACCCCATAGGCCTATGCTTGCGCAGTTGTGACATGTAATACCTACGATGCATCAGTAAAGATTCAATCGAGGAATAGTGTTACAATATGGCAAAAAAACTCTAAATGTGATATCAAGTTCCAGATTCATTGTACTCTCCTTCTAGTCACAAAAGAATCCTTCGCAAAGATTTTCTCTTTGATCTCATGTTCAATGCCGCCGATTCTCTCAATGAGTTTTGCCTGCATTTGACATATAAACAAAATCGGATGCGCAGAAGAATTTGGGGAAATATCCTCACCCCATATGCTTGCGCAGTTGTGACAGGCAATACCTACGATGCATCAGTAAAGATGCATGTCAAAGTTCCAGTATAAAAGTCTCAATTTCACAATGTTCCGCATCATACCTGCTTACAAAATTGCATGAAACGTTAATTTCAGATATTTTCCTTTCGGACAAGTAACATGAAAATTGCGGCCAACCGCGGCCAACCGCGCCCAAGCTAGTATTTCCATCTCAAAAAGTATCAAATTTCGTATTCGCTCGTCCTTTTTAACTACGTAAGAAGCACTTAGTGACAAAATTAAAAGTTCAGCAGCGAAAACTGAAATGTGTGCATGTATAGGAATGCGTATGACCTATTATGAAATCCAGGTGAACGTGACACAATCGCGCATGCATCATATTGTTGAGAGCAGCTGCTAGTCATGAATATTAAGTGATGGTTTCAAACCTTATTCAACACGATGTGTATCCATCCTTGATCTAAGCAACGCCGCTTTATATACCATAGGTTGTTTTTTTAAGTCAAGGGGTCAACGTTCCCTCTCGAAGAAATTAAGGATTCCCTTATCGATCGTTTATCAATAGTTACGATTAACTGCCTATTTCAAATTAACGATTGGCCTGGTTTTATTGAATAATATGATATATCGGTATATTTCATTTCAAGGACGGATAGGAAATCATTAATAGTTAAAGTAAATCAGCAATTTGCTTAAATCGGCGGGAACTTTAATAGTTTGAGGTAGAGTGACAGTCTCTATACTTGAAGTTACAATTAGTTGGCAGTTTCTTAATGATGGTGCGGGCTCTATCAATGCTAATGATAAAGCGGTAGAAAAATACAGCACATGTTCATCAATAAATAACAATAACTACTTTTTTAACTACCCCCCCCCCCCCTCCCCCCACAAATAAAAAATTATGGACAATTTCTTACTTGGAAATTAACCCTCAAAGTTGAAAGTTTACACCCAAAGATCTCGATCTTAGGAAAATCGCGTTTGTTTGCTGGTCAGTATAAATGGGCCTTAATTCGAGCTGATAAACTGCGTGTAGAACGTAAACCATCTAGAGCCGGGATGGGGTCTTGAAGGGAATTTCCCTTTTCGAGATTAAATGCGTTCACATGTTGATGCTTGGAAGGAGGATTTTGAAAGCCTTATTATAACAACACAACCTCGATACTTATAACGTGTGCATGTCCCTAACTCGGTTAGGTCTGGCAAGCCTAAAGGTCTAAAGGCATAGCTAGATCTTTTGACAATTTTTCTAAAAGCACCAAATTTGGCAAGCATGCAGAAGATATATTTTATTGCAAATTCGGATATCAAGCCACTTCAATTTTTCCCAAAGGAGCCATGCAAGAGGGCCATTTACAACAAATTACCGCCATGCACAAGATTTATTCACCAATTTTTTTAGATAACATTCGAATGGCTTATTTTCTCATATCATATAAGTTATCATATGAGGGTTAAATCTCCTACACAATAGTATTACATTCAGCAGCCTCTTGGTTGATATTTCATGATACATTTAGGCAACTGATATGATATTTAACAACTTTATCTCAAAGTCTGCATTTTCATAATTTATATATATCTTTATATTTTAAAAATGCACCTCACTAATAAATAAAAACCTGTTGACAAGTAAATACTCTAGATACGTTAGCGGTCGAATGCCTTTATTTTGAAAGTTGTTTTAAAGTGACGTTTACGGGTTGGGCCTCAAATGAGTAATATGACATTAATATTATCATAACACAATATGATAAGAAGAATAATAATCAATTACATATTACGAAACATGTTCTAATAAATTGACATCATTTGACTTTATAGCATGAGTAGCGATTTTTTTATGATTTGCCGTAGATGGGGCTATTTCACTAAAAAAAAAAAAAAAAAAAAAACACGCCATCAGCCAACCAGGGCCTTCTATTTATTGGTATTTCTCACTAAATAAAGCCCCAGGAATAGCAATTTTTGGTACAAATGTCTTTCATAACTCCCTCATCAATTCTTGAAAGAAAAAGATAGGTTGTGGTAATCATTTCTTATGTATTTTATTGTTTTTCAATTTTCTTATGTATTTCTTTGTTTTTCGTCAAGAATCAGATGCGTATGCGTGGGTGTGTGGGGTGTGTGTGTGGGTGTGTGTTGGCAATCGAAATCGTAGCGCTGGCTTTGAGAAAGGATGATGTAATTAAGGGAATTCAGTTTGACAATTTTGAAGTGCGGCAAATCTTATATGCTGATGATATGACTTTGTTCGTTAAAAATAAGACATCGATTACAAGAATGCAGGAAATTTTCAGGGCTTTTTTTGAATTAAGTGGACTTAAAGTTAATATAGAGAAGACAAATATAATGAGGATAGGGAAAAAATAGAAAGGAGTTAGGAAAGTTACCCATGGGAAATTTGGTTACCGAAATGAAAATTTTAGGGTGTATTTTTCAATGGATATAAAAATCACAGAGGAATTAAATTACAAAGAGATACTAAGTAAAATAAAAAGACTTCTTGGTTGGTGGAAACAAGAGAGTTTAACTATCATGGGGAAAGTACATTTACTGAAAACTTATGCTTTGTCTAAATTGAATTATGTTTCTTCATCATTAGTGGTTCCAAAGTGGGTAGTGACTGAGATCAATAAGATCTGTTTTGAATTTATATGGAATGGGAAAGATCGAATCAAAAGAGTTATTTGTTTCCAGGACTATGGTGATGGTGGATTAAGAATGATAGACTATGAATTATTTGTTAAAACTCAAAGAATTATGTGGTTAAAAAGGCTTTTATATGGTGAAAAGAGAATGGGATGGAAACTTTTTTTTTACTTCACCTTAAGGACAGTGGGGGGAAGATTTATCTTTCTGTGCAATTATGATACAAAATTATTGAAACTAAAAACTTCTCAGTTTTATTTAGACATTTTAAGGGTATGGCAAGATATGGAGTATATTAGGAACTTTAAAGAAGGAAAGATTAATCCAATCTTTTTTAACAATAAGGAGTATTTGTGTAAGGGTAAAATGATTTTTCATGGAGATTTACTTGAGAAAAATATATATTTATTTGATCAAATTCTTGAAAAAAATCAAATAAAAGCACTTACATATTTTCAAAATTTAGGATTAGGAGCTGAAAATATATTGAAAGTTTTGGAAATATGTAATGCAATTTTAACAAGTGGGAAATACAAAGGGAATGTATATGACTTCTACTCAGTTGATGTACAGGAATATAGTATTTCATTGAAGATTTTTGAAAATACAATGTTACTCAAAGATCTCCCATCCAGAAAGCTGTATGAAGTATTTGTTACAAAATTACAAGAATTATACACTTTACGAATTAAAGATAATCTTCATGATTCCACATTTTCAAAGAAAGGGATTACAGATATTTTTCTAAGACCACGAAGTACAACACTACTAACAAAAGTCAGGGAATTTCAGTATAAATTACTGCATGGTGCTATCTATACAAAAGAAAACCTTTTTATGTTCGGGTTTGTTGATAATAATCAGTGTTCCTTTTGTGGCATTAAGGTAGAAACGTATCAACATGTATTCTGGGATTGTGTGTATATCAAACCTTTATGGCAAAAAGTTATAGAAAGATTGGAAGCGATAGTTTTTGAAAATGCAGAGTGGATAGATATTCATGTAGGTATCAAAGGAAAAGATCTTAATATAAAATCTTGCAATACAGTCATTTTTATCTTAAAATACATTATTTTTCAATCTAGATCGGAGGGTGTAATTCCATCTCATGAGGTAATATTTAAAAAGATAACGGAATATCGGAATGAAGAAAAAGAAATTGCTTTAAAAAGAAACAAGTTAGGATTATATCTGTTAAAATGGGAGAATGTTACCTTTTAAGAAATAGCACATAAGTTTAGAGTGGTGTGTGTGAGTGTGTGTGTGTGTGTTTTTGTGTGTGAGTATGTATGTGAGTGTGTATGTGTGTGTGTGTAGGGGGATGGGGTGGACTTACATGTTTTGTGTGGAGGTGGATTTATATGTTCGGCGGGGGGGGGGTATCAGAAAAGATTTCATTCTTATGTATTATGGAATTGCTTTATTATCATTTCTATTATACATATCTGTTAGTATTATGATTATTATTCTATTTAATAGGAATATAATTTATAAGTTGCATATTCAGGTAGAATATGGCACATATATATTGTGTTTATATACAAGTGGTATATCATACTTTATTGTGTTTATTGAATCAATAGAAATATTACGTTTATGGATTTGTAATTCTGTTATAAAGTGAAATTGTTTATTTCATTATGTGAATGAAATCAAATAAAGAATATGGAAAAAAAAGTGTGTGTGTGTGTGTGTGTGTGTGTGTGTATGTGTATATGTTTAAATATATTTGGGGTCCAGGGGGCGGAGCCCCCGGAAGGTATTGCTTTTTAGGCAATATTGCAATATAAAAGTTCTCAAAGTAATGCAATTTTAACCTTAATTATATCATAAAGCAAAATAATAATCGATATTCGAGGTCTGTTTACATTTATTAAACAGTGGACGTTTACATGATATTCTATATTCTCTTCACTATTTGTACTCTTTGCTAAAATATTCCAGAAGTCATTTCAGAAATATTTCATGCTTCGTTTTGTTTTAAATGCAGCTTTCAATAAAGTCCATCACGAACGGCATTCAAGCACGGACAGACTTCCTGTCAAATTTTGATGACTAGAAAATAAACTTATGAAAAGAATCGTAAATCGTTTTTAAAAGTATGAATCAATGCGATAAAACAAAATCTTCAGAAAATGACAAGAATAATCATAAGTGTACGAGGAGGGGGGGGGGGTGGGTGATTTTTAAAATAGTAATTTTCTGGAAAACAGTTCAGTCATATTCGGGCAAAACCATTGATTTTCCGGCTAAACAATGACCCCGCCTCGTTAACCTATAACCTCAGTTACCATTGTAAAATATTCGGACCGCTTTTAAATACCAGGTTCAGTACGCCTATGGGGCTATGACACTGACGGCAAGAATAATATCGAGTTGATCATTAGCATGATTATCGTAGTAACATTCGTATCACTTAATAACAGGTCCCGTACACGTATGATAATGATGGCAATAGTAATATCGAAATAACTAAATTCAATTCAAGGTTTATTAAAAATCATCTTCACAGCCATGCAGCTGAGTTTGCAGTTTACAATGTAAAAAATATATAAATACAACATATGAAATAAAACAATCATCCTCTGCAAGTATAACTATTAAAAATTTCTTATTAATAAAATGAAAACTAACAAAGATGAATAAACATGGGTTTCTTTAAAATTCATCGTAAATTTACTGTACGGCAATAAGATGATAACCGCAACCAAAAATAAGTTAAGGATATATTGCAAAACTAATGTAAATTACGGTAATTTAGGTAAAAACAACATTCTCATCAATGATATGAGCCCCCACCAATTATCAAAATAGTAAATGTAATGAGCGTCCTAAAACACGAATAATATAATCAATATACGGCGAAATGATCATAATTGCAGCTAAGTTACATCAGCATTAAAAACTATGAAGGAGTAACATATTATTGCAGTAATAATAGGCTAATTGGCATATTGTAATTACATTAAATTAACTTAACGAAGTAAGCAATTTTGTCCACCAAATATCTGTAGAAGAGGAGGTAGATAAAAAGTGGCATAGTAAATTATTAGGCTAGTTTATCTGTTTATAGGTAATTTCTACTGATAACATTCCAACACAGTCTCCTGCTGGACTTTAGATATAAAAGTCATGAACATGAAAGAAATGTTTATGAGGGACTAGTAAATTTTCCATAATGAATATTGGGTATAAAGTTATTTCACAATTATTTCACATTCATCTACGATCGAACTGTTCATTCAGTACTCAAGAGGACCATTATTAAACCAGCAAAACAGGGAAACCACACCTCTCGACAGTGCGTCCCAGAATAAACGAAACCGAGTTTGATTGAAATATTTTGCTTTCGCTATCATAATCATTATATTTGAATTATGATTGTACATGTACCTTGATTGAAATAGGCGCTTCTCTTATTTCATTTTGATACACAATCTTACATGTCCATAATTCATGTGTATGACTGAATTAGAACACGGGAAATTCGGTAGCATCCATTTTCATTCTTTTAACTCAGTCATGCATGAATCATGAACGCTGAATTGTCTATCAAATGCAAGAAGAGAAGCATATCCCTCCATTCAGTTCCTTCTCATTAAGCAAATTAATGAAACATTGCATGTTTGAATTTACTACTTATTCAGAAGTTCAATTTTTCGTGGATTTTTTTCGAGCAAATCTGTCAATAACATCTTCAGCATGTTCAGTGTTTGTAATGTCTCGGTTTATACTAAGTGAGTGAAGAGAGTCGATCATTGGTCATTGCTTGTTTCATTTACCACTTAGGAAGGTGAATCGAGAGGTGAAGACGCATATCAGGCACATTTCCGGTTACATGCCAATAAAGCCAAGTGGTGGTGGTGGTCCTGGTGGGGGGGGGGGGGGGGGGGGAAGAGGGGGGGAATTATGACTCATATTTCCGACTGTTCCCAAAATTGCAATGGGCTACAATACAATTGCGTTGTCATTATGGACACAGTTCACCAAGGCACATGTCCGGCTACATGCCGAAAACGCCAAGTGGTGTTGATGGTGCGGGGGGGGGGGGGGGGGGGGTAATAGATTATGGCTTTATGACTATGATTGACCAAGTGAGTACAAAACAAAAAGTGCACATGTTCGGTTATATGCTGAAAAAGCTAAGTGGTGGTTGAAAGGGGGGGGGGGGTTACGGATTATGGACATGATTGTCCACTGAGTATAAAAAAACAGGGCATATGTCCGTTTTTGAAAAAAAAATCCAAAATCATAGAGGGAGGGCAATTCCCCCCCCCCCCCTCCCCCCGTGGCGCCACCACTGCTTGTATAAGATCTAGGCTATAACATCATCACTCTGGGGTCCGTATCACAGAAAGCTTCGATTGATACTACGACTGACAATCTATCGATCGTTCCCTGGATCTGATATTCATCGTAGCTTGTGTTAATACATTGTAACTATACGATTGACTCTAAAGTCATGCATAGGCTTGGACCTTAGCCGTCATTGTTTTGTGATGCGCTTGAGTTGCAATGAATAATGCATTAACAATTTATTGCAGAGTTGTTTTCCACACTTACAATAGCTTAACTGATTCCTTGTGATATGAATTTGTTTTCGGTTTAGTTTGTCGGATTTTCAAGATTTGTTTTCAATATGATAAGATAATAAACGGAATATGTATCATGACAGCGCATTCGAACGATTTGTTAAGTGTTTCCATTGTCATTCCCAAAATTAATGTATTTCTCCCAAGTGTTCTTATCATACAGGATCTCAACTCCACCATCATTTTCGTCCATCCCACACATTGCTCCGCCTGTCCGCACGCGAAATTCCCTCATTGGTCAGGCACTATCGTCGCTCTCCACACCAACGTGAACTCTCTGGCAGTCCTGACAGCATGGGGCCTCAATAGGCCAGGCAGTGAGAACGGGTTGGGACGAGGCGCCTTTTCGGGTCTGTCCACCTCTACCGGCGTATAAGGACGGGCGAACCTATCGCCGTCAAAGTCATCTCTCTCCCCATGGACACGCTAGATTTTCACATAAATAGAGGGTTCCCACAAGCAGCCATTTTGAAAGACAAAACAATAAAAACGTGTGTGTCAGACCATGAAAACAATGATTTTTCATGGTCTGATGCACAGGTGTTTATTGTTTGTCCTCCAATATGGCTGCTTGTGGGAACCCTCTATACCATACATCAGCCCCTTATGAAAGGGGACGAGGGGGGGGGGGGGGGGGGTTGAAATGTAACATTAATAATGGAGAAATAAAATTAGCTCTGTATGCCTCATTGATGTCTTTTCGCAAAAGTAATAAACATAAAGTCCATAACACAGTAGAGTATCAGGCACAAAAAAGGGGGTCAAAATCAATTTGCAACATCTAATAAAGTGAAGAGCTGGTAAATGAATTATCTGTATCATTTCGGGGGGGGGGGGCTGATTTCTTTTGAGTGGCAACATTTAAACCACTATGAACGTGGTGCTATCACTGACACATGTTAAATGTTTGTATATGTGTGTATGTTTGTATCTGTGTGTGTTTGTGTGGGATTGTTGTGTGATCTGGGGAAAGGGAGATAAGGAGATGAAAATGTACGTGGTGGAGGGGGATGGCAGAGGCGAGAAAAAAAAAAATTCTTACGTTTGAGACCTTAAAGTCAGAACTAGGCTAATGGTAAGCCAATATAACCACTTTAGTGATGAATAATTACATTTTCAGCTGAATATTGATCAGCAACAGAGGAAATCAAACACCACTATTCAAAGTCGAAATAACAGAGTTACAATCACTACTGCCTGCGTGTACATCGCCAAAGCCCGAGAGCTACAAACCACTGTGATGGTAACGTACACCATATTAATTGGGTAAGTTTGGCGGGCAAGTGTAACAGTAGCAGTAATACTAGCCTTAATTGGCGGTAGGTTGTATTTTATGTCGGCTTGAGTGACCTCGTTATTGAAACGAATTCTCTATCGGTCTGGTGGACATACTTTGATTTTCAGGCGCTGTTCTTCCGTGTTTTGGCTAGTATTCGTTTTGAGTTGGCGGGTGCTCTTTGGGTGTTGGAACAAAGCCCCGGATCCTATGTACACACTTTCGACACGTGTGACTATGTTAATTGGAAGCATAATGATAATGATACTAATAATGATAATGATGGCAATAATCAACAGAATTGTCTTTATTGTCATTATGATTTTCATCGTTATTGTTAAAATCAAAATCAATTCAGAGAAAAAAGGACGAACATAAAGAGAGTAAAAGAATATCGATAGATTGAGTGTATGCATGTATGAATGTGTGTTTGTGTGTGTGTGTGTGTGTGTGTGTGTGTGTGTGTGTGCGCGCGTACATATAGGCCTAGGTGTGTATGTACCATAGCTATATTTGAAATTGTGTTTGTATATTTATGTGCTATTTAAAGATGGCCCGTCACTTTTACAAACATCTGCAAACTTCAGTGATGAAAGTTTGCATTATATTTAGCACGTATCTTTGGGATACCTACTAGTTTTCACTGAGATTTGATTCAAATTGATTGCCGACTGTTGACACAATTTGAAATTACGACTATTTTCATGGTACGAAAAAAGAAAGCTCGATCAATTATCGAAGATTATTTCCTCAAAACCGAATAATACGCTCGATCTAGGGAAAGGTTATGTAGCCACTCTATCTCAAAACGATGACAAAGTCAGGGAACTTTGAGAATTAGGTCTCCAAAAGGGACGGGCTACCTTTGACATGTTTGACAAGACAAAACAAGACAAGGAAAGGAAAGAGATAGAGACCCTTATTCAAAACAGAGGTTTAATGCAAACAGTGTACTAAACCTGGAGTAACTTCATGCGACTCCAAATAAAACATCATGAAGCATTATTATATTGATTCAATATAATTGATATTCCCGGAATCCCTGTGGTATAATGAGTTTGTCCACATAATAATTACAGCGAATAATTGAAATAACCCACTGTTGTGATTCTGTGATTAAAAGCAATGAATTTGTGAGAGCATCAGATTATGCATTTTGCGTCCCATAAAGTTAGCCTATGTTTAGTGCGCGCGGTCTAAGTTGAATCACCGTTTTGAATAAAGCTTGTCCCCCCAAAAAATTACAACGGCAATTTCCGCAACAATAACTTTAAAAGATTTTAAATTAATCGGAACGATATGTCAGGGTATTACTTTCATCTTGCAAGAAAAAAAAAAACTATTTTATTTTCTTTCAGTGGTCATGGCTAATGGGGATCTTTTGTCAATCATGCCCGATGTCCTTTCCCTCCAGATTTTGTACAGAGACGTGTTGTCCATTGTGTTCACGCTTTATGATCGAAATTGTTTCATGGGTTCTTGAACAACTATTCTGTTAAGAAAGTGACAGCCTGTTTCTTTTCATTTCAATCTGACGTATGTCGTCAGATTGAAATAAAAAGAAATACTAGAACACATGAAACGATTTCAATTATAAAGCGTGAACACAATGGACAATACGTCTCCTTTGAATATCTGGAGGGAAGGGACATCGGACATGATTGACGAAAGATTGACGTTCTCCATGACCACTGAAGCTAATCGAATAGGAGTTTTCTGTCAGATAAGGGTAATAAGTTATAATTTCACACCCTGAAATATCATTCTGATTAATCTAGTATATCTTTAAAGTAATTGTTGCGCAAAGTGCCGTTGTAATCATTTCTCGGGACAAGCGTGCAGGCTATAAGGAGAATAAGACAAGATACAGCAAATGACACAGAGGGAAAGAGGGTGAAAGAGAAAGAGAGAGATGGAGGGAGGGAGGGAGAGAGAGAGAGAGAGCGTATATGTGTTTTTATGTGTCTGTGTCTGTGTCTGTGTGTCTATGTGTGTGTTAGGGGGTATCAAGTCTGTTAAAGACCGCATTAATAGTATCGAATACGATGCACATGTCTGGTAGGCGCCTTGTGTGTTTGCAAACATCTGGGGTTTGCAGTATGCAAATCAGTCACAGTCGAGTAAGATTCAAGGACGAGTGATTAGCAGGCGACTAGTACTCCCAAGACTGGATGCGCCTGACAACCCACATCTCTCGTGAAAATACAGTTATCGATACACAGAGCTTGGAAGAAAAATTTGGAGGGAGGGGCATATTGATGGGGAAGACAACGTGAGAGCGAGATGAGATGGGGTGAGAGAGGGGGAGATAGAGAGGGGGAGAGTAGAGCGACAGAAAGAAAAGGGAAAGAGAGAAAGAGAGAGAGAGAGAGAGAGAGAGAGAGAGAGAGAGAGAGAGAGAGGGGGCGGAGAGAGGGAAAGGAAAGGGAAAGAGAGAGGGGAGAGGCAGAGAAAGAGAGAGAGAGAAAAAAAAAGGAAGAAAGAAAGAAAGAAAGAAAGAAAAAAAAAAAAGAAAGAAAGAGAGAAAGAGAGAGAAAGGAGAGAGAAAGAAAGAGAGAGAGGAGGAGAGGGGGAGAAAGAGAGAGGGAAAGAGAAAGAAAGAGAAAGAGAGAGAGAGAGAGAGAGAGAAAGAAAGAGAGGGGGAAAGAGAGAGAGGGAAAGAGAGAAAGAGAAAGATAATCAAGTGAGAGAAGATAGATATATAGAAACATATGGGGAGAAAGAGAGACAGACGAGTGGGGGATAAGAGAGATACAAGAATACACAAACAGACAGAAAGTTACACGAAATTGAGAAACACGGAGCCGGGACACAGGGCGAGGAAGAGAAAAAATCGTACGAGTGATGATTTGCCGTCAAACTTTGCAAGCTTCCACCTCTTATTCAGCGATTTGCATCTCGCTTAATTAAATCATACACATCTGTCACCTCCTCTCTCTTTCTCTCTCTCTCTCTCTCTCTCTCTCTCTCTCTCTATTTTATTCTCTTTGTTTTCTTCCTCTCTCTTTCCTTCTCTATCCGCCCTCTCCCGCTCTCTTTCTTCCTCTTTTATCTTTCTCTCTGTCACTTTCTCTGTCTCTCTCTGTCTCTCTCCCTGTCTCTCTCTCTGTCTGTCTGTCTGTCTGTCTGTCTGTCTGTCTATCTGTCTCTCTCTCTCTCTCTCTCTCTCTCTCTCTCTCTGTCTCTCTCTATCTTTCTCTCTGTGTGTGTCTTCCGGGAATAGAGCAATATCTACCAGGACAGTTATGCTTATTGTAAGGTTAACCAGGTGGCGATACGTCATATCCACACAAGTTATGCTTCATGAAGCGAGCTGTAATAAACCATTCCCAGTCAGCCTGAATGCTTAAGTTACAAATTAATGGAACCTCTGCGCGCTAGAGAGGAAACTGCACGGGCGTCAACGGTACAGGCCCGCGGGGAGAAAGTAGCACACTATCTTGCGATCATCGTGTACGGTGTCTTTAATCTGAAATATAGCGTGTCATTCTATCCGCTCCCTCGCGCGCGCAATCCATTAAGCGCAACGCGCTCCCTTATGACATGTTTTCATAGTGTTTCCTGCCCTTAAGGATACCGTACCAAAGAAAAGTCGGCGCGTACGATACGAGCTCGGATCAGTCGGGCGTTCGAGCGCTGAGAATTTAGAAGGGCACAAATATTAGAGAAAAGG
Source organism: Arbacia lixula (assembly GCA_963669155.1). Classification (NCBI taxonomy): domain Eukaryota; kingdom Metazoa; phylum Echinodermata; class Echinoidea; order Arbacioida; family Arbaciidae; genus Arbacia; species Arbacia lixula. The sequence continues at coordinate 13,096,110 of OZ022592.1, read as the reverse complement.
GTGAGCATAATTTTTTTTGGCAGAAAAACAAGTTTAAGAACAACATCGGAAGAGCGCATGTCAGCGAGGAAAGTGGCAAATGAGATGGGGAAAGCTAGGAAGTAAAGGCTGTATCACGGTAAATGTTTGGAGGCTGTTTTTGTATTAGTGAACCATGAAAAATGTTGCAGTGCAATCTTTTGACATCAGTTCAAAAAGCAAATGGTTTCTTCTCTACGCAATGTAGTATCGAGAAAAACTCATGTCGTAATCATCAACTCTATCAGTTCAAACAAACAGTAAGTACCTCTATGTGATAAGTATGCCTCTATTACTAACATAACGTTATTATTTCATTTATTTCAAATAAATATATGATTAATTCTTCTTTTCTTCTCTCTCTCTCTCCCTCTCTCCCCCTCTTTCTTCCCCCTCTCTCCCTCTTAGGATAGGCATATACAGTTGAGGCCAAAAGTTTACATACACCCGTGGAATTCAGTTAAATTTGTTCGCGTGCCAAACATGGTAAAATCTACCACATCTTTGGAAATATAAATACTTCCATGACAAATTTGGTATCAAATGAGAGAGCGTTTCAAGTTCTTTCACATGATTGGAATGCCATTGGGATTAAATTATATTTCAGTTGGAATTTTCTTTGAAGAAAAAAGGAACATTCGTGCCAAATGTATTCTATTGTTTGTTATTATATTTTCAAACATCGTTTCATAGAAATATATTAATGTAAAATCTGTGATATATATTACATTTTCTATCATGATATGTCACCACTGAACAGAAATGTGTGATCTGAAATGTTTGTGTTGAGAAGCAACTATCACAAATATGAAATGTTTTTGTCAAGTTTTAATTTTTAATTTGTCTAAAATATGACGATTTTCTGAGGAAAAATGACACCTAAATATTTTTCAGCTCCTGATAACAAATTGATGTGATGAAGGGGCATGACATACTCATTTGTTTGATATCAAATTCGTCATGATAGCACAAATATTTTATAAGATACAGTAAATTTTCTGATGTTTGGCAAGTGTCAAATTTTCCTTGAATTTCCTGGGTGTATGTAAACTTCTGGCCTCAACTGTACACGTTTATATGCAAACACAAATGTAAGAAAGTTGAGGGCGCAGCTGAATTTCCCTGCACATTCCTCTTAAAAAAAATGAGAGGAAATCGGACCCTGGTCTTTGACTTCAAACACCAGCGCTCTAACCATTAAGCCAAAATGGCGCTAGGCCAAGTGGTTTCGGTGAGACCGAAATATATTCCTAATTATCTACACGTGGCTGTATTTAGTCGCTGTGCTAATTTCCGTGGCCTGGCAGAGATACAACAAGGCCACGACAGACGATACGATCCGATCACCGTCGTGCGACTCTGCGACTCACTGATATCACAGGACCCGGTCATGGCATTTGACTTTTCTGTGTTTCTACGTTGTTAGGATGATCAAAACCATGGACCATGCAGTGGCATGGGTTGAACAGTAACATTCAAGACATCTTAGGCGACAAAGGTTGATTATTGATTCTACATACATTTTTCAATACCAAGTGGTCAATATAACATAGATCTATTTACGAAATCACGTTGATAATTTCACATCTAAGCTAGATCACAGATTGACCCTTCACTTTAGTACCCCGTCGCGCACGTGCTCCAGAACAATCAGACATACACCAACCAACTCGTAAAACAACATACATGCACACATACATACATGCACACACACACACACACACACACACACACACGCACACACACACACAGGTGCGCACACACTCAGCCACAAACATACCCATAATAATTATGACTAACATGAACGCACAAGCACACAGATGCGCGCGTACACACAGACACACATACTTACACACACACACAAACACACACACACACGTACGTACACACATGCATAATCATTATTGCACACACAGAGGGAGCGAGACGAGGCGGGGTGAGGGGGAGGGGGAGGGGGAGATGCGATAGTTAGGAGGGAGAGAGGCAAGGAGGGGTGGGAGCGATAGTTAGGTAAACAGGAAGGGGAAGATGGAGAGGTGGTGTGGGAGAAGGATATTTTAGTTAGGATTGACGATAAGAGTGATAGAGTATATAGTACAAATATACCAAGCTGTGAGATTGTATAGTGGAAATTATCTATCTGAGGAGGGAGTGGCATTGAACTATTTTTTCCGAGGGGCGAAGCCCCCGAGGAAAAAATAGTAACTTATGCCACTCCCTCCGAAGATGGATAATTTTCACTATACTTTCGAACTCAATGCTTGGTATATTTGTTTTATATCCCTTTTGTAAAACAATAACAAATTGTCGTCGCCTTTTTTTTCTCTGTCTCGATATCGGTTCATCCCAGGTAAATGCGCAACACGCCGCGCACTGCATTCACTGTGCACTAATTTACGCCCGCTCAGGTAGAGAGCATGCGCAGTAGTCCCAAGGAAGAAAATAGAAAATAGAGCATGCGCAGTCCTCCCCAGGAAAAAATAGTGAAAACTTTCCGGAGCTCTTCGAGCATCAATTGACCAATTACGTTCTTAGAATACTCATGAATATTCATAGAAGGGATATAATATACAAATATACCAAGCTGTGAGATTGTATAGTGGAAATTATCTATCTGAGGAGGGACTGGCATATTACTATTTTTTCCGAGGGGCGAAGCCCCCGAGGAAAAAATAGTAACTTATGCCAGTCCCTCCGAAGATAGGTAATTTCCACTATACTTTCGAACTAGAAGCTTGATATATTTGTTTTATATCCCTTTTGTAAAACAATAACAAATTGTAGCATACAGGCCACAAATGCTCTGCGCTGGACTTTTCCGTCACGAATTTCACGACACGCCGCGCACTGCATTCACTGTACACTAAGAATGTAAGCAAACATGGCGACCTCCTATGACCGAGTTCGGTTTGACCTACTGCAAGTGGCAAAAGAGGACTTTATAGCATCTAACAGTTAAAATACGAAGAAAGTGATCAAGTCCGGCGTTTTTTTTTTTCGTGAATATTGCTCTGACCGACGAACATAGGAGGCCGATTCATTTTTTTTTTAAATTTCCTGCGGCTTGGGCAAATCAACGGAAATTCAAGTTGCACCTCTGCTGCAACACCGCGGGAGTTCCCCGAGCGCGCTCAACGATTTTCCGCTAAAAAGGAACCAGGTAGTGAGCATGCGCAGTAGTGCCAAGGAAGAAAATAGTAAACAGAGCATGCGCAGTTCTCCCCGTGAAAAATATCCGGAGCTAAGGCAGATATAGTCAAATTATTTTGTAGTCTGCGAGCATCAATTGACCAATCACGTTCCCAAAATACTCATGAATATTCATATAAGGGATATAAAGTACAATAGTACACGAAATAATATGAAATTACAATAAAACATAATGGAATATCCTTTTTATTAAAGAAACAAACCTTTACCATTATGATAGCGTTGCCCCGCCTCCTTTGGACATCACTGGCTTCACGTCGCCCTCTGAGACAGACATTGCGGCGATATGTATCTCCTCATTATTTGCATCTCTACCTTTCTCTCGTCATGCTCATTTCCCTTCTAAATCTTCAGCGATATCAGGCACAAAATCTCCCCCAAAGCCAGCAGAAAACACCCCCAAAATGAATACTACCATAGAGAAGGTCGAAAGAAAAGCGCTTCAGGATTTAAGTTGAAACGGCGTGATTAATTTCTTATTCTATAGGATAGAGACACAGAATTGTTTTCCACGGTGTTGTGTTACAAAGCATCTGGTTGAGAGCTAAGAAGAAACTTAGACAAAAATCGAGAAGGTCAGAGGCATTAGGAATAGAATACCCTCTCCGGTAGAGGAAAAGGGCCAGCGGGACAAATTATTCATCGGAAAAAAATAAGATTTCTGCCGTTTTTCTTCTTAAGTTTGTTGCTCAAGATGAGTTACAAATGTTATATTTTGATTTCTGAAGATATTCTCCTCCCGACACGATATTTTGATGATCGATCGGAGATTGTTGAGTGCTTTCTTATTGAGCATTATATGAGGCGAAAACCTAAAATATCACGGAGTAAGAGAGAGAGAGAGGGAGGAATTAAATGAGACCAATAGGTAAGCAAAAGTAGAAAGAAACTAAGAAATGGGAAGGAGTGATAGAGGGTGAGAAGAAAAGTGTTCATGTTGACAAAAAAAAAGACTGGGAAATACACGAGAATGAAAAGGGAGAGGAAAAAGAGAAAGGAAAATTGGTGAAGAAGATAATAGTGAAGAAGAAAATGATGGAGAACCTCCAAATAAACACAGAAGAAACGTAATGGAGGAGAAGAGAGAAGAAAATAAAATAATGTAATGAACTCTAAGAAACTATTTTTTCTCTTCCCCCCCCCCCCTCCTCTCTCTCTCTTTCTCTCACTCTCCCTCCCCCTCTCTATTTCCCCCCCTGGCATTTCCCTTACCCACCCTTCTCTCCCTCTTTTGCGCTCTTCCTTTGTGGCTATATGTCTGTCTGTTTCTCTCTTTCTCTCTCTCCCTTTCTCTCCCTCACTCTCCTCTCTCTCTCTCTCTCTCTCTCTCTCCCTCTCTCCCCTCTCTCCTCTCTCTCTCTCTCTCTCTCTCTCTCTCTCTCTCTCCTCTCTCTCTCCTCTCTCTCTCTCTCTCTCTCTCTCTCTCTCTCTCTCTCTCATTTCCCCCGCCCACTCTTCTCTCCATCCCTCCTTCGTGCTCCCACCCCCGCCTCCCCTCCTCTCTCTCTCTCTTTAAGAGTCCCCTCCCCCTCGCGTCCCTCTCTCCTCGATTACGTGCCCCGTTATGAATAATTCAGGCTTGATCGGAGCATCAATGATATCTGGAGAATAATTGAGCACCCTTGATCTCATTTTGAGCAGCCAGCCTCCAGCCAACTAGCCATGAACATGCCAGATAAATCATTATGTCCTATAATTGGGGGCTCATTTCAGTCAAGAATCGAGTACGTGTACGTATTAGGTTTACACGTGTTTTTATCTATGACTGTACGTATTTTTCTTTCGTTTGTATAAGTTTATTCAGATTTAAAACCTCCTGCGTATGTCAAAATATTATGTTTCAAGGAAAATATCCAAAGATTTTAAAGAAAGAAACAAATTATTCAGAGTTACAGATCGAAAACAGGTCAGAGGAAAATCGGACCGCAATGAGAAAGTACGGAATATTTTAATGATACAAAGATCATTCATTATTAATTGGGGGAAAGTTGACAACTCGGTCAAGATACCGAATTTCACGGGCTCACTTCCATCCTATTATTTTGCATGTCAAAAGTTTCACTCCCCACACACCTCCAACAGAACCATAATTGTTACAGTTTGCCTTATCTTTATTAATGGTATTATGCTTATACTTTAAACGCGTCTTTAAAGTATTTCCTGTCAGAAACCTCAAAATGATAACGATTTTGTCAATCATGAACCTTGTTGTTGTTGTTCTTCTTCTTCTTCTTTTCTTGTTCTTCTTGTTTTTCTTCTTCTTCTTCCTGTTTTTCTTCACCCTCTTGCTCTTGTTCTTGTTCTTATTCTTCTTGTTCTTATTGTTGTTGTTGTTGTTGTTATTGTTGTTGTTGTTGTTGTTGTTGTTGTTCTTCTTCTTCTTCTTCTTCTTCTTCTTCTTCTTCTTCTTCTTCTTCTTCTTCTTCTTCTTCTTCTTCCTGTTTTTCTTCACCCCCTTCTCCTCTTCTTCTCGGAAGGTATGTGTTGAGGGTATAGGGACAAAAGCCTATCCTCCTCTCGTCCTTTCTGCATCATCATCTACTCCCTTCTTATTCATCCTGAGCTATTCATCTTCTTCTGATCCTATTATTCATCTCCTCCTCCTCTTCCTTCTTGAAAGGTGTGAAAGTTGAGTGGGTGCGGAAAAAGACCTCATGTGTTTCCCATCCTTCTCTCTCCTTCTCATTTTCTTCTTCCTCATCTTGTTTATCACCCCCTCTCTTCTTCCTTCTTAGAGGGTGTGAGCGATAAGTCGGAGGCGACAAGGGCGCCTAGCCTTCCTTCTTCTCCTCCTCCCCTCCTTCTCTCTCCTCCCAATCCCCTTCTTCCTATTCCTGCTGATCTCCCTCTGATCTTCTTCACCCCTTTATCCTCATTCTCCTTGGAATGTGTGGGCGTTGAGTGGATGGGGGAAAGGGTTTCACGTGCCCCTCATCTCCCGTCTCCTCTCCTCTTCTCCCCCTGCCTTCTTCTTCCCGTTGTTTCACATCTTCCTTTGATCTTCTTCTTTGCCTACTTTTCCTCTTCCTGGAAGGTTTCGGCATTGAGTGGGTGGGGACAAGGGCGCCCCATGCCTTTCCCCGTTCTCCCTTGGTCCTCTTCTTGTTTTCCCCTATACCTCATGCTCCTCATTTTCTCCTTCCTGACATGCCTGATATTGTTTATCTCCTGCTCCTCATCTTATCTTCCCCTCGTTCCCCGCCTCGTTCTTTCTTCTCCTTGTCCTTCTTCTCCTCGTTTTCTTCTTCCTGGTCTAGGTTATCCCCTCCTCTCCAACTCTCCTCATCTCCCACTCCTCTTCCTCCTTGGAGGGTGTGAGCTTTGAGTGGATGGAGACCAGCGCCCCCCCCCCCCCCCTCCTTCCTCTCCCTATTCTCCCGTGTCTTTCTACCCCACCTCCCTATAACTCTTGCTCCTCATCTTCCCTCTCCTCTAAAGTTCTTGGAATGTTTGGGCGTTGAGTGGGGTGAGAACAAAGGCACCCGTCCCTCTCATCCTCTTCCCTTTTCCTTCTTCTTCCTCTCCCCTTTTCATCCCCTCCTCTATCTCTTCTTATTATTCATCCCCCTTTCTCCTGCTTTTCTTCTTAATTCTTCATCCCATCCTTCTCTATCTTGGAGGGTGTGAACGTTGAGTGGATGGGGACAAGGGCGCCCCGTCCCTCTCATCCTACAATGGATGACCGCAAGCACAGGACCTCGTTCGTGAGCAAACTGCGAAACAGAGTAGGGGTTGCCATGGGAACGGAGGAGTCGGTAATCCTCGAAAGTTAATGGGAGCGTAAAGACTGGAGGAGCCCCGCGTCGAGAACCTTGTACCATGTAGACGGGGGATACTTTGTCAGGAGCTAGGATACTGTGTAACTAGATGGGGGAGAGAGAGGGGGAGAGAAAGAGAGAAAGAGAGATAGAAAGAGATCATGAGAGAGAAAGAAAAAGAGAGAGAGAGAGAGAGAGAGAGAGGTGTTGGGGGAAGGGGGGGGGGGGCGTGAACTAGACACCTTCGACTTGAGGTGGGACATACCAGAGGAGATCCTCTGAAGTGCAATGGAACTATCAAACAGGTGTTGTAGGGGATAAACTATCATAGATCGCTAAAAATAATTTCAGTCTACGGTTAGGGATAGGGTTTGGTTAGGGTCAGGGTTAAGGTTATGTTTATGGTCACTGGTTTAGGGTTTGGGTTGCGGTTAGGACGCCTTATCGTAACCCTAACACCAACCCTAGCCCATAGACAATACCCTACATTGCGAGTAGTACCGTTTGATTAATTCATTGATGAGCATTAAACAATTAATGTTCATTAAGAAGTAACGCAAATGCAGATTTGTTTTTGTGTTTCCATCATAATTTGCATTTCAAACCATCCATTTAAATAACTAATTAAATGATTTTGCTAATGTTCAGCAGAAATTTAGCTTATTTAGCTTACAATAATGACAAATCCGAACCCTATCCCGGGGGGGTCACTCTCCACATGGCCTGCTACCCACCCGTGTCCGACAACCTCAGAAATGCACCCTAAATGGCGTAACTACATTACCTAAATTTGCAACCCTAAATGGCGTAACGGGGGCGTAACCCATGAGAAAAGCCACCCTAAGTGGCGTGAACAGGGAAATCCCCTAATTATTTTGATACCCTAAATGGCGTGAACATTGAAATCGATTAATTTGATACCATACTGATGACTGATGTTAAATTGATGTTAAATACAACAGGTATAAATTCCATTTTTTGAAGAACCAAATTAGCAACCCTAAACGGCGTGAAGAGTGAGAAAAGGCTACCCTAAACGGCGATTTACCAGCGAATGGTGCTGAAATGCAACCCTTTTTGCCAAAGACGTCGACGACGCCGGAGTGCCTGAAACGGGACCCTTTTCGACGCTTTTTCTGGACGCGGGTGCGTAGCAGGCTATGTGGAGAGTGACCCCCCCGGGAACCCTATTTAATTTCCCCCATACCATACCAGCAAGCGCCTGGGTTTGACGTACGTGTTACACACAACACACATAATACGCACCTACATCAGAGTAGCTCATGTATACGCCACGTTAGGCTGCACAATTACAAATCGAAAGTTAATCAATATCTGTTCATCCGCCTGTGAAAATGACGACTTCCCTTTTCTGTTTGCCCAACTAAAGAAGCCTACGGGACTTGCCATGATCAGGAATCAGGTAAATCAAACAAAAGGCTGTCAAACAGTAGGATTAAAACAAAATCTGAGATTAAAGCCCGATTGATTAAATTGAATCACCGCTGGCGTTCATGAGCGGTCGCTGATGCGTGTCTGGCCCCGTGCTGCGGGCGAGCTATGAAGCTAGCGCGGACTGGCTTTGTGATGGTGGCACAGGCAGATGTTATTTGTTTAGAAATTAGACGTTTGCAACTTGCGACGTTAATCTAAGGACTGAAGTTGAGTACACTAACAAGAAGTAGCATCTGAGGGACTTGATACTTGCTGTTAAAGTATTTTCACGTTTGCATTGGATTTATATTTTTTTATACCCCAGCCTCAGGAAGAACCCACCATGGCAGTGTGATACTTCGGAGCCTGAGCCTGAGAGAGTGAGTGAGTACATGTAAGTGAAAATTCTTAAATCTTCACAGTTGCAGTTGAGTTGTAAACAGTAAGTGTTTGATCAATCTCCCAACATATTTTAGGATATTTCTGTCTGTTGCCATCGCTCATGAAGCAATGATTTCCGATGTTTCACTGCCCAGAGGTCTTCATCTGAGAGCTTCTCTAGACTAGACTATACACTATAGTCCCAGGCTATACCAGAATAGCACAACAGCAAGATAATTTTTCTGTGAGTTCATTGTCTAGGATACGAGATGCTATCGTTTAAAGTATCGGGATTTCAAGGTTGGTTCTTATGTAGGTCACTAAGGGCTAGATCTAGTAGAGGCCTACCTGTTGATGTTATGTTTTTCTTTGGCAATGAGTCTTTTAAAAATTATGGGTATTTTAAATGTCATCGTACTGCGATTTCCCAAATTAATTTTGACTCATTTCAATGGTTTCTTTGATGAATCAACAGATTAAACTCGATCAAAATTAGGAACTAATTTGATCTACGGCTTTAGGGATAGGATCTGGACTAGAATAGGGTTAGACTAGAGTAGGGTAGGGTTTTATAAAGTAAATATATGATTTTAGAGCAATTTTGTGGACTGGAAATCGCAAAAAACGCACCTTATTTTATTGTGTACCGCAACTCTCACCTACAGCATGGGGTTTCAATGGCTTTTCAGTATGTGCGCCAACACTTTATAGCATGCGTGTCTGATGAAGGATGAATTCTCCATGATTGCATGAATGAATTACATGTACCATGTTTACTTTTTGACACAACAAAATATTATGTTCCTCAGTATAAATAAGTGTATGGTGGTATATCTGCTAACAGACATGTATATGGTGCATCAATATTATGAGAGAGATGAGCACATAATGTTGTGAGATACAGTGGAACCTGTTCCTTTGGACCACCCAAGAAGAGGAGAAATGTGGCCTTTATGAGCAGATGGTCTTTATACATGTATGTACAGGTTGCCGTTTTGTAGGTTTCAATGAGAAACATTTTTAAGCCAAACAAAAAAAAATTCAGGCAAGTGGTCCTTTTTGATAGCTGGCCATTATGTTTAGGTTTCACTATGTACACGTACTGTATGCATGATTTCCAAACAAATAATTTGTCCTGTTACATTTACTCAGGAACACTGTACCCATTAGCACAATTTACTATGAACAAATAGAACAAATAGAACAAGGAGGAGGAGGAGGAGCAGGGAAAAAGATAGTTCAACATTTTTTTTTTTTTTTTTTTTTTTTTTTTTTTAATTTTTTTTTTTGGGGGGGGCTACTTTTGAGCAAATCGGTCAATTTGTTTACAATTTTACATCATGTCTATGGGAATTTTGGGGGCTCTTTTAACATTTTCCAGGGCCTTTTGAGCAATTTTGAGGAGCAAAATCACCCCCAGCCCCTGTGTATTTTTCCCCTGAGGAGGAGGGAGATGAGAAAGAGTTGGTGAGTAAAGAAAGGAGGGGTAGAGAAGGAGGAGGAGGAGGGGTGGGTAAGGGTGGAAGAGCCTTGAGGAGGGGAAATGGGAGGAAGGTGGGGGTGATGCGCAGGGGTATAGGAGAAGGGGGTAGAGAATGATGTTTCACCCCCAGTTTTTGGGGGGAAGAGAAGATGGACAAACTTGAAATCAGGACATATTTTTTTTAAAGAAGAAAATGAAATATGAGGGCAACAAAGAGTCAACTGTACCAGCACTAAGCATATATCCTCAATATTCAATGTGCCTCTCTCAAGATGAGAGAGATATGATTAAGAAAGTATCATATTTTTTTAATAAAGCAAGTAAGAATTTAATACAAAATATATTGGAAATGATACCATGATAAGAAAAAGAAGGTGGGTAAGGTCATTTTGGAATCTAATCTAAATCTAAAATAAACTGAAATGCTAAAGCAGTAGAAAGAACTTTACATGAATGAACATCAATGATATCCAAGGAGAGAAGAGAGACTAATAATTAATGAAGAGTATAAACCATTATTCTACTTACTACTAAAGACAAGAATATTGAGCAGAAATGCATGTTCATCTATTAACTCTTTGTGGGCTGCATACGTACATTCCAGCTCAAAGGAATCGGCATAGGGAAAGGGAAAGGGAAGAAAGAGAAGGACCCACAGTTTTAAACTGCAATATATTTTGTCAAGTTCAGCATGAAACATGATGCTTTTAGGCTAAAGCATCATGCTTCATGCTGAACGGGACAAAATATACCACGGTTTAAAGGGCATATACTGTACTGGGAAGACAAAAAAAGCCTTCAAAAGGTGATCATGAGCAATCTTCTTGCCAATGGTCTTAAATTCATGTATTGTCCATTGTGGAAACTTGCTGAAAGTCATTTTCCCCCAAATGATCCACATTTGGAGTAATTAGTGATCAAATCACAAATCCTTAAAATGTTCGGCCCGAACATTTTTTTTTTTAATCTTTAATCATTCATTACTCCAAATGTAGATCATTTGAGGGAAAATAACTTTCAGCAAGTTTCTAAAATGGACAATACATGAATTTAAGACCATTAGCAAGAAGATTGCTCACGAGCACCTTTTGAAGGCTTTTTTGTCTTCCCAGTACAGTATATGCCCTTTAAAACTGTGGGTCCTTCCCTTTCTTCCCTTTCCCTTTCCCTATGCCAATTCCTTTGAGCTAAAATGTACCTCTTCCACAAGTAATACACACAGCTCTCACAGAGCAGCTTTGTATCTGGCACACAGAGTGTTAAAAGCATGATCCAAAGACAAGGTAGAGGGGTGTAGCCAGCAGAGGAGATATGAGTAAAGGTTTTGAGAAATAGGTGTAGAAATAAAGAGTAAATTCTGTTAGCTCTCTCTTAAAACAGGAGAAATCAAAAGAATGATACAAGAATGTGCAGGGAGAGAATAAAGAACACAGAAGAAAAAGAGGAGATATTCATGAGTAAAGGTGAAGAGAAAATTGTCTAGAAATAAAGAGGAAACTTAGTGAGCTCTCTCTCAAAACAGGAGAATCAAAAGAGTGATAGAAGAATGTGCAAGGAGATAATAAAAAACACAGAAGAAAAAGAGGAGATATTCATGAGAAAAGGTTAAGAAAAATAGGTCTATAGAAAAAAAGAGTACCGGTAAACTTTGTGAGCTTTCTCTCACAAGGTGATAGATAGGGACAAGTTTCCCTGATGGTACATGTATGTCAGAGAAGAAAAAAGACAAATCTCAAGAGGACTGAGAGCAAAAAGAGAAGTGCCAAAGAGAATAAAAAAAATGTGTGTTGGAGATGAAGAGTATGTGAAGATCTCTCACATGTCAGGGAAGATAGATGAGATACGATAATGGGTACAAGTTTTCCTGATTCTCTTTCATTGATCCCGATTCATCAAGACCGCCCAATTTGATAATGAGTCGGATTTATTACAAATCAGCCGCCAGAGCTAGAAACACGACCCACTGTGCGCTTCCCTCGTATCAGGCAAGTTACCCGTTCTTTCTGAGCTATGATAGAGCTGCGATAGAGTAGCCACATTGAACGTCACTCGGCTCATACCCCAGTTTTGCCTGACTGCTTGTTTGTAAAAAGGGAGTAAGATGCAGGAGATCCCTTTTTGGACAAAATTTAGCTTTACAGAAAAATCTCTGAAGCCTTTGATCACTGTGACGTGTCCATTTTGCGTGATTGGTGTGAAGAGACGTTTTGGAAGGACATCTAGTATTGTCTATAATCTCCATCTTATTGAGAACACAACATTGGCTCTTTCCCAACTTCTGCTAGATAACATGTTTGCTAAATGGGAGTAAAATGCAGGACAAATCTATTTTCTACCAAAGTTAAGCTGCACCCTAGCCTGTTGCTCACATTTTGATTTTCAGGCTTTGTAAAAACCGGATCAGTTAGAATGCCAGTATTTGCAATGTAACCAGTAACCAAATAGATTAATTGCGCCTTGTAAGGAATTTCAAGTTTATTCATAGCCTACTGTCTATTGTCCATACAGCATATTATGCATGATTCACACTGCTCAGTACAGGATTGGAGAAAAGCCAGCCCAGAAGTATGTGGGCTCAGGCTTAAGACAATCTTCGATAAAGATACTACTGATTCACCTACAAGCATGGTTCCTCTTTTCTTTTATATTCATTATTTACTGTTTAATTACAACTTCTGTTGACATGGCTACATTGGCCCAAATCCACAAAGGAATTTTAGATTCAGACCAAGCCTAAATCATATTTTATGGCATGATACACAAATAAATGAGCATGATTTAGCATAGTACACTTAATAAATGTGCATTTTTTGCTTAATGTGCTACAGTCATGCTATTTACTACATTTTCATTTGATGAAACTGTATACTTTCCAGGGGAAAACAGAGTTTTTGTAGTGCAAAAATTCTTTGATGCCATTGATGTATTTTTTCACATAAAATACACAAAACACTCCTAGAGTAACAGTATGTACAGAAGGAGTTAAAACAAAAGTATTTTACTGTATGTTTGACTGAAATATTCCAGTAGTACATGATTACAGTTTTGGGGATTAAGTAATTGTTCAAGAAAACGTAATTGCTGAAACAATTTCTGACAAATATGTGTGCTGAACGACTGCACATAATTGCATTATGTACAGTGAAGAAATGGTGTGTACATGTATGGACTGAAACCAGTGATTATGTTGTGTTCACCAAAATATCAAACTCTGCCATGCTGTGTCAAAAATGAAATTGACATTTTGTTTTCCTTGTTTGAATGTATTTTAGTGTGAGCCTTCTCGCATTTCCCCTCCCAGTGCAGTGCTCACTCAATCCATGTCTAGCTCTAGGCAATCCATTCATCTTTGGGAGTCTTCAGGTTTCTTCCTGTTCTGTGCCCTTCTCCTTTGCCCCCCCCCCCCCCTCTGTTTTCATCTTCATGTATCTCATCACTTATCCCGCTTTATTTCTTTTCCCCTCCACTACATTCATAGTTCCTCTTTCCTTCTCTCCCTCTTCTCTTGATCCTGTTGGAACTACATTTACATATTATGTTGCCCTCTCTTCCTTCATTTCTTTCTTTATCACCCCTTTTCTTTATGTCTCCTTACTTTCTCCATTATGTTTTCCCCTCCACCACATCCATAGTCTTTTTGTCCCTCTTCCTTCTTCACTCCTCTTTATTCTGTAAGAAATACATTATTGTTTGTAAACCTTTTTGCTTTCTTTCTCTCCTTTTGCCATGTCTCATTTCCATTCTTATCTTAATACACTCCCTCTCTCTCTCCCCTTCACCCTTCCTTTTTCCCCTCTCCAACTCTCACTCTTTCTCAACTCGGTCTCTATGTCTCTATCACTCTCAATTCTTCTTCTATTCTTCTATTTTATTCTTATCACTGTGAGATTATGAAGAGTATGCATCGTTGCTGTCTTTCTCCATGTCTAGCTATGATTTGAAGTTACATTGCTCTCTAAGTTCTCAAATATATATATCTCTCTCCTTTCTGTTGGGTTTGTTCTTTTACCTCCTGTCTGTTTCCTTCTCTGTACATGTATATTTGCCTTTCACAGTCTACCCCCCCCCCCTTTCCCGGCCTTGCTCACATTCTCTCTCATTATTTTCATGCATCACTTTCATTCAGTTCCCTCGCAGTGTATCATTATGTTCTCACATTTCCTTTTCCCCATCTTTTTCTCTTTCATCTCTTGCCTTCTCTGTATGTTTGTCTTTCACAGTCTCCCCTCTCCTTCACTCATTTTCACTCTCATTCCCTCTCATTTGCTCTGTATGCATCACTTTCATTCAGTTCCCTCACAATGTATCTATCATTATGTGCTTACATTTACCCCTCCATCTCTTCCACACTCAATCCATGTCCAAATGGTGCTCAGGGCACTCCATTCATCTTCCGACCCCCCCCCCCCCCCCCATCTCCATATCTCCCCAGTTCCTTCCTTGCTACAGGTAGTATTTCTCTCTTCATTCATGCCTAGTATCCATTTCACACACGCTGATGTAATTGCTGATTTCTGGGTAATCCATTTAAGCTCAAAGGGTGTGTTTACATCCAAGTTATCAGGAATCGGCTTTTTGAATCGTAGTTTACAAATGCAGATCTGAAAACACTAAATCGAGCTGGGAAAATGCCAATTTATTTTTATGTTTGTCACCCTGAGAAGTGTTAATGTGAATGTCTTCAAAATTTGTTCTTCCTTTAATAACTAATATACTTTTAAAAATGGCTTCTGACTAGCCACATACATTTTTTTACAATTTTGCATCAGTGTTAAATATTCATGAGGAAATTCCTGTTTTGCGTCAATATTCAACAAAAAGTCACTAACATATATTAATAAGGAGTCTAGCGAAGAAAACTGAATGTTAACATGCTTGTAGAGATCGGGGTCTCTTTCTCTCATTACACTGTAGTTGTCTCTCTCTCTTTAATCATTCTGTTTATTTAGATTCTTCCCTTTTGTTTCTTTACTACCCCATTCTTCTGTCTTTCTTTTCTCACTCTCTCTCTCTCTCTCTGTCTCTCTCACCCCTCACTCTCTCCCCCCTCTCTCTCTCTCACCCCTCACTCTCCCAGCCCCCCCCCTCTCTCTCTCTCACCCCTCACTCTCCCAGCCCCCCCCCTCTCTCTCTCTCTCTCTCTCTCTCTCTCACCCTCTCTCTCTCTCTCTCTCTCACCCCTCACTCTCTCCCCCCTCTCTCTCTCTCTCTCACCCCTCACTCTCCCAGCCCCCCCTCTCTCTCTCTCACCCCTCACTCTCCCAGCCCCCCCCCTCTCTCTCTCTCTCTCTCTCTCTCTCACCCCCTCTCTCTCTCTCACCCCCCCTCTCTCCCATCTTTCTCCCTCTCTCTTTTCTCCCCCCCCCCCCATCTCTCTCTCTCTCTCTCCATCTCTCTCCCTTTCTCTCCATTCCCTCTCTTATCTCTCCCTTTCTCTCCCTCTCTCTGCATCATTTCCTTTTCCCCCTCGTCTTCCTTCTCTCCCTTCCTATCATTCTCTTCAGATCTCCCCCATCCTCGTTTCTTTTCCTCCCTTTCCCTTTTGTATCCCTTCCTTCCTCTCCCCCTCTCTTTGAAATTTCTCTCCAGAAATGAAGTCCAGCTTATCATATTTTTATCTGATTGATCCTTTTCCTCCCCTTTCTACCTCATTTTAGTAAAACAAATTTGACTATTCTCTTTGGTCTTCAATACATATTATTGTACACTTTTCGGTTTATTTTGCTAATAATAATAGTCTGGTGCTGTATTTGCTTTGTAAATCTCCCTAGAACGGCTTTGTCTATGTGCTTCACAGTTCATTCGCCTGTTAATTTGAAACATTTAATGACTGTCTCTATTTGCAGATGAATAGTGTTTGTTGATAAAATTTCACACCAACTATAAGGACAATACATTCATGTAGTTTTAGTCTTATAACCTGGCTTCCATGCTGCAGGACATATCTAATCCAAGTCAAAAAGTAGATTCTAGTTCTTAGTCCCTTCATCATTCTTCTCTTCTATCAATTTATCCATGGGTAAGATATTAAGAATGATTAGTCTACTGCAATTAGACCTCTTTATGAAATAGTTTGGTGGATTATTAATACCCAAGAGCCTGGAAGCCAGACTAGTAGATCTGGGACCCAAACCACAACAAGACCCAAATGGACATCACCTGGGATTCAGAGAAACTCATTGTTTCAGTTTCGTCAATGACTGCATAATATGACGAGGATGATAATAATTGATGGATACAATAGAAAATCAACTGCTCAAAGTGTGATTTATCCTTGAGATGTGTAATTGAAAGAAATTGAAAGAAAGATTCAGTTTGTCTCAGAACGGGAAGTATTCCTGGGGTATTCTCGCGGTAAAAGCATGGCCGGTGTTAGTCACAGATCCCAAGGCTATCACTGTGATGTGGAGAGGAGAGGGAAGAGAGAAAGGGAGGGGGGGGGGGGGGGAGAGTGGAAGGGAGATGGGGTGGACGGGAGAAGGGAAGAGAAGAGAAGAGAAGAGAGACCTGTAGAGATAGAGAAAGGGAGAGAGGGAGAGAAGGAGATAAAGAGAGCAGGAAGTGAGAAAAGGGAAGGGGGGGGGGAGGGTGGAGGGAAGAGGGGCAGAGAAGGGAGAGAGAGATAGAGAGAGGGGGAGCAAGATATAGAGAAAGGGAAGAGAGAAAAAGGGAGGGAAGAAAGGGGAAGGGGAGTGGGGTAAATGAAAGAGGGGTAGAGAAGGGAGAGAAATAGAGAGAAAGGGAGAGAGAGAGAACAAGATATAGAGAGAGGGAAGAGAGAAAGGGGAGGGGAGAGAGGGTGGAGGGAAAGAGAAGAGATCAAGAGAGGTAAATAAAGAGAAAGGGAGAGAGAGAAGAGAGAAAGAGAAAGGGAGAGAGAGAAGAGAGAAAGTGAGGGGGTAGAGAGAGTGAGGCGGAGGGGAGAGGGAAAGAAAAGAGAGAAAGAAAGAGAGAGAGAAGAACATATAGAGAGGTGGAAGGGAGAATGTGGGAGTTGGGGAGAGAGGGAAGAGAGAAAGGGGAGGGGAGAGAGGGTGGAGGGAAAGAGAAGATAAGAGAGATATTGAGAGAGATAATGGGAGAGAGAGAAAAAGAGAAAGAGAGGGAAAAGGAAAGGAGATAAGGAAGAGAGAAAGTGAGATCAGGAAGAGAAAAAGTGAGATGGGTGGGAGAAATAAATGGGATAGCGAGAGAGAGAAAACAAAGAGCATGATGTGTGTGTTTCTGTGTGTTTGTAAGTCCTTGTATGTGTGTGTGAGAGAAAAATAGTATGTGTGTATGAAGGAGAGAGTTACAAAATGGGCAAACAGAGAAAGGGGGAGAAAGAGGTTACATAGCCGTAAGATCGGGGTCATTTTGGAGTAATTCATATTTGTCTGATATTTATTTTATTTACTGATATCTATAGAGAGTAAAAAATCTGACGGAGAAGGACAAATTATGCTAAAGACAAGAAATCAGGAGTCTCTATTTTGACTGTCTGTGTAAGGAAGACGGCCTAGTGTTGATTGATTATTCACTCCCCCTAAAGCTATGTCCTTGAAAATGCCTGGGGATGTACGTATCATTTCAGGATGTATGAAACATTGGTGCTCTTCTCGGTGAGTCTCCCTTACAAATATTGTGCTTTTGAACAGATTATTGGAAACAGTATCATGAATGAAAAGTACTGCTTTTAGTCACAGGTTTCGGATAATATATCACATGCTTTGAGTAATGTAACAGCCATGAAAATACAGACAGCAGTGAAAACATGTGGTCTGTGAATAAATACATTTGTCTTGACTTTCTGGCTGAAAGCTATCACATTTTGTTATCATTTTGTATTGAACGATGCATGCTATAATGTTGTTGATTCCAGTGCAGAAGTACTGTCCGTGGAAATATTGCATTTCGGTGAAAAAATTAACAATATTGAAAATATTGCATACTTAAAAGGATTTAGCCCATTTATGCCTTGTCCTGGGGTGCCATGCTCGTATGAGCCATGCTCAGGCGTGCTATGTTCAGGCATGTCATGCTCAGGCAAGCCATCCTTGTGTGTGCCATGCTCAGGTGTGCCATGCTCAGGCATGCCATGTTCAAGCGTGCCATGCTCAGGCGTGCCATACTTGTGCATACCATGCTCAGGTGTGCCATGCTCAGGCTTGCCATGCTCAGGCGTGCCATACTTGTGCATACCATACTCAGGTGTGCCATGCTCAATCTTGCCATGCTCAGGCATGCCATGCTCAATCTTGCCATGCTCAGGCATGCCATGCTCAGGTATGCCATGCTCAGGTGTGCCATGGTCAGGCGTGCCATGCTCAGGTGTGCCATGCTCAGGTGTGCCATGCTCAGGCGTGCCATGCTCAGGTTTGCCATGCTCAGGTGTGCTATGCTCAGGTGTGCCATGCTCAGGTATGCTGCTCAGGCGTGCCATGCTCAGGTGTGCCATGCTCAGGTGTGCCATGCTCAGGTGTGCCATGCTCAGGTGTGCCATGCTCAGGCGTGCCATGCTCAGGCGTGCCATGCTCAGGCGTGCCATGCTCAGGCGTGCCATGCTCAGGCGTGCCATGCTCAGGCGTGCCATGCTCAGGCGTGCCATGCTCAGGCGTGCCATGCTCAGGCGTGCCATGCTCAGGCGTGCCATGCTCAGGCGTGCCATGCTCAGGCGTGCCATGCTCAGGCGTGCCATGCTCAGGCGTGCCATGCTCAGGCGTGCCATGCTCAGGCGTGCCATGCTCAGGCATGCCATGCTCAGGCATGCCATGGTCAGGTGTGCCATGGTCAGGTATGCCATGCTCAGGCGTGCCATGCTCAGGCGTGCCGTGGTCAGGCATGCCATGGTCAGGTGTGCCATGCTCGGGCGTGCCATGCTCAGGCATGCCATGCTCAGGCATGCCATGCTCAGGGGTGCCATGCTCAGGCGTGCCATGGTCAGGTGTGCCATGGTCAGGTGTGTCATGCTCAGGCGTGCCATGCTCAGGCGTGCCGTGGTCAGGCATGCCATGGTCAGGTGTGCCATGCTCAGGCGTGCCGTGGTCAGGCGTGCCATGCTCAGGCATGCCATGCTCAGGCATGCCATGCTCAGGGGTGCCATGCTCAGGCGTGCCATGGTCAGGTGTGCCATGGTCAGGTATGCCATGCTCAGGCGTGCCATGCTCAGGCGTGCCGTGGTCAGGCATGCCATGGTCAGGTGTGCCATGCTCAGGCGTGCCGTGGTCAGGCATGCCATGGTCAGGTGTGCCATGCTCAGGCGTGCCATGCTCAGGCATGCCATGCTCAGGGGTGCCATGCTCAGGGGTGCCATGCTCAGGGGTGCCATGCTCAGGCGTGCCGTGGTCAGGCATGCCATGCTCAGGCGTGCCATGGTCAGGCGTGCCATGCTCAGGCATGCCATGCTCAGGGGTGCCATGCTCAGGGGTGCCATGCTCAGGCATGCCATGCTCAGGCGTGCCATGGTCAGGTGTGCCATGGTCAGGTATGCCATGCTCAGGCGTGCCATGCTCAGGCGTGCCGTGGTCAGGCATGCCATAGTCAGGTGTGCCATGATTGCCATGCTTAGACGTGCCATTCTTGTGTGAGCCATGCTCATTGACATTAGGGAGCTTTCGTTTTTGACACCGCGCACAAAAACGGATTACCGTTCTTGAGTCTGTCCGTTGTGAAAACGAAAGCTCGCTATTGACATTATAGCAGTCAACAATGCGGTGTGTTTCGATCTAGTGAATCTATTCACATTTTATTCAATTTCCATTTTGTGTATGAACAAGCTCAATTTAAGGGTTTCAGCATTTGAACTTAATCTTAAACATACTTTGAATAAGTTCAACATGCTGTCAGTGTGAATGTGCCCTCAGTACAGGAATGGGGGTCAGAGGTTTCATGTGCACTTGTTGCTACCGTCGACCATGCATGCTCATGGTCTTCGATCGCGATGTCGCTCTCCCTCTCCAGTCTACCCTGCAGGCCCTAGGCGTGATTCCTCACACGTAGCGCAGCGCACGTTGGCTTACTCATCTTTTCCTAGAATGCGTGCCATTGACTGACGACTGACTGACGGACGCTGCTGTTTGTTGTGTGTTCATGAGCTGTGCAGTGCTGTAAATATCTGTATTGATGTGACTGTACTTTGAGCTAGTACTCTGACGGGTTGATAACCATTGGGTATGCTAGCAGTCCATGTAGCGCTAAACTAGCATTAACTAATATTTAGGGTTTAGGGGTCGGATTGGTGTGACCCAAATTATGAATTTCAATGATTATGACATTAATATGTATGTTAGATGAATTTCTTAAATTGTATGGATTATATTTTTTGGTAATGGGTCTGCTATCAGTCTGTTCCATTTATATGTAGTGGACTAGCATCAGCTAAGACTTAGGGTTAGGATTAATATGTGACCTAAATGATGAATTCATGGTCCATACATAATTTGCTAAATATTTTGAATGATATTCATTGCCAATGGCACCCAAGCTATTCTTGATTACTGTTAATTTTTGTTTATAAACACAAGAGAATGATGTAATTCAAGAAAATTGCAGAATAGAGTAGGGGTGAGATCAACCTTAAAATTGGTACAGTATGGTTCCTAAATTTATGTAGATATTGGCACGAGAAACAGAAAAGGGGCCATATTCATGAAACCTTACTAAGCTTAGTTCAAGTTGCTAAAATGCATTCAGCTACATACAACTTTAGTAACTGACTAGGCTAGTAAGCTTTCATGAATATGGCCCCAAGATAATTGATCTTTAAAAGTCATATCCTAGAGCCTGAAAGTGAGGCTAAGAAAGGGGAGTGGGGGGCAGAGTCTGTATTAATATTCATGTGCTTGTCACGCGTCCAGAGAGAGGATCGCGAGGTGTGAAGAGAGCTATCGTGTGAGCAACGTCTCGCGCAGTGAATGGAGAGAGGTTTCACACGTAGGCAGGTGAGGGATGGAAGGGGAGGTGTGAAAAGTAGAGTTTGGTCCGCTCATCAAATCACTCATCTCTTGCTGGTTTTTACTCCTTCTTAAAATATCTTGTAGCAGCATTAGAAGAGGCCAGTCTCCTTTTCTTTTCACAGTTTAGAACATGATTTTCCTCTCTTGGTGCACACTTGAAAGAAGATTCCCCCCTTTTTTTCTTCTCACATTTTAGGTAATCATTCTGTATTGTTACATTATTGGAGATAGAATTATGTTCCCTTTCTCAATTCACTGTTTCTAAATGGAAAAATGTTATGAACTTCACCAGTTTTTTTTTCTCTTTTTCGAGAAATTATACCTTCCTTACTTGTTGCATCACTAGAAATAGATTAGAGATAGAATTCTGTTTTTTTTTCTTCAATTCACTGTTTTACAATATGATTGTATGATCAACTGCATTAGAAGTAGGATCATTTTTCTCTTTTGGTTCACAGTATGTGAAATTATGTTCCTTACTTGTTGCATTTAGAGATAGAATTCTGTTTTTCTTTTCAATTCATGGTTTAAGGAATAATTTTGTGATCTTCAACATTATTAGAAGGAGGATTATTTTTTCTCTTTCTGTTCACAGTTTGAAAAATCATTTTTTTTGTAGCATCATTGGAGCTAGATTGGAGATGAAAAAACATTTTTTTTATTCACTGTTTAGGTCGTTACTTTATGACCTTCAACAGTTTTAGAGGAAGGATTCTTTTTTTTCTGTTCACACTTCAGGAAATGATCTTACTTACTTGATGCATCACAAAAAATAGACTCAAGATAAAATTCTGTTTTCCTTTTCAATACACCGTTAAGGGAATAATTGTATGATCTTCAATAGTATAAGAAGATGGATTTCCCTCTTTCTCTTTACAGGTTAAAAAAATCACTTTCCTTTCTTGTTGCAGCAGTAGAAGCCTCAAAAACCATTTCTTCTGCTTCTGAGAAGCACCACAATATTTCTTTTACTTGTGTTGTGGGATTGGTTCCAGTAATTTTACTTCTAGAAGCTTTCTTAAGAGAGTTTGCGTAGTCCCAGAAAGCGCTCACCGCACTTATTTATGCAACCTCAAATTTCAAATTTCATCCCTGCGCTCTAACAAATCATTTGTTCCTCGTCATATCCTCTCCTTGTGTCTCCTTGAAACGGCATCTGTCTCTGCTCCTCCCGGACGCTCCCCATACTTCCATGATGTATTCCCCACAGCGACTCATCTGCGATGCTAGCCAACATTTCGTTTCGTTTATCTTGTGTAACATACACTACCCCTGAAAAAAAAAAAATCCTAACTCTGCCGGCTTCTACCACTGTAATATCTTTTGGCGTTTCTTGTATACTGCATTCGTATCATGGGAGGTGAATTATTCATAGCTAGGATCACGTATCAGGTTGACAAATCTTTAGCCCTTACCGCTGAGAGTAGTTGCCATTTGTTTCTTTAGCTTACATGAGTGGACGGTATTTTAGTGATGTTAGAATAGATATGATGTCCATAGAGAATGCAACATGAAGAGAAAATGCTTTGATAACGAAAAAAAAAATGTGTGGCTGTGTGTTTGTTAGAATGGTGGTGTGAGTCAGTGACTGAATGAGTGATAGATCGTGAGAATGGGAGGAGTGGAGAGAAAAATTGAGAGGAGAGAGAGTGTGGGGGAGAGAACTCTTTGAAGATAGGAGTAGTGACAGAACAAAGGATTGAGATGTGAGTGAGATATAGACAGGAACAAGCAAGGAGTTAGGATAAAACATGTGGCTATCTTCTTTAGATATTAAATCACTGTGTGCATGTTGTCTAGATGCTTTTGTGATCCTAAAATCTTTCTTTGATTATCCTCTTAACTTTACTTTGCTAATTTCCCTTTCTCTGATCTCTATGCATCTAATTATATTTGTATCTCTCACCTTTTTTTCCTTTCAATTTCTACCTCCTCTCTCTCTTCCTTTTGAGCATTTTCATTATTACATTTACATGTTTCCCTTTTCTCCTCTTTTCTATATCTTTAAATCGTTTTGTACATTTGTTTGTATGCCTTTTACATCTTTCTTTCCCCTTCCCGTCTCTCCAACTTATTTGTGTTACAACATACTTCGGTTTGTTTTTCTTACCTTCTCTCTCCTTCACTCCGACCCCCTCTCTCTCCCATCTATTTACTTCCCTCTTCTCCCTCTCTCTTTCCCCTTTTCCCCTCTCTACTTTCTCTTTCTCTCTCCTTCACTCTGACCCCCTCTCTCTCCCATCTATTTACTTCCCTCTTCTCCCTCTCTTTTTCCCCCTTTCCCCTCTCCACTCCCTCTGTCTCTCTCTTTCTCTCTTCCTTCTCTTATCTCTCTCGCTCTCTTACCTTATCTCCCTCTTTCTCGTTCCCCCTCCCCCTCTCCCCACCTCTTTCTCTTCTGTCCCTTCCTCATTCTTTCTCCCCCTCCATCTCTCTTGCAATCATCTTTCCGGTCCAGCTCAATGCTAAATTAATCTTCTCCTACCCCCAGTCCGTACCCCATCTGCCCCAATCTATCCTCCCTTTGATCCAATGCCAGACCTAATTAACCCACATATCTTCGCCCATCCTCTCCCCACCATATTGTCAAGAAGTCTTCCCCCCTTTTGATGCCAAAAGGCAGAGTGCAGGTGCGCTTCATTGCACCTTTCCCCCTTCCATGACCAAGCTTACAGGTGGTATGGTAGTCTACCACAAGCAGACCTGTTTGATGTCATATCTCCTCCAAAAGTCAGATAGCCGTATGCAGGGTTATTGCGTTTTTGTTGACTTAATTTCTAAGGGTTTGTGGTTTTGATCAAAGGAGTTGGGCAGGTGCGTATCATCACGCCTTGTGCCCCCTTCCACCTTTCCGCCCTTTCTCCTTTTCTCCCTTCTGCCCTTATGCCCTTTCAGCATTGACCATAGAGCAGTGACCATACAGTCTCTATACTATACCAGTCTTTCACTCAAAGACCCTTTGATGTCATTTACAACCAGACATAGTCTGATATAGGGTAGCTTATATTCCCCAGAGTTTGCCAAAATAACTCTTTTTATACCATTGAAGCATTTTTACAACAATAAAATGCAAAATCCCATAGAGCTGTAATGTTTCTTTCACAAAATGGGCTGATAAAGCTTAAGTGCAGGTGCGTGTGATTGCGTCTTCTACTCCTTTCTTGTATTGAAAAGACAGGTGCTTTCTTGCATTAGTCTACTCACACAGACCCTTTGATATTGTCTGTATGTTCAATAAGTATGGCAGTATTTGCTCTATGACGATCAGTGTTGTTCGTTCTCCTCATGCAATAACTCGGCATTTGCAAAATAGACATTTATTACGGAGGATGTACTTCAAGCACACAGAACAAAATTGGTACATTTTTTTACACTATTTTGGCACATTTTGTTTTTTTGTTTACACTTTTGGCATATTTGTTCATTACTGTGTCTCATAATGAATTCCAAGGGCTAAATGGCTCTCATTAATTTTTACAGCTACTCTATCACATAGCTTTCTTACAATATTGTATGTTACAGTATGTGGATGTTAATATTGTCATATTTTGAGTGACAAGTATAGATAAGAGACTGCAGTGTAGACAAATTGATGTGATATAGGTGACGGACTCCTTCATTCTCAAGTTCAGGTGTTTGTGCTGTGTACATGTAGCTTCCTCTGTCTGTACTTGAGCAGACAGAAGGGAAACAAATGTCAGCTCATTCATTAACCTGCTCAGTACTGAGCCCTCATATATGAGGGCTGGCTGTTTTCCACTCACGCACTAAGCAGCAGAAGTCCTATACAAGCTGCTGTTTGGACAATAGACGACAGGCCAGGAATAAACTTCAGGTGCTTTAAAGGACATAATTAAGCCACACTCCTTTGGTTACTGCACTTCCATAGCAGATATTTACATCCTATTTGGACCAGGGCTTACAAACTTCAATCATGAGCAACAGGATATATTTACAACCAACCTGATTTAAAGACAGTTCATACCTTTTGCAGACCTGTAAAAAAAAAAAAGTAAAAGAGAAAACACGGAAAATGGAAGAAATAATTATGTAAGCACTTCCCTTCCAATAGTAATAATAATAATAATAATATATAGAATTTATATAGCGCACTTTCCATCTTCACTACTGTAGATGCTCAAGGCGCTTCAGAGCAAATTAAAGAGAGAGAAAAAAATACAATACAGGTATGAACTTGTATGTCAAATAGCACCATTATACAGGTATGTCTTTAGTACAACTGGAAACTGCATTTTAACTGAATTGTAGTGACTGCTAGATTCTGAGTAAGTTTGGGGCAGGGAGGCCTAAACCTAGTGGATCATGTAGCCTAGAGACCGGAGACCCTTATCCATACCACAGATCATACCTTGATGCAAGTGATGCCCGCTGACCGACACATTGCACACTGACCAGGCTGATATAGAATGTAGACTATTTTTGTACTTACAGAAGGGCTACACTACATTTTATGAGTTCTTATGTGTGGGTATGTTATATAGTTCTCTGTATTGATTTAATGCAATTGGGTGCTTCATTCTGGAAAATTCACGTTGAGTGTGTGGTCAATGGAAAGAATTTAGATGTTTATCCATTTGAATCCAGGCAGGTTACTTATCTAGGGAGTTACAAAATTGATTGATTGATTGATTGATTGATTTGTTTTATTTCAGATTCAGCATAAAAACATATAAACATATTTACAAAGTACATATAGATATAAACATACATTAAAATATGTAAAACAATGTAAAGCAAATTATACAAATTGTTGGAAAGTAAAATAGGGTGTGTCAGTAAAAGCCTATGTGCCTTGACAAGTTGATACACCCATTGCAACGAATAAAAAAGAACAAAAAAAATATCAAGAATTCAGTGTTTAGAGAGGGAGACTTGACTTGGTTGCAAGATACACACAGCTCAAGTTCAAAGGTAAACGGACAATGCGTAAGATGACAGATAGACCTGGACACCAGACTGTTCTTGAAAGCTATTTTTTAGTACATCAGATGATAAAGTTATAGGATTCCTCTGCAGTCTTTACTCTGGTGACATTTGCTCAAGAATGTTTTCATCAAAGATATAGTGTAAGGTTTGGAATTGTTAATGGTGATCATGTAAAGGTTTAGGTAAGGGTTAGGTACATTCAGGAATTAGACTAGCGTTTTTTCCATTGCTCCATTTCTCAGCTCTGCCTCTCAGTTGGTTTCCGTCTGTCTATAGACACATGTACATGTACTGTAGATGCACACATCCATCTTTTGCCTACAACCCTCCTTCTCTGGAGTGAGCTATTCTTCTACATATTTTTTTTATGCAGAAGCCATCTTCCCCTCTATCATTTTATTACCCTCAATGTATCATTGCCAACCCCTCTCCCTTGTCCCTTTCTCCATCTCTCTCCACCCCTTCTCTCCCTCTCTTCCCCTCTCTCCACCCCTCTCTTCACTCCTCTCCCCCTCTCTCTGTCCCACTCTCTTTCCCCCTCTTTACCTCTCCTCCCTCTCTCTCCTCCCTCTTACCTCTCTCTCCTTCTTTCTCCTCTCTCTCTCTCTCTCTCTCTCTCTCTCTCTCTCTCTCTCTCTCCTCATCCTCCTCACCCCACTCTTCCCTTCCTTTCCTCCCTCTCCTCCCTCTCTCCTTTCTTTTTCCTTCCTCTCTCATTCCTCTCCCCTATCCCCTCTCTCTCCTCTCTCTCTCCTCTCTCTCTCCTCCCTCTCTCCTCCCTCTCTCCTCCCTCTCTCCTTCCTCTCCCTGCTTTCCCCTCTTTCTCCCCTCCTCTCTCTCTTCCCCCTCTCCCCTCATTCTCTCCCCATCTGCCCCCTCTCCATATCCTTCTCCTCCCTCTCCTCCCTCTCCTCCCTCTCCTCCCTCTCTCCTCCCTCTCTATCCTCTTTCCTCCCACTCTTCCCTCTTTCTTCTCTCTCTGTTCTCCTCCTCCTCTCTCTCCTCTCTCTCCTCTCTCTCCTCTCCCCACTCTCTCCCCTCACTCTCCCCCATCCGTCCCCTCTCTACATCCTTCTCACCCCATCTCCACCCCCCTGTTGATCTCCCCTCTTTCCTCCCCTCACTGCAGGGTGTGATTGAATGCCTTTGGTGCACTTTCCACCGCCTCATGTAAAGAAAACATACTGCTGCTGCAGATGGTTCTGCTAAATGAAAACTGGGGCAGGAATAATACCGAGTCATGTAGGAATGCATTGGTCATGTCTACATGTGTTAGAACATGGTCAAAAAGTACGCCTTTTGACGTTAATGTAACACAGTGTGGTATTCGTGTGCATCTGTCTCACTGTTGTAAATGACGCCGTGATATGTTCATGCATTATTAATCTTCTAGGAAGCAGAGTGCTATCAAAGAGAGAGAGGGGATGAGGTGTGAGGAAAGGGCGAGGGGTAAATAGAGAAGGAAACAAATATGTGGAGATAGAGAGAAAAGAGAAAGAGATAGAGAGATGGTGAAGAGAGCTAGGGAGAGAGAGGGAGAGAGAGAGAGAGAGAGGGAGAGAGAGAGAGAGAGAGATGTACGATAGAGAGATGGTGAAGAGAGCTAGAGAGAGAGAGAGAGAGAGAGAGGGAGGGAGGGAGAGAGAGGAAGAGAGAGAGAGAGATAGAGAGAGGGAGAGATAGAGAGAAAGAGATATAGAGAGAGAGAGATGTACGATAGAGAGATAGTGAAGAGAGCTAGAGAGAGAGAGAGAGAGAGAGAGAGAGATAGAGAGAGAGAGAGAGAGAGAGAGAGATGTACGATAGAGAGATGGTGAAGAGAGCTAGAGAGAGAGGGAGAGAGGGAGAGAGAGAGAGAGGGGGAGAGAGAGAGAGAGAGAGAGAGAGAGAGAGAGAGAGAGAGATGAGAGATGAAACAAAGGCAGAGATACTGGTTATGTACTGTAGAGAAGGAAAAGTATCAGACAGAAATATAAAGAGGAGAATGAGAAAAGCAGAATCTTTGAAGGATTAAAGGTAAACACAGAGAGGGACAGTGAGATAAACACCAAGAAAGACAGATGCAAAGAAGAGAGGGATATATTTTTGCAGAATTATGAAAATGTGAAGAAAAAAAAATGTAATTAATCAGGGGAACAGTGTGACATCATGTGACATGCTCTATTTCTCCCATCCACTCCAGTTGTTTAATTTCTTAAAAACCTTGTGCAAAAAAATTGTGCAATGAAAATATCCCCTATTCAGAGCACAGATTTAAAGGTGGGATAGCCCTTTTTGCAAAAGACATGAAACCCCACATGGATGGTTCAGCAGTATACCCTAATGATAAGGTGTCTGAAACCCCACAGTCATAGCTTCATAAACCTTTTCAGGAAATGTGAACAACTGTCCTTGGTAATGTTTGAAAC
Source organism: Arbacia lixula (assembly GCA_963669155.1). Taxonomy (NCBI): domain Eukaryota; kingdom Metazoa; phylum Echinodermata; class Echinoidea; order Arbacioida; family Arbaciidae; genus Arbacia; species Arbacia lixula. The sequence goes on along the minus strand of OZ022592.1, from coordinate 13,067,537 downwards.
ACCCTACATCTCAGCAACCATAGTGTACATTCATACATGTGCATCACTGTGGTGTGGAGAGCTATGATGTGCGCTATTGTGGTCTCAGGGGGGGTTTCACCAAGCTGTTTGTAAGTTACGAACGACTTTATGAACGACTGGTGATCCCTTCTTGTGCTAAATTCGATACCACACTTTGTTCATTGAGAATCTAATTTAGCACAAGAAGGGATCACCAGTCGTTCGTAAAGTCATTCATAACTTACGAACAGCTTGGTGAAACACCCCCTGGTCTGTAGGCTACAGGGACTGCTGAGTTTTTGACAACCTGTCCAAAAACTTGGAAGCTATCTCCAATATAATTCTGCTTAAAGTAGGTTTCCTGCTGTAATGTTGGGAGGTATTTTCTTCCATTCCTGTGATATGTTCACAATTTAATTTTCTTGACCTTCAAAAGAGCTAAACTACATGTACCTTTACAGAGCTGCCAAGTCTCTCTGATTTCACAGGAGACTCCCTGAAAATAGACCCAATATTACATCACATCTCCTATTCTCCCTGATTATTCATAAATAATTGTCATTAGGTTATATGCATTAGACAGGCATCGCCCTGATTTCTGATAAAAATTCCCCAAATTTTCCTGATTGTTGACTTTCAATGTTGGTAGCTCTGCCTTTAAGACACATGTACAAGTTTGTATGTACGTATATTGGGATTCATACACGGTGGCTTTAGAGTGCCAGCATACCATGCTGTACTTTATTGATCGCCATGGATACACTGGCTTGGCTGCATACATAAACACTCACAGAAATGCTTGTATACAAATGGAAGTCACTTATCATGATAGCTCGGAGAGGAGTTTTTCTAAATATAGCTTTAAAGAGTATGAATAACAAATATCACCATGAATGATTGTGTGTACATGTATGTAAGAAAGATAAATGGGTCATGGATAGAATGTTGTTATTTTTTCAGTGTTTATATTGCCATGAGTAGTTAAAGCATTCTAAGTTTATGGGGAGGGGGGGGGGGGAGTCTTAGCTGGCACTAATGATATACTTGCTATGCTAAAAGTTCATGACGCATTCTAAAAAGTACTCCATTACAAGTGCATGCCACCAGCCCGTTTAAAGCGGGGCGAGCAATTTTGTGAAATGCGAGAAGCAATTGTGCGTGGTTCTGCAGCTACGGTGCCGCTATGGTGGGAAAACCTGAGCAAAGTGGAAGAGAGGGGTGGTGGGGCACCACAAACCGGGCATTAATATTCATCTTCCATGATGGGACTGGAGGGGGCTCTTCACTGAGGGAAGGAATAATTAGTGGCTGGGTGGTGGAGTGTGACGGAGTGGTGGTAGAAAGTAAGAAAGATTAGTGGGTTTGGAAGTTAGTGGGATAAGAGGATGGAAGGGAGATAAGGAAGGAGGAGGAGGAGATGGAGAAGGAAAGAAGGAATGAGGAGATGAACGAGAAGAAAAGGAGGAAGAAGGATAGGGATAGAAGGAAGGAGGAGAAAAGAAGGAAGGAGGAAAAAAATTAGGGGGCTGAGGGAAGGAAGAAAGAGAAGATGGAGATAAAAAAGAAGGAAGGAGAAGAAAATAGGGGGCAGGGCAGAAGATCATCAAGGTAAAGAAGATAGGAGGTCAGAAAAAAAGAGAAGGACTGAATATAATTAGGGGCTGGGTGGTGGGGTGTGACGGAGTGGTGGTAGAGAGTAAGAAAGACTAGTGGTTTTGGAAGTCAGTGGGATAAGAGGATGAAAGGGATATACGGAAGGAGGAGGAGGAGATGGAGAGAAAAGGATGAACGTGAGAGAAGGAAGGAGGAGAAAAGGAATGAAGGAAGGCAAAAAGGGAAGGAGAAAATTAGGGGGAAGGGAAGGAAGAAGAAGAAGATGGAGACAAAACGAAGGAAGGAGAAGAAAGTGGGCAGGGAAAAAGATTATCAAGATAAAGAAGGAGGAAGGTCAGAAAAAGAAGAGGTGGACTGAATATAATTAGTGGCTGGGTGGTGGAGTGTGATGGAATGGTGGAAGAAAGATGTGGTAGTTGAAGTTGGAATGAGGGGATGGAGGAGGAGAAGAATGGAGAGGAAAACATGGAATGGGAAGAACATAGAGGAGAGGAAAAGGAGGAAGAGTGGAAGAAAGAAGGGTGGCAGATGGAGGTGGTATGAGAGGGTGGAAAGAAAGTAAGGAACAAGGAGGAGGAGATGGAAAGCTAAAAAAGGAAGAGGAGGAAAGGAGGAAGGAGAAGAAGAAAATGGAGAAGAAAAAGAAAAGGAGCTGGAGAGAAAAGTAAGGAGGAAAATGTGGAGATGTAATGAAGGAAGAGGTGAAAGATGATAATGAATGTAGAAAGATGATTATCAACATGAATAAAAAGGAAGATAAGGACAAGAAAAGAAAAAATCCCCCCCCCCCATAAAAAAAAGAAAAAAAGCCAAAGATTTACAGAAGTGTTATAATATCCTTTGTACACCATAAACTAGGTTAACCATTAATGTCCAATACATGTCATGCTCTACTCTCCCTCTCCTTCCCCAGCCTCCCCATACACACACTCTCTTATTCTCACACTCCCCGTTATAACCCCCCCCCCCACCTTTTTCTCAATTCTCCCTCTCAAATTCACACACACACACACAGACAGACAAACACACACACACACACACACACACACACACACACACACACATAATGAATTCTCTCCTTTGTTTTTGCATATTTACCTCAATCCAGAAATGATTGTGTTCATATCTAAGGAAGATAGGACATGTTATAGGGCAGCTACACTGGTGGATGATGATGCATGTGTGTGTGTCTGTGTCTGTGTGTGGGAGGAGGTGTGTGTGTATGTGTGTGTGTGCATGTGTGCGTGATTGTGTGATGTGAGTGTGTGTATGTAAGTGTGTGATGCTAGTGCGAGTGTGTCTACATGTGTCTATACATGAACCTTGTTCAGTTAATTTGCACTGATGGCATTATATCATTTGTATCAATGTTGAATTGTATTGTTGTTTTAAAGTTTGGAAAACTGAATCAAGGAATAAAAATGTAAAAAAAAAAACATGTGTTTTAGTGTGTGTAAGTGTCTATGTGTGTGTGTGTGTGTGTGTGTGTGTGTGTGTATGTGAGTGTGTGATCTGAGTGTGCGTATGTGTATGGGAGTATATGGTGAGTGAGTGTGTGCGGATTTGTGTGTCTGTGTGTGTAAAGGTGTATGAGTGTGCCTTTGCATATACATACATGTACAGTATGTGTGTGCCTGTACAACCTGATAACACCCCAAAGTATAGGACCCGATCTTGATAGAAACAATTCTTAGTAGATGGCGTTGCAATTCAAGAGCATACTTATCTTTTTGTTTTTTATCTTGGTTACTTCTATAGTATGCCTGCTTTCCATTCACTTTTCTGCCGATATCGTGTTATATTTGCACACATTTGTCCCTTGCATACAGCAAGTTTACACAGTGCTGGAGTGTAGAGCAGGTGCATATTTGAGGAAAAAGGGGAGGTATTGTAAAAAACAAAAAGGCCTAGCTTAGCTGATTTTGTGCTTTTTCTGCCCAGTAACATGCTGTACAGACTTTAAATGACAAGCTATGAATTAACATCAAATCCCTTGTAGGGTGCTATCAAGCCATACATGTATTCCTTTTGTTTCTGCAGTTCCATGGTGCATGTAGGAAGCTAGATGATCTAATTGTAAGCTACAGGAACAAGAAATTCCTTAACCGATGCAAAACAGTAGGATAAAGTCCCAAGACTCTTCTTAATACTACTTCTCAAACCAACAATGACCTTTTCAAGGACTGACTAAAAATGTTCCTGTTTCAACAATCATACTCACATTCTGTTTTCATTCGAACTCAATTTTTGCTGCCATATGGCTGCATTGTGACAATTTACAAGGATGGATATTCTACAACAGCAAACGGGGCAGTGCATGATGGGATATCACAGGAGTCAGAGAAGCTAGCGTTGTTTTACTCCTCCGCTTCATATCCATATTTACAAATATATAGTGCAATGGGTCATTAACTTCCAGTCACTTAATACGATCCTTCTCTGGCATGCATGTCTAACTTTGTGTCCACACACACACACAAAAATCATTATAAAACTCTACTGTTTCAGTGTAGCTGTATGATGAAAATCTGTGTGCAGATGCTGACTAACAATGCGTTGAATAACAAAACGTTGTATAAAGAAACTAGGGTCATTGTTTTGAACAAGAAAAGAATCAAGAATCAAAGTTCACCGTGTGTGTGGCCGCTCACTGTCGATACGTCATAACACTGGGCGGAGCTTAGCATAATCCTGGGTGCAAAGGAGACTTGCATCTATCAACTTGCGCTTAACAAGGACAGGCAGATACCACAAAACAACATGCGCAGTAGCAATCTGCGCATGTATTAAACATTTATTTATAGATGTTTGCTGTGTGTGGGAACCCTATTTGCTATATGATTATTCTTTATCAGGTTTCGGAATATATTTCTTTGTGTGTGGACACCCTGTTCGCTGTACGATGATTTTTTTTATAAAGTTTCGTATAGATTTTTTTTTGTGTGTGGACACCATGTTCCCTATATAATGTTTCTCCATAGAGTTTCAGAATAGATTTTTCTGTGTGTGATCGGGCTGTAAATGTCCTTGAAAGTATCTGATATTCATATCATAAATGCTTGCCCAATAATAGATGCACTTTGAGCAATTGTCACTAATGGTCACTTTGTATCAAGTGCTGCATGCTATCCTTACTTCAATTAGTTTAAAAATGTAGCTGAATTCATGGGGGAATTTCTCATACAATCATATTAATATTGCCCACTGCAGCGAAAAGAAACATTTTCTACCACTGACCAATATAGTGCAGGCTGAGATGGCAAGACATTCGCCTCTCAGTAGAAACTGGAACAAGGACAAAAGATTGACCTATTTTTAGCAGTCTTGTAAGTTGAATGGACCGTACATGTATATGTAGATCAAAGAGGCGCTAATTGAATTATCGCTCATAGGGGTCAGGAAGACACGGGATGGTTTTTGATGATAATATTTAGGGATGTTCTGGGGGGAGAGATCAAGATGCTAAGAGGGATATGTAGAGAGAGAAAGAGAGAGAAAGAGAGAAAGAAAGAGAGAGAGAGGGGGAGGGAGAGAGAAAGAGAGAGAGAGAGAGAGAGAGAGGAGGGGTGAAAGCGAGATAAAAAAGGGGTAAAGGAGGAGAGAACAGAGAGAAAAAGATATAGAAGGACACTGGAAAAATAATGCAGAAAAATGAATAGAGAAATAGAGAGAGACATAGAGACAGACAGAAATAAGGAGAGAGAAAGCGAGAGGGAGAAAGACAAGGGGGCGTAGGGAGAGAGAGAGAGAGAGAGAGAGAGAAAGAGAGAGAGAAAGAGAAAGAGAGAGAGAGAGAGGTAGGGAGAGGGAGGAGGGAATGAGAAAGAGTGGGGGTAGAGGGAGAGAGTATATATTGCATTAGAGAAATGAATGAGTGCATACATAGAATGATATAGAAGAAGATTGAGAAGAAGAACTGAAAGTCAAGGAGAGAGACCCTGAGGGAAAAGGGGGTGGGAAGCAGGTATGGGGAGAGAGAGAGAGAGAGAGAGAGAGAGAGAGAGAGAGAGAGAGAGAGAGAGAGGGAGAGAAAGGTGAAAGGAGAGAGATGGAGATAAAAAAAAACACAGTGATGTGAATAGAGAAAGAGAGATACATAGAAGAAGAGATTGAAAGACAGAGAGAAGCAGATAGTGAGTAGAGAGGAAGGGATAGAAAACTTGAGAGAAAGAGAGATTAAGAGAGAGTTAGGGAGAGAGAGATATGGGCTGCAGAGAGGGTGAGGTAAAGAGAGAGAAAGAAGACAGAAAAATGAGCAAAAAAGGTCTATGCTGAGGTATCATGCAGAATGTTATCAATGCTCTATGGAAGCAGAGGAGAGCAAAGAGAGAGAGAGAAAGGGTGAAATTGAACAGAGGGAAGAATGGAAGATAATGATATGAGGATGAAAGCAGAGAAGAGAGAAGAGGGAAAGATTGAGAAATTTGCATGGCTAAAGGGTCTCAAAGAAGGGTAAATTTGTGAATGAAGAAATATCATGTGGAATAAGGAAAAGGAGAGGGGATGGGTGTTAGGGAAGGAATAGAGGAGAAAGAATATCTGGAGGAAAAAAAACAATAGGAAAGAAGTAGATACATGTTGAAGGTGAACATATTACAGTTGAGATGACTAGATTTAAAACGAAGGAGACAAGGGGGGGGGGGGCAAAAAGCGAGAGGATAGAGAGATGGATACAGAAGGTTAAGGGAGATTGAGAAAAGGAAATTAACAATGAGAGGAACCTAGAGATAAAAAGGGGCAAAAAAATAAACCTGAGATAGAGGGAAGGGGCAGGAGAGAAAGAGAGAGAGGGAGAGCTTATGAAAGATAAAACAATCAGATAAACAACGTAGGGAAGAAGGAGAGACAAAACAAATATATATATATGTGTTGCAACAGTCGATACAGACGCACTCACCAAAAATATCGACTTAAAATTTGTTGAAAGGCACTGAGCGAGATATATGTTATCATGGATGGCACGAGGTAGGGGGGGGGGGGGGGGTGGGGGTGGGGGGCTTCGTGAAAATGGTGAAATACCAGAAGAGCTCTGCAACAATCCAATCAAGCCCCTCAGCTCAAATGACTGTCAGCCCTAAATACATGCAAATCGGCCTGCCTTCACTCAGCAAGACAAACTTGGACACAAGCTGAGAGACTCACGCTGCACCCCTCCCCCTCAGCGCAGGGATAGATCTGGGGCAGTCCTCCTCGGCAATTAGATACGGCCTACATACGAACGAGGGGACGTCGCCGCCACACGAGCCACGCGAGGAAAAACAAATCGAGATGGCCCGTCCCTTTGGAGTTGAGCGTGCCGAGCATGGACGACACAAACGCTCACTTGACCCAATTTGACGACCAGAAAAGTCGGTTGTGAGAAGAATTAATTAAATAGATGACTCAAAAAAATGATAACAACTTGACTTTTTGGGGTAGGAAGTCGCCGGTGAAGGATGCTTATTTCTGGCGACTTACGTTGAATGTACTTTGGCCCTTGTGGGAGGAGAGGGGGGCTTTTAGATCAAGGGGCTTTTTACCTGAACTTGAAAGGATTTGTGGACTGCGTGTAAAAGGTGCTTCAAGGTGCCATGGGAGTGCTACATGGACAGCTGCGTATGAACAGTGCCAAATGTAACCTCCTGGTATTAAAGGGATAGTCCCCCCTAGAATAAAGTTGGTTTTTATGAAAACAGAAACATGAAAGAAGCATACAGGTGAAGGTTTGACGAAAATCTGTCATAGGATAAGACAGTTATGATCTTCAAACTGTTTAATTTTGTGACTTCACATGTGTGATGTATGATCCAAAAAAATGCACTTGTTCTGCTTTTGATAACGAAATATTTTTTTCATAGAGGTACACTACAGCTCAAAGGAATTGGCATAGGGAAAGGGAAAGGGAAGAAAGGGAAAGACCCACAGTTTTAAACCGCGGTTTATTTTGTCTCATCTAGCATGAAACATGATGCTTTAGCCTAAAAGCATCATGTTTCATGCTGAACAAGATAAAATAACCTGTGGTTTAAAACTGCGGGTCCTTCCCTTTTTCTTTCCCTATGCCAATTCCTTTGAGCTGTAGTGTATGTATGTAAAAATATGTTTCTAATAGTGATGTATCAAATGCACAGGAAAAATGATGCATGTCCTTCTGAGAGAACGGACATTTAAAAAAAAAAATTAGTCCACAACATGAGGGAGAGCATCTCGCACATGATGTCACAAAATCAAGTGTGAAGTGGGCAGCGCAAGACAAATTCAATAATTGTGCAGAGAAAAATAGTGGAAAAATCATTCTTAAACATCTTAAACAGGCAATATTGGTGATATCGATACCTGTACAGGACAGACCCTACGTCTTGATATGCCAAGCCCCTTTTCCTGATGAAGTATGGATGTTCAGTGCATATGTTCTAACCTCTTCGATGCCAACAATGCTTTCTTGCATGAGTGATACACACAAATCACATAGAGCAGCAGTTTGTCTGGAACACAAAGGGTTAAAGATAAGCTTCACACTGAGAGTAAGCTTTTCCTGATAAAAGCATGAACTGAAGATGATATTATTCATGGTTTGATTTTTTTCTTCTTCATATAACCAAACGTTATCATATAGATCTGACTCAGAGGCAGGTGAAAATTGATGACTTTTTGATGAAATATTCAGCCCCTCCTGTCTGGAGCGATTTACTATATTTGAACATAAATTTAATTTTCATCACAATTTCCTTTGGCATCAATCATGACTTCTTTTGATCAGGTTTAATGTTTCCCCCTCCCCTCTCATGCTAACTTGTTGATGAGTGATGCAAAATTATTGTATACACTCTTTTAAGTGTCATACTGCGCTTTGTTCAGAAGTAATGCATACAAAGTGCATTGAGCAGCATGTTGTCTGGTAGTGGAAGGGTTAATAAGGGAATTTGATGTTTCCTGAGCAGCTGATGAAGAGTAGTGGGTAAGTGAATGAGATATGGGCAGGCAGATTTATAGAGAGGGGATGGAGGGGGGGGGGGAAGGGAAGGAGAGAGTGGATAGATGAGATTGAGATGGGAAGAAAAAGAGAGGGAGAGAGATGGTAAAGAGAGAGGGAGAGAGAAAGAGAGAGAGAGAGAGAGAGAGGTAGAGGGAGAGGGGGGCAGGTAAATGATTAAAATATGGATATGTACACCTATAGAGAAAAGCATTGGATAGATGAGATGGAGATCAGGAGAAAGAGAGGTGGGCAGAGGGAGATGGATGGTAAAGAGAGAGAGAGAGAGAGAGAGAGAGAGAGAGAGAGAGAGAGAGAGAGAGAGAGAGGGAGAAGGAGAGGGAGTGCATAAAATGTAGAGCTATATAGAGAGACACATGTATAGGTGTGATGAAGATATGGAGATAGAGAGAGGAAGGGGGGGGGGGGACTACAATGTTACCATAACAGCATTATACATAAATGCAAAAAAATATTGGCATTCTTACATGAATACCGAGTCAAATTTAATATATCCCCTTTTTCAGATTCACCATGGGATCTTTATGAGGAGGAACAAGCTAGGATTTCTTTTTTGTTGAAATCCTTTCTTGAAAGCTTCTTAAAACATTGTTAGAGCACACTTCCACTTTCCACCTCTTTTGAGTAAGTGTACCAACGAACTGATAATGTTATCTGAGAGTGAAGATGACAATCTTGAGTGTATTCTCACAAAATTATGGCTCTTATTATGGAAGCAATGTGATATAATCAGAATGTTTTTTTGCAAGTCACAAAGGCATCTTACTTTTGAATGTATTGCTAGAGGTATTTTGCAATTTGCTTGGTATTACGAATGTGGATAGTTGGTACTACAAGGTCAATTCACAATATACATGTATTCGTGTTTGCTGGGTGTTTGTCGAGAGGGGGAATAGATTTTTGAGTTAATGAGTCATTTTGGAACCTTGCCATAGGGTAGGATGGTTATCAGTGTGGTAGGGGCTACTGCGATTGGAAAGTGTGTGAAATTAATTTGCTTCATATTTTGATATCCCACTTTGTGCATTAGAGGCTTTCTTTCTCTCTGCTCTCTCTCTCTCTCTCTCTCTCTCTCTCTCTCTCTCTCTCTCTCTCCCCCTCTCTCTCTCTCTCTCTCTCTCTCTCCCTCTCTCTCCCTCTCTCTCTCTCTCTCTCTCTTTCTCTTTCTCTTCCTCTATAATCCTTCGTTAACTGATCTATTCATTTAAATCTGATTTGTTTTGTGTTTCTGTTCTTTTCACACATTACCCTCTTTAAATATTCTGTTTCTCTCCTGTATTTCATATCATCTCTGTCTGCTCTTTTCTTGTTCTCTCTCTCTCTCTCTCTCTCTCTGATATAACCAGCATCATATGACCAAAGGTATGAAAAAGTATGCTATGGTAAAGCCCATTTTTGTGTCCTTTGCTCCATGTCTACTTGTGCAACTTGGTGCAGGAGCTCATACATCTGGCCATACTAAGACGAAGCACTATCACTCACAAATTATGTGAAAGCATATCTGGAATAGAAGCGATGCTTCTGTTTGTCTCAGCAGCCAAATTAAATTAGCACAGACACGCAGCTTGCTGGCAATACTGCAAATCTGTACTCAGTTTGAGGCTCCCTTCCCAACCCTATCACATTAAACGGCACCAAATTTTGAGGCTTTTTGACAAATTTCTGAGCCTTTTCGACACTGAGGGCAGGGAGACAAGAGGGAAATTGAATTGTACGGTGGGTGAAACCCATTGATTTAGTGATATTCTGCAAGAATTTGTTACGGTCAATTTCACTTAGCCTTATGCCATGGTGTGCCTGTGAATTTTTTTGTGTATTGAGGATGTGTCACCCAGGCTTTGTTTGGGCTGTTTAAAGAAATCTGATCTATATTTAGTGTGATTGTGTGAGAGGTGAAATGTGAGAAAAAAGAAATGAGGAAGAAGAGGAAGAAGATATATTTGATGAATAACAAAATAGAAAGGGAAACGGAATTGAAAAAGATAAGGATGCGGAGGAGAGGGGAAGATAAATTTGATGAAGAACAGAGAGGAAAGGGAAAAGTAACTGCATAGGAAAGGAAAGGAAGGAGACGGGAAGAGAATTTGATGAGAGGAAAGGGGAAAGGAATTGAATATGAATAAGAATAGGAAGGGGAAGAAGTTACTCATAAGATGAAGAGGAAAAAGGTTGATGAAAAGAAGGAGATCGGGAGAAGGGTGAGTCAGATGATTTAAATAGATATAAAGGAGACCAGAGCCGCAAAGAGAAATACAGTAGAAGGCTCAGAAATGGAAAGAGGGAAAGAGACGGAATGGGAAAAAGCAAAAGAGCCAGGCAAGAAATGAAACGAGAGGGCAACCAGAGAAAAAGAAGAACAGGGAAGGAGATATAGTGAGAAAGGGGGAGAAAGAAAGAGAGAGAGGAGCATTACGGGAGGGGCATATGCGAATGGAAGGGAAAGAGAGAGTGTGTGTTTGAATGTGAATGAAAGGGAGTTAGACAGAGTCAGATGTATAGATGGAGAGGTGAAGGTATATAGAGAGAGAGACATAGAGAGATGGAGAGATAATTGTTGGGAGGGAGAAAGAAAGAGAAAGTGTACAAGGAGAGAGAGAGAGAGAGAGAGAGAGAGAGAGAGAAAGAGATGGAGACAGAAAGAGAGAGAGACAGAGATATATGTGGAGAGGGGAAAATGAAGAGAAAGAGTGCAAGAAGAGAGAGAGAGAGAGAGAGGAAGAGAGGGAGGGGAGACAGAGACAAAGAGAGAGATAGAGAGAAAGAGGTGGAGGAGAGAGAGAGAGACAGAGATATAAAGGTGCATGCTGAATAGAAGAGAGGGAAAGCAAACATGAATTCCCCCAAATCTCTCAGAAACACACCGCACATTTCCATCCTCCAAGATTAACAAACACATCTCATCAGCTTGCGAAAAAGAAAGAAAAACGGGGAAAAACATCTCGAAAAATAGAACAGCTGATGACGGGACACCCTATCCGGCCGTGTAGCTATTGACCAAAGACACATTAGTCGTAACCTGAGCTCCCAGCGCCCTGAAATGTTCCCGTACAAGTCAATTACGCGTCGTGTTTGGCTTGGGTCGAGAGGGTCTGAGGCGCATGTGGAAAGGTGACGTGGCTTGCACTTAGAGTTAGAGGCTGCGGTGTGTCCTAGCTTTGGCAATGGCTAAGTTTATTTGCACTGTGGACATGGAATTGCTCTGTCAGATTTCACTTGTAACTCTTTCTCTTCCATATTTTACTTATAACTCTTTTTCTGCCAGACTCCATACTGCCCTATGGGAATTGTGTGTACATGTACATCCAGTTCAGAAATGTCTCAACTCCGTCTGTGTCAGACTCCATATTGCCCTGTGATAATGGTGTGTTCTCCCAGTGCAAAAATGCCTCAATGGTGCATAAAGAGTTAACTCCTTCTCTGCCAGACTCCATACTGCCCTATGGAAATTGTGTGTACTCCCAGTGAAAAAAAGACTCAATGGCACATAATAAAAGAATTAACTCCTTCTCTGCCAGACTCCATACTTCCCTATAATGGTGTGTTCTACCAGTGCACAAATGCCTGAATGCTGCATAAAGCATATCCTGGTCTAATGAAAGATATCATGCCCATATTTAAAGAAGTAATGAAGTGTTAAGGGATAATTCACCCTGGAGATTTTTTCTTTTCACTAAAAGCAGGAACACAAAACTGAGTCTGCTGAATTTACTACCAGTTGATGTGATTGTAATTTAAGGAAGCTATAGATTTAACATGTTTTGATGTTCATTTGGCACCAAAAGTGTTGGATTTTAGATTGTGTGGGTGTTTTCTTTCAAATCAAGAGAGTAATCAATAAATTTCAAGGAAACATTTTTTAATGAATTTTGTTTTGATGTTAAATGTATTATGTTTGTTTCAACACATTGTGCTATAACATGAAAAGAAAACAGCTTCTTAATCTACCCCCTTCGTAAGATACTGTAATATCCTCTTTAAGACTGCGCAGTATTGAAAGGAAGATAAATACATGAGCGGCAATGTACTCCACAGATAATATCATGATTTGTATGTCAACCTATATTCAATCTCCTTCATGAAGACCCATGAGGTTTTTCTTTTTTTTCTATTTGCTTCAGTCTAGTTGCTACTGACGCACATTTAGAAGCTAATTATGCATGACTTTTGAATCGCAAATCATTTCCATGGAAACGGCTCTCTGAGGGGGAAAACCTCGAGATTTAACCCATTTTGTTGAGGTCCTCTTTACCCTCAAGTGTGTTGCCGATTTCTAGAGGGGATTTCCTGAGCAGTCACTGCCATGGTAGTCTCGGTGCAAGGCTTACGACCATGAAATCCATCAGTCGTATTTCATTAATACCAGTAACGAGTGAAAAATTTCACATGAGTACGCAATGTGATTTGAGCCCGCAAAATGCAAAAAGAACTTCTGTAAAAATGTATTTATAGGGTATAATGTCTAAAATATTTCAGGTGGGTTGTGTCATGATGCCAGAATTTATTGTTTGCCTTACTAATCAGTCCTTCTCTCTTCTGTTCAACTTGCATATGTCAGATAAGGGGGGGTAGCACGCTACAACCTGAAAACTATGTTTACACCAAAGCAATGTCCAGAGTTGCCAAGTACAAGAGATTTAAAAAAACACACATAATTATTTGGACACTTGGAGTGGATAGCTGTTTCAGCAATAGCTGATTTTCAAATACTGATTTTAGTCAACATTTACAACCAACTTATGTTTTATCCCCTTGGAAACGACAGATTTTCTTATGAGAATACTGATTTTCAGACGGCTATATATACCAGAAATAACGTTAGGAAATTGGTAGCACTGGGTTTGAAATGATGGTAACTAGCTCTTTTGGACCCCGTTCATATGCTATATACCGCTATTATTACCGATGCACATCGGTAAGCAAGTTTCCATTGAGCCGCAAAAGCACCGTTCATATACACCCCAAAAGCCGTAATGTTGCAGTGTTTTGGACAGCTGGACTCTCTCCAAACCAATGGTGACATGCTCTGCTCAGCCATACGAGCGGTAGGATTAGCGACTCACATGCCTGAGCGCGATGCAAAAGGTGCAACATTTGCGCCTATTTTGCGGACGCAGTTTAAAAAATTTGCTTACTGCAATATTGCGGTATTATTACTAGGTCTCGATCCGCGAAAAAGCCGCAAAATAAGCGCAAAAAGGGAGGAAGCAAATACCGCATTATTTTAGCGATTCCCGTTCATATACGCAGCTATCGGAAATGCATCAGCAAAATTGCCACAAATGTTGCGCCTTTTTAGCGGATAGGTGGTGTATCTGAACAGGGTTATTGTGTTCAGTGACTGAAACTGAGGCTAGTTTGTAGGTTACAGTGACTGGGAGAAGTAGACTTGGGAAGACTGCATGCTCTTTCTGTCTCCAGGTTCGATTTATTAGTAAGGTTTGTGTAAACTACATTTTACAGGTGCAGGTATAGCACAGTCTGTGAAGTGTGCTCATAGTTAAACATATACATGTAAAAATACAATCTGAATTATTTAAAAGGAAAGTTCACCTGAAGTTCAGTTGTTTTTAATAAAAGTAGAGACATAAAGAATACATATTAGTGAAGGTTTTGACAAAAATCTGTCAAAGGATAAGAGAGTTATCAGCTTTTAAACTCATTATTTTGTGACGTCATGTGCAAGTTGCTCTCCCATTAATTTGTGTGCTTCATGATTCCATCGATTGCTTTTTTTTCTTTTTTTTTGATGAAGGAATACATTTTTTTCATAGGGATATGACTTGTGTAAAAACATGTGTGTAATGATATTGCCCAGGTAAAATGATGCATATCCTTCTGAGGAAATGAACATTTTCAAAAAAATTAGTACACAACATCATTGTTTAGAAGTGCATCTCAAATGTGATGTCACTAAATCAAAACTTTAAAAAAGATCACGCATTTCTTATGCTTTAAAGGATTTTCATCAGACCTCTTTCATGTTTCTGCTTTTATTGAAGCCAACTTCAATTAGGGTGGACTATTCCTTTAAAGACGACAACCTATCTGCAGCACCAACAATGATTATTTTGGCTTTCAAATTGGCAGTGAGGATAATATGGAATGTACATTCCATGGTACATTAAAGTTATGTGAATAAAAATACATTTCTGAGCATTTATACCAACTTAAAGAGCACAAGCATCAATTCAAATATTTCAAGCATGTTGCCACTTTGAAGGTTTAATAATCATTTCACCCTTGATTTGCCTTAAAAAAGAGAATTTCAGAGTAGATACAATCATGTATTTACCTCAATGACACAAAAATGATTCACCTTGCGCAGAAATGTGGACTCTTTCTTTTAATTTTTTTTTATATAGCCCCAAAGCACATATTTGTGGTTCTGGTCCCAAATGAATACTTTCTAATTGAGACTCAAATTCCTCATTGATTGTTCCTACTTTCACTCCATTGTATGCTGCATCAATGAGACATGCTAGAGGGAGGGAGAGAGAGAGAGAGAGGGGGGGGGGGGAGGGGGAGAGAGAGAGGGGGGAGAGAGAGGGGGAAGAAGGAAGGGGGACAGAGCACAAGAGAGAGAGAGAGAGGGGGGGGGAACGAGGAGAGAGGGGGCAAGAGAGAGAAAGAGAGATAAGGAAGGGGGGAGAAAGCACGAGAGAAAGAGTGAGAGAGGGCAAGGGGAGAGAGGGGGAAAGAGCGACAAAGAGAGAAGGAGAGGGGAGAGACAGAGACAGAGAGGGAAGGAATGGGGTAGGGAGTATGAGGGAAAGAGAGAGGGGGGCAAAGTGGAGAAAGGGGGAAAGAGAGAGAAAAGGAGAGGAAAAGGGAAAGAGAGAAGGAAGGGGGAGAGAGTGCGAGAAAGAGGAAAGAGGGAGAAAGTGAGAGAAAGAAAGAGAGAGAGAGAGAGAAAGAGAGAGACAGAGAGAGACAGAGATAGAGAGATAGAGAGAGAGAGAGAGAGAGAGAGAGAGAGAGAGAGAGAGAAAGAGAGAAGTGAATTTCTCAAGACTCCATGCCCTCAGGTTGATGGATTTGCAGTTGACAAGAGCGGTAAAATTACTTCCCAAAAAATGAAAACCGAACAAAAATTGCAGGCATGGTTACTCATTTTGAGAATGGATCGGGCCTGTGTTGCTCTGGCATTCAGCAGAACGCTGCAGAGAATAAGGTGTATGATTGAAGTAAATACTTTGATTTTGTGAAGAATCTTGTTCCACCACGGTAAAAAAAGGTTGCAAAAAATGTATGAACCAAGATATTCAATCAATAGTAAAGAGAAATGTTTGTACAGATGAGTAATACATGTACAGATAAGGACGCCTTGTCAAAAGTTTAGGTGTATGTGAAATTGCATGCATAAATAATCCAAAAATCAGTTTCTGACACACGATTATTTGTCACGATGATGATACCAGTAAATTCAAATCAATTCAATTTAATGATATAAAAATCCACATCATTTATAAGACATAACTGTATGAAGACAATGTGGTGTAAATGTACAAATTGCCTGACTCTGAATGTGGGAACATTGATAACAATACCAGCATGCCCAAAAACTGAATGACATAAATATAAACAGACCTTTATGCATAGTATTGTTTTGAATACATGTTTGATTTTTTTTTCAGAGAGAGAAAGAGAAAGTGTGTGGAAATGAAAGGGAAAGAGTGTGTATGTGTATGTGCAAAGTGAAAGGTAGAGAGAGAGAGAGAGAGAGGGTGAGAGAGAGAGAGTAGTGTGTTTGTGAGTGAATGAAAGGGGGACAGAGACAGACAGACAGAGAGAGAGAGAGAGAGAGAGAGAGAGAGAGAGAGAGAGAGAGACAAATATAAACTTGAAGATGGGGGAGAGAAAGAAAGTTTGCAAGGAGAATGCATGTGAGAGAGAAAGAGTGGGAAAAAGAGGGTGAGAAAGACAGAAAGAGAGGGAGAGAAAGACAGAGAAAGAGAGAGAGAGAGAGAGAGAGTGTGTGTGTGTGTGAGAGAGAGAGAGAGAGAGAGAGAGAGAGAGAGAGAGAGGGGGAGAGAGAGATCTCCCCCAGCAGAAATCAGGGCCTTTCTTTCCGTCACCTCTCAGTCAAGCTGCCGCACAATACCCGGGGCTGTCAATCAAACGTGAGAGAGCGCCCCCGGGGTTCAACAGGGGAAGAGGAGCGCTGATCCAGGCAGGTAAAGACGAGAGGAGCTGAAAAGCTAGGGATTAGAGATGGTTAGGGTTTCGGCAGTGAGAGTGAGAGTCGCTTTCAACAACAGGAAAGGCAAGGATCGGGACTGAATGGAATGGAATGGGCCATGAATTCACTAAACCATTTCCTGCTCTTGGAGTACAGACTGTGAAGGTATGGAGGTGACTGATGAGAGAGAATTGCAAATCAAGGCAAATAGATCTAAAGACATTATTCTGGATGATTAGAATTTGGAGGAGAGAAAATGGGCAAGGATACCAAGTATTGCTCTATAATTATTTGTAGAGACACCCTAGCATCTTGTTCATGTTTTGTGAAATGAAGGAGTACTGAGAGCAGAAATGGTGCAAACCATTGTGGATGATTTGGGGTGTACAAAATAATTCCATGAATCAATATGTTTCTTTCATGTATCTACTTTTATTGATACCAAAATAAATTTAGGGTGAACTATCCCTTTAACTCATTCCATTTGGAATAGCTCTTAAAAGAGCTTCTGAGAGAGAAAGAGATAGAGAGAGTGAGAAAGGAGTGGGGTGAGAGTGAGAGTAGAGCATTCATTTAGAGAGGTTGAGGACTATCACATGGTATACCACAAAACCATTACATCATTGCTGTAGATCGGTAGGAATAGAGAGAGACAGACAGACATGGAGAGACAGACAGACAAGAGGGGGGGAAACAAACAGTCATCGAGGGAGAGAGAGAGAGAGAGAGAGAGATAGAGAGGGAGGGAGAGAGAGAGAGAGAGAGAGAGAGAGAGAGAGGGAGAGAGAAAGACAGATTCACAGATATAGAATGACGAGATGAAGAGATATATAGAAACAGGAACAAAGAGAGAGACAGACAAACAAACTTACATTGTTAAGTGGAGTAATATAGAGAAAAGGAGAAAGTCGGAGAGAGAGATTTTACTGAATAAGGAGGTAGAGAGATAAAGAAATAGAAAGAAAGATAGACAGATAGACAGAAAAACACAGTTATAGAAATGTATAGATTGTATGGATAGAGTAATATAGAGAAAAGGAGAGAGAAAGAGCGAGCAAGAATACTGTCTATAGAGAAGTTTTGTGTGGATGCAAGAGTGTCTTGGAAGGGGGGTAAGAAGTTTTCAAGAGGGAACCGGTGTGGCAGAAAGAGAATATAGGCCGTGGTGAAGTGTGCACATTCGGTGGCAATCTGTAGAGTCATGGTTTCATTCCCCTTTCAAAGCGGGAGAGCAATAAAACAAATCAATACATTATGAAGAAAAGTGAAAGGCTTGTTTTGTAATCACTTATGACAACAACAAAATTTCAGTAGCTGATTTTTTTTTTTCATTACACCTTGCGAAATAGTTCATCCTCATCAAAGCAAATTCTCTGGATTTCCATGTGAAAAATTAATACTTATGGCCAAATTCATGAAACTGTACTAAGCCTAGTTAGTTACTAAGATTGCATTTCACAAATGAATAATACAAATGATTTAAATTAAACATAAATGAGAAGAGAGGGGAGGGGCTTGTTTTGTAATGACTTAATATGTATGAAGACAACCATTTCGAGATTGATAACAACAACTTATTTCTCCAAGCTCAACAAACCTTCCGCACCAGTTTTAACCTCACAGAAGAATATTTTCTGGACTTTCATATAGAGTATCAAAGTGTGACGTCATTTGAGCATTATCGTCAAGACAACTGGTTCTAAACAATGCGGGTAGAGCAAAGAGCTGTGATCACAGTGGGAACTCTAATTGGGAGTGCCCCACACTGGCCAGCTAGACAATATCAGACTAGTAAAGTGAATTTGTTTAGAACCAGATGTCTTGACAACATACTCGTATGACGACACAAGTTCGGTACTCTATTGCTTTACAGTGTGCCAGTAAACCAGGAGCCTTATTCTTGAATCTTCACTAGCCTACATAATTACTAAAAATGTAGCTCTAGACTCTCTAAAGTTTCATGAGTATTGCCCCTTTAAAGGAATCGGTATGTGTTAAGGGGAAAAAAAGCAATGGATGACTGTCAGTCCCATAGGAAATAAACTGTGTAGTAATTAACTTGAGACTATGATTGGTTGTTATTGAGAGGGTTACAGATTGCTTGTAACTTCATCTTCAAGAAAGGGTGTTCCATTTGCAAATGTCATGAAACTTGGCAGGAATCAGTAGTTTACCTTAACAATAATGTGTATGAAATCTCACAGTCATAGCTTCACAAACATTTTCAGGAAAAGTGAAAAACTCTCTTTGTTCACAGTTGAAATGTAGCGAGCATTGTCTTCATTCCTAATCACATGGTCCATGTCAGCTCGCAATGCAGGCAGTGCTCTCGTTGAACGCGCGCACCGTGGAGTAGACCATAGCGCACAGCGGTCTCCGGTCTCTAGGCTGTAGGTTTTGGATGACCCGCACAAAACCTCTTCAAAATCTACTGATTGCTATAATATCGCTCAAAATTAGTTTCCATTTCTATCATTGGTACATTTATACAGTACCTTCTTCCATTTACTGTGGTTTCTACAAAATTGTTAGTTGTTTGACCCTGCAAAAGGGACACCCTGTCTTTCAGGAGCGGCAGCTTCCAGCTGATATAGGCTTCCCAAAATCTACTGATCGTTATGATTTCACTCAAAATCAGTTTACAGTGCTATTATTGGAAGTAAGGTCTAAAGCCGTGTTTATCATCTTTTCGGAATTTGAAACGCATTTCCAAAGGCCTTCACGTACGCGTTTAAAAAAACGGTGCATTTATCAACTCAATCGCACAAGTCGAAAACCGGCCTTGTCACTGCGCAGCTCTACTGCCCCGTTACACGTGCACAGTAGTACAATAGTGTGCGATCGATGTGTTAACTTGGCGTGGCGCGCTTGTTTTCAGAAATCGGAAACATGTGGTTTAGAGTCGTTTCAAAACAGCTTTGCGTTTATCTCGCTTCTCTAAACGCGTTTCTGGCTCAAATGCGTTTAGGATTGTACAAATCTGCGTGTTTCAAAAAGGCTTTCTGAACCCCATAATCAAAACACCTTTGCGTTTATCAACTCCCTGAAACGCGTTCAAATTTTTGGAAACCTTAATTCTACCAAAAAGAGAGTTGATAAACATGCCCTTATACAGGAGCTTCTTCCATTTTACATGATTTTTTTTACAAAAGTTTATAATTTTGAAAAGGGACAGCCTGTCTTTAAATAGCAGCAGCCTCCAGTTGATTTATGCTTCCTAACCTCAACCCTTGATGAGGATGTGTGCTCACCAGCGATTCGGGGAGGTGGGGTGCTGCGGCGACGTTATTACGGCGATCGTGTTTCGATAACACGATATTGATTGGGGATTGGGCAATGCATGCGCGGACACAACCGTGTTGATTGTGGATAGCTCACCCTATACGGTGACTTAATTCACTGTGAATGAAGTTACTAATGCCCTGCTGGCTAGTCTTGCAGAAGGCAGTAAGTACCTCACTGGGTCATATCTGAACCAGGATATCTTTTCATGACTTTTCTTTATGATAATTATCACTGTCAGTGTCATGATTGTAATCATCATTCTATATCCAACATCGGCAGCATCATCATCATTGTTATCTTTATAATCATTGTTTTCACGATCGGCGTTACCACTGTCGGTATCTTGGGTTATTTTCATCATTATGATTATTGTTATCATAATGATCGTCATTGATATCCTCATCCTCAATATGATCATCATTATCATCATTATTGTTATTATCATTATTGCATTATCATTATTGCATTATCATTATTGCATTGTCATTATTATCATTATCATCATTATTGTTATCAATGGCATCATCATCATTATCGACATCATCATTGTTCTCACCATTGTCGTTATCTCCATCATTATCTCGGTTATTCTCGTCATCGTTATCATTATTGATATCATAACCATCATCCTTGATATCCTCATCATTGTTATCATCATTATTGTCATCATTGCCCTCATCAATATTGTCATTATCATCATCATTAGTAGCATCATTTTCATCACAGTTATCATAATTATTTTGTCCGGCACTCCTGCTGCCTCCTTGATACTGTCTGGGGGCTAAATAGCCTTCTGGGGAGAACCACGAGGGGTCTGCATCTCTCACTCCTTTTCCTTTATAGCTAGGCTTGCTGTCCACTCCACCGGCTTTTCACCCTACTCTAAATCAAGAAGTAGAGTGGAGTCGTTTTAAACGCACATAGAGTGTGCCTCTTCTTGTGTTTCCCCACAAAGGGGAAGGCACAAACACACAACGCTGACGCTTTTGCAAGAACATGTGTGGGACTCAAACCCACGGCCTTGCCATTGAGAAACAAACCAAATGAGCTCCACTGCTATGGCGCTTAAAACTTGCGACCTTCTGTCATCGCGGGACTGTAACATAGCAGGCAAGTAAAGCAGAAATGCACAAACACGCACTGCATTTCCATGTAAATTCACAGCGGTTTCTTTTCTTGATATCTGCGCTCAACAATACTGGGGGGAGCTCCATGAAATGACCGGAGGGGAGATCACTGTGTAATGGATCTGTTTTTTCATGAAGATAACTTCAAAGCTTGTTATTTTGAGCTCCTGAAGGTACTAGTGATCGTGCCAACCTGGTAATCTGTGAGTTTGCTAACAGAAAGTCTTCTGAGTTAGATTCTGCATTTTTGTACATGATCAGCGATATTTTAGTGGATGTAACTACCAAAAATATTTTTTTTTTGCTCATTTCCACATCATTCTAAATGCAAATTGTAAAACTAAGTACTGATCCTTCAGAGTGGTTAAAGGGATAGTCCATGCAAAAATTAAGTTGGTTTCAATAAGCCGGAGACATAGTAATGAAGATGTGACAAAAATCCGTCAAAAGATGAGAAAGTTATGAACTTTTAAAGTGTTAGTTTTGTGACGTCACGTACGAGGTGCTTTTTTTTAGGACAACCGAATATATTTTTCTCATAGAGGTATGTGTGTAAAAATGTGTTTCTAATGATTTATCAAATGCACACATAAAATGATGCATATAGTTTTGAGAAAATGCACATTTTCAAAAAAATGTACACAACATGTGGGAGAGCACCTATCATGTGACGCCACAAAGTTGAAAATTTAATATCTCATAACTTTCTTATCCTTGGACGAATTTTCATCAAACCTTAACCAATATGTTTCTTTTGTGTGTCTCCTTTATTTTTATTAAAACCAACTTAATTTCAGGGTGAACTATCCCTGTAAGTTCCGCTCTTTGGAATCTGTATGTATAACTGGCAACAAAATGCACCCTTGGCACTTAAAGAATTAAGGCAATTATGAGTATTTAAGAAAGCAAGAGCTTCTAACTCCTTGTACCTTTTATCAAACCTAACATGCCTGTAGGGTGTACACACACACACACATACTGTGAAAGTCATCTTACGTCGGAATATTCAGCCAAGCATTGATGAAATCAGAGGCCACAAGAGACTTGAGCAAAATGGGGAGAGAGAGAGAGAGACTTTGCCATGGGGGGATCACAAAAATGCTAAAAGTGAGTGAATATGAGCACTATTAGTTGCGTATTCCAGAGATATTTGCAGAGAGCCTCTAAGAGCTTCATTCATGCGCGCTACGTTCGTTCCACTCTTTCGGCTCAGTGACCGCGACTCTAACCCCTTCTATCCATCTCGGTCGCCCCGCTTCATAAATAAACATTTTCGTTTCCCCATTTCGTAATTGTCTGTGGAAGCTGGTCCGGGAGTTTGGTCAGGAGGTCGAAAGCCGGGCGGGGGCTTGAGTTGCCGTCCCCCCCCCCCTGCTCACCGCGTTATATGGAAATGTAGTCCACCCCCTTCTTTCATTCCTCCCCTCTCATTGGTTTTTTCTCTGCCCATTCTTTCGCTCCCTCTTTTTGCTTTCTGTTCCCATCTTCACTGTCTTTTCCTCCTCCTTTTCTTTTCTCTTTTTTTTTTCTTTTCACACATATACACTCTATATCCCTCTATATCCCTCTATTCTCAGCTATATCTTCTCTCTCTTTTTGCCTTCTGTTTTACCTTCGCTGTCTTTTTTTTCTTCTCATTCCCTTCATTTCTCTTATTTTTCTTTCACACATATTTTACTCTCCTTTCTCTTCCTCTCTCATTTTCTCCCTGCCTCTCTCTCCCTCTCCTTTCTCTCCCCCTCCCTCTCCTTTCTCTCCCCTCCCTCACCTTTCTCTCTACCCTCCCTCATCTTTCTCTCCCCTCCCTCTCCTTTCTCTCTCCCTCCCTCTCCTTTCTCCCCCTCCCTCTCCTTTCTCCCTCTCCCTCTCCTTTCTCTCTCCCTCCCTCTCCTTTCTCCCTCTCTCTCTCCTTTCTCTTCCTCTCCCTTCTCTTTCTCTCCCCCTCCCTCTCCTTTCTCCCCCCTCCCTCTCATTTTTCTCCCCTCCCTCTCCTTTCTCCCCCTCCCTCTCCTTCCTCTCTCCCTCCCTCTCCTTTCTCTCCCCTCCCTTTCCTTTCTCTCCCTCCCTCTCATTTCTCTCCTTCCCTCTCCTTTCTCTCCCCCTCCTCTCACCCTGCTCAATTTCTTAGCAGCATTGGCATGCATTATGCTTGGCTGATAAGTATTGTATCCTTTTCATGCTAACTGTGCTGGTAGGTTGTGTATGAACAAGTGTCTGATCTGCATAACAATGCCCTCTCTACATCTGTCAATGCCAGGTTCACTTCAACATGTTCTGAAGATTGTATTCAGACATTGGCAACATTTACAGTTTGTGTGTTGAGAGAGCAAGAGGGAGAGAGAGAGAGAGAGAGAGAAAGAGAGAGAGTGTGAGAGAGAGAGAGAGAGAGAGAGAGGGGGGGGGGGCAGAGAGAGAGTGGGAAAGAGAGAATTGGAAAGTGGGTAAGATGCCCTTTTTTTCTAATAATCTTTTAAACAATATACCCTCTGTAATGCTTGGTGCATATCTGAAAGATGCCTGATGCTAATTTTCTTGAAAGTCGGTCTGAGTTCTTATCCAAGAAGGAGTGAAACATTGTACCGGCTAATGCCATTTTAAGAAGTTGGAGTGAGCATATTTGCATAATGAAGGAGGAGGGTGATAGGTGGCCGACTTGTTAAATTCTCATTTTTCCTGAAGAAAATGCTAAAGTGGAAGGGTGTAGCTGTATATTTTATGTCTTGAATTTCAGACAGCATCTGCTGCTAAAAGTTGTATTCCACCATTCTTGTTCAAGACGAGATGAGATACATGTAGAGCTTGCGAAGTGGGGAGATAATGAAGCTTGATGTCAGAGAAAGACAGAGGAAAGAGACAGACTGATATATGATAGAGACAGATAGATTGTGAGGGGAAAGAGAGGAAGAGATGGAGAGACTGTGACAGAGAGGGGAGAAAAAGGTGGAGACAGAGAAAATGAGGGACAAAGGAGTAGATATAGAGAAAGAGAGACAGAGATAGAGAGAGAGAGAGAGAGAGAGAGAGAGAGGAAGAAAGGGAGAAAGAAAGAGACGGAGAAAATGAGAGAGAGACAGAGAGAGAGAGAGAGAGGAAGAAAGGGGAAAGAAAGAGACAGAGAGATAAAGAAAGAGACAGAGGGGAAGAAATAGACATGGAAAAGGAGGGAGAGAGATAGAAACAGAGGGACATACATAGAGACAGATGGAAAGAGATGAAGAAAGATAGAAAGAGGATAGAGATAAAAGTTGCTGGAGAGAGAGGGGGAGTTAGGGAAGGAGAGAGGCAGAAAAGACAGATGGAGAGAGAGAGAGAGAGAGAGAGAGAGAGAGAGAGACAGGCAGATAAACTACATAAACTACATAAACCGGATAAACACAGAGACAGAGAGATATACATATAAACAGAGAGAGAAGGGCAGAGAAAGACACAGAAATGTAAAAAAATAAAGTGAACACACAAAAACAGAAAGTAAAGGAGAAAAGACCTGTGAAAACAACATCATTTGGGAGATGCTAATGACATAGACCTTTTTTCCGTCCCTCCAAAGATGAAAGCACATGCAAGATCTCCAGTGTGAATACTTGAAGATCGGAGAAAGAAGCAGTCAAACTTGAGTAGGGCATAGACCCCAACAGCAGCCTGTTTAAAGATTTATGAATATAGATTATCATATATCCCCATGATGCCATCACTACTGTGCGCTGTGACATGTTTCTATCGGTCTGTGTTTGGGTGGATTTCTAAGAGCGTCATCAAGCAGTTTGTTTTTCTCCTTTGGCATTTCCGTTTTGTTATGCTAACGGTTGGTTAGCTATAACGACTCATGACTAGTGAACGATTTTCTACTATATTAGTTCAGCTCATCCCCTCTGTGCTTTGTATGATGTGGTATATATTGGCCTGATGAAGTTTTCATCAGAGGGTGTAAATCATGTCAGGAGAAGAAGAATAAGGAGGAAGAATAGGAAGGAAGAGGAAAAAGAGAAGAAGGAGGAGGAGGAGGAAAAGAAGAAGGAGAAGAAGAAGAAGAAGAAGAAGAAGAAGAAGAAGAAGAAGAAGAAGAAGAAGAAGAAGAAGAAGAAGAAGGAGGAGGAGGAGGAGGAGGAGGAGGAGGAGGAGGAGGAGGAGGAGGAGGAGGAGGAGGAGGAGGAGGAGGAGGAGGAGGAGGAGGAGGAGGAGGAAAAGAAGGAGAAGGAGAAGGAGAAGGAGGGGGAGGAAAAGAAGGAGGAAATTGAGGAGGTGAAGAAAAGAAAGAAAAAGAAGGAGGAGGAGGAGAAGAAAAAGGAGAAGAAGAAGGAGGAGGAGGAGGAAAAGATATAGAAGAAGAAGGAGAAGAAGGAGAAGAAGGAGGAGGAAAAGAAGGAGGAAATTGAGGAGGTGGCGAAAAGAAAGAAAAAGAAGAAGGAGGAGGAGGAGGAGTAGAAGAAGAAGAAGAAGAAGAAGAAGAAGAAGAAGAAGAAGGAGGAGGAGGAGGATATGGAGGGGAAGAAGAAGAAAAAGATGAAGAAGGAGAAGAAGAAGGAGAAGGAGCAGGGGGAGGGGAGGAAGAGGAAGAAGAGGTAGAAGTGGTAGGAGCAATGAACAGAAGATAACAAGTGAAGTGATCATAGAGAAGGAAGAAAATAGAGATGCTGGTCAAGGGGAAGAAAAATGTCTTGCTAATTAACTTCCTAATCTTCAACGATACACAGAACCTTGCAATACAATATTGAATGTAGAAGATGGTCATGGTTTTAATAAAAGCAGAAGCACAAAAGAAACATATTACTGAAGGTTGAGGCGTGGATACAATTTCGCACATAGGCTGGCATGGGTTATGCTTGAGGGGTACAAAATACTGTGTTTTACCTCTTAGAATACTTTGTTTGGTTTGTAAACGTTGGCATCTCTGCAAATATGAAGTGTTTGTTTATCAAACAATTGAGAAATATTGTAATGGTTCTTGTCGCTTTGCATGTAACAAGATTTGACACAGCCTGCACCATTGGGGCTCTGCTGGAGGGGAATTTGTCAGGGGGGGGGGGGGGTTTCTAGCTGATGAATTCCTTCTCTCTTTCTCCTCATCTCTTCCTGTCTTTTTCGCTCAACATCTGTCTGTCATTCTCTCTCTCCGTCTATTTTCTCTCTTGCTCCATCTCTCTATCTGTACCTTCGCAGAGCTGCCAAGTCACCCTGATTTCGCAGGAGACTCCCTGAAAGTAAACCAATAATACTGCATTGGATTTCATCACATCACCCAATCTCCCTGATTATTGATACATCAAGATTATTGTAATTAGGTTGTGTGCATTTGATTGCTGATGAAATTTCCCCAAATCTTCCTGAATGTTGAATTTCAATGTTGGTTGCTCTGTCTTGGTCCCAATTTTTTTCTTGTTGCCATTGCCTTCTCTCTCCCTCCATCCCTTAATCACTTTCTCCCTGCCCTTTTCTGTTAACATTGATATCCAGACTCACATGCTAACATATCTCCTCCCCTCTCTCTCTCTCTCTCTTTCTCCATTCCTCTCTCTCTCTCTCTCTCTCTCTCTCTCTCCATCTCTCTCTCCATCCCTCTCTCTCTCTCTCTCTCTCTCTCCATCTCTCTCTCCATCCCTCTCTTTCTCTCTCTCTCTCTCTGTCTGTCTCTCTCTCTCTCTCTCTCTCTCTCTCTCTCTCTCCATCTCTCTATCTCACCCTCTGTCTCCACCATATCTCTCCTTCCATCCCTTACTCCCTCCCTGTCCTCTCTTACTAATACTGACCCCCCCCCCCCCCTCCCCCCACTCCTAGGCAACCCTATCCCCAGGGATGTCACACCAGGGGACCAACCAAACCCCAGGGGGGTAACCCTGCTACCCTCCTCCCACCCCAGAAGAAGGTCAGGTCGGGTCGGGTCACTTACCTATTGGTCAAAGCCTGTGTTTGGTGTTGAATAATGCACAGGTCCAAGTTCTACCTGCCCTAGCGAGCTAACAATATTTTCAAGATATTTTTATGTGGATTGTAAACATTCACAAAGCCCTGGTTCACAGTTTTTCGAGTGCTCGTCCCTTACATTACCAGGCCTTGGAAGCCACATTTGGCTTACTACACATCTTCACACCAATGGTAATGAGAGAGTTAACCTATACATTACTGTGCCTCAGAAACCCCATTGGCTTACTACCAAGTCTGGAAACTGATTCCAGAAGAATGTTCTTATAGCTGTAGTTGCTGCATACAAGAACATCATGTACACGCATATGTGCACCATCTCCACTCTCTTGGGTGCATTCCTTGCCATCAGCATGATATCAGCGATGGGTAGTGAGCATTCAAATAATTGTTCACCTCTTTCTAGGTAGGCAGTTCTATCATTCTTTAGTTGCCTATTGATTTGAGTGAATCACAAGTCTAATCCATAATCTATAATGTACAGAGCTACAATTGGTATATATCACAAATCAAGATATGATCATGTGCAATTCTATATAAGATGGCAATTCCATGATTTATTACTGTGCCCCCATCTCATAAAAAGTTGCCTATTGATCTGAATCAATTGCAATCTCTATTGTACAGAGTTACAACTGTTATATAAGACCACTTGCAATTCTTTAGAAGGTAGGGCACTGGGTTACAAATGTGTGGAGCAAAACTAGTTATATATGATAAAGTATTTTGAATGACGCATCACACTAGTGAGTAGTTCATTGTAGAGTATGGGTGGCCTCACAGCTATTGTATCAGTGGTCACTTCTAGCTTTTCATCCACATAGATTTCTCCAGATATTCTGGCTAAGAATCAATCACCTATTCAAGGGATTAAGTGAGGCACTTGAGGGATTATTCACTGCAACCATGGGATATCAAGAGAGGGATTAAATCAAGCATTCTTCCCCCTTTAAGCTGTCTTGATTTGAGCCTTAAAAAGAACTTGAGTTGTTAGTGCTTCGCGTTAGGTCTGTCATCATTCTTAAATTCCCTTTCATGAAATTTTGTCTACCACTTTAAATGAAAATTTATCTCCAATTGATTCAAATTTGGCTTCTTGCAATACCTTCATGTGGTACAGGTACATTTACAATTTGCAAGCTACTTGTTATCCCACTTTTTTGCTGCGGTATGTGACTTGCCAGTTCAAAACTGTGATAAAGTAAATGATTTTTTTTTCATTGGTTTGTTCCATTGTAGTCTGGAGACTAAATGAGGGAGGTTGCGATCCTATCATAATCGCATGTGTCATGTGCATGATATGTGCACCATCTTTATTCCCCTGCCGACACATACTGACGTCAGGGTCAAGAGTTTTAAAATTACCTTCACGATTAGCCTATTTCAATATAACCCGTTTGGAATTGCTGATCTTTAATCACTACCTTTTCATCAGATTATTCTCCAATGTAAACAGTACATAAAAGAAAGCAACACAGTTGTTCGCCCACCTCCGTAGAAATTAGCTCATGTTACAGAAAGAGATAACATATGCCAATACAATTACATTTATGTTATAGATAATTTATTGTTCACATCATGTGCTAATGTACTAAGTCATTTTAATTGTCATGATGTCAATTTAGGGGCCGGTAATCTCTAGTCATTTGAAGAATTTTGTAATAGACTAGACTGGTAAATACACATGGATGCAATGTTTACATTTCGTGCAGTCTCTACACACCCTCCCTTTTATAGACATGTACACCCCTACAAATCCTGCTCAGTGGAGCATTCCAGCAGTGACTACCCCAAACTCACACTCCCATTGGTAGATGCTTTATGCATATTCATAGAAGAAGTTCTCCAAATGGCAATCCTCGGCTCTCATTGGTCAGAAGGCACTCTGCACTGTACCATGCACTATGGACAGAGTGTACATGTTGCAGCGTTCAGTTCAATCTGCGTGTACTATGCAGTGTCCTAAAATATAGCATTCAGCATGTGCTGCTACCTCAGTGAGGACACGCTAGATGAGAGAGTGCCAAGCAGTGGTTGCACTGTGTTCAGGTACCCATGTGATTATTACATGTGATTTCTCTATTCTGAACCATTTGGATTAGTAACCTAGCCCATCGATTTGAAGGATATTCATTTTCTAGCCTGGAATTTTAACCTGGATTGTGCCTTGCCTTGCTCCTTAGTATTGGGATTTTACTTGTAACCAAGAAGGACTGCGAAATTTGCTTGAGGTGAGTTGTCATGGTTAGTTGCGATGGATGTGTTACAGGTTGTATTATGTTGTGATACAAAAATGTCCTAAGCACTCATCACCACCGCCCCCCCCCCCCCCCCCATCTTCTCTCATATGTTGGCAGGTATGTCATCTTTTCGTCCTCCTCCATCATCAATATTTTTTCAATTTCTTTGTTTTTGAGCTGCTGCTTAGTTTATTCGTGTAATGTCTCATCCTCCCTTCTTCCTCATCTTCTATGTATCCTGTTACTTTTCTTCTTTTCCTCATCTATGTTTCATCTATGTCATCTTTATGTTCCTCCTGCTTTCCCTTTCCCCGCTTCACCCTCTTCCTTCCCTCTCCTCTCTCCCCCTTCCATCTCTCCTGGCCTCCTCCCATTTTTCTTCCCTTCTCTCTCTCCCTTCTCCTCCACTACCTCCCTCTTCCCTTCTTACCTTTTTTATCCATCTCTCATGTCATTTCTTTACATTATCCTTTATCATCATTTTGTCCTCTCTTCATGTTTCATCATTCCATATGCCCTATTTCTCTTGTTTATTCCTTTATCCTCTCTTCATTCGTGCTCCCTTTCATCTTTTCTCCCCATTCTTTGCCTCCCCCCCCCCTCTCTCTCTCTCTCTCTCTTTCTCTCTCTCTATCTCTCTCTATCTCTCTTTCTCCCTCCCCCCTCTCTCTCCCCACTCACCCTTTCTCTCTTCTCTCTCTCTCCCCTTTTCTCTCTCTCTCTTCCCTCCTCCATGTTCCCCTACCTCCTCCAAGTCCTCTTTTCCTACTTAGCCACCTCTCTCCCTTGCAGTAGTAGCAACCACTAAGTTCTGCCTCCCTTTCACATTTCTTCTCATTCCTCGTGTTACAGATGTATTCATGTACAAACACACACTCTTCATTGGCAATGAATATGATGCAATTTAGTGCAGTCAAGCTTATTGAAATGATGATAATCTCCTTCTAATGTGTTTCTCCGGGGGATGTTTTCTTTCAAAATGTTTTATTTGTGATGTTTTCTTTACTTTAGGCATTATTTTGCGTGAGATGCTTAGACACGTATTGCAATGAATTTGCAATGTTGCGAGTATTGAACATTATTGGTGTGAGTGCAAACTTGCACATCTTCATACCAATGGTATTGAGAGATTTTACCCTTACTTTACCAAGCCTTGAAAAACCCATTGGCTTACTACACATCTTCATGGCAATGAAATATATTTCGTGGAGCATCTTTATTAGCCTGAAACTTTCTTGATTGTTTCCCGGATCAGCAAACCAGCTCGCTAATTTGTCAGATCAGCCTCATGCAGACGCACCTAATGCTGCAGTGTGAACATGCCTGAAGGCTCTTTGATTGAATGCTGCAGTGTGAACGTGCCTGAAGGCTCTTTGATTGAATGCCGCAGTGTGAACGTGCCTGAAGGCTCTTTGATTGCAGCCCATGCATGCCAGCGCTTCACAGCCTCTTACCACTGCCTACTCTAGCACCATACAGGGGCTCCTCAAGGCGCTCGCAGGCCTGGCCACCGCCTGGCTACAGGGACACACATTGGACTTGAAGTGTCTATGCAAACACAACCACTAGATCTGATAGCTTTATGGGAATCTGTGTGGTGTCCACTGAATCTTACCAGGCAGAAAGACGCAAATGTAAATTTGTATTATAAGATCTGAGAGCTTTATCGGAATCTATGTGGTGTCTACTGAATCTTACCAGGCAGAAAGGCGCAATTGTCAATTTGTATAAGATCTGAAAGGTGTCTACAGAGTGGTGTCTACTAGGTATGGTACATCTCACAGGCAGAAAGACACAAGTGTCAATTTGTATAAGATCTGAGAGCTTTATGGGAATTTGTGTGGTGTCTACTGCGTCTTACCAGGCAGAAAGACAAATGTGTCAATTTGTATAAAATCAGAGCTTTATGGGAATCTTTTTGATATACATCTTCCAAGTCTACTGTCTTACGAAGCAGAAAGGCACATGTGTCAATTTGTGTAAGAGCTGAGAAATTTATGGGAATATGTGTGATATCTACCAGTCTCCCCAGGCAGAAAGGCACTTATAAGTGTTAATTTGTATAAAAACTGAGCATTTCATGGGAATATGTGCAGTGTCTACTAAGTATTTTGTTGTCTTTCCAGGCAGAAAGACACAAGTGTCAATTTGTATAAGAACTTAGCAGTTTATGGGAATATGTGTGTTGTCTTCTGAATAGTTTGATGTAGTCCCGTCTACTTTCCTACCTGTGTACTTTGTGTATACCATCACCATTTCAGCTCTAGATGTTGTGTACTTTTGAGATCCTATGAATAGTGGAAGTGTTTGACTTTGGTTTTGGCTGAGGCAGATAAGAGGGTGAGACAGCTTCCTAAAAGGAAGAGATAAAGGTGATCAAAGGGATAATCCCTTCCCCAAGGGCTCCCAGGGGGGTGTAGCCTTGTGCCTCCTTTGTCACCTGAGGGGATTAGTCTTGGGTGTAAAATGCCCGGCTTAAAAGAAGGCTATTAGGGGCTTTCTTTTAAGGCAGAACCTGAGCTCAATTAGTGTCAATGTTGGAGGTTACTCTGTACAAGCTGTCAGTTAATTGGCAGATCTTCGACTCCAGTGGCTGATTAATGGTAGGAGTGTGTGTATCCTTTGCTGGGACAAGGGCGTGTTTATCATCTTTCCAGAATTTGAAATGCATTTTGAAAGGCCTTTACGAACACGTTTCCAAAGGCCTTTGCGAACGCGTTTAAAAAAACGTTGCGTTTATCAACTCAATCGCCCAAGTTGAAAACCGGCCTTTTCACTGCGCAGCTCTACTGCGCCGCTACACGTGCGCTGTAGTACAATAGTGTGCGATTGATGTATTTACGGAAACATGGCACGCGTGTTTTCAGAAAGCGGAGACACATGGTTTAAAGTCGTTTCAAAACAGCTTTGTGTTTATCTCGCTTCTCTAAACGCGTTTCTGGCTCAAACGCATTTAGAATCGCACAAATTTGCGTGTTTCAAAAGAGCTTTCCAAACCCCATAATCAAAACACCTTTGCGTTTATCAACTCCCTGAAACGTGTTTAAAAATATTTAAACGCGTTTGGAAACCTTAATTCTACCCCCCAAAAAAGAGATGATAAACGCACCCAAGGTAGCATAAAAATCCTATAAGCTTATGGTTGGAGACAGGGTGTTCCCATTTGCAAAAGTCACAAAACTCTGCAGGAATCAGCAGTATACCCATACGGTAGCTTGTATGAAATTTCACAGTCATAGCTCCACTAACATTTTCAGGAAAAGTAAAAAGCTATCCTTCTTTAGGTTTAAAACTTTACTTGTTTACATTTGAAACATACTGACCATAATCTACTTGTACATTCATAACTATATTTTCCCTGTCAGGGCATTTTGCGTTTTTCTTGGAAAGCTTCTAGAAGCTATAACTAAACAATGTTTTACATGTCGTTGTCCTTACTAATTTCTTTGTAAATTGAAATTACCCCAGAAAGCCCTTTCACTAATATTCTTGTTTATGTTATAACGCACCGACCATAGTCTACATTCATAACCATATTGTTTGTACGTGTAGTTTTCTTGAAAAGGTTCGAGAAGCTATGACTTTAAGATTCGTATTGTTATTGATATACTGCTAATTCATGCCATGTTTCATGATTTTTGTACAAGGACTACCCTGTCTTAAAGCGTAGGATTACAGCTACTTCATAGAGCTTGCTTCACACACAATGTCATTATTTCCTCCTCTATCAAGCTGGAGTGGTCAGGCTTAAGCGGCTTTGTTAATCCGTGATTAGCTGGTCTCACTGGTGATATCAAGGTGCCATGATTGATTGAGAATAGCTTACTTCATTAGCCGGATTAAGAGACAATGGTGTGAGTTGATTAAAGATCATTAGTTATCCTCAGCAGGCCTGTACTAAGCTGCGAGGGTCAAACTCCTGTATGCAAGACTGCTATTGCCTGTGTGTGTCTTTTGTGAACAGGCATGGCCAGGGAGGGAGCTGGGATTGAGATCTCAATCCCACCTCCTTGGTATGGCTTTTTGATGGGCCTGGAAATGTCTTAAACCCTATGTCTGCTAGATAAGATTGCACTCTATGGAATTTATGTGTATTTCTTGTGTATAAATCCACATGTGGCGCACAGCAATTCGCTTGTTATGTCTTTGAACCCACTTATAAGCAAGACATGTTTTAAATTGCATATGTTTCAATTGATATTTTCCAAAATCCCCATTAAAACTGTATGTGTCATCGTGGCATTTTTGCCCAAGTTTTGTACACAAATTGTGTAATGCAGTACTAGATTATCTGGCAAACAAAGGGTTAAACACATAGCTGTACAGTAGTTCAGGCTCTGAAAACTGGGAAATAAAGTTTGTAGATAGTGTGTGCCATTCAAAGGAGTTGTGCAGAGACAAACCAGTAGCACATGTATGCAAGTGTTTCCCCAGGACAAAGCCAGTGTGTGTGCAAATGTTGTTTAAATGTTTGTGACTTAATCATGGAGAAAACCATTCATTCCTCTCATGAAGCATGATCTGATTGCAACATCATTTTCACTCACTCACGAATGGTTCATCACTTTCCTCTTTAAAAGTATGTGTACCTAATTACTGAGAACGAAAGCTAATAACTGCTTCTAATGCCTGTCTGCACTTCAAAGTGTCCATGCCGTGAGCTCAAAGATGGATAAAGCGACAATTACACACCAGGCTTTGAGTAATTGCAAACAGTCAGAGATGTGAGTGACAAGGTGCATATGTACGGGTGGTAGTGGTAGCGATGCATTCAAGAGAAGGAATGAGTATTGTGCGTGGTAGTTGCTTGTACTTTTTCATTAAGGTGTAATGAAGAGTGACAGGTTGATAAAATAAAATACCTTTTTTATTCCGTTGGTTTGCAGTCTGCCTGTTGAGGCGTTATCCAATACTAGTGCTGCTACCCTGGCTTTCAGGCTTATTGTGGAGTTTTTATTCCAAAAAGATTTACTAGTCGGTTCAGTACTAGAATCTATCTATGTTACTCATTGTGGATAATTCGCTAGTGATAATTGTTATTTCGCGATGTATGGTCAACGGAATCAAAAAGATCACAACGTTTCGTGCGCCGCTGCAACACTTCGTCAGGTGTGATACAAAATCGTAGTAAGTAGGGGTTTAAATACCCTTTGGTCAGTGCAGCGCATTAACCGAAACCCGCTCATAAATGGTACAGTACTATTGGCCGGCCCATCCGGGTACTTGACCAATAATAGACCGCTGGATCTTTCTACCGGTAATAGTTTAGACAGTGCTTGGTTTGTGACCATGAGTACTCAACGTGAAGTACATTTGCACTGTGCACTTCACTCCCATTTGTCCATTATGGATAATATGATTGATGTTTGGTCAACTCCTTGTTTGATTTAGAGGTGTCGTGGTACTTCACATAGACCAGATTCTGCCCCCCCCCCAGCCCTCCCACCCCCCCACCCCACTCCCCCCCCCCCAACTCCCCACCCCCCACTCCCCACCCTTTCTGTTTTTTGGGGGTCAGGCATATGTAGTTTGGGAATATAATAAGGATATCAATCCTAGTGTTGCTACAATTTGCTAATAAATAATAATATTGTTTGCTGTTGAAAGACCCTGGTCTTAAAAAGGGGCATTGGTTTGTGAATTTATTTCTTTTTCTTTATCAAAAGAACTTACACTTACACCCAAAAATCATGATCTTAGAAAAATCACGATTTTGCTTGCCAGTGTAAATGGGCCTACAGAGTTAAGATGTATTACACACAAACTTTACTTAAGTTACATGTACCAAGCTTCTTCCAAGAACCTCTTATGTATACATGTTGAGCTGAGCTTTGCCACAAGTCAACCACACAAAAGAAGTCACGTAGTTGTTTGCTTCTTAGCTTTCCAGCTGTCTTCTTAGTGGTCAGCAGAGATTATTGGTATGGCTCTTCAAACTTAATTGGTTGAAATTATTTGCTACCAGCTGTAATGGAATGAGTTACACCCTGATTAATATTTGAGAATTGCCACAAGTCAACTTCACAAAAGAAATCATGTTGTTTCCTCCTTAAGCTTTTAAGCTGTCTTCTTAGTGGTGAGCAGAGATTATTGAAGCGCTTCATACTTGGTTAAAATGATTTGCTACCAGCTGGAATAGAGACAATTACACCCTAATTTGAGAACTGCCACAAGGCCCACAAGTCAACCTCATAAAAGAAATCATGTTGTTTACTTTGTAGCTTTTCGATTTCAGCTGTCTTCTGGGTAGTGGGTAGAGATTATTGGTACTGCACTTCAAACTTAGGTGAAATTATTTGCTACAAGCTGGTAATAGAATGAATTACACTCTAATTGATATTTGAGAATTGCCTAAAGTCTGCTTGCTTCTTGGCTTTTCAGCTGGTCTTCTTACTAGGAGGATAAATATTTGTTCACTTGGTTTGAAATTATTAGTTATCAGCTGGAATAAGATGATTACAACCAGATTAATAATCATGATTCAGCTTTGAGGTAAGATCTTCCTATAAATATTTGTCATCCAGCCCCATTTTTCTTTTAACAAGAAACAATAAAAAAGTAAAACTCCAAAATTATATGACCATGAGTTTGCATTTGCTGTGCATTGTAAATAGTCCATAGAGACTAAGGGGAATTTAGCCCCCGAAGTTGAAGAAAGAGCCCCTGCTGTCCTTCCAAGACATTAGGATTTAAAAGAAGGGTTCATGGATGTTGTGAAAGAAATCCCCGAAAGGCTAAGATTACCAGTTTAATCCTTAGAAGAACTTTCTAAGTGTCAAGAATACTTTCTCCACATTTACCAGCTGTCAACCAAAGAAAAGAAATAGTCCCATTTCACTGTGGATGAACTGTGTCTTGAAAGAAGACAGAGTAATGAGTTATTGCATCTTGAGATGGAACAATAAACGGTAATGAGCATTTGTTTCTTTACGAGGAAGAAGTGGCAGAAATGAAATCTGTTTTTGAGAGGTCATATTTAAAGAGTTTGTTCGATGCAAGCGTAACAATTTTGCTTTGAGCAGCTTCATTGTAGGCAATCCCAACAACGAAGTGTGGCCATTTTTTTTTATCACAGTTGGTTTTGTTGTTTCTTTACTCTATTTTGATACAGGAAATAAAGATAAAAAGAAAGAACATTAATTGAAGAGTTATGTTCATGAACATTTAAAACATATCCAACAATATATTAACAAAGCTTCAAGAAAGGCATCATCTTTAGTCTACTGTTAATGTTCTGAAAGTCATTAAAAAATTTCCAACAAAATATAAACAAAGCTTCAACAAAAACATTAACATCTATACTACACTGTTAATGTACTGAAAGTCATAATTCATTGATGTGTGCCTTTCATTTGGAAGAGGCAAACCATGTGTGGTAGCATATGAGATGGTACAAATGTGTGAAAAGAAAGAGGACACAGCATTTCTTTAGATGTATTTTTACTGCCAAATAGAGTCAATTTGCTGATGTAATGACAAGGAGTTCAGTGAGAAACAGGCCAGCTGTGTTCTCTCTACTCAGAGTTTACTGTCTGAATGTCATCTTTGTGGCCTGACTAATATCATTACTGATGATGAAGTGTGACCTTTGAACCCATAATCTAGTTGACCTCAGGCATAAGAGGAATGTGAAGGTACAAATTGGGGAGAAAATGTCAACAGCCCATGACAATGTGAAACATGGTGTGTCAAGAATGTGGTTTGTGAAGACATCTGAACCAGGGACTGTTGTGTTCTCCTTAAAGGGATAGTTCACCCTGAAAATATTTTGGTTTCAATAAAAGGAGACAGATGAAAGAAACATATTAGTGAACAGTGTTGAAGGTTTGACGAAAATGGGTCAAATTAGACTTAGTCAATTAGACTAGCAAAAAATTATGATGTTTCAAAGAATATGGGGGGCTGGGATTAGGGAGAAGTTCCCTGGCAACTTTCACTTTTCGCTGGTGATTGATGTTAACAAAAAAAAATTGATCTTTTTGCTGCCTCTGTAAATGGCCATATTGTGGCAATATCATTATTTATGAAGAAGTGTGACCTTTGACACTATAATCTAGTCAACCTCAGGTGGAATCGGGAATGTGAGATAACAAATTGGGGAGAAAATGTAAATAGCCTATGACAAAGTGATACATGGTGGGTCAGAATGTGGTTTGTGGGAAGACCTTTCAGGAATGTTGTCTGCTTCTTGAGAGTTTCAGGAAAGGTAAAAATGGAGGACTTTTCTTGTTACTGTTTTGATACATGGTCAGTCAGTTCAGAACTGAAGAGTGCAGGTTTTGTTTTGGATCACTTTTGTTTGGTAGGGCTAGCTGGGGAGGGAGGGGAGGGGAGGGGGGGGGGGGGTTATGAAAGAACTTACTTAATCCATAGGCCTACATGTACAATACATTCAGCAAGCTGTTTTTGTAAAGTATGAATTCACATATTTCTGCCTAACTACTGACTAACATGTGTATCATACAACTACCACTATTTAGTGATGAAGTTTCATTTGGTGGAATGATATATACTCTGTTTCAAAAGTTGTTGCGAGTTCCAAACTTCAGATAAGCTTTGGGGTTCCAAATAATAGCCCATTGTTTGAACAAAGTTTGTGATATTTACATACATAATGAAATTAGTCTATCTTGGGAATCTTTAAGCCCGTAACGCCTGTGGTGACTGTGGTCATATTGTCTTTCTGGAGTAAAAAAAAAACAAATTAGTAGACTGAATCTTTTCCTGTTTGAGGTCAATATCATATTTGTTTACAAATAATTCCACAGTGGAAATCAGCCACAGAAAAGGTTTTATTTTGATTATCATAGACCATGTGTTCATTGAGGTACAGGAATGGAAATGACGGAGGGGGTGGGGGGAGCTTACCGTGTTGTGTACATTAGGGGTGTTTCCCCGCCCCGCCCTTTTCCTCTCTCCCCTGGTATGCAGACGTAGGCTCTGATTGGCTGCACTGTTCACCCAATAGAATATCGAAGCATTTTCATCTTGTTAGTGTTTGAATGTGCAGTCATAAACTTGTAGATTTGGGGATTTCTCTTTGAAAACAAGAAAGAAAATATCACCCTCTGTGACATAAACTTTTGCTTGGCTGGGTCATCAAAAAAGATAGATCTGTTTTTTGGGGAAAAAAAGAATTGTGCAAACTATGTGATCTTGTTCCAATCCTTATTTCCATTAGAAGTGGTGTGTAGTTACATCAGTTTCAGTTTCCATTGGTGAAACACGGATTTATAAGCACGAACTGCGTTGGAAAAAATTGCACTATGGATCAAGTTCTTAGCAGACCTAGCTGATCAAAGAATATTTCATTGATTTGTGGCTCCAGTAGCCAGACGTTAAGTGGTGTGGACATCGCTCATATTAGTCCCATTAATTTGATTTCATTGCGTGCTTGACATGAACTCCACCGTCAAGAAGATCAACCTACGCGTGACCGGCTGCAGATTTTCCATAAATATCCAAGCCATGTTCTCCTCCAAATGCATAGAATTCGGGACTGCAGGAGGATTGTTTTTTTCCTTTGGAGGCGAGTATTGACTATTTTTTTTTCTCTGACCTGTATTGTTTGACGAGTCAATATTAATTTA
Organism: Arbacia lixula; assembly: GCA_963669155.1. Taxonomy (NCBI): domain Eukaryota; kingdom Metazoa; phylum Echinodermata; class Echinoidea; order Arbacioida; family Arbaciidae; genus Arbacia; species Arbacia lixula. Next base: position 13,028,613 of record OZ022592.1, on the reverse strand, counting down.
CTTTCTGTGTGCGACTTTTGTTTGCCCTGAATCCTTTCTTTATTGTCGCCATGACTGCGATGTCATGTGCCTTCTTCATCTGTCAGTGCTTATGGACATGTTCTTGGAGTCGATGGTGGGTTGTAGTCCTTTCACTCATATTTATTCCATTATAACCCGGCAGGGTAAAAAATAAACCCCCCTTTTCACAAAACCTAATTTGTTTACATTTGATACTCAGTTCCCTTATACTCATTTGCAAAAGCTATTTTAGGTCAGACTATTTGGAGATCATTCTTTTTTTATTTGCATTAACAGTTCTGAAAGAACATTCAGACACATTCAACCAAATGAACTATACATAGCAGGGTAAAAATGACTTTTTTTATTTATTTATTTATTTTTTACAAAATCTAGTTTCATTTCCTGTCTCATACTAAACTCAGTTCCCTGGTAGAAGTTATTTTTAGTAGGTCCGACTAATTTTAAGTTCATATTTCTTGTATTTCATAACTGATCATGATAAAACTTTCTGTCACATTCCACCAACGCAGGGTGAAAATAACCCTTTTTCTCCAGAACGACATGTAGTTTAATTTCCTGTCTAACACAAAAATCAATATCACTTTATAGTCTTTCATAAAGTATCCCTCACTCATATGTTGCACAAGTGTTACAGCCTGCACTCAAAGATGGTGTACATGTATTCATTATAATGGGGGGGGGGGGGGGGGGGAGGGGGGAGGAGGGGGGGGGGGAAGGGGGGAGGTCATCTTCACCTTGATAGTTAAACTTGACATGCATTATCTGCATACTTAACCTGGGGGGCATTTCATCGACTTGTCGGACGTTTTATCCGACAAACTGTTATAAGCTACTGAAATGCTTGAATCTTATTGGCCGAGAGCAAACTTGTCGGATAAAATATTCGACAAGTCCTTTGATGAAATGCCCCCTTGGATTCCTGGCATTGGGCATTTTCAATCCAAACTACAAATCAATAAATGGGTCTAGCTGCATTACACTAATCTTTCTCAACCCCACCTCCAGTAGGGGGGAGAAAAGAGGAGAATGAAAGAGGACTTAGTCTAGTACTAGACACATATTTTAAAGTTTGAATTATACTGCAGCTGTGTCCAAAGGTCTTGAAGCCAGGCCACATAATAGTTTGAGCACAAGGCGGTACTGTATGAAGCCTCAGTTCTGCTTTTGCCTGTGAAACTGCAGCATACTCATGCATGTTTGCAAGTATGTTTGAACATCATGCGCTGTTCATCAATTTTCCAAAATACTTCATAGTTCTACAAACAAGAAGCCAAACTTGGATTGTGCCGCCTATTTGCCCATTGTTAGGTGCAGGGGGTGAAGAATGTTGGAAGCATCTTGGCTGTCACTGACATGTAAGTCTTGGGTTGAAGGTTGTGTGTCCCTTTTAGGTCAATTGAATTGATTCTTCGAATGAAAACATGTAGACTGGACCCAAATTTGACTGTTGCTTAGATTAGACCAGGGCAAAAATTGATTCAACATTTGCGGGGGCTACTTTTTGAGCACATTGGCCAATTTGACTACTATTTTACATTGTGTCTATGGGAATTTGGGGGGGGCTCTTTAAACATTTTCCAGGGCTCTTTTTAAGTATTTCGGGGATGAAATGGCCCTGAGCCCCCATGTATTTTTTCTCCCTGGATTAGACACCTCTTTTAGACTGGAAGAGAGGCTACTCTCTATGCATAAAAAAGGAACTTGAGGGTAATACCTCTGGCACCAGATATATGTGCCCCAATTTCAAATCCCAGATCACTTTTCCTTTACCTTCAGTTTGTGATGGAGCTTTCAGGATGGTAAGTTTACGCTAGCTCGCAGAGAAAATGAGAATCCAGGAGAAAGATCAGAAAGAGTATCCAAATCAAATCCAACGTATCAATTTCTAGCTTTCTCATCCAAATCAACATTTTCGATTTACACCCACAGCTTTCAGACTAGTCTGGCTTTCAGGATAAATCTATAATTCCAAATTCTGCAAGAAATGGGTTTGGTTGCAGTAGACTAATTCCCCAGTTCTTTTTCAATTGGAGTGACTGTATAAAGAGGGAAAGCTACACTAAGTCCACTTTGTGCTTGACCCAAATATATAGTGATAATTTTTATGAAAATATAGATATTTACAACAGCAAAGATATTTCTATGCAGATGATTTCCATACTAGTGTGTACATGTACCTGCAATAGTGAGAAATGTACAACAAGGACGTTTAGACTGCTGTATACACTACATATTTCGCCAGTCTAATTTTTTGTGAATCAGGACTTCCCGTCAATTTCGCGAGTGGTTAAATTCGCAATCGTGGAGTACTAGTACTATGTAAATGTGCTTTTAAATTCGTGAATAGCAACCGACTCGCAAAATTCGCGAAAATAAAACTCCCGCGAAATATATGACGTATTCTAAATCAGAGCATTTTTTTGGCATACAATAGCCTGTTTTCAGGCTGTTAAACATTTCTTTATTCAAAATGTTCCAACAGCCTGGAATCTAGGCTAGCAATTTGAAGTGTATCAGAAAGAAAGAAAATTGAAGGAATTTTTAACCAAGGCAGTTTGCTGTGATTCAATTTACAGTGTATACCTTCATATTTGCCATAAATTGATGTCAATCTATATACTAGCATGTTAATTGCAGACAAATAAAGCATTTGTACTAAGAAATTTTCAAACATAAAAAAATCAAATTAGGAATTTTATTGAGGAATGAAAACTTTATGACAAATAGAGGTAAAGAAGTGAATCTACAATAAAGCAAATGCCATTACATTCCACAGTGATGTTTCAGGTGAAGACATAAATCTCTCTAAGTTGTCAAACTGGCATTTGCAGACTCTGAGATTCTGACCCTGGATAAATAAACCTGAAAATATTCAATCAGAATTTGTCAGAAGTTGGCAAATATTGTCCAGATCTCTATCTTGGCACGCTTGTCCCTCAGGGGTTGAGTGTATTGTTTGGGAGAGACTAGAGAGGTTCAGTTCGCACAAACTTGTAGAAAATCAACTCTGAGCAAATCCCCTCCAGGGAATTATCATTATGGTTTGGGATTCCAATTTGTTAAGTATTCTGTGCGTTAAGCCTTCCCCTGCCTGGTAGAATGCTGCTAAATGTGTGCTTTAATGGTGACAAAATGCACACCCTTGCACACAAGGCCCCAAATTTACAAAAGAACTTTTAGGTTAAGACCACGGTTTATGCAGATTTCATATCCTAAAGGTACTCTTGAATAGCATACATACACCTGAAAAAAGTCCAATAACAAACATGCTCGACTTGCGGGGGATGTTCAATTCCATGCGAAATGTAATTACTAGGATTTAGACAATGGTTTAATGAAATAAATGTAGATAAACATTATCTAAGCCATAGTCACTAGCGTGAATTTTTCATGCATGTTCATTATTGGACCTTTTTGAAGTACATGCGCTATTTAAATAAAGCGTACTATAATCTTCTTAAATGCAATTAATTTGTTTTAACTGTGGTCTAAGTCTAAAGCTCCTTTGTGAATTGGAGCCAAAGAATTAAAGGTGGGGGGAAGTAAAGTGGTAAATACTACTGGACTGTAATCAATGAAGCAGTGGTCTGCCAGGACTGTGACATGAGATTTAAGAAAACCAGAAAGGAATCATCTCAAAATCACAAAATCTGGAATGGGGGATGATGCAAAAATGGTACCTAATGCAATTTGCAATAAATTTGAAAATATTTGCAGGGTTACTTTTCAAGTCCATTAGACACTAGAAAGAAAATCCATTTTTCATAGGTGCTCATTATATTATCTTTTTTTTTTGAGGGGGGGGGGGCTTAAGTTTGCTGAGTACTAGTCTAAGAAAGATAGGGAGAGACAAAGGTACAGACTGAGAGACAAAGTGATTTTAGAAAGAGAAAGAGAGATCATAGAGTGAGAGAGAGAGAGAGAGAGAGAGAATGAGAGGTGGAGACAACAAATTATACCACAGCAGTGTCAAGTATGTAAGAAGAGACAGAAAGTGGATGACCAATTCTTCTCCCAGAAACTAGCGATGAGCACACGAGTAGGTGGTCCCTCTTTTGTGAATACATCAGCCCGGAGATAACTCAGGAGGAATCATCCAATGTCCCTTTGATCAAAATCATTGAATAATAGGGCAGGAATTTGTAGACACTGTCAGAAAGAGAACACAGGGTATTTCTCTGCTCCTGCCTTGAGGGGAAGCTCCGCTCCGATTAAACGTCCCTCATTGTTCCTCTTGTTACCATCTGCATCGCATTAAAGCCATTTGAAAAACATGTATTGTGCTCTGTGTAGTAAATACATAGCAGTTTATTGACAAGTATTTCATGCTCTCGTTTCTGATGCGCTCTTGCGTCTGATTTATATTGTGAATCTCCTTCTACGTTGTTTTGCACCTGTCTGATCTTAAAAGATAAAATTTTTCTGATGTATTTCATTTTGTTGAGAGGAGGGGGGTTGTGTTGCATTTGTGTTGTGTTTACGGTTTAGCAATATTCTTTCAAGTTATTGATTTTAGAGTGAGAGGAGAGGGGTTGTTTTGTGTTTGTGTACATGTAGCATGTAAGGATTCTTAATGAGCCGTTGTCTTCTATTAATAGTCAATGTTTAATGAAAGCTCACGATTGTCTTTTATATCTGGATCACTGTTGCATGATTTGCGTTTGGGATCCTCTGTACTTTGTTGTGCAGCTGTTTATTTTCTATAGTAAAACTCATTCATTCACTGCATGATAATTGCTGCTTTTGAAATAAGACTGTTCTGTGTTATCATATGACTTTCCTTACATGGTATGGAGAATTGCTGGCTTAGTCTAAATGCTAAGCTGTATAATGCATGAATGCATTTACTAATAACCACTGCTCCAAATCTTTTAGTCTGGAATCGTAGACTAAGCCTTCAGCAGGCAATGTATGTGAAGATTTCAGGGCAGTGTGTAGTGTTGTCTGATTGATCTTTTCTTCATTTTCTTTGCATACAGTAACAGAAGAACTTACTGGCATTACAGTACATTATATTGCTCAGGGTGTTCAGACATGATGCAATAGACAATAGCATTAAAGCAATAGACCCTTTTCTTTTCCTTAAACATGCAGATTTTATGCACTTCGTTCAAACAATGTAACCCCAAAGCTCATCAGAGGTTTGTCCGAGTAGCAATAACTAATAGACTCAGAGTGCGTTCCACCCATTGAAACTGAATCACTAGATACAGGTGATTGTAACACCATGTTAGTGCAAACGTAAGGTAAACGTTGTGCATGCATGTAGATCAAGAAAATGGCTTATTGCTGGACTGGAATCATTCCTAACTTTTCTTGTGTCTTTGCATACAGAAACAGAAGGACTTCCAAGTATCGTAGCGTCATCTCCAGTTGGCAAGAGGGGAGAGACGAGAGGTAAGGCTGGAAGTTGTGTGCATCATAGTATCATTGCGGATCGATTGGAAGAGAGGGTGAGACGTGAGGAGAGGGTGGACCGTTCCAGCTAGGGCACGGCTCTGTCTGGGCCTAGCGAGCAGCATGGCAGGCCTTGGGTCTGTCATCACTGCCTTTCAGCGCACCACCGTGGACAGCCCCACCTCCAACACGTCCAGCGGTACCATGAGCACCACTATGAGCCACTCCACTTCAAACTCCACCTCCTCACATAGCCACTGCGGCAGTGGTAGCGGACTCAATGGGAACGTGCCCCTAGCGGCGTGGGAGGGGGCGTCACGCGTCGGCAGTGTGGACACGCTCAACATGTCGAGCATCCCGGACGAGCTTGAGTTCGCTGAGCGGTACAGCCGGCTGGTGGAGCTGGAGAAGGTGCCGTGGAGCGAGCAGCTGGTTGGCCGGGTGCTGCGGAACACAGAGAAAGTCTGGCAGCTGGTGGACCGCATCCCGCAGAGCGTGGTGCAACGTCTGTCATACCTCCTGCAACGCCCATTCGTTCGGATCCTCCGTGAGGCTAAACGCCTCAGCACCGCATACGGGAAGTGCACGAAGCATGAGATCCACACAGCGGTACGGCTCATCCTAGCGCCATCCATCGCGGAGGTCTGCATCACCGCCGCCGTTACGGCACTCTCCCTCTACCAGATGAGCGCCGAGCAGCTGCGCCGCGGGAAGTCGCAGCGCGCCGGCCTCGCCTTCTCCATCGGACGCTTCCACCGGTGGCTCGTCGATGCCCGGTTAGCGCCACACATTGACGATGAAGCGGCCATCTATCTGACCGCGTCCATGGAAACGCTGACATCGGAGCTGTTTTACCGGGCGTGTGCGCCATACTTTGAGAAGTCTGACGGGGATCTGACCCAGGCAGTGTTGGATTATGGGATCGCCAACGAGGCTGAGCTCTGGGGCATGCTGCAGCTGTATGAACATCTTGTCTGCGGAAGGAACTCAGCAGGTAAGCCTCTGGTCTCTTTAACTCTTAATGTTTCTAATGGAAATAATGTGTCTTGTAATAAGATGATGATGATGATGATAATGATGATGGGTGAGGAGGTGATGATATGAAGACATCTCCGTCTGTTCAGTTCTTTTGATTGGGTACAATGCAGGGCTCTACAAAAATTTTTTTTATCACTTGCCCTGTCGGGCAAGTGATAAAAATATTTGCTTGCCCTGGAGGAAAAACTGCTTGCCCTGTTTTTTTTTTATTATAACCTTTGTTTTTCACTTATTTTTCTGCAGAAGCGCGGCATACCTTATCCTGCTGAATTTTACATACTTTATAGGACAACTGAACATAACAAGGTATTGGACAAGTTACTAGTGTTTGCAAAGAAATTTTAGGCATACACCCAGTAATAAGGATAGCGTGCTCCATCCTGTAAATGAACGAAAAACAAGTCAGACAAAAATCTTGGACCCAGACAGGATTTGAACCTGCAGTCTACTGCTTACCGGGCAGCGAATTAACCACGCAAGCTATTTCTAGTTCACGGGTCAAGACACGACAACATGGAAACAAATACCCGAAAGAGTCTCATTTCATCTGACTCATTCAATATTATTAGTGTTTGTTTTTAATCATACGAGTCCATCACGTTTAGCACTGACTCTCCAAACTATAGTACTCTTCTCTTGCTTTCACTCGATATGAAGTACAGACGCCTGACCTCCCTTAATAATAATTGGGCATGTTGGGAGCAGACTCTGCTCACTACATGAAGGTAGGTCTATTAGAGGCATTCATGATAACACTGACACGTTATTTGTAGGGGGCAAAGCTTGTCATAATACATGTAACTCGTAAACATGCTGACAGGATTATAAACAGTCACATTTCAAATGTAAAATGTCTAACCCTAGACAACTTCTTTGCCGTTGAATTCGTCCAAACAAGTGATTTCTAGGTCTGTATTAGCGTCCGCTTAGACCCTATAGCCCCGGGACGGCTAGCTACCCGTTACTAGCCGCCTAGCCGTAGGCTGTAGCTGCTGTGGATAAACTAGTCTAGGCCCATGATCTCCCTGAGTTTGGAGCTTGTCAATACAGGAAACCTTAGAGAAATCAGCCCGATATTTCTGGGTAGACTTCTTGGTAGATGTGCTAATTTTACCGTTTCAAGTGTACTGGTAGCTATCAAAACCATGGGCAAATCAATTAAAACATTGCTGCTCCACGGCAGGTATATGTGCTGAACTCATACAACTATCACTTACATACGTTTTCACATTACAGTCCCATATGTAGTAATCCACGTAAATACGGTTTATGGGCACCAGACACGTAATACACACGAATAAACACAGCTGTTCCGAATAATTTCACATCGCGCATGCGCACATTCGCGATCGCAAGCGATCACTCGTATCTGGTTAAAATATCGGCAATGCGGATATCGCACATGCGCAGAACTTATTTTTCAGTTCAAGATGGCAGCGTCCACAGAACGGAGTTTCAGACGAATTTTCATGACAAAATCTCGGTGATCTCACTCCAATTTCGGCTGTGTTTGCCTGGTTTGACATGATACGAGACACATTCACATTAATTTTCTCGCACATGCGTAAGAACAATGTTATTTTCATATTTTTTGGTGAAAAATAACCACTTGCCCGGACGGGCAATTGCCTTTGAGAAATGCTTGCCCGGGCGTCATTTTCACTTGCCCCGGGCAATCGGGCAAGCGGGTTTGTCGAGCCCTGCAATGTATACATTTGTTGAAGTATGAGTCACATTTTAATGTAGATTTCAATCAGAATCATAATATGGACAATTTGACTGTAACATCGTGTCTAATAAAAAAAAACCTTTGTTAGTGGTTTTGTGATGACAAATACCCTTCTGTGAGTTAAGTGTAGAATATGAGTGAATGAAATATACTTGATTATATCCCTCATTAATATATTCCAGTTCGTTGATTGTTTGAAAGGGTGTCACATGACCACAAATAGATGAACTATTTGAAGGAAGAGAGCTCAGAGGGAAGAAAAGTACTATTTCGTGACGTCAGAGGGAAAAAAGTACTATTTCGTGACGTCATTTCAAAAATAGTCTTTTCTTTCCCTCTGGACTATCGATATCCGGGCTATCGGTGATCGATACAATTTTCATCGATTCATCCCAGGTAAATGCGCGACACGCAAAATCTACGCGATACATTTCTTTCCAGCTGCTTTTTGACAATTTAGCGGAAAATCATTGGGCGCGCTGCCGAAACTCCCGCGGTGTTGCGGCCGAGGTGCAACTTGAATTTCCGTTGATTTGCTCAAGCCGCAGGAAATAACAAAACATCTGAATCGGACTCCTGCGTTCGGAGCTTAAAGCATGGGCACTATATTACAAGGTCCATGGTAAGGATTAAATTAATGAGCAAAGAATATATTAATGAAGGATATAAAACAAATATTTCATGATCTTTATTCGGGAACTTTGTGGAATCTATTGGTCCCCTCGGTGAAGTGGAGGGTGTGTGGTACCATTTTAGTACTGCACGCCCTCCACTTAACCTCAGTGCAAATAGATTCCACAAGATCCCTCATGATCATGAAATATTTGTATAATATTGCTATTTACATGATTAACTCTGTGTGTGCTACTGTGCCTTTTTAACTCATAATTAATACACACCTGCATTGAGCAGCAGTTTACCTGGCACCCATGGGGTTAACCCATTGATAGTCCCTTGTCAATTACAGCACAGTGTACATCACCTACAGTGTATGGGACTGAGAGAGTTAACCTCTTCTGTGATGCTCTTTGAGTTTGTGTGCAGCTAAGGTACCCCCCCCCCCCCCCCTTTACCTAACCTATAGTACGGGGCTAAGGAAATTTTTGCCAGTATGAAAACCTTTAAAGAGGGAGGGAGAGAGAGGAGGAGGAGGAATGGAGTGAAAGAGAGAGGGAGAGAGAGAGACAGAGAGAGACAGAGACAGAGAGAGAGGGAGTGAAAGAGAGGGAGAGGAAGAGGGGGAGAGAGATACGGGCAGAAAAAAAGAGGGGAAGTGCATAAAGAGTGTGAGAGATAGAGAAAGAAAGAGAGAGGAAGAGAGAAGGAGGGGAATGAAAAGTGAGAGGCAATATGTATGTGTGAGAGTGGGAGGAAGAGAAGGAGAGATATTTTGAGATCGAATCTGTAAAATGAAACGAGGGAGACATTCCAGTAATTATTTCTCCCCCAAGAAGGACTGTACTCATGTGCAGTCTATCGGAATTAAATTGCATTGTATTCCCGGATGAATGGGGATCCACTAACGTTTGTATCCATTTCAAAATGAGGCAAAGATATTTTGTAGCAGCTCCGGCCAGCCTTGGCCTTCATGTCTGTACTTTGCCCACGCAGGCGTTCATTCTTTCTGGGTCAGGAAAGTGCAAGATAACGATATAGTAAGTTGCAGGGAGACCTTTTTTTTTTTTTTAAGAAGATTAATGATGAACTAAAAAGGTATAATTTCCTATACATGTATTTATAAGGTACACCCTAAAGAGCTAAGCCATGATATTCCCATTGTAATCACAATTTATTCCTTAACTGATTATTGACATGACATCAGTCGCAAAGAGATAATGGCTTTAATACAGGTTAATGTAGATCACCAAAGACATAGTCATAGCAGGACTGTTCTCACATCATCGTTCCAGATTTCTTTTTGTTCAAATTTATTTCCAAAATCACTATGTGCGCTTACAATTTGCTATATTTAAGATTTAAAGACAAGGTGTTCACTTGCAAAAGTCATGAAATTTGGCAGGAATTGGCAGTATAACATAATGATATGTGAAATTTCACAGTCATAACCTCACAAAACTTTTCAGGAAAAGTGAACAACTATCGTTGGTTACGTGTGAAAACCTAGTGGCCATCGTCTATAGGTTTCGGACGACCAGCCCAAAACCTCCTCAAAATCAAGCGATCACTATCATTTCTCTGTAAGTAATTTCCCAGTTCTGTCATTGGGAGGGAATTTCTAATCTTCTTCTATTTTCTGTGGTTTATCCTAAATTTTATTTTTTTCGACCTGCAAAAGGGACAACCTGTCTTTAATGTTGCTGTTTATGCTTTAAATAGCAAGAACATGAAAGTACAGTGCTATGTACAGTTGTAACCTCCTCCAAAACATGAAATGTTATTTGTGAGATCTCAAGCGCTGCTAACTGGAATCCTGGAATCCACAAAAGGATACACTTATGGACTTGAATTAGTCATGGTGTGTTACACACAGTAAAGCAATCTCTTTGCACATTCATAGTACATTCGGTAGAGCTACCTTTCCACATAAGTCAGTGCACTATTATGTGCAGTAATACTACTGCTTGAGCGATCTATGAAATACAATTATGAATTATGAATTTCAATAAAGCAACTTATGTTCATGTGAGTGAGCATATTTAATTGTTTGTTTCCCAATCTTCCATTCTTGTACCAATCACTAACTCAGAGGTACATTTCCATGTTTTTCCGGAATGCTAAAAATTATATGTAATAGATGTTTTCTGTCGTTTTTGTATAGCAATTGAGTTCTTTTGGAAAGTGACTTCTGATTTCTTTGTCAGAATGGAGAGTATTGCGGAATGTTTTGTGTTTTTATAGTAGATCACAATAGTGTAGAGTCATATGTTCATTGTTTTCTTCAATTCTTTTGTGAAAAGGGAAGTTGAGCTCCATTTCAGTTTTCTGGACTTTTGAATTCTTATGTGAAAAGCGAATTTGAGCTCCATTGCAGTTAATACATATATTGAGTACAGAATGGTAGATATGTGTAAATAAACCCAAAGAAAGAGTCAGAGTAAAAAAGAAATATCAATGTGAAATTTACCTGCATAATGAGTATGTTTTTAAAAATTAATCCATCAGCAATACTAACTTTTCTTAATAAATAGACAAATTTAGAAGCAAAATATTTGATTAATGTACACTGTAGATGAAAGGCAAAATAATCTCTTTATGAAATGTAGAAGAAAAACATCAAAAAGTATGATTTTTCCACTTCTGTACATGTACATGAACATTCATGCATGTAGATTTCAAGTTCAAGTTTGTTCACATCTCTTTCAAAACATATAAAGTACAAGACATGTATTGGATACATCAATTCCAACATAAACATTTTATAAACAATATCACTAAAAATACATTAGAATATATCAGTCAGAAAAATTAAATGAAAACAGAAGTATTTATATTGCTTTCATTATATTGGATGTTGGGGATCTGCGAAGTGCCATTTGCCATATTTTCACAAAACATTGATTGTTGTATTATCATCACCATCATCTGTATTGTCATTTTTCAAATGATAACAAAGAAAATTGATTTGTCTATTATAGGTCTATGCAAATATTATGATAAGAGACCACCCTTCATTACGTGTGAAAAGTGCCTGAAATAACAGAAATTAAACCAGCGTGAACGAAAGGCAAGAACGTGGACACAAACTGGGGTATTGTTATTCCTAGAGCGAGAATATAGAGTATCAAAATAGTGGTAATTAACCTTGGCTTTTTCTTGACCCGATAAATTAATAGAGCTGCATTTGTAGCATGTCGCTTCCTGGTCAGAAGCCCCGTTCATATACACGGCCTATCCACAAAATAAGCGCAACATTTGCCGCAATTTGGCAGATGCATTTCCGATTGCTGCGTATATGAACGGGAATCACTGAATAAATGCGGTATTTGCTTCCTCCTTTTTTCTGTTTTATTTTGAGGCTTTTTTGCGGATCGAGACCTAGAAATAATACTGCAATATTTCGGTGTGTGAATCTTAATACTGCGTCAAATGGCCCAACATGTTGCATCCTCTTGCATTGCGCTCTGGCTAGTCGCACCACTTGTACGGCTATTAGTGGAACATGTCAGGGGTATGGAGAAAGTCCAGCTGTTAAAAAAAAACACAATATTAAGGCTTTTTCTGTAAATTGTTAATGGTGTTTTTAGAGGCTCGCTGGAAAATTTCTTACCTACGTGCATCAGTAATCATAGCAGTATGAACTGGGCTGAAGAGGGAGAGAATAGATGCGCTGCACATGTAGCATTAAAGAACGGAAAGCAAACTACATTGACCCTACACAGCTGGAAGTAGGTGTTGTGTTCACATTGCACTATCATTACGTTTGGTAGTATGTTTTCTATTGCACAATGCTTGTTATAGAGTGGCCCATGCAGAGATGTGCTGTCTAAGAAGTTCAGAAATAATATTTTGAAATACACAAAGAGATCTACATGTATGTATCATGCATTTGAAATGTTTTTTAACCAGGACCACAAAAACAGCATACAGTAGAGCCTGAGATCAACGTCACAGCTGATTGCAATCAATTGCAATCAATTGCAATCAGCTCCATACATTGACTGCAGTCTGACTGCAATAGATTGCAATCAGCTGTGACGTTGATCTCAGGCCCAACTGTATGTGCGTAATATCCTTTCAAACAAATCAATTATCTGCCAATTGTGTTTAATCTAAACACCCCTCTCTGGTAAAAAAAAAAAAACACACAGAGGAATAGTAATGGTATGTAAAGGCAGAATGATTCTGCCATGATTATGTGTCACTTAATCCTTATCATTTCTTTCCCTCGCCTTTTAATCAATTCGCCATCCTGCTACAGTGCCAGAAATATGAATGCACCCTTTTAATAGCCAAGCAGTTGTGCAGTGAAATAGTGCAGTAATAATTTGATACACTGTCCTATCAGGCAGGCCAGATGATTAAGGACCCCATGCGGTCAATTGTATTGGTATCAATGGCTGGACTCTGGTCTACATGTACCGTCCTATTGCCCCCCATCTTGAAGAAGAAAGGACGTTTTTATTTCAAATTGAAGTCAGCCACAGTTCTTCTAGCTTAGCTTCCAGGGGCCATATTCATGAAGCCTTTCTATCCTAGTTGGTCACTAAAACTGCATGTAGCTGAATGAACTTTAGTTACTAACTATAGGCTCATAAGGTTTCATGAATACTAACTCCTCCTGTACATAGTTTAATGTATAGAACACTGTAAATTATGTACCTACTGGCAAACAGGAGTTATGCCTTGAAAATGGAGGTTAGGATTATTACAAGTTTGGACTTGATATTACAATATCATTTATTGTACAAGCTACATTTTTTAATGAAAAGGTCTTAGAACTACAGACATAAAAAGGGATATTTTAACTACCACCGTAGCCACATTCATCCACTCCAATCACATGTTGTTAATTTTGATATTGTGGTTTAGGTTCATTTTTCCAGACAGATATATGACACCCCGTACATAGGTTAAGTCGGGTGAGGCCAATGCAATCAAAATCCAATTTTCCTATTAATCCTCAGCCATGGGTTGTTGTGGCTACATTGTAGCCTGGTTCCAGGCTTTTGCCCATTGCTACTTCAAACTATAAAATAAGAGTCTAGTATTCATAAGACTAATCACTCTTTCATTCTCCTCTCTTCTCCCTCTGTGCCACATGAGCCGGTGAAGGAATTGAGAATGATTAGTCTACTGCAGCCAGACCTGTTTATGGAATATTGTAGTTCAGATAAGAAAATGCCCAACAGCCTGGGAGACAGACTAGGCACATTGTACTGGATGCAGTTAAGAGAATAACATGATACATACTGTACACTCAGTGAGATTAACTTTTAAGTGTATTTTAAGTGGCACACTAGGGTATGACACTGGTGTACAGGCAACAGCATTATCTACAAACAAAAAATTCATATCATATCAAGCTAATGCACTCTGAATCTACTAGTTGTTGCTAGGAAGACACTTCTTAGGCAATCTGTTTTCTGATTTTCTATGAGCCTTGTAAGCATATCAGAGCTACAGACGAGGCAGTGTCCTAACTTAACTTCGAGCTGTTTCCTTGCAGAATTGTGATGAGATTTTCTTCACTTCAGCCCAATGGTTAACCACCCTACAGAGGTGCATGGTACATGTACATGTATGCTTAATAAGTCCATGGGCTTTTCCTTTCTTGGTACTGAGAGGGTTAACCCCAACAGTACCATAGGGACATGCAATGTGAAATAAGTCAATGGGCTTCTCCTGCCTTGGTACTGAGAGGGTTAACCCCATCAGTACCATAGATGCATGGAAAGTGTAATAAGCTTGGACTGCTTGGTATTGAGAGAGTTGGGGAAACACTCGCGAGGCGTTCGACACTGAACCTGGCAGAAAATCTCTAATCAGATCAACTCACGGGAGGTAAATGCTGTGTACGTGCATTCATGCAATGTTTGACCTTGCACACATGGGAACCATGTGCTATGTTCAGCAAATTCATGTGAAATTTGAAAACATTCACGAATGCACAGTTCATTTGATTTTGGCAGCCTTAAAGACAAGGTAGCCCTTTGTACTGGTGAATTTTTTTGGGTAAAAACCATGGAAAATGGAAGAAAATCCTGTTAAAAAACTTACAGTGTACCTCCCAATAATAGAACTTAATAAAACTGGAAACTAACTTTTGGAGGAATTGTATTGATCGCTATTGTAGATTGCGAGTACAAGTGTAGGTTTTGGTCGGGTCATCCAAACCCTAGTGGTTCCTGTAGACCGGAGACCGTAATCTCGCACATCGCAGCTCTCTGCTCTATAGTGATTAAAGGCAGTGGCTCGCCACTGCGAATACACTGAGTGGTGCGAAATATGGTATATGAATGTCGACTATAGTCGAAATGTTTCAACATAAAGCTGGTTTTACTCTTTTCCTGAAAATGATTGTGAAGCTATGACTTTGAAATTTCACACGCGTTGTCGCTAGGGTATACTGCTGATTGCTGCTGAGTGTTATGAAATTTGCAAATGGGCCACCCTGTCTTTAAGGTAGCTTGATTCTATGCAAGCTCAGACCACATGTACTGGGGTGATGAGAGGTTCACCTTCCATGGGAACATGCTATCTAGAAAAAAATATGAATAGGAAATTGAGTTTTTGTTTTGTGATGGTTATGTTGTGTGGGTGAATATCAAATTAAAGTTTGACATTGCTACATGTACTGTATGTAATTGTGTCCAAGGATGAAAGAACACACTATCAATGAAAACCTTAGTTTTTGTTTTGTGATCCTGTATGAATGAATATTGGATTTATTTTAAAGTTATGCTTTGCTTTTTGTGGCTTGGTTTGTATCGTCACAGGGAAATGATTCTTTGAAGCATAATAAGGGTCATGTGATCACTGAATCTTCAAATTGGCAACACGCTGAAAACATACTTTTGCCCTTTAAATTGGTACAATTATCACTCCATTGTTGTACGATTTTTATGTTTTGTTGATTTCTAATGGAATGCACATTCCGTCATAGAATAAAAGTCTCATTTAATAAAAAATAATGTTGCCAATTTAAAAGCAAAATGAATCCTACATGAGGTAATGTTCTCCAACCTTGTTGAAAATTGCTGGGGTCCTCACAGGGAGGTGCCAAGGACGGAGCTGATAATCATTTGTAAATGCCCCACCTGTTAGTGGTATTTAGAGGAATTATTATTTGTTGTGATTTGACAAAAAATATCTCTGGGGTATTTTGAGTCTTATTTGTGGCTCTGTGTCCTTGATCTCCTTCATTTCAGCAAACATGATGGAAATATCAAGGATTTGGTAGAAAGAATATGCAAAAACTGTTGTTTTTCTGCTCCACTGATTTGGAAAAAATACAATGTAAATGGAGATTGAGACAGGGTTGGACACATTCATGAAATTGGAAAATGTAGAAAATTAAATTTAAAATGATATCCCTCATATCTTTAAAAATACATGTAGCTGCCCCCCCCCCCCCTCCCTCCTTCCATCGCATTCCTTTCCATTTGCTGTGATCTGTTCCTATGCTTTATTCTCCTCTCATTCTGTTTACTCCTTCCATTCTATACATACACTACAGCTCAAAGGAATTGGCATAGGGAAAGGGAAAGGGAAGAAAGGGAAGGACAGACAGTTTTAAACCGCGGTATATTTTGTCCGGTTCAGCATGTAACATGATGCTTTTTAGGCTAAAGCGTCTTGTGTCATGCAGAACTGGACAAAATATACCGTGGTTTAAAACTGTGGGTCCTTCCCTTTCTTCTGTTTCCCTTTCCCTATGCCAATTCATTTGAGTTAGAGTGTAGACAGACAAACAAACACATTGTCTCACACACACACACACATCTAATCAATGAGGAGCACATGACAGTGCAACCTAGATCATACTGTCACCATTCCTTCTTTGCATGATCTACAAACACTCATCAGGAACAAAACACGTCCATCTGCATGTACATGATACATGTTTGAGTGATGAGCGCATTCATGTACCTAGCTAAAAGAAGACTATGTTGATTATTTGTTGAAGTGTCGACCACATACATGAAGTACCTGTACACAAACCTACAGGGCACATTCCAGTCCTGTGTACACATACTTAACTGGCTCTATGTTAGCCATGGATCTTGAGTTATTAATTAAATTCAATTGAATCAGAAAATGTTGTACTATACACTGTATGTCAGATACAAAAGCAATGAAATGAGCTTAATCAACCACAAAAAACAGGTCTGTTCATTAAGACTACATGTTTTTGTCTTCCTTGAGCAATCTTTATTTACAGGTTTTACTGTCAATTAAACAATGCCAACATTTTCAGATAGAGATTGGCAAAATTACATAATACATTGTATCTAGGAACAAGAAAATAGCGAAAGGAGACTTTTGTTAATGTGGCTGTGTCATAAAACGTAAAAGAAGACAACATTGATATGTACATGGTATCCACACTCCATAATTAAAACCTGTATTTCCCCATTCCACACTGAGTACATAATGTTTGTATACACCACACATGTTGGCTGTGATAACATGTGCAAACACTTCAACACGTTACATAGTCAATACTTGAGCGATTGCTCACAGCGATGGTCTGGGTTATGAATGACGCGATAGAATCTGTCAATGATTATATAACAGACCAACACACAGACGTGCCGGCTGGCTGGATAGTTTCATGTTAACCCTTTCTGTCCCAGACTTAGGAAACTCCATATCATTTGTGTGTGTTTCTAAAATTTAAAATTCAAAGTTGTGTATAGGGAACATATAAAGTCATTTAAATACAATAATAAATGGAAGATCAGCCATTATTAAAAAACAACTGAAAACAGACTTTTAGTGGATATTGTATCGACCATTACAAACTGGACTTGACATTATGTACATTATGTATGTGTGTTCAACTTGTGATTCAGCAATGTTTCATAGAATGTGGTTATGTATATCAGATTACATGGTGACAGCTGTGAATAGTAAAGATAGTCACATCCACATTATTTAACTTTCATTCATGTGGTCTGTTCCACTTCAAAATAATTAAATTCTGTTGAATGAATTACATGAGTATATATTTCCAATCAGTGTGAAGATTTCAATCATATCAAGTTGGTATCAAGTAATCTTACAGCTGTTCCAGGTATTAATTAGTGTCCAATGTGTAAAATACTATGAGCCAGTATCAAGCCACAGGATTTGAAATCATACTTCTATTCATGAAAATAATTAAAATATAAAACTACACCAGCTAATACAACAATAGGACAATTACTGTTATAGTCGAGAGTGGAGCAAGAAGTTCAGAAAAGGTGTACACAGCTGCAGATAAATTGTGCTCATTCATTTAAATAGTGCAGATAGTATCCATTTACATGTACATGGAATTGTTGGCTTTTATGATATTCATTTGCTTTTTTAAATGCGGAAATGGTCTCTGTTAGATTTATAGATCCATTTGTATGCAGGCATGTTTACAAGCAATTTAGAAGAGTTTTGGAACAAAATCAATGGGAAAAGAGTTGTGGTTAGACAGAAAATTTAATCGCTGGGTTCTAAATGGAACGAGCTGTCCCTGTGGTTTTAGATCGGTGATTTCAAATACTGTCTGAGTTATTGGAGAGATATGAGCAGGATTCAAATGGAATTTGATCATATTCATACACTTGACAGAATTTAATAGTAAGAATCCTTTTGATAAAATAATCAACCCTTTGTGTGCTACAGCAATAAGCTGAGCTATACATTTTGTGTGTATTACTAATGTGCAAAAATTTAGCAATGGTGCTTAAAGTGTTACAAAGGAAGTTGTATAGAAATTAAGAGATTGTATAGAGAGATATACAAAAGATGAGAGAGGCCGCATAGGTTTTATCACAATTAAATCTCCATTATTAATGATGATGGAATGTGCATTTTGCTGTGTTTTTGTTTGATATTCAGTCATGATTGTGTCTTGTCTAAAAAAAATCAATAATTTTTCTGACCCAATAATTCTTTTGAGAGCGTATTTGTAAGCTTTCTCAGGCTTGAAGGACAATGAAGGAGTTTGACTTTTTAAGATCGGGTTCAATAATTCAATCATCAATTGATTTATACTAAATAATTAACCAAGACATTGACTGCCAGTTTCTTTTTCTTCAAGTGCTGTTGTTTATAAGTGTTCATTTTGTGCCAATCGTCTCTATTCTATTTGTACTGGATAAATTATAATGTTGATTTCCTACTCAATTCAGCAAATTCTCTAAGCAAATGCTGCCCTGTTTTGACCAAAGGTTGCAACTGACAAAAGAGACTTTTCTTGTAAATGAGCAAAATGTGTCTGTCACTTCCATTGGCATCAGTGCTACACAACATCATGTTAGATTGAATATCTCGCAACAAGATCAATATTTCTTCTCTAGATTTTGCCTGTACAGAGGTAGTGCTTGGTACAATCTTAAGAATACCAGTAATTCAAATGTGAGTGATGTGTCACTTGCTTCCTCTTGTCATGGTAGGGCAGAATGCCATAGGTATCCTAATATGGATATGATGCCGAGGAAAAGAAAATTAATATTATTTGCGGTGGCTCCTTTTCTAGCCTGGGGTCATGAAAAGAATACCCCAAATTTGAATAATGTTTGTATAATATGCAACTTCATGTGCAATTTGACTTTGTCATGTAACATGAAAATATATTTTAATGAATTAACCAAGATCAAATTGAATTTAATCATAAAAATGAACTACATGTGTGTTGATCATTATGCACTGAGAAAATTAATTTAGTGGAAATCAAGTGGAAATTTCTGATGCATTTCAGGATATAAATTGCCTTGAGATTTTGCAACCATATTTCTTATTCCTCTGTGATTATTATTATTTCAGGGATTGTCCCTTAACTGTTTTGCTGTGGCCATCAAGGACACTTGAGCAAAAGTTCCAGGTGGCCAAATGGATTTTCAGGTGGCCCAAAATGTAAGCAATTATCCATTTTACGGTGGCCAACTGGACCATCTATTTAGGAGTTTCAGGTGGCCACAATATTCATTGGAATCATACATTACTGTGTATTCAAGCAATTTTTTGTGGCCAGCTGGGCCACACCGATCCATGAGTTTCAGGTGGCCCAATGCTGTTTCAGGTGACCATTGGGCCTTGGGCCAGGGTGAGACCTGCATATTTCACTGACCAGTCAAGTAGACATGTACTCTACATGTGTCACGACAGTAGGTCAGTATGATGACTCAGTTAATGACATAACGATTGCCCACTCAAATACGGGGTTCCTTTTCAAGTGGTTTTGTACCAGTGATTGTAAATTTTATGATCTTATGAGCTGACTCATATGAGATGTATTGGCAGCAGTAGTGACCGAGTGTTTTGTTTGTACCGTTATATGGGACTGTTGTTTTGTATACTGAAGCAATTAATTGCCATGGCTGCTAGTTATGGTTAACCCTCTCCGTTCCAAGCACTTGACAGCTATACATCAATAACAACTCAGTGGGACTGAGTGGTGTAGCAAGTTTTACTGCTCTTTGGATATGCAGGTGGATATAGGATTTTGATGAGAAGATCTTCAGTAAAATGTATTTGATATGAAGTTGTAGTGCTTTTGATTATTGCATTGTCAACACAGTCAATCTGATGTCTGATGCTCAACACATAAGGAAGTATGGTAAAATAAAGAGTGTTTCTGTAGAATATTTCTACTCTCACCAAACTAATAGATGTAAACACATACAGTTTGTTTTTCTATTTTTTCTTAAGACTATATGTAGTTTTACAAAAAAAAAAAAAGGGAACATTTGTCCAAGTGCACTTTTTATAGAATAGATATAAATAAAGATTGCATGCATTGGTTACAAACATTTCAAGTGTATGTCCATTTAAATGGAACCTTTCAGTTTGCAGAAGCCCTTTTTAATCAACAATTTTGCAACAATCTCTATCAAAATGTTGATTTCCCCCCTAGATTTGCTCATGAATGCATATTGTATTAAGATCTTCTGAATCAAATGTTTAAGTTTGAAAGAAGTGAAATAAACCCATGACAGCTGTGTGGGTTTATGAGGGGTTTCAACATCCCTACAACATTATCATTGTCATTGGAGGAAGTATTAGTGATTCATTCATTGGAAATGTCCTCATTAGTTTGGCCACCTGTAGCTTGAGATGAATAGGCCCCACACCTCTCTCTTTGTAGAGTCGAGATTTAGGCCCCTGATAGGGGCGAGAAATCAAATAAAGATTAAAATATGTGATAGGGGTGAGAAATCTAAATATTGACTAGGGTGGACTGGAAGGAGTCACTCTTGAAAAAGGCCCAGTGGTTTTGTTATTGGTGTGAGAGCTAATCGCATCCCGTAGTTTAGTTTAATTGGTTGTGTATGAGATCTGGCTACAGCCGAACTTTTAAATGGATGTAGGTCTGTGTACAGTAAAGGGATATTTTTTGACACAACTGAATCATTTGAAATTATGACCACATTGCACCACCAAGATATGACAGAGTGTTGAATTAATTTCATCCAAAATAACTTCAGCTAAAATCCTGCTCTGAATGTTCATTATATACAGTATCTCTAAACTAAGCCTGTACATATATTTGCCATATCATAGTGATAACGGGACAGATGAGTGTATTTCAAACTCGTCTGTCCCGTTACCAACGTGCTGTGGCAAATTTGTACCTGTAGGGCAAATTTTCTGAAGCGTACAAAACCTTGTAAAGTGCAAATCAATACATTGCTTTGAGATTTTATCATCATTGGCTGGTTTATTTAAGAGAAAAAAAAAATTTAAGAGACTAATGCAAATGTAAAATGTAACAGAAATGTACTTGTTACTGTAGACAGACCCATGTATTGGGTGCTAGAATACAATGGTTTAACTCTTAACCCTTTGTGTAGCAGATAAACTCACTGCTCTATGGGATTAATGTGTATGATTTGTGTATGGCTTGAAGGGAGTTAATATGCCATTTTTGGGTTATTTCACCAATAATTACACACACACATTACACACAAACTATAGGACAGCATTTAGTCTGGTGCAACCAGGGTTAATATGGCTCTATGGGGGACCAGAATAGAATGAGTTTAGTAATTGATTCTGCCCTCCTTTGCAATGACTTGAATGCATGGTTAGGAATGTGAAGAATATTAAAAGAGGAAACAATTACAAAGTTAGAGTATACAGATATGATTGGTATATGGGGGGTGCACAGAGTGGTTATTAAGATAAAGATGATGATAGAAAGAGAGAGAAAGAGAGAGAGAGAGAGAGAGAGAGAGAGAGAGAGAGAGAGAGAGAGAGAATGACAGAGAGACAGACAGAGAGAGAGAGAGAAAGAGAGAGAGAGAAAGAGAGAGAGGTGGACACAATGAAAGAAAGAGGCAGAAACAGCAAGACAGACAGGCAATCAGACAGACAAACAGACAGAGCCACAGAAGGAGGAAAGAGCAAAAGAAAAGGAGAGAGGGAGAGAGAGAAAGAGAGAGAGAGAGATAGCGACTGAAATAGGAGAGATATATGGACACAGAATGAAAGAGTGAGGCAGTGACAGGCAGACAAGACAGAATCAGAGCAGGAGGAAAGAATGAAAAAAGAGGAGAGAAAGAGTGGGAGAGAGAGACTGAAATAGGAGAGAGATGGACACAATGATAGAAAGAGACAGACAGACAGATAGACAGACAGAGTCACAGCAGGAGGAAAGAACAAAAAAGAGGAGAGAAAGAGAGAGAGGTGAGAAGTCCAATATTGACTTGGCTTTGGCGTGGAGTCAGAAATGTCTGGCTTTACTAATAACCTCTGGTCTGCAGTTTTAGCCAAGTACAACAACTGTTTTCTGTGGTGAGTCCTTATCAGAAAGCAAATATTTGTGTAGATATCATGGGTCGTGATTTATTTCTCATTTTCTCTGTTGTCAACAAAAATAATTTCTGTATATCACTCACTGTTCATGTATGTGGTCGTGTGGTGTACATGTAGGTACTTAGGTTGCTTGAAGAGTTTGACCTTGTGTGATATTGCATATTTGCAATGTACATTTGGCTCCATTTTCATTGTCAGCAATCATGCAATCATTACTGCATAGAAATCTGCGGTATGGCATAATCTTTGTTCAAAAGATGTTAGACTTGTGTGAAGGTCAATTGTGGCACACATTTCCTACTCAAAATGAAGATCAACTCAAATGAACAGTGGCTCGATTCTTATGATTGTGTAGGGAGAAACTGGAAGAAAAAGAGGTATGAAAATAGCTAGATACATGTAGAAAGATAGAAATATACAAGTAGATAAATTCAAGAGTACCAATATTTCTTCTCTGGCATGTTCATTAACTTGTAGTTTGTATCGAGATAGACAGAAAGAAAGATAGATAGATAGATAGATAGATAGATAGATAGATAGATAGATAGATAGATACATTGATAGATACATTGATAGATAGAAACATTGATAGATTAATTGGTTGAGGTTTACAAGGTAGAAAGGGGATGATAGAGAGTTTGGTATGTAGGAAGGAATAAAGAGAACAAGAAAGAGGGAAGAATCTGATAGAAGGAAAGTGTATGTGTATGTGTGTGTGTGTGTGTGAGAGAGAGAGAGAGAGAGAGAGAGAGAGAGAGAGAGAGAAGAGAGAACAGAGGGGAAGAAAAGAAGAGAACAAGAGAGAGAGAGAGAAGGAGAGATAGAGAAGAGAACGAGAGAGAGAGAGAGAGAGAGAGAGAGAGGGGGGAAGAGAGAGAGGTAGAGAGAATGAGGGGTAGATGTATGTAGATACATGTAAACTCGTCAAAAAGGAGGGAGAGAAAGAAAGAGAGAAATGGAGTAGAACTCATATTGAAAGAGAAAATCACTGACCAATCATGAGAGAAAATCTATAGCTACATTGTACATAGGAAAAAGAAATCATGCATCCCCATTAGGGCATACTTTCAATCAATAATCATTGATTTTTAACATTCATCCGTGAGCACCTTTTCAAGCCATGTTTCATTAGTGATATGACAATCGTTATCGAGATATGGTTGTAGTCTAGGTTCTATGCTGCTTGCTGTATGTTTAATCTATGCTGCAACCCACAACTAAGGTTTGACATGAAGACTAGCCTCCTTTCAGTCTATCAGTCTGCATGAGGGAGAGTGAAGAAAGGAGGGTGCTTGGTCTAGATACGTCTAGACTCTGTTTGGATGGCAGCAGTGCGTGAGACAGAAACAGAGCACTCTCCACTGTCTGGAACTGAGACTATCTCACCATACTGATAGAGTCATTCCTTACACAGTGCATTACCCTCACACTTTTAGAATTGAACAGGTTTCAGGTGAGAAATATTCTCAATGGAAGATGTTGCATTTTCAGGCACATTGGGACCTGGTTTCCATGGTTACGTTTATCAGCTGGCAAATGAAGAAGTCTCATGGTATAAGATGTCACATTTATCTCAAACTTTGCTGAGACGTTTCTCTGATTTGCGCCTTTGTTTCAAATTAAGTAGTTATCATGGCTGTGCTGCCTGCCTTTTGTGGATAATTGTGGGTTTTAATTCAAAGACGCTTGCTTGATATGATTCTGTATTAATCAGCTATTATTTAAACATAGGTACATGTACAGTATATTTGGAAGAAGAATAATTTACAGCAATCTGTGTAATTATTATTATCAGTCAGTGACAATTTGAAAATGTTTTAAGTGGAGAGAGAGTGAGTTTTGATTTTAAAGGTGAACATAGTGGCAAAATAAGCACCTGTCATTTTCAATTTCTCATCAAATTTAGATGCCTCTTTGAAGCTACCCACCATGTTAAAGCACTATGTCCCATTGGTAGATTCATCAGTGAAATTAGTGCTCGCTTATACAGCCACAGTGCAGTAGAGCGTGACGCTCCGTACCCAATCAGCTGTGAACAATGCACTCATTAATTTCTTTTGAATGACCCTCAGACAGATACTAATTATGGTTCCCTATTGATGGCTCACAATGCCTCGACTCATTAAACTAAAAATTAATTTTTGTCAAGTTATCCCCCTTGCATGGGAAATAATCTACATGTTAGTATTCCTTTAATATTTTATAAACCATGTCCCTTTTTTCAGCCTCTTATGCAGTTATTACTGCAAATTACATGGTCATCAGCACCAAATGTCCTTAGATTGATGTACATGTTCAGTATGTGTGTATAAAACATGAACAATGTATGTTTACAATAAGAATGATAATATTGAAGAGTACAAGATGTTCTTTGGTAATATATTTGTACATTTGTACAATAGAACAGACATGATCATCTTTAGGGAGGAAATGGGTTATGTTTCATCACCTGCCACTATTTCTTCATCATGCCATAGACTGGACATGGGTCAAATCATCAGCCCCAAATTTCCTTATATGATGCACTGTACAGTATTGTATGTGTGTATGTCCATGTACAATGTATGTGTACATAGAATGGTAACATTGAAGAGTACAACAAGATGTACTTTGGTAATATACTAACATTCCATTTTTTATCTTCAGTTTTTAATTCAATAGAACAAATGTTCATATTTAGGGAGGAGAGATTAAGTTTCATCACCTGCCAATATTTCTTCATCATGCCATGGACTGGACTAGAGACCACTCCAGCCTGGTATCAATGCTGTTGGACATTTTTAATCCAAATAAAAAATAGAGTCTAGTATTCATAAGACTAGTCACATGACCATTCCCCTCTGTTTTCAGTCAGTCCTAGTCAGAGAAAAAAAAATTGACAATGATTAGTCTACTGTAGGCAGACCCCTTTATTGAATAGTTTTGTTTAAAAAAAAAAGAAATGTCCAGCAGCCTGGAAACCAGGCTAGGACCACTAGAAATGTGGTAGCAAATGTATGAACAGCAAACACAACTGTGGATGCGGACGTCTGGTGATATGAGAGAGCAAAATGAGAAGTGTCCGTTCTGCTCTCTGGTCTAACCCGTAGTGTCGAATTGAATTGTAGTGTGCGTTATTAGTGTTTGCTCTCAACCCAATGGTGACACCCCTTTCACACTCATCTGGCTTTAGGGTTGCTGGACATTTCTGTTCCAAACTGCAAAAATTGAATCACATTTGCATGATCGCATATAAAAACTAGTCAATTCATCTTCTTCTCCTTTTCTCAGTGTTGGGGGAGTTGGAGAAGAAAACATGGCAAATTATGTCTGCTGCATTTGAGGGAAGGGATTATAAGATCTGGCAAATAATGTCGACTGCAAAGGAATTAAAAAGAAGAGCAACCCTCATACAATATTAATATCTGCTTTACTGCATTAAGAAACTAAACAGCAAGAGTGTGTAATGAAAGTATCTTGCAAGTCCCTATTTTTAAGTTTTGTAGATGTTTAAATGCTAGTTGTTGAATGCTACCAAGCAGTAGACAGCTGTCCACTTAACACAGCAGTGTGAATTTTTAAAATAAAAACTGACAAAAGTCAGTTCAAACTGTTGTTCGAAACAGTTCAATTAAATTTTGTCAGTTTTTATGAGGCTAGCTTGTAAGCTTCATCCAATAATTTCAGACCTGGTATAATAGGACAACAGTTTGATCTAACATAAGTCATGTGAAATGAGTATGGGAATAGCTTATGAGCTGGATGTAATTCAGACCCAGTAAAATGAAACAAAATTTGAACTAACTTATGTCATGTGAAATGGGTATGAGGCTAGTTTATAAGCTGGATCCAATCATTTCAGACCCAGTATAACTCCAATCCTATATGTACATAGTCTCCACCAGCTTCCAGTAAGGGCTCGTGTTCAGTTTAAAATCCTCACTCTTGTATTCAAATGCCTATGTGGAAATGCTCCTGTCTGTCTTACTGAACTCATCAAACGATACCAGCCTAGTCGTAATCTTTGTTCTCAATAAAAAAATCTTCTCTCTGAAATTGGTGTAAAATCTAAGACATTCTGTGATAGAGCTTTTGCAAATACGGCACCCAAATTACGGAATAACCTCCCCCAAGGCATTAGATCATTGACAGACTTCAATCAATTCAAATCAACAGTAAAGACGCATCTGTTTGTTAATTATTAGTTATTTTCAAATTCTCACATAATCAATTTTTACTTCACACGCATTGAGACTATTTGAATGGTATTATGCATCTCTAAGAATTGAATATATTATTATTATAACACAACAACAGTTTTAACTAACTTTTGTCATGTGAAATGGTATGAGAATAGCTTATGAGCCGGACCCAATCATTTCAGATCCAGTATAATGCAACAACAATTCAAACTAACTTAAGTCATGTGAAATGGGTATGAGGCTGGCTTATAAGCTGGATCCAATCATTTCAGACCCGGTGTAATAGTACTCCCACCGTCTGCCTGCAATGAAAGAATAACAGCCACACAATGGCTACACACCCTCTCCATATTACCCTGTCATTATCGCACCCTCCGCCCAACGAAATATGGAATTGTTGTTCTTGGAGGGAGGGAGGGACGACCAGGATTTGACGAGGTAGAACCCGTTGCTTGATCAGGCTCGTTTGAAGCGAGGAAGTAATTTCGCCCTGTTTGCGTAGCCCAGTTTGGACACTACGCTTTACTATGAGAAGTTATGTAGTATGTGTATGGTAGGGTTCATGTACTCACATGCATCGCTTTTTCTAACATCTATTATTCCAGTAGCTTGCTAGTATTTGGCTGAAAACTCCCAATCCGACATTTCCTGTTTCTCAATTGCTCTTTTGAAAATCTTTCTTTCTAGTAGCTTGGAAGCAGTTTGGGCATTCTGAAAATATATTTTTTTATTACATTTCCTGTCGCTCCTGTCTCCATTCATTGCTTTTATCCGATTTGGACATTTCTGAAAAGGAATTGTTCAGAAGATATTGATGTCTTTCACAGGAAAAAAAAAAATTCAACAAGAACATAAAGCAGTCTTTGTGCAAAAAGAGCTCATACTAAAGATGTTTTCAAGAAAGAAAATACAGGTAGCCTGGATTTTAGCCTGTTGGACATATCTAAAGACTAAAAAAAAATAGAGTCTAGTACTCTAAGACTAGTGAATTTATCATTCTCCTCTTTTCACAGTTTGTTTTTGTGAGCTCGGGAAGAAATGGGAATAATTAGTCTACAGCAGTCAGACCTTGTTGTGGAATACTTTGGTTAATAAAGTCCCAAAAGCCAGGCTAGCAAAAGGTTTTGGACTTGCCTGCATGTCTCAGCCACAGGGGAGACCAGGCACCACAAGGAGAAAGGGTGATCCATTCCAATAACAAAAGTACATGCAATTATGTAATGAATCTGATATTGAGCTGTAATTCAGGGAGGGGTGTAGATTACCAGAAGGGATGGGGGGGGGGGGGGGGGGGGTAACGCTGTGCCCCAGGTAGTGTGATGTGGTGGAAAATGTCTCATGATACATGCAAACACTAGTATCTAATACATGTATCATATCCCAGTTATTCCCCATCCCCTATTTCTGTCTGTCTGTCTGTCTGTTTGTCTCTCTCTCTGTCTCTCTCTCTCTCTGTCTGTCTCTCTCTCTCTCTCTCTCTCTCTCTCCCTTTCCCTTGATAAACATTCATAATAAATATTATAAAGCATCTAAAACATTTTCATCTTCTGTGTTTTTAGTTGTATCCTTCTGAATAGTCATCTTCTCCCTCTCTCTCCCCCTCCCTATCTTTCTCTCTGTATGTCTGCCTGTCTCTTTCTTTCTATATGTCTGTCTTCCCCCCCTTGTTCTTGCTCTCTCTCTCTCTCTCTCTCTCTCTCTCTCTCTCCCTCCCTCCCTCCCTCCCTCCCACTTCTTTCTCTCCCTCTTGTTGAATCACTCTCTCTTTCTCTCTCCCACTCCGTTGATCTTCCGCAATGCTATAGCCACTCCACTGTGGATCTGTTGGCATAGTAACTGCATCCGGAGTGAATCGGTGCTTGAACTTCCAGCTAGGTCTGTGGTTCTGACCAACCTTGCCTTAAAACGCTCTCTAATTGGCCTCTGCTCCACATGTACAGGGTTAACCCCCTGTTAAGATTATTAATGAGTTTTGACTTCTGCAGCAGATGGATCAGCATGTGTTTTCCAGTTTTGATCACTGCAATTCATTGTTTCCCAACTGAACTTTGTTTAACCCGTCGCTCATGGTTAGAGTTTGTTGGCTTCATAAACCCTTGTTCAGTTACATATAGGATATAAAAAGAATTCTGTGGAACTGCAGCAGCCAAAGGATTTGGCTTAATTGCACCATACAAGGAATTTGAAGTTAATTCGTAGCCTGTTGTCTATTGTCTACACAGCAAATTAGGTGTCATTTCTACTGAAATGGTATAGCAGTTATGTAGCAACATGTAGACTGATTCAGTATAGCTATACAAAATTCTGTGTGTAGACGCTCACTAACGATGTGTCACATAATGAAATGTTGTAAGTAACCAGGGTCTGGGCATCATTTTGAACTAGAACAGTTTACAGTTTGCTGTGTGTATGGAGGCTTACTAATGATGCATTGTACTGGACGGAGCTAAGCATGACCGCGCATGCAAAATAAGACCCGACCTCTTATTTCTATGTAGTCTTTGGTATGAATAAACTCAAACTTTCACACAGTCACCGAAGACAGGCAGACAGCAGAAAACAACATGCGCAAGTAGCAATAACCACACCTGTACATTTCTTTACAATGTTCTGGTATTGATTTTGCTTGTGTGTGGATACCTTGGCAATGACAGATGAAGAGAAAATGTTATAGCTGCATTAGCCTTGCTCCCAGGCTGTCAGACATTTTCAATCCAAACTACAATATTCAATAAACGGGTCTGGCTGCTTAGACTAATCATCCTCAATTCCTTCTCCAGCTCACCCAAAGAGGAGGGAGATAAAGAACAAAAAAAACAAATGATTAGTCTTGTGAGTACCAGACTCTTATCTTTAAGTTTGAATTTGCCATGTCCATAAGCCTGAAGTTTAGGCTACATCTGCATGATGTGGGGATAATAGTGATCTAAATCACCCAGGGGTTGTCAAACTCCCTGGTGATCCTTGCCAGTCTAATGTAAGACTGCTGTAATGGATGGTTGATAGGGACATGAAAAATGCAGGAGTGTTGGGAATAGATTAATAGCTCCTGCATCAACCTAACCTGAAATCCAGCCGCTTGAACATTTCTAAACTAAACTATTCAATAAAAGGGTCTGGCTGCAGTAGACTAAACAGTCCCGATTTCGTCTTCAGCTCCGTCTAGATGTTACAGATTGCGAAACCAGGAGGAGGAGGATAAAGTAACTAGTCTTATATTACCAGACTCTAATTATCAGTTTGGATCATATGTTTGGCAGCCTGAAAGCTAGGCTAGCATCATCTCTTCTCAAGATCCAGTGCTCTCAAAAGATTAGAGGCCCTCCTTGTGCTAGCCTGCCTTACAGGCTTTTGGATATGTTTAACTCAAACTGAAAGATAAGAGTCTGATACTGACAAGACTAGTCGATCTTTCATACTCCTCTTTTCTCCTCTATGACACAGAATTGGGAATGATTAGTCCACTGCAGACTTGTTTATAAATGATTGTAGTTGGTAGCAAATATTGTAGTTTGTAGCAAATATTGTAGATTGTAATAAAAATTGAAGTTTGGATTGAAAATGCCTGGAAGTCAGCCTATCCTTATGAGAGCAAGTGAATTCCATCAAAGTAGTGGAGGCTTGATTACTGATAGTCAAACCTTGAGTATTCATGACTGTCTCTTCCAAGAGAGTCTTAGACCCCGTTTACACCAAGCTAAAAGGCCGGCCTCGGGCCGGCCTTTTGGTGTAAATCGGGCCAAAATCACTTGTTTCAAATTGTGCATGAGATTCGATTTGAAGTTGTTTCCATTGATTTTTTACCAACATTCCAAGGTATCTTACCTTTTAATGTGTACTCCTTATGTTTCAAAATCATTCTTATTGTATCATCACAATAAGTGACAGCAAGCTATAGAGATGAGAGAGAAGGGGAAGTGATCAAAAATGAAAAATGAATGTAACAGCAAGTATATTTCATTGAGAAGGAATGATATTGGGGTCCTTAAATAAGAGATTTGATTGAACTGAGAAAGTGATTCTGGAAAAGATCAGCAAAAAGAGATAATTGCTGGTAGACACATTAAAAAGGGAGGGAGAAATACCGAAAGGAAGAAATGGATTTATTTTATATTTTGATACAGCAAAATACATTTAGGTCTTACTTATATGTATGGAGTATTCACTTGATAAAAAATGGAAACAAAATGATATCACTGAATCTTCATTTGTAGCAGAAGGTTAGGGACCCAGAAGAAGTAACGTAACTAATCATGGAAGTGCACCAGAAAATGTTGCATTGTCAGCATTTTCAAAATGCATTTGTGTTCTTTCTGTCACCTAGAGAAAGAGGCATACCCAAGATTGAAATTGCTCACCCAAGAACGACTCCTGCCAACACAATCAACAATATATCACTCAAAAAGAGACGAAAACCCCACAGGAATCATCGCAAGAAAGGAGACATGACAACAACAAAAGTGACGCAGAAAATGGTTGCATTTGATACAAATTTGTCACAAATTCAATCTGTTGTAAATGTTTGTGCGGGTGGGGGGAGAGGGAGCCGAGCGCAGTGGCTCGTTAACAATCGCGCTTTGTGCCAGGTCTATTCACTGGGTGATCCTGCCTGCCAGGGAGAGATGTTTAGTGGATTAGGAAGGGATTGGGCACCACAGGGGCGCTCTCTTACTAACCCTGTTCATAGCAGCCACCTATCCCCAAAATAAGCGCCACATTTACAGCAAATTTGCCAATGCTTTATTGATAGCTGCGTATAAGAACAGGAGTCACTCAGTTTGACTTCCTCCTGTTATCCTGCTATATCACGGCTCTGTTGCAGATCAAAATGAGAGAAAGCACTGTAATATTGCAGGGGCACTATCTTTCTTACATATTCATAGCACCTAGCTATCCGCAAAATACGCTGCAATTTTACTGATTACCGATACAATTGTAGGTGTGTATAAGAACGGGAGATCCTCAAATACTGCTCTATTTGTTTTGTTGTATTTTCCTGCTATATCCTGGAAATAGTGAGGATTGAAACCAAGAGAAAATATTGCAAAATTTCTGAAAGCGAATGGTTTAAACTGTCTTCACGAAACAATGCCAACTGTTCTGGCTTGTACATGATGCGTGAGGTATTCTGAGGGCCGGGCCACAATGCGTTGTTTTGATGACGTCATGCTTCTACTACAACTGCTCTATAGCATGCACTTTTAAAATGCTAATTTCTGGCAATATTACAACATTTTTCGCTGTTTGTGAACAGTGTTTTTTGATGCTTGCAAGTACCCTTCTTTCCACTGTGCCTCTCTGATAGGATGGTTTCTGAACAGGGCTTATCAGTTAAAGGATACTGTACTGGGAAGGTAAAAAAGCCTTCAAAATGCAATTGTTAGCAATCTTCTTGCCAATGGTCTTAAATTCATGTATTGTCTATTTTAGAAGCTCTCTATTTTAGAAGCTTGCTGAAAGTTGTTTGCCCTCCAATGATCTACATTTCGAGTAATGAGTGATTAAATCACAAATCCTCAAAATGTTCGGGCCGAACATTTTGAGGATTTAATCATTAATCATTAATTACTCCATATGTGGATCATTTGAGGGCAAATAACTTTCAGCAAGCTTCTAAAATGGTCACTACATGAATTTAAAACCATTGGCAAGAAGATTGCTAACAATTACATTTTGCAGGCTTTTTTGCCTTCCCAGTACAGTATGTGCCCTTTAACAAGTAGAGCCTGTGGCTGGCTTTATCAAGTAGAGGTATCATTCTGATTACTTCAAGGAAATTACTTCTGGGACCAAGGCTTCCTGGCTACATTTAACCCCTTATGCATCAGCTAAACTGCAGCCCTATGGATTGCACATGCAGAGATTGTACAAAAATATGTCATTGGCATGTTAAGAGTTAATGCAAGCAATATTTCACAAAGGAAATTTGTTCTTGTATGTGCTTTTAGCTACTGGGAGGCACTTTAAGTTTTGATGCAACAGACGGGGTGTACATTTACACAACAGCTCAAAGGAATTGGCATAGGGAAAGGGAAAGGGAAGGAGCGGCAGTTTTAAGCCATGGTATATTTTGTCCAGTTCAGCATGGAACATGATGTTTTAGCCTAAAAAGCATAATGTTTCATGCTGAACTGGACAAAACATACCGCAGTTTAAATCTGCGGCTCCCTCCCTTTCTTCCCTTTCCCTTTCCCTATGCCAATTCTTTTGAGCTGTAGTGTATGAACCATTTGTGTCTCCAGGTGATTTTTTCTTGTCCAATTAATGATTTTGCCACAAAACCTCCATAACTGCTGTGTTTTCTCAAAGATCACTGAATATCCTGCAGCGTGCATGTACATGTTGCATCATCCCATTGTCACAGATAGATAAATCATGACAAAAATTTTTTTGCATTTCATTGTTGACAACTTTATAATTTCTGTTATCATAATTATCATTCATTTGTTTGAATCAAAATAAGGAATATCTTCAAAAAGTATTTATAGTTCCACTTAACATCATTGAATAGAAAACGTGATGCAATGTAGGTAGAATAGAAAGTAAGACAGAAATGTAAAGAGGGATAAATGGACATGTAAATAGAAAGACGGATAGACAGACAGATAACTATCATATACACATGAATAGGAGTTTAGATTGTAAGTAAGATGTCAGATTATCTTGGATAAGCACTCTGTACATGTATGAAAATACAGATCTATATAAAGATTTTAAGATAAACATTTCAAATCAAATCATATCTTTGAAATGTGCCATGTGAACTTCGATTTTTTTTTCAGAAAAGATAAGGAACCGGTTCACGTACCAGAAGTAAAGCAAGATGTGAAATTTGACAAACTTCCCTGCAATAAATCAAAGCAGAATAAAGATATCATAAACAAAGCTCAGATTTCACTCACGCATGCCAACCTCATGAGGTAATTGAAGATGGCTTATTGATGAGGCCACAAAATCGGCAACTTTCTTACCAAAAAAAAAGAAGCTTTTTGAGAAAAATTTGCCGTTAATGGGATCAGGGGAAAAAGGTTAAAAATGTGAGGCTAGTGCCTCGTAAAGTTGGGAAGTAATGGATTTGGGAAATTAAAGAAATTCCTCTGAGGATAGCTTGTGGTAGACTTTCTTCTAGGTTATTTGGACTTGAAGACAGGGTCGCCCTTTTGCAGGGCAAACAGAAAATTTGGTAAAAAACATGGAAAATGGAAGAAAATACGGTGTGAGAACTTCCATCCCATAATAGAATTTGGAACTGATTTTGAGCGGAATTATATTGATTGCTAGATTTCGTGGAGTATTTGGACGGATGTTGTATGACTAATGGAGGATTTGAAATTTCTGAACAACAAACTGTCTTAACCTATTTGCAAATGATTTAAACAAAATATACATTACAAGCAGGGACTGGAAAATTGTACCGCAATGTGAAAATGAAAATGACAATATCATCATGCAATTGAATGCGATGATCTTCTTTTTTTTCAAAGAACCACAAACAAAGATACTAGTAATTTTATCATTTTTGGAGGTGTCTTAAATCATTGTCGACTGATATAATTTGAGTGATGCAGGTATCCAAGTGCAATTATCTTTTTGCAAAAAAATCCAAATCAAGATACTAAAAATAATGTCATTTTGTTGTTGTAGGAAATGAATGTCGTCTGATATTGTATCCAAGTGGGATGCTGTTGCCATGGTAACGTAATGAGCTTCCGCTGAAGTAAAGAGAACTCACTCATTCTGTCACATTATTCTTGGAGGCATAATGCAGCTCATCACATTTCACTTGTTTGCCGTACCTTCTGACGTGTTTGCAAACGTGTTTTGCTCCTTGGGACTGATTTTCCCAGAAAATGAAAAATAAGACAGAATCTTTAGAGGTAGAGAAGTGAAGCACAAACAGTAAACAAGATTGTTTATCAGGGTGAACGGCGTAAGAAGACAAAAAGATAACTGCGTGCTCATCTCCATTATTGAGAAACATATTAGGGTGAGGGGCACAGGTGATTTAACCCCAGGAGTGTAAAAAAAAAGAGCCCTTAGAAATCACCCAAGCGCAGTGTGAATTAGGCTTGCATCCAGGCTTTTGAACATTGCAGATCTCAAGTGACAAATAGAGTCTGGTACTCTAAGACTAGTCACTTTATCATTTTTCCACATTCATCAGTCCGGCTTACATGTTGGAGGAGCTGGAGAAGAAATCGAGTATGTTTAGTCTACTGCAGCCAAACCCCTTTATGTAATATTTTGGTTTAGAAATACCCTGCAACCTCAAAACTAGGCTACATGTGAAGAAGACATTTTGTGCGTCTATTGTATGGTGTACTGTTTTCATGTCATGACGTCAGGTCAGGCAAGCAAAATATTATTTTCCGTAATCTCGTAGGCTGGCATCAAGACTATTGGACATTTCTAATCCAACCTTAAAATAGAGTCTAGTAGTCATAGGACTAGTCACTTGAGCATTCTCTTTTCTCTCAGTCCATCGAGCTGAAGAGGAGAATAATGCTCCCTATTGCGTATAGCCGATATCAAGCGATATCACCTCGCGATACCGATATCTGATCGATTGCTCTTGGGACGTTACGTATACTTCCGGTAAGAGTTTGGTACGTATTAAATTCACGCAATAACGCACAGAATCTGTAATTTCGACCCTCGTAAACCTCGTAATATTAAAATTAAAGGGTTGGAACATGGATAAAGGACTTGAAAAAAATACCACCAATCACTCACGGCGATGTTTTTGCTTACCTCAACATTGATTGTGGATGGACTAATGAAAGAATGAAAAGACACAATCAAGACGATGGCTATAGAATGTTCGTGCAGTACTCTGTTCGTGAACCGGAAGTCCATATCCCAAGAATTCATGGTAAAAAAATTAATGCGCCATACACGTTCAGATTCAAAGAGCTATATACGATAGGGAGAATTAGTCTCCTGCAGCCTGACCCGTTTATTCAATAATTTCCTTAAAAAATGTCCTCAACAGCCTGAAAGCCAGGCTACTGATCTCATATCTGTAACAATCACTCTCATAATGCCCACCCAATTGCCTAAACCACTAGTGGTTATAATAGTTCAAGACTTCATCATCTCATCCCTCACTCTCCCCGTAAACATCTCTATCTCATTCCCCTCTCATCACAATAATTGGTCTCTGTCACCGCACCCTATACACCTCTGCCGTAATTTAATCGCGGAATAAAGTGATTTTCTGTGAATAATACAGCCACCAACTTTCCCCTGGACTGCTTGTATCAGCGAGCTCCATTCAGCTCAAGTAATGCTGCCTGATAATACATGGCTTCATTCCTAATACCCCGGTGTTCTATAGGACCAATCGTAGGGCCAATTGAACTATATGTATGTGTGTGGAGGTATTAGAAGCATTCAACTCTTGACATCAACAGGTCGCTTAACCCTTTCACTATGTAGGTTTATGAAATATGTAGTAAGTCATTGGGCTTTTGGTTGCTTGGTACTAAAAGGGTGAACTCTGAAGATCTGCAGAGACAGATGTAGCCTGGTTTCCTAGCTTCTGGACATTTCTATTTGAATATTTTTTTAAAAAATAGAGTCTAGGATTCACAAGAGTAGGCACTCTTTTACTCTCTTCTTTTCTTTATTGGGTAAGCTTGATTTAAGCAATTGAGACTGCTATTAGTCTATTGCAGCCAGACTTGTTTATTGAATATTGTATAGCTGTAGCTATACATATAATATGGCAGCGTGACATGGAAACGAACGGCCGGCACTCGATAGATTAAAATGGAAAACTGAGGAGGAGGCCTTCCTTCAGCAGTGGAGAGAAATAGGCTGGATAGATAGCTGTCTGTATAGCTATATGATGATTATTTTTAGCCATAGCCCTTAATCCTCGATGATGGTTGAGGAGAGATAATCCTAGATGAGGGATTAGGGTGTGAAAGCCAATCACATAGCCCATTACATCTGCTCTTGGTGGGTTTCTGTGAGTAGGTCTGCATTAGCCCGATCTGACAAAATAGCGAGCTAGTTTGCTGATATACGGGGAAACTAGCCTGAAGTTGCAATCGCGTCTTCATTAGCTCAAAACTTGGGATAAGCTCAGTTATGAGCTCATCTTCACGCACATATAAAAACCTAACACCTCAGTACATGCTCATGCATGATTAGATTGAGAAAAATTCAGGGTAGTGAAGATACTCCAGGAAATAGAGAGCTAGTTGCTATTTGGCCAACTAGCCCAAGATTTCTTGGGAAATTTTCTTGAACAATTAACCAGCTAATTCGCCTGATCTGGCTGATGAAGACATCCTTAATGAGTGGTGTTCTGGTACATGCAGAAAAGTAGAAATATAGACCAGAGCTAGAGGCCTCTATACACAGAGTTTCACCAGCTCTGTAACAACTTGGCGCTTGCTGCTTTGTTGGGCAAGCAGATAAGAAAAGAATATGCGCCATGCTGTTACCTCTTGAACCAGGTTGGCCATACTGTTATTATGAATGATTCTTGGCGTGGCCAAATGGGGAAAATTATTAAAATATTAATTCCTGCAGACCCATACACAGGAAATGTTATTTTGAAAATGAAAATTTAATGTATTCAATCAAATACATCCCCTAAATACCAAGTCAGGAGAAGCACATTAGCTTGTCACATTTTATACACCAATTGCACAAATGGATTTAAAGTTCAAAGGGATATTTCTTGTCAAGTTCAGGATAAGAAATTATCATTATATAGGTAAATGAACTTGGCATTATTGCTAGCTTCAACTTTCCTTTTGAATTTGAAAAAGAAGCTGTGCCTTAGAAAGAAACGACTCAGTCCTTTGCCTCTATGTGTTTTAAGTCTAGATCACTGTTAAATTTGATATTTCACAAATTTGGTCTATGTGCTGTTCTTGAAATTCATGCAATATTATAAAGAATTTAGTTTGGTCTATATATGGAAAATACTCTTTGTAAAAGAGGTCCTTTCAGCCGCCTAGGACAGAGGCAAGCATCTGTCAGTAATATGGGTATTCTGAAATCAACAAGCAGAAGGGATTATCCATAGATTGGTAACCCTCAGATTTAAGCTCAGATTATAAAAGCATTTCACAAAGTTCCCTGAACCCTCCCTAAATCCTCCACCTCTTTCATACCAGACAAAACGGTGCTGTGTAGAATTCATGCAGCGTCACTGGTGCAACGGCTCTTCAAGAGTTAAGAAGCTAGGAATAATAGTAGGGAGTACAATAGCCCACATGTCCCTTTACCTTTGTGGTATTGTGGGGCATTGGTAGGTGCTGGTTTGATACCAGATCAGAAGTGATGACCATTGTTGGTGTTTGTATACCTGCCCAGGCCAGTGACCTCAATGGAAAGTGCTTGCCTTCAAGGGAAGAACGTGCAATGCTTGATACAGTTTGTCCAAATTCCATTTGTGTGTATTAAGCCGTTTTTATAATGTAATCACAACTTTCTTCCTCACTTCACACCCATATCTAGTGATTTAGTGGAGTACATTTTGAATCTATTACTTGTTGCTTCTTGGACAAACCTCAGACAAACTTTGGGATTACTATTAGAAATATATTTTTAAAGACATGTTTAAAATTGCATACATTACAATAATGGTCCATTACAAGTGAAAGTTATTTTACTTCAAATTTAAGACCATTTTAAATTCACTTTTGCCATGAAATTACTTCAATGTTTTAACTCATATGAGATGTTTTGGTTGTGAATGGTAATAATAGCGAGCTTTCGTTTTGAGGACAGGCTCGAGAACGGTAATCCGATACCAAGATCGATCTGCGCATGCGCCACCCTCCGCCTCGCTGTCCGCGTGAGGAATCGAGAACGGGAATTTTGAGATTTTTCGTTCTCGACGAGTTGAGGACGGTAGCCAATCAGTGCCCGTACAGATGATATCATTGCAAATCGCAAGTGTGCCCGGGTCGGGGGGTGTCAGGGGGTCAGATGACGTCCCACGCACCGCCGCTCACGTTCTCTGTCTTATTTTGCGAAAGTGCGTGTGACTACCACCGATGGACGGCTAGAACAGATTGCTCACTGTTCTCGCTTTTGTCCGCGGTGTTATTACGAAAGCTCCCCATTGTATCTCAGTGGATTGCTGCTTTGATGGTAGAAAAAAAAATGAAGGAGAGTTGAACGAAGGAAAGGATTGTGAGAAATTATGAGACACGTTGCAATTTGGTGTACTCCCATTTTGCAGCTGACACTGATCCATTGAGATTTAGGATTCATGGTCAGGGTTAAAGGAATGTACAGTAGGTTTCTATCATGAGTGGTTTGAGTTAGAGTTAGGGTTTTAAAGGCTTTCACGTGTCGTACGCAAGATATATCCCTAGCGCGCTGCCATATTGCGTACGCCGTGCGTTCCGTGCAAAACGCACACTTACCTATGTGTATTGTTTCTCGGGCACTTACGCATTTACCCGCCTGGTTAGAATGCATAATCCTTACCGAATCTAAACCTTCGTGGCTAGCCATTTTGCTGCGTGCTGCATACGTGCGTTAAGTTCGCAAGTAAGCATAGCAGCTAAATAGTGACATCTCCCCACAGAATCGACGCGTCAAAGCCTTTAAGGGCACTTTGAAATAATGCTAGAAGGCAGAACGGGAATAAGGTTAAATGGAAGTAGCCAAAATGCCAAAAAAAAAAGTTAGAAAAAAAAATTAAAGAGGGGGAAGACAGGTACAGACAGATATAAAGAGATAGAGGATTGTTATATCTGAGGTGTGTCTGATCATGGTATGACCGGTACCTGTCAGGTTTGATTTTCCCCTTCAATAATCCAAACTATTCTTTAATGGAGTATACGGCAAAACACAAAAGAATGAAAATATCATTTATGGATCGCAAGGCTAGGGAACAAATTAAAAGACTTTTGATTGACATCCAACTCTATTGCAACCTGTGAAAAATGCCAAAAGGGTGTGAATAACAATTCAATTCAGACAAAAACACACGAAGAGTAAGAGCTCTTCGATTTTTTTTTTTCAGTCAGGCAAACTTAGATTTTCTTTTAAAAATTTCACTCGGCCCAGTGACTCCGTTCTTTCTCAATAATGGAAATATTTTCCCATCCGAAATGCGGAAGGAAAATATGACATTTTTTTCCCTGATTGTGGTGCTTAAAAGTTCACTACCTGCGCCCATTTGTGTTCATGATGTGGGGAGATTGTGATGGGGAAAAGTGCAAACTTCAGGCATCTTTTGTTATGTTCTAGATTTGAAAGTTGTTTGCTTCTTCAGAGAGAATCAGAAAGTTCTTGAGCTTTGTTCAGATTTTCTCTCACCACTTTTCATGATTCAGCCCCTCACCCATGATTAAAATTTCTGCATTTTAATTGAAGTATTTTTTGCCGAGAGTCAGAGGTCGATTCTGTCAAAAGCTGTTCTCTTTCTGTAGGACTGAAATCAAGTTGTGAAAATACTGCGCTATATAAAAGGAAATACTGATTGAAAACTGCACACATTTTTAGACTTTTAGTGAACCTATATAGCCAAGTACATTTTTATTTCAACTCATGTGAGTCATCTTTTAAGTGTAGTCTAATTCCTGGAGACCCTTGTTCATTTTATCTTTACAATCTAAATGACTGAATCAGATTAATGCTAAGCACATGTTTTTTATTGGTAAACTAATAATGAGTAAGGGAAATAACAAGATATTTGTCAGTGATCACAATTTATATTGATATTTGTAAGAAGACATGAAATGTTATAGAGCAGGGGTGGTATTCTGAGCATCGTTTTATCTCTATTTTATCTTTCTGTTTTATCTCTGTTGTAAGTCAGTGAGTTACAACAGCGCTAAAACAGTTGTTAAACGGTATTCTGAACACCGTTTTAACCGTGTTGTAAGTCAGGAAAACCACGCCCACCGCAACAACTATAACCAATAGGAAATGTTGTTAGAGGTAGCATATAAGAAGTTTTAACCAATCCGATTGCTCCCTTGGGCAAAAGCGCGCGAAGCGCGCCTTGCTTTAATATGCGCGTTTTAGCGCTATATTTTGCGCTTAAGATATTGCATTGGCTTTTTTGCTTGTGTTAATGTTGTGTGCATGTTATGCAAGAGAATTAAAAAAAAAACACACAATTTGCTGAAGATAGTCATGGCAAAGGTTCGAAGAGGTGTGAATTTTCTCGCAGAAGAGGTTGAACGATTAGTTGTTGAAGTTGTAGCGAGAGAAGATTGCCGCCATGACATAACTATAAAAAGTTAAAACACCACCCACCCTGTTTTATCTCACAGGCATATATTTGCACATGGGCAGAGTTACAACAGAAGATAAAACAGTCGTCAGAATACCGTGTTACAGATATGGTTGTACTGTTTGCGCCAAAAGTTACGCGCTTGCGCACAAACTATGACAATGGCATGCGCAGGCAAAGGGAGAGAGATAAAACAAACGTTAAAACAGAGTTAAAACAATAGTTACAACAGAGATAAAACGGTGTTCAGAATACCGATTAGGTACAACAGACTTAAAACAGAGATAAAACGGTCTCAGAATACCACCCCAGAATCGTATATCAAATACAGTGTACAGAAGCTGGCACATGCGAAATATATGAACCCAGTTCTCTTAAATACAGGTATAAGAATATTGAGTTCAAAGAACTCTGAACCCTTCTTAGCCTTACTTTCAGGCAGTTGGACATTTCTAATTTGCACTCTCCAACACAAAGGTCTGTTTATAGTAGACTACATGCTCTCTAGTATCTTTCAGCCAGTGTGGAATGGATCAAGGGAGGAGGATTAGTCTTGATATTACCAGACCCGAATAAACCTGTGATAGTTCAGATTATAAATATCCTGAAACAGCCTGGAATCTAGGCTGAATTTGTCTTTTTCCCCTGTGGGTGTAAGTCAAGAGCTGTGA
Source organism: Arbacia lixula (assembly GCA_963669155.1). NCBI lineage: Eukaryota > Metazoa > Echinodermata > Echinoidea > Arbacioida > Arbaciidae > Arbacia > Arbacia lixula. Next base: position 12,986,940 of record OZ022592.1, on the reverse strand, counting down.
AGAGTGTCTGGCGCTATGATAGGCATGGCTCATTGACTGTCATGGGTCAGTGAATCCCATCAGCCAGAAATTCCCAATAAACTGTCAAAATGGGTCAAATTGGTCGGGTGGTGGTGGTGGTGATGTGGATAGGGATGATGGTAATGGAGAGAGGAATGGGGGGGGGGGGTTGACTTGATTGGGTTAATTATTTGCTGTTTATGCTTTCAAGGGAATACACAGGCCTGAACAATTTGAGGATTTGTGATTTAATCACTAATTACACCAAATGTGGATCAGGGTACCCCATTTGAAAAAGTCTTGAAACTTGGGAGGAATTGACAGTTTTACCCTTGCGATTATGAGTATAAAATCTTACAATCTTCATGGACCTTTCCAGGGAAAGGGATTAACTATCCTTGTTTACGTTTGAATGACACCATTTCTTAGCAATACCTCAATGCATAACTGTCTGATGTGAAAAAACGTGATGTACGCTGTTGCGTAAGGTGGTCTCCAGTTTTTAGTTAGGCTACAAGAACTAGTAGGTCTTAGATGACCTGTCCAAAACCTTCTCAAAATCTAGCAATCAATATCATTCTGTTCAGAGTCAGTTTCCAGTTGTATTATTGGGAGGGAATATCTTACACAGCATTTCTTCCATTTTCCTTGGTTTTTACAAAATATTATTTTTGGACCCGCAAAAGGGTTTACTTTGTCTTCAAATGACACATGTTGCAGATTCGTATTACTCTGTATGGATTCTGAACACAGATTTGACCTAAAAAAACTGTGGGAACATTTTCACAATATAAATAAAACAGCTCCCCCTCATCTGAATTCTTACTTAAAAAAACCTCTACATCACAGGGTCCATAAAAGGGGCATATTGATTGCTGAGTTAGCCTGGCTTACAGGCTTTTAGGCATTTTTAAACCAAATTATTTAATGAAGAGGTGTTGCTACAGTAGACTGATCATTCATTATGCTTTTCACACTGGCAAAAATTAGCCCCGTACTATCCCTAGCCCTGTACTATTTTTTGAAGCTTTTCACCCTGGCATTTCTTAGCCCCGTACTATTTCTTAAACCCGACTAGCTTTTCACACTGTTCTCACTCGAAATCGTTAGCCCCGGACTTTCTTGACAGCTTATGAATATTTATGAGTGTACGTCTTGCACATCGGCTCTTTACCACTCCGCATCAAGGTCACTCGTCCCGTCGGGCCTTATCTGATTAGTCTCGGAATTTCGGCCTTGAGAGCTGACACCGCATTTCCTTAGCCCCATACTATTTTTCGTTTCTGTTCACACTGGCGCTCTTAGCCCCGGACTTTTCGGCTTGGCCCTGCAATTGCGGTGTTAGCCCTGCTTTTTTGCAGGGCCAAATAATCCTGGTGGGGCTAGCCTACTTTGGTAAAAACCAATGTGAACAGAAAGTGGTCTAAGCTTAGCCCCGTACTATAGGTGGGGCTAAGGCCCCCCCTTAGCCCCACCTATAGTACGGGGCTAAGGAAATTTTTGCCAGTGTGAAAAGCATACATGATTGCTTCTCTGCTCACACAACATCTGGGACAGACTGATAAAAGAGGAGGATAATACAGTAACTAGTCTGATAGTACTAGACTCTAATTTTCAGTTTGGATAAAAAAATGTCCATCAGCCTAGAAGCCAGCCTATCACTGATTAGGTCTGTACATACAAGCCCCGTTCATATGCAACAGTCATGATAATACTGTTATTATTACCGTTATTTACAATGTTCATAACTTCATATACACTGAAAAATCCATAATATTGCAGTGTTTTGGACAATTACTTTCTCCACATCCCTAGCTAGAGCAAACACATGTTGGTGACATGTTCCGCTAAGCCATACGAGCGGTGTTATTAACTAACCACCTGCCAGTGCGGGATGCAGGAGGGGCAACATTTAGGGCAATTTTGTGGACTCAGTTTATAAGATTCGCTTACCTAAATATATCAGTATTTTTACTAGGTTTTGATCCGGAAAATAGCTACAGAATAAACGGAAAAGAGGAGGAAGCAACTAACACATTACTTGAGTAATTCCCGTTCGTATATATATGCAGCTATCGGTAATGCATTAGGAAAATCGCCGCAAATGTTGCGGTTATTTTGCGTTTAGGTGGAGTATGTGAACAGGTTTTATGAAGTCACACGGACGAGGAGTAATCAACGGTGGCCACTGGGTAGTGAAGCAGGTGTCATCTTTGGGAAATACATGATGGGATATCTCTCTCATTACACAATGCATTTGCCTCTTGGATTGTTTCCAGTACTGTTCCATAAACAACGCTGCACAATACACTCTGTATGTATTGATAGATTGTATTATGATATGAATATGATAATTCAATATGAGTTACAATGTAAATGGCAAGTGGAAATAGAGAAGGTATTATATGTGACAATTATGGAAATCAATATCATACAATAGATTGGGCATCAGTTTGCTGTGCTGCCATGGCTCACTGGGGAGTACAGTCAATAGTTTGTATTTCATTTTCATTGAATTTTCATCATTCAAAAAGAAATTCCCACGGTGATCAAAGCCAGCTTTTGGACAATTCAAATAAGTGATGAACTATTCTTTCATGTAGTGCCGAGGCCGAGAGCTTGCTTGTCACTTGCTTGTTCAGACTTGCAAACAAGAAACAGATCATTTTGACTTCTTGAAGCCTAAATTAAGAGTGTCTACCCCTCTTAACCAGTACCCATTAGCTTAATTCATTGATTGACTGATAAGGTAAGCGAAAGAAAATATTGTTTACCCCCAAAACACAAATCTGGAAATATTATTTACCCCAAAAACACAAATCCAATGAGTGAAGTCATGTTTCTTGCTATTTACTTTGAGAGAGAAATTTGTGATCATTAAATCATCTGCATGTATATGCATTGAAAACAGTTATTATGTATTGATTATATATCATATTGTCTTGGTAGAATTGTAAAAAGAGATGCAAATAATGAGAGAAACATACAAAATATTTTATGCATTCAGACTTTCAGATATTTCATGCATTCAGCTATTTCATGGATTCAGATAGTATGGTGCCATTCATTAGTGAGTGGTTGCTCTGAAACCAATCTCCACTCAGCAAGTTAGAAACCATCAGGTTTTGTTGTTCTCCATCTCAAAGTATCCCCCCCCCTCCCCCCCCCCCCCCCCCCCCCAAGGAACTTCTTTAAGGGAATGTTAATCCCGAGAAGCAAATACTCCTTTCTGATTCGCTGAAAGGACGAGACATGTTTACAGTCTCAAGGAGGATAGTTGGCACCAGTAGTAGAAGGAGTATCTCAAGTGGATAATTAGCTAGCCTTTTAACCTTGTTTTGTAACTATCTCTTGAAGTACCTGATCCCACTCTGCTGTGTGACGCACCGTCATGGCGTCAAGGTGATGCAAACTTCAACTCATATATAATATGCAACTCCTGAGCCCCGTTGCATAAGACTCACCATTAATGGTAACCATAAGTACCATGGTAGCGTTGCTCAACAGCCAATCAAATTTAAGGTTTCCATAGAAGTTGCCACTGAATGCAAAGTTACCACCAATGGTAAGTTTTATGCAACAGGGCCCTGAAAAGTCATTGAAACAGCTTGTTTTATCCACATATTATCTTTAACTTTGCTGCTTACTACGAGAGTGCACAAGCAGTGTGAGTTAATTGAGACTTTATCACTGGTTTTAGTGAGTTGAGCTTAAGTTGACCCAAGCTCATTCAAGACAGGGCATCCCTTTTGTTGGTCAAAACATGAAATTATATGAGAAAATACTGCATTCATCACAATATTAGAACTGGAAAATGACTGGAATCATAGTGACTGCTTAATTTCGAAAATGTTTTGGGTGGGTCCTTTAGCCTAGAGATTGGAGACTACAATAGCGCACATCATGGCTCTCTGCACCACAGTGACATGTTGACGCGAAGAGAGCCACTTGACAGATATACTGACAGGTATAAGAATATAGACTATGGTTGCTACAAAAAGGGGTTGCAAACTTGTACACTTTTCCTGAAAAGGTTGGATAGGCTATGACTGTGAAATTGCATACAGGTAATTGTTAGGGTATACTGCTGATTCATTCAATGTTTCAGGGAATTTTGTAAAAGAAGTACACTACCTTAAAAGGATTTTACAGGATTCTAACTGGCGACAGGGTTTAACCCCACCCCAACCCAACCCAAGAAGGTATGGGCAGACACGTGCGTGTGTAGAACTTTACAGCATTTGAGGGCTTGGAGCAGGGAGGATCAACTTCCTTGCACCAACCAAGTGGACAGCAAGCAGAAATTGATTTGAGTTTTGTTCATTGGAAAAAGAGGAGGGCCTTGATTGTGCCCTAGGGGCTGATTTCTGGGCTAAGTCAAGGAGTCTGAGCATGGATTAGGATTAGTGGCAGGATTAAGCTAAGTCAAGGGAAGTACAAGTGCCCCCAGGGGAGATTAGAGACAAGTGAAATCCCTTCAAACTGAAAGGCCCAGCCTTCGGTCACCTTTTCTCTCACCTTCTCTTTCTTTCTGCCCCCCCCCCCCCTCTCTCTCTCTCTCTCTCTCTCTCTCTCTCTCTCCCCATCACTCTCTCTCTCTCTCTCTCTCTCTCTCTCTCTCTCTCTCTTTCTCACTCTCTCTCTTTCCATCTCTCTCTCTCTTTCTCTCCCACTTTCCCTCTCTCCCTCTCTCCATCATTCCCTCTCCCCCTCTCTCCATCATTCCCTCTCTCCATCTCTCTCTTTCTCTCTCTCCCTCCCTCTCTCTCTCTCTCTCTATCTCTCTCTCTCCCTCCCTCCCTCTCTCTCCATCTCTCCCTCTCTCCATCATTCCCTCTCTCCATCTCTCTCTTTCTCTCTCTCCCTCCCTCTCTCTCTCTCTCTCTCCCTCCCTCCCTCTCTCTCCATCCCTCCCTCTCTCTCTCTTCCTTCCCCCTCTCTCTCTCCTCTCTCTCCTCTCTCTTTCTCTTTTCCCCTCTGTCTCTCTCTATTTCTATCTCTATCCCTCTCTCTTCTTCTTTCCCCTCGCTACCTCTCCCTCCTATGTTCCCTCTGTCGTCATCGTCTTCTTCTTCTTCTTCTCCTTCTTCTTCTTCTTCTTCTTCTTCTTCTTCTACTCTCTCTCTCTCTCTCTCTATCTCTTTATATGTCTATTTATGTAATGTTTATATAATTATACCGTTTATATTCCTTTTTTCTTCTCTTTGATCTTAAATTTGATTATAATAAGGGGCAAGTATTGGCATACCTAGTCTACCTTCAAGACTCCCTGAGTGAGTGAGTGAGTGGGTGAGTTGCATGTGCCCATACACTACACCCAATCATGCAAATAGCTCCACATCAAAACAATCCACTTGTTTAGAGTCAGATAGATGTCTGGTAAGGAGAGGAGCCTTATCCCTGGGGACGCTAATGCAGAACGGATGTAAACAGCATCACCACAGAGGGCTCTTCTATTGTTTGAAGATACTCTGTTTGGACGGAAAAGAATTCTGTGACTGATTTCATTTCAGCACAGGATGACAGTCTCTTGTCATCGGAAGAATGCTTCTAGCTAGCGTCTGTAGATTATATATATTTCTTTAAATGCCAAGTATGTTGTTGGTTTCTTTGACGCGTGTATGTTGTTTATTTCCTGTGTGTTGTGTATTTGTAAAATGTTATGCAACATTTTGTTTTTCAACAGGAAAAGTGAATGTTTAGTTGTGTGTGGTCCTCAAGCCTACCAGGCACATGGGAGATTGATAGGGGACAGGTGAAAGGATGAGCAGGGAGGGGGGCGGCAAGGAAGGAGGGTGGTGGGGGAGGAATAGATAGAAGATGGGTAAAGACACCGATACAAGAGAGAAGGGTGACAGTGAGGAGAGGAATAGATAGAAGATGGGTAAAGACACCAGTGCAAAAGAGGGGCAGTGAGGAGAGGAATAGATAGAAGATGAGTAAAGACATAGGTGCAAGAGAGAAGGGGACAGTGAGGAGAGGAATAGACAGAAGATGAGTAAAGACACTAGTGCAAGAGAGAAGGGTGACAGTTAAAAGAGGAATAGATATAAGATGTTTTAAGACACAGGTGTAAGAGAGAATGGGGACGGTGAGGAGAGGAATAGATAGAAGAGAAAGAGTGAGAATAGCGAGAGATATACATGAGAAGGGAGTGAGGGGGACAAAGAAAGCACTCTGATAACAGTGAAAAAAAATCCAGTCACCATTAATGCTCAGCTGTAGTGTAATGACTTTACAATCATAATCTTGCCTTCTAGCACCAAAGAGCCTAATCTCCCCTAATATTTGGAATCACCCAGACATTTCCGGCTTAATACTTTAATCTTCTTATGCTGTTAAGTAAATCTGCTCTCCACTGTCCCTCAAATCAGATTATGTTTTTACCCATTTAACAAGAAAGTGGAGGTCTTTTGTATATTGAGTGGTGTTCTGAGATGATTTAATAGAAGTTAAATTTGTCTTTGTTCACAGTAAACTGATTGAGTGCTGAAAAAGACCATTAATCAATAACTCAATGCAAACTCCTGATGCTTTGTTTATAACACAGTTTATAAGATGCGCTTACTATAATATTGCAGTATGATTACTCGGTGTCGATGTGTGACAGAGCCAAGAAATTGCCGTAAAAAAGGAGGAAGCAAATACCGCATTAATTGAGAGACTCCCTTTCATAAACCCAGCTATCGGTAATGCATCGGCAAAATTGCTGGAAATTTTGCGGATAGGAGGTGTATGTGAACAGGGTTGTAGAAACAGATAGGGCTGTTGTTAGTGTGGATAACATTATATATTACATGTTTTCATCAACAAATGTTATGTCATCCCTGTCCATGCCCAGCGATCTTTTTTTTTTTACAATTTCAAGGCTGTTGGACGTTTCTAATCCAATCTTTTCAATGAAGGAGTCTGGCTGCCTTAGACTAAGCGTTCTTGATTTCTTCTTTGGCTCACCCAAACACTGAGAAATAAGGAGAATGATCAAGAGACTAGTCTTATGAGGGTGATTTGCCATTTCGTCCAATTCCATTTGGTCCACTCACTATTTCGTCTACCATCATATGTTGATATGTATGGGTTATCTTTAGGGTTAACAGTAGAGGTTGTGGTGTAGATTAGAGTTGTTGATAAGTTAACCCAGTATTTTAATCTAAAACGGTATTTTAAAGGGGTTCCGTGTAGACGAAATAGTGAGTGGACCAACTGGGATTGGACCAAATGGCAATAAACCCTTATGAGTAGTAGACTCTCATTTTCAGTTGACTCATAAATGTCCAAAAGTATGGAAGCAAGACTATTTTTTACTTGTACGTCTTTGAAATTCACCAATATCCTTTCTCAGTCATAGAATTCATCTCATGTTTAAAAAATTCACAATATAAAGCCAAACTTTCAATCCTTCACACCAGAAATGTTTCCTATCTGATGTCGACTTAATGCCTCTTGACATGTTGTGGAACTCTATCCCCCCTAGGGGGGCGTATTGTGTCCCCTTGTCCAGCAGACACCCCAGTCAATGGGGCGTAGAGGGGGGCATCTGCCCAGGACTGTAAACACATTCTTGATTGACTGGTCAATGGAAGAATGGCCCCCCTAGCTGGCAGCGTCTCAGAGTCTAGTTATTTTAATGGTATTTTTCTGTTTTGAGGGTGGAAGTTCATTCCTGAGACACTGTTGACATCAAAGTGTATCAGCACAAGCACCTAATGAAACGGTTTTTGTCATGCATTAAGTCTCATACCCTTTTAACACTGGGTTTTCTTAGCCCCATACAATCTTGAAGCCCAGACTATTTTTGAGGCATTTTTCATTTGCATTCTTAGCCCTGTACTATTTGCCCAACCCTGAAATCACTAACCATGGACATTCTTGATAGTTAATTAATATTTGTAGTGAATGTCTTGCCGATGTACTCATTACCATTCAGCTATAGGCCTTCACATTCGCCTGTTGGATACTTGCTTATCTCTGAGTGGTCACAGCATTTCTGCCTTGTAAACCACTCTACTCTAACAATTAAATGTTAGTTTTCTCAAGCAGATAGTAAAGATCAAGGTTTAACCAGAGTTTATCTTTCCTCTATGTATCTTCCTTGTGTATGGTTATCAATAATATCTATATATCAATCTTACAGTTTTACGAATCAGAAAGTAATTATCAAGGTTTAATCAAAGCTTATCTTTCCTCTGTGTGTCTTTCCCTGGTATGGAAACTCATATATCAATCTAATAGTTTTAAAAATCAGAAAGTAGCTTATCAAGGTTTAACCAGAGATTATCTTTCCTCTGTATGTCTTCTCCAACTACGATTATTCATTTCATCTGTCTATAAATCAATCTAACAATTTTACAAATTAGGAAGTAATTATCAAACTCATCTGTGTCTGTCTTGTCCAGGTACAGTGATTCTTCCTCAGCGGCCAGTCTCCAACAGGAATTGTCCGAGCCCAAGAGACAACCCGCTAGAGCTGAGTCAATCGCTAGAACAGAGTCTGATGGTGACATGTGTGGCCAGCATTGCAGAGCTGGGTAAGCAATCAATCAATCAGTCAACCAATCAGTCAATCAATCAATCAATCAATCAATCAATCAATCAATCAATCAATCAATCAGTCAATCAGTCAACCAGTCAATCAGTCAATCAATCAATCAATCAATCAATCAATCAATCAATCAATCAATCAATCAATCTATCAATCAATATCTCTTTCTAACAGAGTCTGATGTTGACAGTATTGCAGAGCAGTACAGTTAGTGCTGTCTGCAATGGTATTTTGTATGAATTGATATGCCAAGCATGATAATGCACTTTTTGTTAGATAATTGTTCCAAAGAAATCACAAATCAACATATTAAAGATTGTCCGTCCCTTTTGCAAGCTTAAAATTTGAAATCGTCTATCACGATCGTAAATTCAAGAAAGTGTGATTCAAGACCATTTCTAAGAATATAGCATGTTGAAGCTTTCTGTATATGTAAAAATTTCAGCTGTTAATTTTTCAAAATTAAATTTCAAACCGACTTTTTTCGTACTACGAAAAAAGTATTAGTCTTTGTTACAGTATCTATGTGGTTATTATGCATGTGTGAAATCCTAATTTTATGAGTAATTACCAAACTTTGGAGATGATTCCTTCTATAGAACATTTTTTTTCATAATGCGTTTTATAATTTAATAAACAGATTAATCAATAAAGCAAATATTTTAACACAAACTGCTAAGAGTCCGAGGTAAAGACTATTAATCAGGCGTTGTTTATGTGAATTATTTGAACTTTACACTACGTATCAGTTTCAAATTATGAATACATAGCTTGCTAACACTTCTCTTTATGTTTTGCCAATGTTTCGATGAATTTGTGATGATCTGAAAAAGGGACGGGCTGTCTTTAACACAATCAATGAATCAACATATCTGTCAACTATCAATCAATGTTCCTTTCTCGAGGGTGATCTTGTTGGGTTAGCAGCTCAGTTTCACCAGACACATCGCCAGACCTCCCACTTCCCCGGACCAACTGCCTCATCAAAGAATCAATGCTTCAATTAATCAATCAATAAATCAATTAATCAATCGATCAATACTCTTTCCCTCAGGTGATCTTGTTGGGCTAGCGGCTCATTTCCATCAAACCCACCACCAGACCTCCCACTCCTCTCAGAATGACTGTCGCATTACCTGGAGCCCTGACGCTCTACACACCATGTTTCACTTCATGCGGTGTAGCCAGCTGGAGTACCAAGAAGACACCCCTGTGGTTCAGTTCACTGCAGAAAGGTAGGACTGCCGCTGGTATTCCTCCTGTGGAAACTAGGTGCTTACTTGCACATAACTCCACTGCAACCAAAATGTGTACGGCAGTCAAACATGTCTGTAGAGACCATTCCAAGGGAATTAACAAAAAAACGTCTTGAAGGGATAGGTCACTTTGAAGTTAGGTTCCTTTTAATGAAAGCAGCAACATGAAAGAAACATACATGTATTAGTCATGGTTTGAAGAAAATCTGTCAAAGGATAAGAAAATTAGGATTTTGTGATGTCACATGCGAGATGATCTCCCATATCTTGTGTGCTGTATAATTCCATATGTTGCTCTTTTTTGTGTTTGATGAAAGATTAATTTATTTTCGAAGAGGTGTGCTTGTAAAACTGAGTTTCTAATGATGTGTCAAATGCACTCATTGAGCAGGCTCTACATAGTGTTACCTCATGGAGTAGACACCTGTCTGTCTGTCCATCTATCTATCTATCCATCCATATATCCATCTATCTATCCATCTATCCATCTATCTATCCATTCATCTATCCATCTATCTATCCATCCATTTATACATCTATCTATCTATCCATCTATCTATCTATCTACCTACCTATCAATTTATCTATCTATCTATCCATTAGTCCATTAATCCATCAATCCATCAATCCATCCATCCATCAATCCATCCATCTATCCATCTATCTATCTGTTCATCTATCTATCTACCTATCAATTTATCTACCTTTCTATCCATTAGTCCATCAATCCATTAATCCATCCATCCACCAATCCATCCATCCATCCATCTATCTATCCACCTATAACCCTCCCTATTATCTCATTGATCAGGCCCTACACAGTGCTACCGCCCCTCATGGAGTGGATCCGAGTAGCCACAACTCACTGTGAGCATCGGCTGAGCAGTGTGGTAGATGCCGACGATGTCCACCAGGCCGCCAGACTTCTCCTCCCTGGCAAGGACACGCCCATCAGGTCACTCAGGTAGGCTCACCCTTGCACTCCCAGACAACATAACACTTAGATCAAGCCTATATTTTCACATACAGAGATTTTCACATATGAAGCAGATTGCAGACAGTGCGGGTTGTTGTTTATTGTGTTGTGCTATCATATGCATGCACTGCTCCTGTGCCAGCTATGATATCTTCACATAGAAATAGGAGAAAACAATCTGTACGTGCTCATGTCAGCGCAACGCTCCATTGTGCGCTGCATGCTATGCTTGATAGCTATTGCATGACCGCATACACCGCCAGCAGTATACATTACCCGTATCCCATCGTGATCGAGATCAAAATCGCTGATATGTGTACCATGTGCCTTGAAATCTTATATGGAATAGTGAATTATTATATATGGAATATTATGTTTTAAATCGTATAAAGAATAATGACTTCTTGTAAATTAAATATATTTGAAATCTTATATCATATAATGACTTCTTGTAGATGAAATATTATGTTTGAAATCGTAAAAAGAATAATGACTTCTTGTAAATGAAATATATTGGAAATCTTATATCTTATGACTGCTTATAGAGGAAATGTTATGTTTGAAATTTAATAAACGTAATAAACATCTCTATTCCTACCAGAACGGATAAGTGGTTGTGTTGCTCGAGACACCTAGATGCCAGTCAGTCTGCAGCGCGCTTCAAGCAGGACTTGGGCTTCCGCATGCTTGCCTGTGGTAGAACTGACTTGGTGCCAAGCGCCGCCGCTATGTTGGGCAATGATGGTATCAATACCATTAATGAACAGGTGGGTGAGAAGAGATCTTATAGCAGTCAGTCTCCTCCAAGACTGCAGCCATGATGCGTCTACAATATCTGACTTTACTGGACTGTGAAGAAACAGCAGAAAAAAATCCAGTTTCATAGCCAGCCATTATAAAATCCAAGATAGCGGCTCAACCAGATTTATGTTAAGTGATGTTACCATTTTAGAAATGCCTGTGATACCACACAGACAGGTATACTGTCTCCAAGTTACTCCAATATTGCTCGCTGTCAGAAATACCAAAAATATAATGTGAATGGTAAGGCGGCCATTTCTTAAAAATTAGGAATGGTGGCCTCAAATGTGTGGCCTCAAGGGTGTGATTTAACAAAAAAAGTTTTTTGAAATAACAGCCCAATGTTGATAAAACTAACTTAACATACCAAATTGTAACATGTTTCCCCTTAGAAGAATGTTTTGCAGGCAATATTTTGTTTTTAACATTTCCATTGATCTCTTCATTTATTGATTTATTTGTTTGTTGTCAGGGTATGACAGCACTCATGCTAGCGTGTGCGAGGGGAGATGAAGCGATGGTGCAAATCTTGCTTGACAACGGTGCCAAACCCAACATCACGGTAAGTCCTTCAGTTTCACAGTACGGGCGTACTACACAGAACATTGTTAGCAGGCACAAACCCTGGTCAGTCATTCTGTGGGTCTTAACATGATAAAAAATTAAATGATTAACAGAAAAAAATCATTTGTTAAATTTGAAAGTCTGAAATGACAAGAAACTTAAAGGTGGCTACTATATATCTCTTAAATTTATACCTAAATGATTGTGTTTTTACACTCAGGTTCCCAGCCAGAGCCAGAAGTATTCCTGTGTTCACCCAACCATCAGGCATTGGACGGCCCTGTCATTCGCTGTCGCACACAGACACACCGCTGCTGCTCAGGTAAGCCTCAGACAAACACAGACCTTGCTCTCCTCACTTCCAAAAGCACATACTCAAATGTGCTACCTGTTTAGAGGTCTACAACAGATATAGTCTACTCTTACTGTTCCCCTTTCTCAGTTCATTTTATTTTATGTTTATGTCATTGTGTGGTGAAGTTTCTTTGATTTATGTGTTACACCTCTTGTTTAAAATCTATAGCATATTATTATGAGTTGTGTAAATAAAGAAGCATGAAATGAATGGTATTTGTTGCATATCTTGTTTTGGTGCAAAGCCCTTTGATTTGGTATTGTACGGGTTAACCCCCTTGGTACGAAGCTACTCAAGGCCCATTGATCAGCTACACAACATGTGCACCTTTGGTACTTAATGGATTAACCCTGTGACTTCTCTCTCCTACAGCTGCTCTTAGACGCAGGGGCAAGTGTGGAAGGGGCGTCCGGCGAAAACTACACCCACTCCCCTCTCCAGTTGGCCAGCGCAGCAGGTATGTCTTACTATTATTAAATGGATAGTTCACACTGAAATTATTCTCAGGGTGGTCTATACCTCTATTAAGTTGGTTTTGATAAGAGTCAAAAAATGAAAGAAGAAAACAGTGAGGTTTTGACAAAAATCTGTCAATGGATAACAGAGCAAATTCTGAAATTTGTGACATTACTGTTGATGTACTCTGCTTCTTGAAATGGAAAATTTTTCATTTTCTCCAAAGGATATACCATTTTATCTGAGCATATGATATATCATCAGACTCATTTTTACACACATACTTCTATTAAAAAGTTTGATTCCTTCATCAAGAAACAGAAAAAGGGGACTTTATGGAAGTACACAACATAAAATATGTGGGAGAGCATCTCACACATGATGTTGCAAAATTAAAACTTTAACAAATCATACATTCCTATCCTTTCACGGGGTTTCGTCATTAACATCTTGCTTTCATATTTCTGCTTTTATTAGAACCAGCCTAATGTCATGGTGGACTTTCCCTTTAATAATCAATCAATCAATGTAAACTAGCTGAAGCTCACATTGAGGCGAAGGCATATTTATCAACTTCATGGCAGTCCAACTGTTCTAGTTATACTTTTTATTCAGGTCAACTCATTGGGCTTGCGTTCGGCTTTAATCATGAAAGCTTGTGGATGTAGGGCCTACTGCAAACAAGAATGGCTTGATTACATTATCAAGCACAAATGTTTCTTGGCAATCTGATTAGAAGTCAGTGTGGAACACACTTTGGTTCTCTCCCTGCTCACACTGACAAGCTTACATTAAATTTTGTAAAAACCATGGAAAATGGACGATGATACAGTTTGAGAACTTCACTCCCGATGATGAAACTGGAAACTGACAAAATAATAGCAATTGCTTGATTTTGAGGAGGTTTTGGGCTGGTTGTCCGAACCATATAGCCTAGAGACTGGAGACCGCTGTGCGCTTTGGTCCGCATCAGTATTTCTATTGTTTAGCTATAGTTCAAGATCATATTTGTGGGACTTCTATGTAGACGAACTGTTTCAGAGGGATTTTACTAAACATTGCATATTCGTCTCTGAGGGAAGTCTGGTTCTAAAATTTTCGTAGTATACGGGTTAATTCAGCCTCAAGCTGAAATTGACACATCATAAAATCAAGGGATGTCAAATTTTAAACACAAATTTGGATCTGAAAATTTGTGTGTGTCAGATAATTCAGAACACAACAATGGTCATTGTGCATCACACATGCCAACCCACAACTTCTCTTTTGCCAGAAGTATCATGCATTACTAATGACACTGTGATAGCAGTTGCTAGTGGATTAACAGGTGGGATACACAATGGTCATTGGTGTGTTTTCTGAATCAGTTATCTCATACATACAAATTTTAAGGTCCAAATTTTTCCAAAAGTGAACATCTCATTAAATATTCCAAGGAAAAAAAAAGGTCATCCATGAAACCCTGTCTCTGAAATGTTTGACTTTCCTTGACTTTACGATGTGTCACATTTCAGCTTGATTTGAATTGAAATTGATTTTCTATCATTTTTCAAAAGGGTCAAAAGTTTACAATGCATGCTTCTTTCCCCTGTAGGTTATCACGAGCTGGTGTGCCTTCTTCTGGCTAAGGGGGCAGACCCTTACCTTACCACACTCCACAGAAACGGGATCACCAGTAAAGGCCATGGCAACTCATTCGCTCTTGCAGCTGCACATGGACACAGGTGAATAGCCAGAGGATTTTTTTCTCTAACCTCATTCATGTACGCAACCTATCCGCAAAATAAGCGCAACATTTGCGGCAATTTTGCTGATGCATTACCGATAGCTGCATATACACAAACAGGTGTCACTCCAATGATGCGGTATTTGCGTGCTTCTTTTTCTGCCTGTCTTGTAGCTGTTTTGTGTATTGATAGCTAGTAAAATAAGTACCGCAATATTGCTGTAATCCAAGCTTACAGTTTGCATCTGTAAAATAGTAAATGTTTCGGCATGTGGATCACGCTCTAGCATGTGATTTGCTAATCGCAACAGTGTTGTCTATTGTCTGAGAGTACCCAGCCTGCATACATGCAGGCTCAGTGAAGAATGGGTTCACGTGTATTTAAAGACCACTCAAGGGAAGCAAGAAAAGTGGTCTTTATAGACAGGTGTTGTGTCTATACAGGTGATCACTACAAGACTGCCCTACTCTGACAAAAGGAAGCAAGTGACAAATCACTCAAATCTCGGTTATTGGTAATCTTAGATTGTACCCAGCATTCCCTACATACGGCTAAAATCTGGACAAGAAACATTCATCTTGCTGCGAAATATTCAATCTAACATGATGTGGTGTTGCTCTGATGTCAATGCAAGTGACAGACACATTTTCTCATTTGCAAGAAAAGTCTCTTTTGTTAATTGCTTCCATTTGTCACATTAGGGCAGAAGAGGTTTCACTTTAATATGCTTTCCTTTCTGCCATCTTCTTCCTCTAGGGATGTTGTACGGAAGCTCTTAGAGCAGCCCAGACTCCTCCGATCATCAGACATCCTCTCTCTGGAAGAGATTCTAGCCGAGGGTTCCGACAGTCCAAAGGAGAAGAGAGCAAGCAAATCGGGAGGGAAGAACAAGATGGCGCAGATGCTTCAGGTGAGAGGGAGATAGAGGAAGGGGAGAAGGATAGAGGTAGAGGAGAAGAGGAGGGGAGAAGAAGGGGAAGTCTAAGATAAGAAAGAAGAAAGTGAGAAGGAAGAGAATCTAGCTGAGGGTTCGGACAGTCCAAAGGAGAAGAGAGCAAGCAAATCAGGAGGGAAGAACAAGATGGCGCAGATGCTTCAGGTGAGAGAGAGATAGAGGAAGGGGAGAAGGATAGAGGTAGAGGAGAAGAGGAGGGGAGAAGAAGGGGAAGACAAAGATGATAAAGAAGAAATGGAAAAGGAAGAGAATTTAGCTGAGGGTTCAGACAGTCCAAAGGAGTGGAAAGAACAAGATGGCGCAGATGCTACAGATGAGAGGGAGATAGAGGAAGAGGAGAAGGATAAATAGAGGTAGAGGAGAAGAGAATGAAAGCAAAGGGGATGGGGAAGGGGGAAGGAGAAGGGGGTGGGAGTTGTAGCGGTAGAATATGAGAGAGAAGTAGACAGAGAAAGGGACTGAAAGACTCGGTACATGTAGTGGAGGGAATGGAGGAGGATAAGTTTTAGAAATGGGAGGAAAAGGGGAAGGAGGTGAAGGGGAGAAAAATGATGAGAAGAAGAAGATGAAAAAGAAGAGAGTAAGAGGGAAGAGATTCTAGCTGAGAGGCAGATATACCAGAAGAGGAGACGGAGAGGTGGAGGAGATGGAGAGAGAAGATGTGAAAAGGGAAGGGGATGGGAAGGGAAAAGAAGAAGGGATAGAGAAGGATAAAGAAAGGGGGAGAAAAAGTGAAGAAGTCTTGCAGAAAGGGGGAGAGGGAGGAGGTGGAAACGAAGAAAAAGTAAATGAGTGGATGGTGGATGATAAGAATTGTTGTGTATTTCAATTCTAGAAGGCGCTATACCAGAACTATGAACACGACTTTGTAAAACTATAATTAGCTGATGGTGTGATAGTAATGGTCATTACTTTGATGACGGTGGGAAAGGGTGCAGAGGAGGATGGAGAGAAGAATAAAATGAAGAAAAAGGCAGGATGATATTGTTTAATGGGGTTTCTTTTTATCACTTGGGGAAAAATGCATCAGTGGCATGTGAAGAGATAAACCTGGTGAAAAACAAACTCGTAAGTCGTGACTTTTTGTCTCAATATGAGGCATATTCCAGAGCTGCTCTGTCATTTAAAATTTGGGATAGACAAAGCTGTCATGTATTTTAATTGTAGATGGCGCTATACCACAATTGGGAACACATTTTATTACAACTATTTTTTAACCTTGGTGAAAGGCAACGCTGTAAATCATGGTTTCTTGCGTCAACAGGAGGCGCTATACCAGAGCTGTGAGAATGGCTACCTAGAGCTGGCTATGGAGCTGAGAAGCCTAGGCGTGGCCTGGACGCTGTGGGGCTGGCTGGAGGCTCTAGGGCTTGCCCACCGTAGCAGCAGGGCCACGTTAGTCCAGTGCCTGCTCAGAGACTTCCACTCCCTGGCTGTCAGGGAGAACTATGAGGAGCTGGTTCAGGCAGGGCTACCTCTCATGTTTGACATCTTCAGACAGAGCAAGGTATGATTGGAGTCTTTCTCCTCCTTCTCCTTGATTGTGTTACTTGCCATCTTCTTCTTGTCCTTCTCATGTCCTTCATGTTTGACATCTTCAGACAGAGCAAGGTATGATTGGAGTCTTTCTCCTCCTCCTTCTTGATTATGTTCCTTGCCATCTTCTTCTTGTCCTTCTCATGTCCTTCATGTTTGACATTTTCAGACAGAGCAGAGTATGATTAGAGTCTTTCTCCTCCTCCTCCTGCTGCTTATCTTCTTCATCTTGCCTTATAGATGGGATGAAATGGAAGTAGAAGAAGAGGGTGGTGATGAGAGTTGTGAACAAAGCAGTTATACATAAAAAAAGAAGAAAGAAGTGAGAAAGGCAAATTGTGCAGAAGTTGTATAAATTTTGCAACTAACTAGGTTTCTTTCAAAATCTAATAGAGTATCAGTCTTGATTCATTTTTCTTCTACTTCCATTTCATCCCATTTATTTTCTATTTAAAACACCAATAACTAAGGCTAAAAATAGTCTTGTGTAAATGGTAAAAAAAATGAAAAATATAATCTCTCCTCTTTTCACATTTTCTTTTTCTTTCTTCACCCTATAAAAGGGTCCATTATCGGAAAGAATACAACCACATGGTGTTACCGAAAGTTTTACTCCTTTCTAAATAGTATTAGTGATTTCTCATTGTCTGTTTCTGTAGAACGAGCTGGTAAACAGACAGCTGGGCAGCATCTTCCGTCAGCTGATGGGAACAGACAAAGCACCGGAGATGCCCCTCCCAGAAGCCATGCACGCAGCCAGGATAGGTCAGTCAAACCTCTCTACAAAGATCACTGTCTAGAAAAAAGCACTGAATACAAAGGCCATCATTACAACCAGAATCTACAAAGACCACTCTCTTCAAAGATCATTCTTCAAAGACCACTATCTACAACAATCACTGTCTACAAAAAACTATAGGCCACTTCTTCAAAGACCATTGTCTCTATCCGCTGTCTTCAAAGATCATGCACTGTCTACAAAGACCAATATCTATGAAGACCACTGTGTTTAAAGACCACGGTCTAAAAAGACCATTCTCTAATGAGCACTGTCTTCAAAGACCTCTGTGTTTAAAGCTTTAATTCAGTATCTTCTTCCATTTTCCATGTTTTTATTTTTTTTAATTTCCTTTTTTAGACTTGCAAAAGGTAAAGCCTGCCTTTCAATGCGCCGTAAAAAGGAATTTAAGTTTGATTGGAAGTCTACCGTCTATTGTCTGTATGTACAGCAGATTATGCGGAAGTTGCGCTGCCTGGATCTGAGTGGAAAAAAGTTAGCCCGCGAATACAGGGGTTCAGTAAAGAACAGGTTAAAACTATCCCTGGAATATAATGATCAATGATAATATTATAAGTATACCTTATATTACTGTACATTAAGAAAAAGCAGAAGAAATAATTGAATTTTTGGCCTTCCTCCAGATCCTCAGTATATCAATAATCCTGAGATGTCCGACGTGACCTTCGTAGTGGAAGGTCGGAGGTTCTACGCTCACAAGATCATCCTGGCAACAGCGTCAAAGCCCTTCAAGTACATGTTGTCTGACCCAGGGCTTGACCCACATAAACCAGTGGTGGAGATCCAGGACTTCAGCTACCACATATTCCAGGTGAGAGGGTGGTGGTGAAGGTGGTGGTGGTGATGGTGGTGGTGGTGGTGGTGGTGATGGTGATGGTGTTGGTGGTGGTGGTGATGGTGGTGGTAGTTGTGATTGTGGTGGTGGTGGTGATTGTGGTGGTGGTGGTGATTGTTGTGGTGATGGTGGTGGTGGTGGTGGTGATGGTGATGGTGTTGGTGGTGGTGATGATGGTGGTGGTAGTTGTGATTGTGGTGGTGGTGGTGATTGTGGTGGTGGTGGTGATTGTTGTGGTGATGGTGGTGGTGGTGGTGGTGAGGGTGGTGGTGGTGGTGGCGGTGGTAGTTGTGATTGTGGTGGTGGTGGTGGTGGTGGTGATTGTGGTGGTGATGGTGGTGGTGGTGGTGAGGGTGGTGGTGGTGGTGAGGGTGGTGGTGGTGGTGGTGGTAGTTGTGATTGTGGTGGTGGTGGTGATTGTGGTGGTGATGGTGTTGGTGGTGGTGAGGGTGGTGGTGGTGGTAGTAATGGTGGTGATGGTGATAATGGTGATGATGCTGATGCTGATACTGATGCTGATGGTGATGGTAGTGGTGGTGGTGATAATGGTGATGGTGATGTTGATGGTGGTAGTGGTGTTCTTAATGGTAGTGGTGGTAATGATTATGATGATGGTAGATGATCAGTTTAAAGATTGTCCGTCCCTTTTGCAAGCTTAAAATTTGAAATCGTCTATCACGATCGTAAATTGAAGAAAGTGTGATTCAAAACCATTTCTAAGAATATAGCATATTGAAGCTTTCTGTATATGTAAAAATTTCAGCCGTTAAATTTCAAACCGACTTTTTTCGTACTACGAAAAAAGTATTAGTCTTTGTTACAGTATCTATGTGGTTATTATGCATGTGTGAAATCCTAATTTTATGAGTAATTACCAAACTTTGGAGATGATTCCTTCTATAGAACAATTTTTTTCATAATGCGTTTTATAATTTGATAAACAGATTAATCAATAAATCAGATATTTCAACACAAACTGCTAAGAGCCTGAGGTAAAGACTATTAATCAGATGTTGTTTACGTGTATTATTTGAATTTTACACTACGTATCAGTTTCAAATTGTGAATATACAGCTTGCTAACACTTCTCTATATGTTTTGCCAATGTTTCGATGGTTTTGTGGTGATCTGAAAAAGGGACGGGCTGTCTTTAATATCCTGATATACCCGATGCTCATCATTACTCTACACCATTTATTGATTCCAGCTACTGATGCTGTATCTGTACTATGGCAACACGGAGAAGATGATGTTTGAGAAAGATGACATTCCAGAGGTATGAAGCATGGGCTTTATATTGCCTTTTTCATATATTTTCATTTTTTTCTGGTGTTTCTTCCTTTCCATCTCATTTTTCTCCACTTTTTGCAGCCACTTGAATCATTCTTCTGCTGCTCTCTCTCTCTCTCTCTCTCTCTCTCTCTCTCTCTCTCTCTCTCTCTCTCTCTCTCTCTCTCTCGACTGAGATTTCATACACGTTATTGTTAGGGTATACTGGTGATTCCTGCTGAGTTTCATGACTTTTAAAAATGGTGCCCCCTGTTTTTAACAGTAATATCCTCAGAAGGATACACTACCTTAATTTATTCAAAGGTGATTCTGTCTGCCAAATATGCCATTGTATAATCTGTTGATAGAATTTGTCTTCAAATCTATATGCTTGTTTTTGTTTATTTGTATATGATTCATTGTGTGCATTTATATGTTTTCATGATCCCACTTATATGTTAATGATGTGTTTCTCTATTTCAATTCATATGTTTGTTTATGTTTGTTGCAGTTGCTGCTGGCAGCGAATAACTTTAAGTTGAGTGGTCTACAGATGCACTGTGAGAGACTGCTGAGCCTGGATCTCACCTGTGAGAACTGTGTCAGCATTTATAGACAAGCTAAGGTGAGAACAATACATTTTCCTTTTGGTGCATCATGATGCTGGGACGACATTGTATGGAGAATTGCATTTGATTCATGGCACGTTCCGTTTTGATCTCTCCAGCGGTTCCAGCTAGATGCCCTGTCACTGCTTCTCACTGTGTATCATCTCATGTTATCTAAATGACGGACTGACTTGATTGGATCAGTGCAGATTGGCTGCATTAGTTTTCACAGTTAAATGAGTGCGTTCAATTCCACTGATCCTCAGAATTAGCCAGTGAATAATCTGTTAATAAAATGGGTGTGTAAGACTCAAAAAATATAAATGTACCATTTTTTCTCATCATACATCCAAGTAACAAGAATTTACTGGATGCAATGGTATGGCAACTTGAGACAATCCTAGCTATTGCACAAGGAAAATTTACCGGAAGCCTTTTGAATGATGCACAGAAAATTTACTGGATGCATGGCTGGCAGAGTTTGCGCATTATATGCGTACATGCCACACAAGGCACATACAGTTTGTCACTGACATCTTATTCCTATTCTTATTTCTGTTTCTCTCCAGCGGTACCAGCTAGACGCGCTCCTGGAGTCCTGTCACTGGTTCTTCCTGCTACACCTGCCCCAGCTCCTTGCCAAGAACGAGTCCTTCCAAACCCTCGCCTTCCCCCCCAAGCCACACCCCTACGACCTTCCCAGCATGCTTCAGGCCACACTCTGCAAACAGATCTTCAGCCGCTTCACGAAGCAAACTACCATGTGATCAACTTTCCCATCACTAGACAGTAAAGATGATAGTTTGTGGCCCCGTCTTTTACAGAGTTGCAATTCTCTCTATCGCATATAGTTCTCCAAATCTGACCGCCTGTGGCGCTCTAATTTGTTTACCTTTTATTTTGGGGCTGTGAGCTTCCGGTTCTGAACACATACTTACTTTCTTTATGCTTTGTGCACAGTGAACTCGGAAGTGATATCGCTTGCTATCGGCTATATATGATAGGGAGAATTTGTTCGCATTGATCGCAAGTCCAAACTTTTATGGCTAAGATAAAGAGTTAAGTCAAGTTGCGATCAATCGCAAATTGTATAAGGCAGGGCCTGGATGGTTTGAATAAGATTGGTCATTTGCACCATTCATAGAATAAATTAAAAATGTAGTATGTGTTTGACCAAGCAGACAATCATGTAAACAACTTCCCTTCGCTTAAAAGTATAAATAAAAGTACAGATCATTGGGGTAAGGGCCCTGTCTGAGAAAGAGTTGTGATTGATTGGAAGCAATTGCAAGTCGAGTCCCCTATCTCTAATGTGTAGAGTTAAGTTGGTATCAATCGCAACTAAAGTTACTATGAATCGCAACTCTTTTATAAGGCAGGGATCTGACTGGAGTTATAGCTTGACTTTTGGTCATTTTATACCATTCATAGAATTGATGAAGATTGCAGTCAATGATTGGCCTATCTGTCATTAGATTCAATGATTATTAGTTGAGACAACAACATCTACTTCAATCTTTAAAGGGAAAGTATACCCTGAAGTTAAGATTCTTTTAATGAAAGCAGAAACATGAAAGAAACAGTGACATCACAAAAATCAAAATTAACAAAAAAATAACTTATTATCCTTTGACAGATTTTCATCAAATCTTCTTTAAAATGTTCCTTCTATGTTTCTGCTTTTATTAAAACCAATGTAGCTTAAGGGTGGACTTTCCCTTGAAGTGAGCGGATGGTTTGTTCAGCCCATGTTATGTAACAAATTAAGCCATTTGTTCTTCCAAGTGCAGGCTTTGTCAAGTCAAGCTTAAGTCTCATTATGCCACTATCATATGTATGTACCTGTCATACACACAAACTCTCTCTGTCTGGCACAGAAGGCTGGCATTAATTCTTGTCATATTACTTCTTGTTTTAGGCTTACAAGCCTAAACTCTCATTTGGTGCTATAAGCTGTATAACCCATGTTCCTTATTGTCCCGCCCCCCCCCCCTCCTTTTTTTGTATTGCAAAATTGATTGAACAGATAAGAAAACAAAGGTCACTGTAATTGGTTTGCTTTGGTGCTTTGAAGTATATATAAAACTCTTGTACTTTTGTATTAATTATGTCATTTTTTGTCCCTCCTTTTTTGTTTTGCAACATCAATGTCACATAGAAGAACATAAAACACTATTAAAGATTCGCTATGGTGTTGAGGGTCACATAAGTTTTGTACTTTTATATATCCTTTTTTGTCCTTACCATTTTGTTTGGCAAAATCAATGTTACCAAGAAGAACATGATACATGTTATAAATTATTTGATATGGTGCTGTGAGTTCCATAACTCCTGTGACCCCATATGTTCCCTGTCTCCGTACCATTTTTATTTGCTAAACAAAAATGAGAGATTAAAGATCCAGTGCTTCTATGGTCTGTAATAGTGTAACCATTCCAAAAATGTGTCTAGTTAGAGTAAAGCTCCTAATACCGGTACATCATGTTCACATGCGACTCAAAAGAGTACCAAAATGGCGTTGTTAGTTACATCCATTTACGCCAGCTTCTGGTTCTAAGCAGCATCACTTAAGTCAGACTTTCACTGGTCCAACATCATCTAGTGGGCTAGTGTCGGGGCATTCCCAATGAGAGTCCCCACTATGATCACTGCTGCTTGCTCTACCCACATTGTATAGAACCAGTGGTCTTGACAACATTCTCATATGATGTCACACTAACAGCCATATTTAGTCTATGGATGATCTTCTTTACCTTTGAGTATACAGGTCTTAACAAGCAAGGTGAGGCTGTTACACACAGTGCATATGGTATTTGTTTGTTTCCATGGTAACCAGCGTGAAATGCATTCAATGAATGGAAAGTTTTGTACAAGTTGAAACATTGAAATATTTTGTGAGTGGTAATCGTGTATGATTATTCATGGGACAGATAAGAAAATCAGGAATACATTAATAGAGATGTGCTCAAAATGAGAAAATGGTTTCTTATGCAACAAATATGTATATAAATGTTATCATGCGATGGGTGTATCCTTTTGGGATCAGTGACCTGGTGGAACAATTAATCGTTTTCTGTAATTAAAATCATGGTGTGCTTTACAATTGCAGGATTAATTGAACTGAATGGGGCTTGAGTTGTTTTTACAAATTGAACAAACATCAGTGAGAGTTTTACAAAAAAAAATGAGATTCCTTTTTCCAGATGCTCATTTCAATTCAACTCTCATTGTAAAAGAGTTAGGTAACCCTCTTATCGTGTTAGAGTATGAGGTTGGATGCGTTGCCTGGCAACAGCAGGTTTGTCGAGGGCCTGTTGCATGAAGTTACAATCATTTAAAGCTCATCATCTCTAATGAAATCATGGAAGTTACAACTGATTGAACTATATACATGTGGTACATATTGCTAATAATCCATTGATAACATGGACAAGAATAGAACAAAGTTGAGTCTATCATGTTTTAAGAATTGGGCTCATCTTATGACTGAATGATCTAAATTACATCACAAAGTGATATTTTGGCTTGCTGTTTGATATGATGTTATATTCTCAAATATATTGTGTTTTATTGTCTTAATTGTTGCAATTCATTAAGAGACTGGTCTGTGGTAGAATGTTTCTCTGCAGCAAAATCATAGAATGTATATCAAGACAAAGGTCTTTTGACTGACAGAAATGGAAATAGTGCCTTTTGACACTAAAACCTGGTTGATGTGTGCTGTAGATTGCAAGCTTATTGTATTCAGACTATATATAGCGAGCCTAGCTTTTATCCTGCTGGACTTTCTTTGTTTCTATTTCAAGTCTAAATTGACATTCTTCTTTAAGTCTTGAGTTTTACAATCAAGGCTAAATTGGCATTCTTGTTTAAGTCTTGAGTTTTACATTGTGATGCCCCACACCTTATTTTGTCTTTAAAGATTGGGGCAATTTATATTTCATCAGACACGCGTATCATTGAGTGTGTACACGCATATTGAACAGACACTGAAACCTGTGCTGTACCTGAAAGTAAAAAAACATGTTTTTGCAATTTTTCGGGCCATAAAATTGCTCTAAGATCACCTTTTAAACTTCACTAAGCCTAGCTACCCTACCCTAAGCCTATTCCAGTACGGATCCTAACCCAACAAAAATTTTCAAGTTTAAAGATTGTCCGTCCCTTTTGCAAGCTTAAAATTTGAAATCGTCTATCACGATCGTAAATTGAAGAAAGTGTGATTCAAGACCATTTCTAAGAATATAGCATGTTGAAGCTTTCTGTATATGTAAAAAATTTCAGCCGTTAAATTTCAAACCGACTTTTTTCGTACCACGAAAAAAGTATTAGTCTTTGTTACAGTATCTATGTGGTTATTATGCGTGTGTGAAATCCTAATTTTATGAGAAACTTCCAAACTTTGGAGATGATTCCTTCCATAGAATAATTTATTTCATAATGCGTTTTATAATTTAATAAACAGATTAATCAATAAAGCAGATATTTCAGCACAAACTGCTAAGAGCCTGAGGTAAAGACTATTAATCAGACGTTGTTTACGTGCATTATTTGAATTTTACACTACGTATCAGTTTCAAATTGTGAATATAGAGCTTGCTAACACTTCTCTATATGTTTTGCCAATGTTTCGATGGTTTTGTGGTAATCTGAAAAAGGGACTGGCTGTCTTTAAGGTGTTAATTCATCGCAGCAACTGTCAAAATGAATCAAAATGAGGAAAATCGCTGTCAGATGAAGTATAAAGTACCCTAAGATTAATGTCATTTTTAAAAGGTACGGGATAGGAGTGTTAAAGTAGATGGGATCTTTCAGAGCGTTCTTACTGGGCTCACGTAGTTGCAAGCTGGCTTTCATCTACTGCAGACAGTACACTAAGCAGCACAACCCCTGTGGAATCTGCTGGACATGTATTAGAGGTTTTCTTATGTTCGTGTACAAACCAAGTGCCATGAATAAGCTTGCTTATATTATTGGACATTTATTTGGGGTCCTTTTTAGAAGGAAAAAAAAAAGATTGGTTGACTATGTGGTTTTGTTTCCTTTGTCAGAGAATCAGCTTGCAATTTTATTTTTTATAGCAAGGCTGTGTAAAACGTTGTTAAATTGTTAAAAACAAAAACACTTGCCATTGAAAACAGGAAGAATGAGACATTTTCTGCGGAAGAACATTTTACTTCTCTCTCTACCTCTCCTCACACATAACTTATTCCCCAATTTTGTATATTTGATATCGCACCACTGCACATACTTACTTCTCTTTCAATTTTCTCATTTTGGGACAACTCAATTTTCCATTTTAAATGACTCTTCCTTGGTTGTTTGTAATATGACTAGAATCTCTGAGAGATTTGCTTTGTAACATGTGGACGATATTGTGTAAATTTATTATTTATAGTTCTAAAGTTGGTGCCATGACAACTGTATTATTATTTACAAGCGCCATTTCCAGCAAAGAATCGTGGGTGGTGATTGGAGAATGCTAACCATATGAGTTCCATATGCATGCATGGTTTTCTTCATTATTTATATTTCATAGTTGTATTTATTCATATTTTATTGACTGTAGGCTAATAGAAGAGACTTAAAACGCTGATAATGACCGTAAAATATGATGGCTTGTCATGTCATGCATGATGGACACTTTTCATAGAAAGATCAATATTTCAGATGTATGTTGTCGAGTACAGACAAACCTCCTTTGAGAGAGGATTACGGTAAACTGTAAGGTTTTCGACTGATGGTGGCGCTGTTGCAAACACCGGTCTGAAGTCAGGGAGAATTCTAACGATTCCGCCTGTTGAGTAGTTAGCGGGAACAGTCATACTCAATTGAGTCTCAGTATACAGTCGTCTACTGGGTGAAAATCAAAAAGCATTTGACACTTTTGAAAAAAAAATAATGAAACACTCTCTCTTCGAATATGAATTGTATAAAGTCGAAGGATGACATTGTTTAGGTGGGGGAGGGGGGCAGTATCCATGACATTTTATAAATTGACATCTTAATATTCTTGCAATAATCATTTGAGTACTTACTTACTTGTTTACTTGTCAAATTAAGACCCAAAACTATTTTGTTATTTTCAAAAGTGTAAAATGAGGGATGTGTACAGGGGCCCCTATCCCCAATCATGCCCCCCCCCACCCCACCTACCTGCCCCCCCCCCCACACACACACACACTCACGCACACACAACACACACCTTCCAACTGAAGTACCTAATTATGAAAGAACTCCCAACATAAAACTATCATGTTCCTCTTCTTTTATTTAGCATCCTTTTTCCTAAATATGTAAATATTGATAAAAGGTAATTCATTTATATTTTGTACATAAACTAAAGGAATTAATGTAACAATCCTCCCGTCGTAATGCTTTGTATTATCATGTTGATGTTCCTTGTAAATATTGTCATTTCACACAAAGACAACCCACATTGCTCATCAAGATAGAAGGTATTGTATTTTGTATATAGATAAGTGATGTTGACTTTAAACAAGACTACGAGGATTGGTACCGTATTTATTATTGACATGACCTTATGTGGAATTAAAATGTTCTGTGAAGCATTTAAAGAATATATTATTTACTCAAAATGTCCTTTTTATGTGTGGTGCGTGATATCGCGACAGTTAATATCGGTGAGAGAGGGGGCAAAGAGAGAGAGAGAGAGAGAGAGATTATGTGCAGAGAGAAAGAAACGGAAATGTATAAGGAGAGAAACAGAGGGAGGTGGGAGTAGAAAAAAGTGAGAGGGAGAGAATATTGAAAGAGCATAATCAAAAGAAAAGAAAGGAGAGGAAAGAGAGCTACAGAGAGAGAACAAGAGAGAAACAGAGAGAGTAAGATGGGAGAAGAGAAAGAGAGAATGAGAGAGTATTGAAAGAGCTTTTTATCAAAAGAAAGAAAAGGGAGAGGAAGGAGAGAGACAGATCAAGTGAGGACAAGACAGAAACAGACTGAGATGGGAGTAGAGAGAAAAAAAAAATGAGAGAGTGGGAGAATATTAAAAGAGCATAATCAAAAGAAAGAGAAAGGAGTGGAAGGAGAGAGACAGCGTGAGGACAAGAAAGAAACAGAGAGAGGGAGATAGGAGTAGAGAGAGAGAAAACGAGAGAGTGGAGGGGGGGAGGACCGAGAAGTGCCCCTCCCCCCCCCCCCCCCCCTACGTCCAACTTGTCATTTGGACTTCGATCCTCCTTAATCTTAAAATCTAAGACGGCGCTCCAATATTGACAAAGCCGTTCGTATTTACTCAAATCATACTCGTAAATACGAGTCGTGTTTATCCCCGTTATGCCCTTGCGAAACCTGTTATGGCGAACATAATTCGATCGAACATTCGTAACTTTCTTAACTATGAATTTAAGGGTTTCGACGTAAACCAAACGTAGGTTCGTTTTCCCAATATACCTCGTCATGATCTTGCAAAACATCCGATAAGTCTATCACGAGATCGCTTAAAGGAGTAATCTAGCCTAACAATGACATGTAATTAAATTGGTTTTAATTAAAATCCGTCATACATTTTTCATTATGCAGCCTCACCTGCGAGGTGCTTACCCATAACCTATGCCGTGTGCTGAACGATTCCATAAAGTTGCTCTTTTTCTGGTTTTGGTGAAGGATGTTTTTTTCTTCATATGTTTGTTAGAACGTGTTTCGAACGATGTACCAAATGCACAGGTCAAATGATGCATATCTTTTTGAGAAAATCGACATTTAAAAAAGAAATAGTACACAACATTATGGGAGAGCATCTCGCACGTTGCGTCACAAAATCAAAACTTGAAACAATCATCACTTTCTTATGATGATGTACGAACAATTGTTCGGATGGAGGTGCATGCATAGCCGCAACCCTTTTATAACGGACGGAATTTGATGATGATAAACTACCTTATCCTTTGACGGATTTTCATCAAACCTTCACTAATACGTTTCTTTCATGATTCTGTTTTTACTTAATAAGCCACTTTTAAGTTCAAGAAACAGTTCCATTTCGAAGCGCTATACAGTGTACCTACATTCTAACAGAGAGGTGGGTGTGTTTATGGTGTAGTATTCATAAAATTAAAAAGAACAACAAAAACTGTGCAACAACTTTAAGTTAAAAACTTTAGCCAATAGGCCAGGCATAACTCTGATTTTTAGGGTGTCGACGTAAACCACACGTAGGTCCATTTTCACAATAATTATACCACCTAAAGTAAGATCTTGCAAAACATCCGACAAAAGTCCATCACGGGATCGCTTCACCGCATCGTAATGATTTCCTGGTGCTCCTTGGTCATGTGACAATATTTCTGCCGTTCCATCAACTTATACTCCCCCCTCAGCTCTGAAACGAAGAGGCTAGTGCTATTGTATTGGGCGTTCCGCGCGCTCAACTCCAATGTACATGTAATGCGTGTTGTTTTCATAACAGCGTGGGCACGTGAATAGTTGCGTGACTATGCGTTTTCGCTAAAATTGTTCATGATTTTCTTGACTGAGCACTGAACAGGGCAAGCAAGGGATTCGCACTGTTGTTGTTTTTCTTCTTAGGGTGGGCAATGACGTCATTGTATGCTTGAATAGATTCTGGGTTGGAGCTAACCATATTTGGCATCATCTGCCTATAAATTCAAGTTCACACCATGTGAAAACAAGGTCGCAGCTAGAGGCCGGTACATTTTTATTCAACATATTATGAGGTTGTACAATGAATATAGCCTTCAGGGCGTATCATAATACACATAACCCATTCTTTTCATCTTTCTCCTTCTACTTCTCTTCTTCCCAAGACTTCTTTCTTCTTTCTTTTCCTCTTCTTCATCCTCTCTCTTCGATATCTCATTTCATTCTTTCTTTCCTCCAAAAACATCCGTAAAAATGTATTCAAGTTCAGTTCATATTTTGTGACTTATAAACACTGAATCACCAATAATTCGTTGAATAGGCCTACATGAATTACTGCACAGGTGCATTCCATAGGCCTACCAATTACGTGTACATGTACTGTATTATGCGATTAATGTCCATACATGGAATCCTATAGCAAGGACAAGGACGAATTATTGGGCATTGAATGGTGTGTGTGTGTGGGGGGGGGGGGGGGGGGAGGGGGGGTCTTATTTTTCTTACGTAACTATTATTTGAATTTCTTTTTCTCAGAGCTGCATGCACCCTCTGAGTAAACTCAAATGTGGACTTATCTCACACTAGTCTTGTTGTTATCAGGAAAGTCTACCCTGAATTTAAATTCGTTATGACTAAACCACAAACATAAACGAAACTGGTAAGTGAAGGTTAATATAAATTCATAAGGATAACAGAGATATGAAAAGTCAAAGATCCGATAATTTTCTTATTCTTCGACATTTTTATGAAACCTCTCATTTTCTAAAGCCAATTTAACTTCAGGTAGACTTAGTAAAGCTTGGCTATATCCCACAGCGTGATAATATTTTGGAACTTTATTCTGAAAACGAAGAGGGACCTTTTCCCACTTAGACACTTCCCTTCGATAAAGCCTTGGCAGAAATATTATATAGGCTACTTACGCGAGACGGGTAGAAGAAAACAGACGTAGATAACAGATACATGTATATTTACATGTACATGATCGTTAATCCGATCCGGTGTAATTATTTGTTGGTATTTCCATCAGTGTGAATGAGACAATATAGAAAGATAAGTTATAGTTAGAAAGAAAGATGCATAGAAAGAAAGATGCAACTAGAAAGAAAGATGTCTGAAAAGAGAGATAGTCAGGAATAAAGATAACAAGAATGAATTTATAAAGAACGGGGAAGGTTTCTTTCCATTATTGCCCTACCGTAATAGAAAGAAGCAGCGATGGGGCTATTCTTGTAAATGTTAGATTGAATATCTCAGTATAATCAATATTTCTTCTCCCAGCACATTCATGCTACTCTTTATCAAGTCTACTCAGTATTCACAACTTATAGTCGATCTTTCATTCAGTCTTGCGTTCAAATTACATTTTCATTTCCATATTTTTCCTTTCCATTTTTATATCCATTTCTTTCTTCCACTTTCTGTTATCTTCCTTCATCATTTTATGTTTTGTCGTGCCATCTTCATATGTTGGTATACATGTATTTGAGTGTAAGGCATGTGTAAGAACTTTGTTGGTTGTGTAAAAGGTACGTGTAAGAACTATGTTGGTTATGTATAAGGTACGTGTAAGAACTATGTTGGTTATGTATAAGGTACGTGTAAGAGCTATGTTGGTTATGTATGAGGTACGTGTAAGAACTATGTGTTAGTATGTTGGTGTATAAGGTACGTGTAAGAACTATGCTGGTTATGTACATGTATAAGGTACGTGTAAGAACTACGTGTTGGTACGTTTGTGTGTACGTTAGTGTAAGAACTACATAATTATACGAATCTGTGTATACAGTTAAGTGCAAGATATACACGTACATGTATTATGTTGGTAAGTTTGTGTATAGACATGTATATATGTTGATATATTTAAGTGTAACGTAAGTGTAATGACTATTATGTTGGTGTTCATGCGTATCAGGTCCATACACAAGTGTATATGTATTATGTTCGTATATTTGTTCATAAGGTAAGTGCACAATACGTTGAACATTAATGTTGACTGCACAATTATGCTTTACATTTTGCAACATACTACACACAAGTACTGTATTCTTTATCATTTTGATCAACAAAACAGCCAAAATAAACATGCGTCTAAATCACTCATACTTATTCAGTCACTCTCATCTATTCTGTTTTCACCATCATTTAACAATTTCTTCTTTCTCTCATGGCAGCCCACAAACATTCAATCCACTCATCAAATCAGAACATGTACTCTCCAGTAATCAAGCATCGAAAACAAGATTGATTTTTTTTTCATTATTTTGCTCTTTTTTTTATTCCCTCCCTCATGAGCGAGATGTCACACTTCATGGATGTCTCTGAATCAGAGAATCTGGAAGGAGTTTTTGTGATTATTTTTTTTTTGCACCAACTACGATGAAAAGCTCCAGACCCGTAATATAGGCAAGTAAAAGACTGCTCACAAAACTGATACAATCTACAGATTCTTACAAATTGCATATAAGTAATGCTGCTTTTAGTCTTGATATATCTTCCTCTGCGAATAACAGATATTTATCATATTATCCACTATAGTATACATTTTACTATATAGATCCAATTTTTGTTTTTCTGATATATTTCAAATATGCACACCTTGCTGTGATAATATCACTGACAATATATCGTACAAGTTAAAGTGTTGTTTAGAGTTGTATGTTGATGTTAGCTCCACAATAGACATTACATACAGTAAAGAGAGTAACGATTATTGTTGTATGTTGACATTAGCTGTACATTAGACATTACACACAAGGAGAGTAATGATTATTAAATGGTGCACTGTGGATTGTGTGGGTCTGGGCTAGTGAGTAAGTCGGTCGACAGGCTTGATCGACAGACCACCGGTGATTATTCGAAGTGCTCCTTGTCGAACATGTACTCTCCGAGCCCGGGGCCGACGCGCTTGAGGTTGGCCACGTAGCCAGCCAGCTCCTTGATGGCTTCCACCTGCTCAGTCAGGTAGTGCGTCTCCAGGAAGTCTGCCATCTGTTGACGAGAAAAAGAGAGGGATGCAACATGAGGAGATGCGTGGTACAGTGAAAAATGGATACAGCTTCACCATTGCACCAAGAAAATGATGCCAGGACTACTCTTGTGAAAGAACAATTTCACAACCAACTAAAAATCTTAAGTAGTATCACTGTCTAAAGTAAGAATGACCCTTCATAAAGTTATACATACCTAACAAATTACCATACACTACAAATAATTCAATAATTTTTCTCCGTTGAACAAAATGTTTTTGTCAGGGGCCAAAATTTTATTTTGCGATGTCTATTTCAGCACTAGTGAGGTTCAATCACCTTTTTTTTCACAGAACAGTAATTATGCACAGGACAAAGTTGCCAGGTCAAAGGGCGCCAAAAAACACTCCTTTGGAAATATGTTTTGGTGCGAGAGTTGCTTCTGCTTACCTGGGCGTCTCCGTGGTCGGATGCGACCTTGTGGAGGTCGAGCAGGGACTGGTTGACGTGCTTCTCCAGTGCAAGGGCAGCGGTGACGGCCTCCTCTCCCGTGCCCCAGGTGTCCTTCTCGGGCGACTTGATATCCTGGAGCTTGATGCGGCCACCTCGCTGGTTCTGGAACTTCATCAGACGCTGAGCATGCTCGTTCTCCTCCTGAGATGCCTTCAGGAAGTACTTGTGGAAGCCTGCCAGAGCCACGTCGTCACGGTCAAAGTGGTAGGCCTGCAGAGGGAGGGAGGATGCAAGAGAGAAGGGGTTAATTATGACATACATCAATACATGAACTTCTTGAAAAAAATTGTCATTTTTTTTTTTTCAAATCAAAAGAGCGAGCAAGTATGAAAAATGTGGTTAAAAAAATTCTTCTATTCTCTTCTAATTGCAGAGAGAGAAATGCTCTAATCTTGTTTCTGAAAAAAATAAATACATCTCACCACTTAGTGGCAGAGCCATACATTTTTTTTTTCTTTGGTAACTATGGGGCAAAAACAGGAAATATGCTTTATCAAATTATGAAAACAGCAATAGCAAGTAATAAGACTCAATCCCAGACTGAAAATCTTCTTCTCGTTTCCCTTATCTCAAGATTACATTCATAAGTTTCGCCTCCAGCAAACAGCATTGTATTTAAATCATGTCTGTACTTTGATCCCTGGCTAGTTGCCCACTCGAACGGACGATTGCATTCAACAATGAAACAAAATGAGCGGGTATCATTTTGGATACCTAACACTCATAACTTCAAGTATCGCAATTCACAATGGAACTTGTGACGACCAATGCGCATGCTCAATACACCACCACTTAACTATCTGGCAATTCGCCAAAACTGTGTCTGCGGAACTCATTACCATACATTCTACATGCATCATCCGCTACAAAAAAAATCTCCCAATATTCTCACCTACATCTATAACACTGAAATCCACGCTCAAGCTGATGATCAGAGAGCCTGGCTCTTTTGTACAATCAGTCAATATAAAATATAGGTCGAACATAATTAGGGCACGGGCTAAATAAAGTCGAGATTGTCGATGGTGGCGCATACGATCGTGCAACGGAAATTCACATTGCACTCGTTTCAACGTTGTACATCCTACACCCAATGCAATGCATGTTCCGTGTGTGGAACAACACCACCAATGCAATGGACGATTTCCAGTTTTCAAGTTCTAATAAACAACCAGAACCACTCGTTTTCTCCGCATTATGCGTGGCAAGTTTTCCGTTATCATATTCTTTGACATTATTCTTTTATC
Source organism: Arbacia lixula (assembly GCA_963669155.1). Lineage (NCBI taxonomy): Eukaryota > Metazoa > Echinodermata > Echinoidea > Arbacioida > Arbaciidae > Arbacia > Arbacia lixula. Next base: position 12,952,907 of record OZ022592.1, on the reverse strand, counting down.
TCTGAAAAACATCGAAACGTATCGATACATTCTAAACAACTAAAACATGTGATTTAATGCATGATGTTCGTGTCATATTTAACAAATTTTCAACATGGGCCTGGCTTCATATAAACATGTTGTAACTCACCATAGACAAGTATGTGTACGAGGCGTACAGTTCGAGGTTGATCTGTCGGTTCACTCCGGCCTCCGACTCCTCATGGTAGTTTTGGCGCACGATGGATGCCATTTCTGCAGTTGTTGGTGGTATTTTCTGCTAAGTTCTGTTGAAAAGATGGCAATAAACTTGAAGTTACTGAATTTTTCGGGTACAAGATCAACCTGGTTCCGTCACTGCGAAAGCGCAAGAGATCTAAGATACTCGATTATGACGTGTTCCAGGGCGCGCTCCGCTATTTATACGTTTCGGGCGCTGTTCTGTTCTTCACACTTACCCCCGCTGAGTTGGTAAACATTGCATGTATACAATGGATGACGACATCAATGACAAAGCAAATACTTTGACACTAGTTATTTGAAAGCTAGAAGAATATTCTGGTATGTCTTCATACACGCTTGGTCTCACAGGCCAGTATATTGGAATGATATGTGCTAAAAATAGCAGGATACGTATTTGATCGGCTAATTATTATTTTTCCTTATTAGGAAGGTACCTAAAATGTAATTTGCCTTAAATACTTGGCGAGATTAAGTGTCAGGTTTTAGTTTTATCAAATGTAAAATTTATTCTGAGCGCATTTTTCTTAACCAACTAAACTCATGTGTGTACCTTGTGCAAGTTGTGTAACTATATCACTGTGTTATGATGTATAATATCATCTAACATAATTTACAGGCTGAAAAGTTAATGCGGGTATAGCCTATATTGACATCATGGATAATTATAGTGGTGTGTCGTCTAAAACATAGTCTAGTACCTTCAGCCTGACGAACCTGCGCAATGATGGACAGCATTATTTAGTACATCGCAATCTGAGTGATCGACTTTATCATATCAATGCTATTTTAAAGGGAAAGTCCTCCCTGAAGTTAAGCTGGTTTAAAAGCAGAAACACGAAAACAACATAAAAGTGAATGTGTGATGAAAATCCGGTAGAGGATAAGAAAGTGACGATTGTTCAACATTTTGATTTTGTGACTTCACACACGAGGTGCTCTCCCATTATGTTATGTGCTGTATGCATGGTTCCATGAATTGGTCTATTTCTGTTTTTGTTTCATAAAGGTGTGTGTGTGTGTGTGTGTGTAAAAACGTGTTTCTAATGATGTATTGATCAATGCACAAGTTAGGCATATCCTTTTGAGTAAATGGATATCTTCCGAAAAAAAGCATGAACACAAAATGGGACAGGCACCTAGCACGTGGCGTCACAAAATCAAATATTCAAAATATCCTAACTTTATAATCAAATATTCAAAAGATCCTAACTTTAATCAATTATTCAAAAATCCTAATTTTCTAATCAAATATTCAAAAGATCCTAACTTTCTTACAGTATGCTTTCAAGAATTTTCATCAAACCTTGTTTCTGCTTTTATTAAAACCAACTTATTCTCACGGTGGACTATCCCTTTAAGTTACATAACTTACAATACCTATGCGTTTTTGTTCGCGTGAGCCATGTCATGTTTTACACGATTTGATACTTAAAGGAGACCTATCAACCTTTACCTGGTCCAGTTTGGATGTCAACACTTTCCATGGAACTGCAAGGCGAGTGGCTTAATAATGTATTTATAATTCATAGTTTATTCAAAGCCTGTTGTCTATTGTCCGTACAGCATATCACGCGGGAGTCGCACTGCTCAGTATTTGAGAAGCCATCCTGCATAATGCGGGCTCAGTAAAGAACGTTCGCATAGGACTATAAAGTGCTGAAAGAAAACATAAGCTAATAACACGTATCTTACCGATGCTGCACGGGTCATCTCACAGTTTATAATGCGTATAGTCTTAGATATGCATGTACCAGAGATACGAAAATGCACTGCCTTCACATACTCGAGCTCTACAGCCATAGTAATATCACTGCTTCAACCATGTTATATTCGAAGTTTCATAATCGGTAAGCTAATGACCATGCATCACCAATTAACTTAAATAAGCTATACTTGCGCGGGTAGCATATCGAAGATATCCGACACCCGTATATTTGTCTACGTACCCGCACTATGTTATTTGAAAGTACCATTATATATGTTTTTTTTTTATTTCTTCGAAAAGGAGAGAAACATATTTTAAATAGGCGTATGCAGAGACAGACAGACAGACACATATACACACAAACACATATGAAACAAACATCATATAATATACGCACACAGTCAAGATGAGACACACACACAAACACGCACGCACACATACTTTTTTGTGGAGTTTTTTCAATCATTATTTTCATCAAATAAATATTACATTTACATGAAACAAAGGTAGGCCTACTTCTTGCTATCAATTTAAAGGAAATACAGATGCAACATGTTCATAATAATTTACATTCACATACACACATGAGAAATGAGAGTGAGACTAACAAACACACACAAACACACACACACACACACACACACACACACACACACACACACACACACACACACACACACACACACACACACACCTAACACATTCAACCATGATCAGACACACCTGGACCAGAGAGGTGGATCTCCCATGTCCCACCTCTCTGCTTGGACCAATGCTTGCTTGGACCAGGAAGGTGTTAGAACTGGAGTCGGAACGAAGAGTAATTTATTCATACACCAGTCGCGATCATTGATACCACAATAGAATATTTTACGCGTTTGGTTCTTTGATCCAGTGATGACCGCCGCCAAATATGCAAGACAAATTTTGGATGCATTTAGAGGAATATACAATCTGCATGCGCAGAAGATTTCAGAACCACTTCATGTACTGAAGTACATGTGCAGTAGTAGTACATCTTATAATGATACGAATCTGTGAATTTCAGATTATATTGTTGCGTCGTTTTTGTGATAAATCAAGAATACGGTAGAAAACATGTCAGAAAAATGCCTCAATATCGCACATTGGGCAATCATATTTTCTTACAAATATCTTGTAAATCGTTTATTGAGTGTTTCACCTTCCATGGAAACAACGTCGATTTCGTGTCCGGAGATGTCCGAAAACGTTACGGACCAAATTCTTTCTACAATTTTATCAAAATTTCCCTTCGCTCACCTCCAAACTAATTCCCAGTGTGTGTAATAAGATCAGCTATGAACTCCCAGCGAAGGCTGAACGGTTGACATATTTCTCAAAACAGATTTTCTTTTGTTATTCAGAGGAAGGCACTGCCTCATTAGAAATACAGCGTATTGTTTAAAACACCTGAATGTCTTGAATTTTTATGAGGCGGTGGTCATCATAGATCAAAGGAAGTCTATCCGAGCGCAGTCCATCCATGATAGGTCCATGCTTGGACAAACCATGTATGGACGGTCCATGCATGGACAAACCAAAGCACCCGCACAAAAGTAATGCACTACGTTAAAAAAACGTTTACAGTGTATAGCTACGACCTACTATGATGAAAGTTAAATCGCCATTGTTAGGCCCATATCAGTTTTGCACGCACAAGGTCTGATCAATCGCAATGTCGGGAAGGACATGTATATATAATCACCTTTTGTTCTGACAGTGCACACAAATCTAGAGCAAATACAAATGGGTCTACGTCACGTGTTAAAGTCAACATCAAACATCAGGTTGATCGATACTGTGGCGGCCTCGAAAGAATTAGGAACCGTCGCATTTTTACATAACAGTGGGGTGAGCACTGAACTAAAAAATAACGGGGGTGGCGGATTGGGTAGGTGGTTTGGTGAAAGCAAACGAGGGGACGGGGGAGGAGAGGGTGGAGGCACCCGAACTGGGTATGTGCCTTAACATTCTCTTTTTTAATAAAAACAGAACAAAACAAAACAACTAGCAATCAGCTTATTTGAGAAAAACAAGGAAAATTATTCTAAATGAAATAAACGATCAACAGCGAGCTTTGACTTTGCAGCCTCAAGACTGAGCTGTCAATTTGCCTCCATTAAATAGCGATCTCGGACTCATGTTTATTTGTTTTATTATCTGTTTCTCCGATAATCATTCTGCTTTCAGTGAGGAAAATATATTGACGCCGAAGATTAGCTTTGTTGAATATCACCGTTTCCACAGACAGTTATTGAGAAATGGGTATCAGCATTGTAACAACACTACCGAGTGTATAAATTATATCAGTCTGTGTGTATGCTTCAGTGATCATGACCTACCCCTCCCCCCCCCCCCCACGCGCGCGCACACACACACACACACACACACACACACACACACACACTCACCCTTTCCTACCTATAGCCCCTCTCGCAAGGACTATTGTATGAGAGCTGTTTCAGTTGTTTGAAAGTTTTCGTAAAACTAGAAATAAACTCGTCTCCAGTGATTCAACATTTGAATCGTTCTTAAGACCTTTAACTCAGTCAATCGGCAGCGCTCGCTCGTTCTATAGAAATCGTGAGCGTTTTATTTTTCGTCTCGCGAAATCTCACGCGCAGATTTTGCTGCACGTAGATTATGAAGGAATTTGACATGCTCGCGAGATCTTTTGCTGGGGTCTTCTGTAAGCATACTGATCAGGATTTTTTTAGACAGGGATTGAGATTATATGTTTCTTAATAAATATTTTTAGTTTTTTTCGAAATCCGCAAAGGAGTTTTTATGTTATTTGCCTTCAAAAACAGGCCTCAATTTTTTTTTGAAATATGTAAGCTCTCAGACCTTCCTGGATGCTGACCCTTCTATGGATTGTACGGCAACGACAGTTACGGCTCTAAAAAGCCAATACTTCAGCGGAGATTCTGATTCCAATATTGTTTGGGCTCAAAAATAAAACATTTGAGCTATTCGTCTTCAAAGTGACGCGAGATTTCAGAAATCGTACGGACTTCGCAACCGATATATACGTAAGCTCCCAGACTTTGCTGGATCCTGACCCTTCTACAAATTGAACGGCAATACCAGTTACAGCTTTGGAAAGCCGGTACTCCAGCGGAGAATTTGATTCCAGTTTTGTTTGGGCTCAAAAATAAAACATTTGAGCTATTCGTCTTCAAAGTGACGCGAATTTTCAGAAATCATACGGACTTCGCAACCGATATTCGTCCGCAGGCAGCAGAAAACACACGATTTTATTTTCAGCTCGGTAGTCGTGACCTTCACTTTACCCCTCGAACCGCGAAAAAGGTCTCCTTTTCAAACTGCGATATCTCCATGAATATATCATATTTTTGTACACTTTCTTTTGTAACTGTATGTTGGAGGTCGACATTTACTAAGGGTGAAAAAACATTTCATTGAAACAGGCAGAAAAATATTGAAACTTCGAGATAAATAATGTGGTTCTAATAAAAATTTAAAAATGAAAATAAACTCTATATTTCAATGTCAATCGCTTTTGAGCCCCTAATATTTAGAGATCATCTGAAGCGGAATTTATTGTACTTTATGGAGATACCATTGTTTTTCAACCTCCCCCCATAGAAGGGTCAGGATCCAGCAAAATATCAACCATGTTCAAATCCAGAATGAGCGAGATATGACGAAGTTGTGAGCGATCCTAACCAGTCAATCATAGTCCGCGGACTATGATTGGATCGCCTTGGATCGCCGGTAGAATTTCGTTATTATCGTGGACTATGATTGGCTGGTTAGGATCGTTCACAACTTCGTCATATCTCGCTCATTTTGGATTTGAACATGGTTGATGTTTTGCTGGATCCTGACCCTTCTATGGGGGGAGGTTGAAAAATAATGGTATCTCCATAAAGTACAATAAATTCCGCTTCAGATGATCTCTAAATGTTTAGGGCTCAAAAGCGATTGACATTGGAATATAGGGTTTATTTTAATTTTTTAAATTTGTATTAGAACCACATATTTATCTCGAATTTGCAATATTTGTCTGCCTGTTTCAATGAAATGTTTTTTCACCCTTGGTAAATGTCGACCTCCAACATACAGTTACAAAAGAAAGCGCACGAAAATATGATATATTCATGAAGATATCGCAGTTTGAAAAGGAGCCGTTTTCCGCGGTTCGAGAGGTCAAGTGAAGGTCACGACTACCTCGCTGAAAATAAAATGAGCGTATTTTCCGGTGCCTGCCGTTTGGCTGAACTCTTCCTTTTACGATCAAACATTGGACCTAGTAAATTTAATGAACGTGATTATCAACCACTCACACCCACATAATGTGTTTACAATAATGCTCACATAAATACATGTAAAAGAAAGACAAACTGCAATGTTAATTTTACTGTTTTTAAAGTTTGCACAGATGTGAAGTTCAGCCTTTGCCTACCGTGCATTAACTTTGTTTTTCATCATGTTTTTTTATCATATTGGCAGAGAAACTAGGACGCATTATAAAGAGAGATAAAGGAAATTAGAAAAGCTGTTAACAAAGTGTGGTTATTTTGTAATAAATCATTCGTACCATGCGTAGGCTTACTGTAAATAAGGGAACTCCCATCTCTCATGGTCAAAGATTGGAGTATTGGTACATTTGTATTCAAGTAAACCAGTAATGTCAGTATTGAAAATCAACACACACACAAACACACACACACACACACACACATACACACACACACACATTTTATAAACCAACATACATTACGAAGGTGAGATAGCAGAGAGAGAGAGAGAGAGAGAGAGAGAGTGTGTGTGAGAGAGAGAGAGGGGGTATTGGGGGGGGGGGGGGGCAGTCATAGATACAGATAGACAGTGACAGAGAAAGACAGAGAAAAGAGAAATATAGAGATAAGCTATACGCAATAATATCATAATGACGGCAGTTGTCAATGTACTTTGCTTAGGCTTGTTTTAATAACATCCAAATGTTGACAAGGTCTTTTTCTCCGGGGGTTTACAATATATCTTCACCATTATCCTTTGTCACTATAACCTTCACTTTCTTGTTCATGCTGGTACATCGCTTCTTTCTTTTTTTTATCTAAGCAAAATCTTGATTTCCAAAGTGCGTTTCTTCACGTGTTGTATAATGCCGTGTCTCCCATCGCCCAGTACAGTCGGCGTGGTCGGTTGCCATCATTATGGTCATACAATCAAATCCACCAAGTCCCATCAGCGGGCTAGAAGTCTTCACCTTCGTATGACCGTGGGACATTGCATGTGGAAGAAATATAACTTGTTTATGGCATGGTACTGATAGGGTTAACATGTCATTCTTTCAATGAATGCTCAGTTTCTCATTTGGGGCTCGTAATCACAGATCGCTTGATTCTTTAGTTTGTATTACATGTATGTTGAGCGGGTTTTCTGTTTGACAGATCGGATGCGGTTTTTGTCGCTTGTCGCTTCTTTGAACTAGGTACATGTATTGGAAACGTGCTGCTGGACGACTGGATTCATTTGTCTGCGGTAGTCCAATCTACTCCTATGGTATGATGTGAGAAGAAGATGAAGGTTAACGTCAATGCCGTCCTCTCCTCGTCTTGATCCCAAAGTACATGCTTTTGTTTTTCAATCGTCGTCGTCCGCTTTCTTAAAGGGGCTAGTTTTTTAGCCGATCGTCCATGATATGTTTCCCGTGTTGTTTCTCCGAAGCTTCCCCGTTTCCTTCTCATTCCCCTTCTTCACCCCTTTCGCCTCCTCACCCCTCTCCTCTTCTCTCTCTTCCCCCGCCCAAGATGTTCGCTGCAAAACCTTGCGCTTCTCCTTCTTCATTCACGCCCTCGTTCTCCCCGTATTGTCTGTCTTGCTCATCCTGCTGTTGCTCGCCGTCTGGTTCTCTTTCTTCGCCAACATCATGAGCATGGTCAACGGCTATTTCCTCCTCCCGGGCGTCTTTTTCCTCTCGCTGTTCCTCCTCAGCATCATCGTCCCCTCCTTCCTCGTTCTCAACTTCATTCCCTCCGTCACCGTCGTCATGATTCTCCCTCACCAAATCGTTGTCATCGTCGCCGTGTTCCTCCTCTGCCTCTTCCTCTACTTCGTCAGCTTCCTCCTCCCCTTCTTCTTCTTCTTCTTCTTCTTCTTCTTCTTCTTCTTCTTCTTCTTCTTCTTCTTCCTCCTCCTCCTCCTCTACCTGCTCCTCATCCACCTCCTCCTCATCCTCCACCTGCTCCTCCTCTTCTTCTTCCTCTCCCTCCTCCTCCTCCTCCTCCTCCTCCTCGTCCTCGTCCTCTTCCTCCTCCTCCTGCTCGTCCACCTCCTCCTCCTCCCCCTCCTCCCCTTCCTCCTCCTCGTCCATCTGCTCCCCGTCCATCTGCTCCACCTGCTCGTCTTCCTCCTTCCTCAACTTCTCCACCCCTTCCTCTTCCATCTCCTCTTCGTCTTCGTCCTCGCTCTCCTCTCTGCTCGTTCCATCCTCCCCCATTTCTGCCATGAGCCTTGTCCGGATGTACTCTACTCCAGGAAGGATGTCAGTGACGTGCGGTGGTCTGTCATCCGGGTCTTCCTTGGTGCAAAACTGGGCCAGGAGTTTGAGCTCCAAATCGTAGAGGAACTCAGCAACACATGTCAGGATGAGTCCTACTGAGAAGATGTCACTGGCCACAGAAGACATACCGCCATATAACACTTCTGGAGCCAGGTGGGAGTAGTCGTCCTCGTCCTTCTTCCTTTTCTCTTTCTGAGACTCCCCATACTCAGCAAAGTAAGGGTTTGCCATGGTGCTCATCAAACCTAGGTCAATGATGACGCCTCGCCATCGACCACGGCTGCACTCTAACAGTACATTGTCGTCCTTGATGTCATTGTGTAAGAAGCCCATGCGATGCATTGCGTCTACACCCTTGATGACATCTTCGGTGATCGCTACCAGGTTCCACCTGGGCATGACAGGGCACGGATCTGTGCTGCTGATGGCTCCAAGCAGCTCGTAGACCTTCCCGGTACATCTATCCCCGATGAAGCGGGTCACGATGCAATGCTCTCCGTCCATCGTAACCATACCGATCATCTCCGGGAAGAAGGGAGACTCGGAGAGGAGCTGACCCGCCAAGGCCTCCTTCTCGAACATCAGGAAGTTCCTCTGGCTGATCCTCTCCAGTTCCTCTTGGGTCACGCCCTCCGAGTCGGTCGGCCTCTTGATGGCGATCGGGTGCTGGTGGCCCTCGAGGCGAGCGATCAACACCAGTCCGAATCCGCCCTCTCCGATTTCCTCCAAGGTTACCTGTCCATTGGACATCCGGGGCTTGTCGAATGGCTGTATGTCTAGGGGGTTGACATCCGGGACCTCTGGCTGTATCTCTCCGAGAGCTACGATCGCTGCCTCGTGAACGTTGTCCACCGCTTCCTCAAACAAACGCGCCTTTTCCTGCGCCTTCATTCTGTGAAAATGAATGATGAGATGCAATCACGCCTTTATTTATATTCACAATTCATGATAGGCTGACGTTTAAAGGTAAGGGGTAGTGGTGGACCTGCATGGGCTCCCTTGCACTAAAGTAAATTTGATTAAATGAAAATTGCGTTTAATATTTTATCGCACATTGCACATGGAGAGTTGTGATTACACGCAAAGTTGCGTTAAATTTAACGAGTTGCGTTTAATTTTAAGAAGTTGCGTCTAATTTTGGGACAATGATATTAATCGCAACTTTTAGTGCAAGACGGCCTCGCAACGATAAACATGGAGTGTAAGCAGTGTGTGACGCCGGTGAAAGAGGACCTGTAATCATTCGTTTTGTACATTGTCCTGTATATATGAGATATAACTTTGCACTATCGAATTATTTATTTATGTGACCCATGATCACAGGGTTTTTTTACCATTATTTTTTTTTAGTGGTGATACATAGCTTCAAGGTGATTGTTTACGACATGGTTATCAATTTCAATAGAACCAACTGAAGACATCCATACGCATTATAACAACTTGAGATTCCTAAGTGTTCAGGGTGTTACAGGCTTATTGGCTTTGATACAACAACAATGAATAATTGTAAAGTTTATATTACTTTAAACTGACTTACTCATCAATGACTCCATTAAGTCTGTCGATCTCGGTATCCTTCTCCTTATTATCCTCCGTTAGCTCAGAGATGGTCTTGTCGAGCTTCTTTATCTCCTTCGCCATCTCCTCCGCCCTCTCCGTCACTTCCTGGGTCATCCTCTCGGCCGCGATGCTGCGCGCCTTGAGGCTCTCGATCGCTGCATCGAGGCGGACTTTCTCCGTCTGCAAGGAGCTGAAGTAGGGACAGCAAATAAAGAATGAAACCGGCTTCATGTTAGATATGCACGTCTTTCTTTGTCTTTATTTCAATGATTCAATTCATATTAATTTCACAGTGGAAATTCTCTTGAAACGCAGTTTATGAGAACGTGGTTATCCGTCGTAGAAAATCAGACCGTGACGTTTCTGCGAAAGCGTGATGTAGAATAATGATACAAAACCAAGCATACATAATATAATTAAAATTGTTGTAGCTGCTTACCTGATGATGGCATCTTGGGCAGCCTTGTTCGCAAGAAGTTGACGGTTGACTTCATCCTCAGCCGACTGAATGGTTTGACAGTGTTTGAGAAAAATAAAATGTGTTATTCACAATTATCTCCATCGCAACTCAGATGCATACAAATTTCAAAACATGAATACAGACACATACAATGCATAAGAATTATTTATGAAAATCCACGTAAACAAACGCTATGGCAAGTAACTTGGTATGCTGCTTAATGTAAGATATTGTTTCTCGTAGCATTATTATTATTTTTATCTTTTATCTATTTACTTTCATTTAAGATTAATGAGAAGAACATAGTATCGCTTTGGTCTAAATGGGGTTAGAACTGGCTAAACGTAACCGCGATGACTTTAACGATATTAATCATATCAACAAAGTTGGAGGAGAGGAGTAGCTGAAGGAAGCATCATCTTGAAAAATTATGGGACCAGTGTAAGTACCTCGGTGTCAGCCACGCCATCTCCCTGGTGCTTCCTTCCAAAGCAGCACATGCAGTTTAGAGTCTTCCACCACTTGGTCCTCGTCTGCTTCTCGCAGTGCTTCTCAGCGCGATGACCTCCAGTCACTTCATCCTTCAAGTTATATGATAGAGGGAAGAGAGAGAGAGAGAGAGACAGACAGACAGAGAGAGAGAGAGGTAGGGAGAGAGAGTGAGAGAGAGAGAGAGAGAGAGAGAGAGAGAGAGGAGAGAGAGATAGAGAGAGAGAGAGAGAGAGAGAGAGAGAGAGGGAGAGAAAAAAAAGTTGGGGTAGAAACGAAAGAATTTCAATGAACAATTTAAAAATGAAAGTTGTCGTGGTATAGTGGTTGTGAACTGTGACTGAAGGTCCCAGGTTCAAACTCATCATGAATAGCGCCTGCATGTCCTTCAGCAAGATACGAATAAACCATATTGCTTCTCTCCACCCAGGATTATAATTCGGTACACATTATGAAGGGAATGATTCCCTGGGATTGGATAGGTTGTCACAAAGACTTAAAGCATCCGATAGCCGAGGAAGAAATATTGACAAGTGTTACGAGATCATGTTATTTCATATATTAGGCGCTATACACTTACAAACTATCATTATTATTTAATCGATATATACTTGACGATCTTACGAAATCATAGCTTTATTCGTTATAATTCAGTTCTCAATTTCAATGGCCTTCCTCATTTTCCCCTTCATTCTCCTTAATTTTCTCAGTACCATTGGCATGACGATGTGTAGTAAGCCCATGGGGTTGCCAACACCCGCTAATGTACTGGTTAACTGCCTTCCTTCTCTCTTTTTTTAAATATTGAAGGTACCACGAAACCAATAATTATTCACCATAGGTTCGTGAACGACATTCCCTAATTTCCAAACTTTTTTAGGCAAATCTTAAAGAAAAATTACCTTTACTTTACAACGTTTACTGTAAGGCATCTATCAGACAGCAAATTAAATTTCAAGTTGTATAGGGTGCGCCACAGAATATTAAGGCAACATTACTTCCAAGAAGAATTTTCCATTTTATAGTATACAAATGATTCGCAGGTATGAGTGGGTCGGTAGGAATTGTTTGCACAAGGTAACTATGGAACTGTTAAACCCACGAGGCGAAGCCGAGTGGGTTTAGACTAGTTTCCATAGTTACCGCAAATCTTTGAATACAATCAACTCATTATGGGTTATGCTGCCTGATTTCAACATAATAGAATATGAAGTTGATATTCCTGGCCGCTGTAAGTCATATCTTCCATCATTTTTTGTTTGTTTATGAATGCATTAGCATTTGAAAGTGTAGTGTCAAATGTAGTGTTCGTATTCAAGTAAAGCATGTTTATGATTGATAAGTATGTTACTCATTGCAAATACAATCGCTAGTGAGACAAACGTATATCACTAGCGATGTTTGATTGTTCACGTAATATAGTGTAACAAGGCCCCCGTGGAAACAGTGCCTGGCACACTGACTGGACTATCGTGGATCAAGAACACCCAATGAATGAAAAGATAAAATGAAATAAATGAATAAATAAATAAATTACCTTCACACTGTCTCCCTGGCCAGTCCGGTCCGGGAACCTACCCGGGATATCATGGTCTCCATTCGCCACCTTTGTGAAAGCAGCATGCATCTCATCAGCGGCACGCTGTCCGTGCTGGCCGCCTGGCCCGCCCGGGGGTGTAAAGAGCGTGCTCTGCTTCAGATGCGAGGGTAACTCAGCTGAAGTAAAGGCTGATATATCCTCCATGTTGCTGCAAAAAAAAAATAATCAAAAAAAAAATGCATAAGAATAAACATAACAGGAGTCTGACAATAACACGTCATGCACTATTATAGCTTATCAACACCTGCCATAGGCAAATACATAATACATAAAGTAATTCAGGCCTAAGTTCGATTATTTATTAAACACTATTCAAGACTTTAAACCTTGAGTAGGTTGATGTGAAACTTAGATCTAGATTATCATTATAAATTTGCGGTATAATTTCCGAAAATGTAACATTTACAAACGATGAAATATTAAGTAGCTAGTTGGGTCTACTTCTGCATTCTGCTGTCATAACAATTTGAAACAAATCAAAGGTATGGTTAGAAATGTAATCAATGAACTTGTTACAATACATTTTGCTGTTCTTCAACTTAAAAGCAGGGATAATTTTTCGCTTTTTACAATTTTAATGCAAACAAAATAAGACAAGACGAACTATAAAAGAACTTACTGCAATGTTCTATAGATTTCCGTTCACAAATCCGAAATTGCACCGAATTTTCGCTAAAAATCTAGCAAAACTGAGCAAATATAAGAAGATTCGTCAGTCGCAAATAGTAGCCAACACTACAATAACGGTATACAGCATGCAACCATACGCATAAACATTGCACAGTGCGCACGCGTGTTTGCGGGGTAGCTAGGACATGACGTCATAATTAAAAACTTTGCACCAATCACCGATCGTCGCTTGTAACTTATCAGCCCTACACGTTCTCCGTGTAATTCATACATAATGTTTGATTGAATGAATTAATTTTTTGATTTACGCCACAATATTCTCTGCTGGATTGTTGTGTTATTTATGTGAGTAACATTGTGCAAAGGTCCGCCATAAACCTTCCATTCTCTCTCTCTCTCTCTCTCTCTCTCTCCCCTCCCTCTCTCTCTCTCCCTCTCTCTATCTCTCTCTCTCTCTCTCTCTCCCTCTCTCTCTCTCTCTCTTTCTCACACCCATCTTTCCTTCTCCCTCTATACCATCTTCCTCTCTATCCCTTGTCTGCCATTTCCCGTCTTTTTATTTTCAATTTATTGTAATGAGCCACCACTGTCACACGTCAAATAAGAGCGCTCAGGAGATTGATAGTTCTCTCTCTGTCTCTCTCTCTCTCTCTCTCTGTCTCTCTCTCTCTCTCTCTCTCTCTTTATCTGTGTCTATATCTGCATTTATTTATCTCGCGTTTATTTTTTTCAGGGGCTGTTGTAAATGGTTGTTTGGTATCAATGTATTCGGGAGACCAGTCCGCACACATTTTCTATGTAGACAACCTTTGAGATATGCAGCTGGAAAGAAATGGCAGTCATTTTTCAAAATGACTGCCGTGGAAATGAAGTATTGACCACTATTTAAGCTAATATTTGAATGGAACATTTTCCCACGTCATATGAGGTATCATATTAAAGTAGACACAATTTTCTACAAGATGATACCAGATTTGCTTAACTTTGTGGAGTTTTCCATAACAATTCGGGACAAAGAATGTGAATTTTTACCATATTTCGAAATATTTTAATTTCAGGGTAATACACATTCATTCATATTTCCAATAATTTATTCATCAACGAAATGAAACTTGTCAGAAAACTGTCCAATCATCTGTCCTATACGACGTGCAAAAATCAATTACAGTGCTCATCTTGATGATGTTAGAGTAATCTAAAATCTCTACCTTCGTGTTAGCCAAAGCCTTTTTTTTTTGTACATCTCTGTTCCTCTGCCATATGTTTAACACGCAAGACCGTTCATTGAGTATGTCTGTTCCTTGTGTCCATTATGAGCCTCTTGTGTCCACATTTTCTCCCATATTACAATTTGTTTCTTGTCTTCATCATCATGATAATGTTTGGTAAAGAGATGAATGTTCCTAATATAAAATTATGGGTACGCAAGCCTGACGCAGGTGAAGATATACAAGTTTGGAACACGCCTTAAATGGCTTGTAATTTTAATGTATCTTTCAATGCCTACGAATCATTCTATTTTATCACTGAGTCCTGAAATACCCTTTATCGCCTTAAAATAATAGTAGAGTGCCATGCTGCACTGGGCTTGACATCCACTATGACCTATCAAGTGACCGCCATTTTCCAAAATGGAGGCCGCAAGTGACTACTTTTGGCCATATCTCAGTCAATGCTGCACGAAGAGTTGCAATGGATGTGGGTGTTAATCTGATTTTATGGGTTAAACAATCCGCATAAATCTGCATTAGGAACACCCATCTCTTTACCAAACATTATAATGATGATGAAGACAAGAAACAAATTGTAATATGGGAGAAATCTGGAAACAAGAGGCTCATAATGGACACAAGGAACAGACATACTCAATAAACAGTTTTGCGTGTTAAATATATATGTTTAACACGCAAAACCGTTCCTCTGCCATATAAGGCAGAGGAACAGAAATGTACAAAAAGCGGCTTTGGCTAACACCAAGGTATGGACTTTAGATTACTATAACTTCATATCAAGATAAGCAATGTAATTGATTTTTGCACATGGTATAGGACAGATGCTTGGACAGTTTTCTGACAAGTTCCATTTCGTTAATGAATGAATAAAATTGGAGATATGAAGGAATGTTTATTACCCTGAAAATTATATTCTTGGAAAATATGGTAAAGATTAACATTATTGGCTACTGATAATCGTTTGTCTCGCAATGTAAGGTAAACGATTTTGTTTACCTTACACTGCGAGACAAACGATTATCAGAAGCCATTTATCCGCAATGAGTAACATACTTAGCATTATTAACATTATTGCCCCGAACTGTTATAAAAATCACCATAAAGCCTAACACAAATGTTATCTTAAATAGTGATCAATACTACATTTCCACGGCTGGGTTGTTGAACTGTTTTTGTGAAGTTGAGTGTACTTATGCATATTTCATGGGAAATTATATTAAATTAATTCATATTCACACGCACATAATGCGTTTACAATAATGCTCACATAAATACATAAAAATGTAAAAGAAAGACAAATTGCAATGTCAATTCTAATAGTGTTTTAAAAGTTTGCACAAATGTGAACTTCAGACTTTGGCTTCCGTGCATGAACTTTGTTTTTCATAATTTTTTTATCATATTGGCAGAGAAACTAAAAGATATAAAGAGAGACAAAGGAAATTAGAAGAGCTCCTATAATAAATTAAACCGAATGTAGTTATTTTGTAATAAACAATTCGTACCATGCTTAGGCTTACTACTGTAAATAAGGAAACTCCCATCTTTCCTGATCAAACATTGGAGTACTGGTACATTTTGTATTGCAATTTCAAGCAACTCAGTCATGTCACTATTGATAAATAACACACACACATACACACACATATATTTATGAACAAACATAATGTACATTACGAAGGAGAGATAGACAGAGAGGGCGTGAGAGAGAGAGAGAGAGAGAGAGAGAAATTCCCTATTTTTTCGTTCTCGACGAGTTGAGGACAGCAGCCAATCAGCGTCACTGAACTGAAAATAAATATTTTTAGTTCAGCGGTGGGAATACAACGGACGGACGGCTAGAACAGATTGCTCACTGTTCTCGTTTTCGTCCGCGTTGTCATAACGAACGCTCCCTAATGAAGGCTCACTAATTTTGACGTAGAATTTCCTTCCCGACCGTAATACATGTACAATGGATGTCGTGCACTTGTCGAGGCGAAGTCGTCGAGCTACCGAGTTCGCTGATCCCGTTCGAGACTGTTCGGACGTTGTGTTCGGAGATCGCCATGGACAAGCTAATCATCAGGTACGACTTTTTTCCTCTCATAATGACGCCAAAAGTGTTCTGTGAAATATGAATTTAATATTTTTCAAGTTCAATTGATTTCCGCATTTTAACAAAAACAAACAAGCGTATCATTGTAGTTAAAACGTGGGTATAGTGTAGAATATACGAGAACTACCAGTACAACATACAATACAACATATTATAAAACAACAAAACAAGCATTATCATTACGGTGGGCCGGGGGACAAACAAAAGAAGACCAAAGACATATCGAAGGCGTGTCCCTAGTTGTTTACACATAAATGGGCTACATATATAAACATGTATATGGAAACATAAATGTACATAACATATTTCAAGGAGCAAATGGGCGTCATTTTATACTAGTTGAAGGTCGACTCCGAACATATTGGCTGAAACAATTTTGACTTTTGATAATCTTTTGATAAACTAATTGATAATCATGTACGAGTACGAGTGTTGTTGGTTGTTTGGAAAGCTCTCCCAAAACTCTGGAAATTTAGTGACTTTTCTCTCGCAAAAGGATCAATTCCTCCTACATGAGTGACACACTGGATTATACGGACTACGCTGACCAACGTTAATCATGTAGGAAGCCATCTATTTTCTACAAAATGGAGTAGCTTTGGACGAAAACTTATGGGCAAGTCTGGCCAACTTTGACCAAGTTATTCACGCAGGTCCCACTTGCTGTAATTTGTGTGCTCTAACCAACTACATGTACCAACTTCGACTAGCTGCTGTTTTGCCGGATTAATTCTACCATTCTTCTACTTCTACCATTGTTGCGGGATCATCTATTCTTTTACATGATGTCCACCCCTAATCCTGCGACTACAACTACAACAACGAGGCAAACAGCAGCCATCACCTGCCAGGTGATGAAAGACTTGTTTAAGAACAAAGACTTTACAAGTCTTCTGGAGAATGTTGTAAGCTCTGCAATAGAAAAGAAGCTGGGTGATCTCTTCTCTTCTCTGGAGAAGCTGCAAGGGGGAATGTTTGAACTCCACAAACTACTAGAGAAGAAGGACAAAGAGGTGACCGCATTGAACCGTCAGCTTTCACAACAGGGTGATGTGATCTCCAAGCTAAAAGAAGACCTCAACACCATGGAGCAGTACTCCCGTCGGTATTCCATTCGGGTGTTCGGGGTGGAGGAGACGACTGGAGAGAACACTGATGAAGTCATCGCAGGAATCTGTCGAGAGAGGCTAGGAGTCGCTCTTGATCCTTCACGTGATGTCGACCGCTCCCATCGCACTGGGAAACGGAGACCGGCAACATCTGAGACATCTCGGAAGCACCATCGCTCCATCATTGTGAAACTGACTTCATACAGGAAGAGACAGGAGATAATTGCCAACAGGAAGAAGTTGAAAGGTTCCGGCATCTCCATTGCGGAAGACTTAACATTAAGGAACCAGATTCTTCTTGCCGAGACACGTAAAGTTTCGAAGATCCTGGCTGCGTGGTCTTCCGACGGTCGCATCATCGCTCTGCTACCTGCCAGTGGAGGTCAAACTGTGAGAAAGGTGATACATAATAAAGAAGACTTGAATAACATTTGAACTTGTTGAACACTATGTGCCGGCTTGTGCCATACAGACTTTGACTGTTATTCTTTTTTGTCAGGCTACTGCCATGCCTCTGTCTCAGTTGTAACATCACTCTTCTTATTTTGTTGATTATTTTGTTCTGTTTAATTTACTTGTGTGAATGTGTGTGTGTGTAAACTGCGACAACTCATCTTTATCTTCTTTATCATCATCTACTGAACCATGGCTATGCATGAAGTGTTTATCCAATATTTTCCCATTCAATTATGTTATTGATGACAGAGTTTTACTTGACCATGTATGTTTTTTTCCGCTTAAATACCCATACCAATTTAGATAAATTACAACATTTGAAAATAAATCCATTTAATCCAAACTCCTTTGATCAGCTGAATGAATACGAACAGAATGTATTGTCAGATGATGGCTCTAATTTAAGTTTAGATAATGCTTCAAAGTATGTTTTCTGCGAAGATTTCAATAGTAAAATTCATGATAAGAAATTTGCCCTTACAATGTACCTCTTTTCTTCGTCGTTTTTCTTTCTTCCCCTGGTCTTTTCTCTCTTCTCCTCTTCCCCTCTCGTTTTGTCGCATGAATGAGTGTGTGTGTGTGCGTGTTGTGTGTGATTATGCAAATTAATTTATTTTTGATTTCCTTTAAATGTTTATTGTTTATCACTATGCATGTATTGTGTTTTGTTAAGGGCCCCGCCCATAAGCAGATTTGCTTCCAAGGGGTCCATACCATTATTTTATGTTTGTAAATATTTTGTATTTTGTTGTTTCGTTTTTATAATGGTTAAATAAATGAAATGAAATGAATGAAATGAAAATGAATGAAAACTTTCAATTTTCCCATTGAAAACCATTCGATCGTTCTAACTGGTTTTATTTGGATTCCAAGGATGATTTTGAGATTAAAGGGAGAGTTCACCCTGGGGATAAATAAGTTTCAATATAAGAAGCATGAAAAAATAAAGTAGTAAAGGTTTGAAGACTGAATCCGCCAACGGATTTAAAAAAGTTATGATATTTTGACATTTCAATTTTATGACGTCACATGCGAGGTGCTCTTCCATAGTTGTGTACAAAATAATTGATTGTGTTTTGTTTTCGTACAGGTATGAGTGTAAACATTTTGTGAAATGCACATTTAGGGTGCATTTCTTTTTGAGAAAAGTCACATTTTCGAGAAAAAAAGATGTACACGATATGGGAGAGCACCTCGCACGTGACGGCAAAAATCAAACAGCCACAGCCATATAGTGATGGCCTTGAGACGGGTGTTTGCCACACATGGCATGCCAGAAACAGTTGTGATGGACAACGGTACACAGTTCGTGTCAGAAGAGTTTCCCACATTCATGACAAAGAATGGTATCTGCCACATCCAAACAGCCCCGAAACGCCCATCAAGTAACGGCCTAGCAGAAAGAGCAGTGCAGACTGTCAAATTAGGAATGAAGAACGGAACAGACCCAGACTTGGAAAAGAAACTGCAGAAGTTCTTGCTCACATATTGCGTTACACCTCAGGAAACCACAGGGAAGACACCCATGTGAACTGATGTTCAGGAGAAGAGTCCGCACAAGACTTGACAATTAACTTCCTGCCAGATCTCAGCAAGTCAGTCAGACGAAAGCAAGCATCAATGAAGCAGACAGGAGATCGAGGAAGCAAGGAAAGAGTATTCCGAGTCGAGGATCATGTTATGGTAAAAAACTTCTATGCAGGAGCAACATGGTTGATGGAAGAGTATCGGAAGTCATCAACCCAGTCATGTACAGCGTACACCTGGATGATGGTCGAATCGCCCGTCGTCACATCGACCAGATGAGAAGGTACACCCAAAGAGAGGAACGTACTAACACGTCATCAACACCAGAGTTCCCACCGCCTGAGGAACCACCAGTCGTGCCGATACCTAGCTCCGATCTAGAGCCAGCACAGAATGCACAAATGAGGAGAGAATGCCTTCCCACCCAAACACACACTCACCAGACATGACAAACACAAAGACGCACTTCTAGCAGGAACACCGAGACACCTCAACGATTTGATGATTTCGTTATGTACAAGTAAAAAGTATAACTACTGTACAAAGTACATTGATGTAGTGTCTACATTTATCCAATTCTTGCCAGACCTTTAAAATTTCTCTATAGAAAGGTGCCAGGTTATTCAAATTCAGTTTATTCATATCGTAATCACATAAAAATAGGAACCTTCCCCCTATTGACTTACAGAAATATTCAAAACAAATCTTCCATCCTGACAAGTTATCTCCATATATTAGCCGTTTAAGACACATAACCCTTTGAGTTTTTATAAAATCATAATTTGTCATACACCCCCAAACCCATAATCCTGATATAAAATTTTCCTTTTTATTCTGTCCTTTCCACCCCAAATGAAATCAAATTCTTTCAGAATGATCGAGCGATGAGAGAAGAGACATAATTGAATTTGGACAGACCATAAGTCTTCAACAATTGAATCTTACCCATTATTGTGAGATCCCTTTGCTTCCACCATCCTACCAGTCGTTGTATTTTGCTTAATATCTCTTTGTAATTTAAATCCTCGATCTTTCCGTTTTAGATTTCGTGTAAAATGTATCCCTAATATTTTCACTTCTTCTACCAAACAATTGCTTCCCAGGTATTTCAGATTCTTTACCCAAGCACACAAGATTTGTTTTTTCCTTATTAAGTTTTAAACCACTAATCTTTTCAAAAGCTTCAAAAGTCTGTTGTACCATTTTGATAGATTCCTTGTCTTGTTATAAGAGTGTTATGTCATCTGCATATAAGCCTTGCTTGATTTCATTCTGACCCAATTTAATCCCTCTAATATTCTTATCATTTCGTATGCACAATGTGAGTATTTCTATGGCCAATACGCACCCCCTCCCCCCCCCCCCCCCCCCACACACACACACCATCATTTTGACAAAGTATCAGACAACTTGAACGTGAAAACAACACACTTCGGCGACAAGCTTTTTTTTTTCAGGCGGCGATTTGCGGTTTAGGGCCTCAACACACGAACTCATGAATACTCAAATTACGTACGGCTTTATTCGTCGTGAACGTTAACCCACGAACATAATACCTGCCAAACCTGCAATAATATGTTTCTTTCATGTGACTCCGTTTAATTTCAGGGTGAACTGTTTACGTGCATTGTGTGTACATGTATGTGCATGAATTCAATATTTGTATTGTACCAGGTTCTGCAAGGCCACGACAAGGGGCTACTTCCGCGCTAGCGCACATACATTTAAAAACAAGGCTGTATTAATAGCGCCATGTCATTATGTGTTTACCAGGGAGGTAGGAGTTCAACCCCCACCTCCCTGGTATAGAGGAATCGAGCGCAGCACGCAGACAAAGTAGCTACGTTGATTATTGAAAAACAATGGATGTCGTGCAGCTGTCGAGCAGAACTGGTCGTGTTACCAGTTTCGTGGATCCCGTGAGAAAATGTTCGGGACAGGTTGACGTTAATCGCTACCATGAGAAAGACAATCCTCAGGTGAGAATAATTACACATTTTCTCGGGGTAGATCTGTCTAGATACTAAGATCATTAGACATGCACGTACGTCTTGGCATGTTTGGGAATGAATCTGTAAGAGTGATGTTGGCGTGTGTGTTAATGTTAACTCGATATAGGGCACAGAAATTTATTTCTGTAAAGGCGAGGAAGTGGCCGGCTGGGGAACTTTGACGGTCGCTCGCCAGCCAGCACCAGGTAGCGTTCAGTGTCCCTTGCCGTATGGGAAGGGGGTGGAATTGAACTGCATGCACAAATATACTTGTTGATCCTACTGCTTACTTTATTAATCAATGTGCCAAATTTCAATAGTGGATATTATATCCCTCATTAATATATTCCAGTTCGTTGATTGGTTGAAAGGGTGTCACATGGCCACAAATAGATGAACTATTTGAAGGAAGAGAGCTCAGAGGGAAGAAAAGTACTATTTCATGACGTCAGAGGGAAAAAAAGTACTATTTCGTGACGTCAGGGCCCCGTAACATAAAGAAAGGTTAGCGATGAATCGCTATTTTTCAATCAAGCGCTAATAGCAATTAATCGCTAAAATCCGTAACATAAAGCCCCTCTCCAATCAAACGCTATTAGCGCTTGATTCGTTGCGATCAATCGCTAATCCATGAAAATAGCGTTTGATCGATTTATATTTTGTTTTTCATGAAACGACTGACGGTATAGCCTAGCGATTTTCTTGCATGTTAGCTGTTAAAGTTCGCTGCACGAAACCATCAAAACAACGACCGTAAGTATCTAAATATTGCATTTTTACCCGAGTATGTCATTTTGTCATGATATCTTGTGCCAATGGATATTGAAATTAGTATGTAAGTAGTCCTCAGTGCTAATGATTAACGGATTTATGATGATGAAAGTAGTTTTTGTCAACACGATTTACGGCAGTGCCGATTTTGTATGTGATTCATCGCAGCAGCAAATTCACTGCGGTATTCACCGCCATATAGCACTTCCTAGCCCACCGTGTCCCCAGAGTTCAGGCAGGCCGTGCGCGTGGTTTTACGCTGTAGATATGTGCGTAGTTGAAACATCGTTGCGTTGATAATGGTATGTCTAGACTATTAATAATATTATTACTTAGGAACTAGCTTTGACTATGTAGATAGAGACGTACACAACGCATTACCAGTCATAATTCTGAAATTAATTCAACTTAATCTATCCTTTGTGTATTGAGGGTTTATTTGATGAATTTACTGCTCAAAATGACTGTCTCTGAATCTGACTCAAGACCTACTACAATTTTTGTAACTGTACTACATGTACTACTAGATCTACTGTCAGCAGTTGAACTTGCATTTATGCCTATAGTATGGGAGTATGGCTCTCCATGCATGGCCTCTACATTTTAATTTCATCACACTTACATGGAGTAAACCAAGTTTTAGGCCCTGTACTACTTCAGTACTGTATAACCGATAGAGTATTCAATGGGATGGTTCAAACTGCACAGACACACAAATTAACAATTTGCTTTATCACTCATCAACCGTACAATAATTAAGTAGAGTCTAGCACATTTTGAATGCATGTCGGGGAAACAATTCGCATTGAAAAGATCAATCAGGGTTATTACAGAAATGCCAAGTCTCCTACATTAGGTGTGCGACTCCTGCATTAGAGGTTGCTCTCATGCTGCATGACTCCCAGCAACTGTTGTCTCACGCATTTACAGCCTGCCAGAGACAGAAAAAAAATTATGTTCAACTTTCCTGTACCAACCAGTGAATTTATACTTTGTACCATTTAATTGGTGATCACATATTTAGCATGCATGTAGGCCTACGTTTATGCATGCGTAAGTAAGTACATGTACATCCCTAGACAGGAATAACCGTCTCATTCGGGGGCATTCTTTAATCAAAATGACATTTTTGGACATACCCCCCGATAGGGCGTTCAGAGGAGCCAGATGCAATCTCAGCGGATCCAACGTCCTGTAGAGACTGATTTTTCGGTCTAGTACATCCCGAGAGATTGTGATTGCACACTAAAAAATGAAATCCCACCACTACCATCCCCCCTCCCCTCCTTCTGCTTAGTGACTCGAGACGGTTTTGAAATGGATCATATTTTTCTACAACTTATGACCTGCACGCAATCACATCTATAGTTGGCATCTCTGTTATTGTAACATATTGAGCTTTGTAGTATTTTCTACATGGTGACTATCACCATTCTAAATATCTAAATGGGTCTGTCTACAGTAAAGCCATTAAAGGGATATTTTTTGGCACAACTGAATCATTTGAAATTATGACCACCTTGCACCACCAAAATATGACAGAGTATTGAATTAATTTCCTCCAAAATAACTTCAGCTGAAAGCCTGCTCTGAATATTTCTAAACTAAGCCTGTACAAATTTGCCATAGCATGTTGGTAACGGGACAGACGTGTGTGTTACAAACTCGTCTGTCCCGTTACCAACCTGCTATGGCAAATTTGTACAGGACAAATTTTCTGAAGTCTACAAAACCTTGTAAAGTGCAAATCAATACATTGCTTTGATATTTTATTATTATTGGCTGGTTTATTTAAGAGACCATAAAAAAAATAATTGGAATTTAAGAGATATATGTTACAGTAAATCTAACAGAAATGTACCCCATTACTGGAGACGGGCCCAAATACATTTTGGCTTATCTGACCTTCCATTATATTATCATAACTGCTCAGAAATGTGTGTTGAATTTCTGCACCAAACGGAAACATCAGAGTCCATTAATAGGTGGCTTATTGGTACTGGGGTTTGTTACTACATGTATACCGGTAATGAAGGGTTATGGTTGTAATTTAGGTTGGGTTGGGGAGGTTTTGTGTGGCTTCATCTTAATTTTGTGGCCCGATTCCTCACCTACACACTCATTGCTAGTGAGTACTCATGTGACTTGTACATGTTCATGTACATTTAAGGTGCTAAACTGCATAATTCCTATCCATTCTTTATCCATACAGTGTGTTCCAGTTCCTGATCGTACGCTAGAGGCCAGAGTTGAAACCATTCAGCATGGTAACTTGGTAAGTGGAGACAATTTGTTATTAAATATTTTTGTTTATACATATCCTAATTTCCTATCTTGGTAGACTCCAGGCTTAAATGATGAAAGTTTTCAAAATCGACAGCATTAGCCTATTGTTTGGATGTTGGTGTTAAGATAAACAACAGAAATGAAAACAATATTTTACCAGTCAATATCGTAGTACTATTTAACATGCAGTGGAGATTTCAATTCATTCATATATGCACTTTTAAGTTTTTCCCTAATCCTCTGAGGGTTCCACAGAGGTTTTATTTGTGACTGGGGAAAAAAACATTTCCATCCCACAACCCTAAACAATCAAGGTGCAATGTGTACTTTTGGGCTTTGTCAAGGATAATGTGTTTTTCTTTAATGTTGGAGCTAACATTTCCCATACATATTTTCAGGATTGGGATTTTTTTCTTTACTTTGTTGTCTTGTTTATAAAGCCAGGAGCAAGAAATTCAAGGTGGACAGAGGAGGAGACGATCATGCTCTGCACTCTTGTGAAAAACAACAGGTTTGTAGTACATGTATCAAGCTTTACTGACAGTAAACAATTAGAAAAGTTGCTTATTCTTTGCTTTGTTAATTTTCTAATGCAGGAAACATGTATTCTAAACAGCATTGCACAGTTAGAGAATGATGCTGTTTAATTGTAGATATTTTTTTTTGAAGCATTTGCTTTGTTTGATGCATAGCACAATTTTGTACATGTAGGTTTAAACAAAGTAGAAAACAGGAACAATGTACATACATAGTTTCAATCATTTACATGTACCTAGTGCAAATTTGTCAAAAATGTTGTTTTTCACAAAAATATATTTCATTTACATGTATTGTTTATTGTTTATTTGTGCCACCTCTCTCTCTTTCTCTGTCTGTCGTATCCTGTCTCTTTATCTTTCTTTGTATTTCTTTTAAATAGCTGGAGGACCAGAACCTAGGTTGAGGCCAGCTCTGGAGGCGCACTGGAGGCCATGTCGCTGTAGTCCAGACAGGAAATTGTTGGGTCCAACGAGGCGACGACACATAATGGCACTGGCAGTAATCAAAGTTGCATAGATTCACAGGTAATACAGTGTATTCAAGAAAAAACAAACAGTGTTCCTATAATTCAATGCATATGCTATGATATATTTTTCTAATTTGGGTTAAAGTATTACTTATGAAGGCAAGAAATACACAAAATGAAATACAAATGTATTTTTTTCTCCAAAGAAACCACTGACATCAACAAATCATCTGTTACAAATGGTATTGTTTCTAAGAAGTTAAGCAAGTTAAGCATGAGAGAGCATCTCACATGTGATGTCACAAATGTAAAACTTAAAAGAAACATACCTTTATTATTCCAGGTAGGGTAACAATGTGTGCATTAATTGGTATACCTCATATACATGTATTTCAAACATGGTATGTATTTCATGAACCAATAAACTGTGTAACAGTGGGGTCATATCGGACAGAGGTCAAAGGTCGATGACCTTTCCCAACAATTGCCTAAAAAATTGTTTTTTTGAAAATGAATACACATCTTATTATCCAAGTCCCATCAAACATAGCAGAGATAGATCACAATGTGGAGGCTTGTGATTTTTGGGGGGTAAAATCTCTTTAAGATCAAGGGAGACTAACCCCAATCAAATACAGGGAAACCCCGTTATAACGAGCACGGGTATAGCGAGAACCTGTTATTACGAAGACATTTCTTGGGGCCCGATTTTTCTTCCATAGACCTCCGTGTATTCTGTTTTCATATAACGAGATCGGCTATAGCGAAATTTCTGCTATAACGAGGCAAATTCCTAGCCCAAGAATAAGAAAAACGACAGGAAATTGACCCCGTTATTACAAGCACTCCCCTTCAGCCACGCCGCCCAGCGAGGGAAATGCAACAACAGCACAAGTAATTTTCTCCGCGCCGTTAAACACTGATCACACACACCGTGCAAGAATCCACACACACACACGTCCACACATGCATACATGTTCACATTTCGTGCGTGCAGTACTGCCAGAGCCGTATCTCTATACGGCTATCTCTGGGTACTGCACGCCCCTGCGCCCTACAATCAACACAGTCACGCGCGCACATGGCAAACAGAGCCTCTACACACATGCGACACCGCGCGTGTACGACCAGCCGTGCCTGGAGATTGCGTTCAATGATCATTCATTGCATACACGTGGTCATGCCAGCAGGCGCGGCCGAGTAACTGGGCCTCCCCACTGCTTCATTTGTTGGTAAACGGAGGCGTTGGAAGTGTCATTTATTTACATTTCCAACAGTGTTGTTAGATATTTTAATGAATTGTTAGCCAAGTGAATTCAATTTAGAATGCTTGCAAAGCCATTAAAAGATTACAATCCTAGCGGTAAATATGTTATTGTGTGTCTATGGTCCCATATGCATTTGTTTCTGTATGTTTTGATCATGTACTGGTATAGCGAGCAATCGGCTATAGCGAGGAAAAAGTGTGGGTCCCGACTTCCTCGTTATAACGGGGTTTCCCTGTACATGTATTGTCAAAATTTACCATAATGTTATCTTTCTCAAAATATATAGAAATCAATTCAATCAAACTTATTACAAAGGTGTATTAATTCACGGAGATAGAGTGGTGAGGCAAGAGGTCAAAGGTCAATGAATAAAATTGGCTGAAATTGGCTCAACATATTTTTTGTTCAATGATCAATTTCAACTGTATGTTGTACAAAGTTGTACAAAGTCAAGTCAGAGGTTAAAGGTCACTTACCTTTTCCAAATTTATCAAATATGGCCAAAATGTTATATTTCCCCAATACTTTCAATTGCAATACAAATTAACTTAGTCTGTTTTATATCTATAATTCTCCAGAGATGGATGAAGACATCACTTCCTTCCAGACAATTGTGAAGCCATCGCACCCCTCCACGAAATGATGAAGACGCTCCACCTACAACACCCCTAGATGCAAATCTCGGACATCCCAACCTCAACGACACCCCAAGATGCACAGGAGTACAGACAAGAGCTGTAAAGTGGCTGGAGGCATTATGTTTTTAGGTTGTCCATCCGTTTGTACATAAGTTTGTCTGTCCGTCCCGAATCCGTTTAGGCAACATCTTAAGAGCAGTTAACCAGATTTGCTTCAAACTTGGTAGATATGGGTACTGCATGAAACTGATGAAGTGTGTAAAATTGGGGTTAAATCTGATTGAGGTCAAAGTCAAAGGTCGATGGACTTTGTGAGAAATTGCCCCAAATTGACCTTTTTCACATTAAATCCAGATCCAAGGATGCAATTCTCCCTATCGCATATAGCTCTCAGAATCTGAACGTGTGTGGCGCTCTCATTTTTTTACCTTTGATTCTTGGGATATGAGCTTCCGGTCCACGAACATTCGGCAACCCCGTACAATAGGTGACCAGGGTATCCAACTAATTTGATTAATTTTAACCCTAAACCTAACCCTGACCCTAACACTAACCCTAAACCTAATTCTAAACCTAACCATAACCCTAGACAAAATGTTCGCTGCTTAATTCATCAAACAAGGTGATTTCTAGGTCACTTTCTGTCGACGACAAACTCTTACCGGAAGTATACGTCCCAAGAGCAATCGATCAGATATCGGTATCGCGAGGTGATATCGCTTGATATCGGCTATATGCGATAGGGAGAATTCTCATTAAACATGGTACACAGATGGATCACTTCTTGGGGATAGACTGGTGACATTTTTGGTGAAATTCCTGAAGGGTCAGAGGTCAAAGGTCAATGAACATTGCCAAACTTGGCTAAACATGGAAATACAGAATATGATATTTTCATTTCACATAGGAATTCAATGGTCATTGCCCACCAAACATACACATTTTCTGAGAAGAAATCTAGATAGAGCTAGCAAAGAGGCGGAGGCACATTTATTGACTGCGTGGCAGTCTAGTTTTAAATATTTCAATCATCAACAGATACAGCTTTCTGTTTGACTGCGGAAGTAGTTTTAAAATATATATAAAGTGTTCCCTCAGTGTGACTTTTTTTTACGTTTAAATTTACGTCCAATGTAAAATGAACAGTGGACGTATGTGCTAATACATGTATAAGGGGAAGTCCTGTGTGAGCATGAAATTTAGTAAGTTCATCATTCAAATACTGTACAGCAATAACAATCTCCCTTGCAGCACATTGATGTCTGTTTCCAACACTGCTCTCTGCTCTTGTCCATCTTCATCATTGTTCATCACTGCTTCATCATTCCCCTCATGGTGCTCTCCATACAGCTAGACAAGGTTGTAGAGTACATAGCTTACATTAATCACACAAGACTGAATGTAAGAAATTGATCAAGGAGAAAGTGACAATTGCCAGATCCCATTGTAATACATGGTCCATCATAGATAAAGTCAACAAATGGCTCAAAAAGAAACAAGGCTGTCCCCTTGGTCTGGAAATTTGAATATTTGATTGTAAATAAGGCAGATGCCACTGCATCTTCTTAATGCAATTAGGTATAATATAACACTGTAATAATTTTAACTTTATTCAGTCAGTTATACCAAACTGTCATTGTATTAAGGCTTGTTATTAAGATGCATGCAATTGACTGTAAGAGAAAAGCTATGAGAAATATCTAACTTATATATGCTGGCTGTAGACTCAGTTTAGATGTAACATATGTTAATTGTTCTATTATGAACGTACATACATGTATTTTGCCTATTCTTTATTTTATTTGTTTTAATTTTTTATCAGATATTAGACCAATGTGTGTGATAATTGTATGAATTGCTTTATCGCTGTAAGTACAATGTATGACATATAGGCCTACATATATTATGATTATTATATATGTTGTACTTGTTGTAGGCCCAATGGCTCCAATAGCCTGCAGTCCACCTCATGTTAACTGATACATGTTTCATGTTTATTCTATGGATGTCCTTGTGCGAAAATTTATTAAAGGATTCATCCTATCCCTGTTTACTCACCTCTGTCTTCGTACTTGCAATTCTTCAACCTCTTTCTCCTCTAATATTACACTTACAGACGCCAATGTGAATGTTTAGTGGCTCTACGATTGATAAGTAATCAATCGTAGAGTCTACGATCGATTTCTACGATTGATATCAATCGTAGCTTTCTTTATGTTACGGTTCTACGACTGATATCAATTGTACGATTGATTCGGGGTTCTACGATTGATTTCTACGATCGATATCAATCGTAGCCCCTTTATGTTACGGTTCTACGATTGATATCAATCGTACGATCGATTTAGTGGTTCTACGATCAATCGTAGACTTTTATGTTACGGGGCCCAGGTCAAAAATAGTCTTTTTTTTTCCCTCTGGACTATCGATATCCGGGCTTTCGGTGATCGATAAAATTTTCATCGATTCATCTCAGGTAAATGCGCGACACGCGAAATGTACGCGATACATTTCTATCCAGCTGGTTTCTGGCGTTTCAGCGGAAAATCATTGGGCGCGCTGCCGGAACTCCCGCGGTGTTGCGGCCGAGGTGCAACTTGAATTCCCGTTGGTTTGCTCAAGCCCCAGGAAATAACAAAACATCTGACAAATCGGGCTCCTGCGTTCGGAGTTCAGAGCATGGGCACTGTATTACACGGTCCATCGTAAGGATTAAATTAATGGACAAAGAATATATTAAAGAGGGATATAAAACAAATATTTCATGATCTTTATTCGGGAACTTTGTGGAATCTATTTGTCCCCTCGGTGAAGTGGAGGGCGTGCGGTACTATTTACCCTTGACCTGCGGTCTCGGGGAAAATAGTACCGCACGCCCTCCACTTAACCTCGGTGCAAATAGATTCCACAAGATCCCTCATGGTCATGAAATATTTGTATATTAACTTATATTAAACTTATTCAGCTACATGTCAGTCAGTCTTTCAAGGGCACTAGTATTTAGTAATATTTAGCATTATTATATAAAGCCAAGGATAGTTTTCAGTGACTTTCAATTTTTGAAATCTCCATTAAAATTAAAAAAAAATGCTGAATTGAAGGGGCCAGCTAAGCAGAAACAATTTTTATGTAAAACAAAATGTATGCTGAAGAATGTTTCTCCAGAAAATAAACTTATTCAGTAATTCAAACTTTGGCATATACTGTACTGGGAAGGCAAAAGCCTTCAAAATAATCTAATTGTTAGCAATCTTCTTGCCAACGGTCTTAAATTCATATATTGTCTATTTTAGAAGCTTGCTGAAAGTTATTTGCCCTCAAATGATCTACATTTGGAGTAATGAGTGATTAAATCACAAATCCTCAAAATGTTCAGCCCGAATATTTTTGGTATTTAATCATTAATCATTAATTACTCCATATGTGGATCATATTTGAGGGCAAATAACTTTAAAAAAAAAAAAAAAAGGATGCAGTACTACAGTATAGAAATGTATATTAATGACATCTATCAAAAGATGCTTGTAGCTTGTCAGACTTCAAAGTGACAAAACCATTTATCAGTCTTTTTTTTCAAAGTTTGCTATTAGTTTAAAAACCTGTTGAATTGTGGCCTTTGTGGGAGATGGAACTTAGATGAGTTCAGTTCATACCCAGTTCAAATCATTTGCATCCTCATATTATGTGAGCATTTGCTTTGATGTTAGATAAATTTATTTTAACAATTCTCCATAATAAAGAAAATTATAACTTAACTGTGTGTAATGTCTGATTATAATTGAAAAAAGTGGACATCAAGCACCATAATTTCTCAGTTTTGACAATCCATAAAAGTGAGCCCTGATGATGCTAATAAAAATGCACATTGCATCTAATATGTTTGATCTCCCTGCAGATTAATATCTGGTGTCGGACGTACATCATAACATCACTGAAGTGGTCGCGAAACTGGGAAAACTGTCATGAATAAACAAAAAAGACTAAAAGTTTTTTTTTTTTTATTCATGATTGAAAAGTCTACCCATAAACCTTATAAATTGCAACTATACTGTTGTATAGTTTTGAATTCTTCAGTAGATGAATCAAAAGTTTATTTTTATTGCTTATTAATTGAAAATGAGAGGAAAATTAGCCTCTGACTTCAATACCCACAAGAATACACGTAACAAATTGATAATCAACAAAATCCCATGCAAATATAAAGATTGATATGGTATTTTCATTGAAGTGATTTGACGCTTTTGAAATTTTGATGTTGAGGTTTACTCTGGGGTGCTATTTAAAGATTGTCCGTCCCTTTTGCGAGCTTAAAATTTGAAATCGTCTATCACGATCATAAATTGAAGAAAGTGTGATTCAAGACCATTTCTAAGAATATAGCACGTTGAAGCTTTCTGTACATGTAAGAATTTCAGCCGTTAAATTTCAAACAAACTTTTTTCGTACCACGTGTGAAATCCTAATTTTATGATTAATTACCAAACTTTGGAGATAATTCCTTCTATAGAACAATTTTTTCATAACGCATTTTATAATTTATTAAACAGATTAATCAATAAAGCAGATATTTCAACACAAACTGCTAAGAGCCTGAGGTAAAGACTATTAATCAGACGTTGTTTACGTGCATTATTTGAATTTTACACTACGTATCAGTTTCAAATTATGAATATACAGCTTGCTAACACTTCTCTAATGTTTTGCCAATGTTTCGATGGTTTTGTGGTGATCTGAAAAAGGGACGGGCTGTCTTTAAAGGGAGTATACTGTACTGGGAAGGCAAATAAGCCTTTAAAAATGTGATCGTGAGCAATCTTCTCACCAATGGTCTTAAATTCATGTATTGTCTATTTTAGAAACTTGCTGAAAGTTATTTGCCCTCAAATGATCCACATTTGGAGTAATTAATGATTACTAGTGAAATCCTCAAAATGTTCGGCCCGAACAGTTTGTGGATTTGTGATTTAATCACTTATTACTCCAAATGTAGATCATTTGAGGGCAAATAACTTTCAGCAAGTTTCTAAAATGGACAATGCATGAATGTAAGACCATTGGTAAGAAGATTGATCATGATCACGTTTTTGATGGCTTTTTGCCTTCTCAGTATAAAATACTCCCTTTAAAGAGGCAGTAAGTTGCTACACTGCCAGCGTTTTGTAATCTCCATGAAAGTTGCTCCTGAGTGACTAGCACACAATACACAGATCACACACTCTTTGTTAGCACAGAGAAATTGTGCGGTTCTTTGTTAGCACAGACAAATTGTGCGTGGTTGCCTGTCATAATTGCTTTTGTTACTTTTCCAAAGAGTGGTCTTAGCCTGACTTTCAGGCTGCTGGGTATATTTATTGGCAATGCGAGGGTGCAGCTAATCCTACACCAACCCAGCTAGGGCTTTATTGTGAAATAAATGGGATAAAATGGAAGTAAAAAGATAAACAATTTATCATTCATTCTACACTGCTGCTTTATCATACTAGTGAGCATTAGTTTGTCTTGTTTTTATTAATTTGAACTATTTTATGACTTTTGTTTTTCTGCTGTTTCAGGGCATAGTGGACCTGTGCAT
Source organism: Arbacia lixula (assembly GCA_963669155.1). Lineage (NCBI taxonomy): Eukaryota > Metazoa > Echinodermata > Echinoidea > Arbacioida > Arbaciidae > Arbacia > Arbacia lixula. Next base: position 12,919,734 of record OZ022592.1, on the reverse strand, counting down.
GTCCCAGAACACCCTGATCTCAGATGTTGTTCTTGAGAAGGTAAGACAGATGTAAGACCCTATAGTTTGTATAATTAGAAATGTCAAACAGCCTGGACACTAGGCTAAATTTAGCACGAATAGATAGGTATTTGACAGAAGATGGTGAGAATAATGTCATATTTTTTTTTCAGGAAAATAACAGGATATTCCAGAGTATGATATGAGAGTGGAGAGTATGTCAATTCATAAAATGAAAAAAAAAAAGAAGTCTAGACACTCAACCAAAAAACAGTTAGCCCCCCCCCCCCCCAGCATTTTCCCATACATGTATATCTCAAAGAAGTATTAACATGAAACTGATGTTGATCATTCAAAGGAAATGGCCATATGGAATATCCTTACACGCAAAAATGAATGTCTGCATGCCAATTAAGCAATGGCATTGTTGGTGTGAAATCATGCATTTACCACAATTATTTATTGTGCTTGCTCCCAAAAAGGAGTGATATTGTCAAACAATTTACAATGCAAAACTGTAGTATCAATCCTATCGTATTTATTTACCTATTTACAATTGGCATTGAGGTTTTGCTTGTGTGATGGATGTGGAACCATCCCGGTCCGCCTTCTTTTGTTATCACATCACTTGATCTGTGTTGCATTTTGGTTTACAGCATTTGTTTGTTTATGTTCATGTTACTCTGTATTATTGTGTTATTTGTACACAGGGCCTCCAGGGAGAACAGTGCAAGCTCACTAATGGGGCTACCCTGTTTAAAGGGGACCATCAGGCATTACAAAACCGATATTTTGTTGTTTTGGTACTAGAATTGCATACATATCTATCATACTGTTGTGGGGTCTGATATGTTTCTGCAATTTGAGAACAAAGCACTTGATTAATAGGTACATGTGCCTCCATTTTCTTTCTTTCTACCTATTTTTTTTCTTTCTGTATTTTACAACTCCTCCAAATATACACTCCAGCTCAAAGGAATTGGCATAGGGAAAGGGAAAGGGAAGAAAGGGAAGGAGCCGCAGTCATAAACCGCGGTATATTTTGTCCAGTTTAGCATGGAACACGATGCATTAGCCTAAAAAAGCATTGATGTTTCATGCTGAACTGGACAAAATATACCGTGCTTTAAAACTGTGGCTCCTTCCCTTTCTTCCCTGTCCCTTTCCCTATGCCAATTCCTTTGAGCTAGAGTACATACAACTGCAATATACAACTCCTCCAAATCTACATATAGTTTATGTAGTATTGCCTAATTCAGAAGCTTTGCTTCTAAGATTGGCCACTCCACATTCTCTTTGAAATGTTTATATCCTAAGTTAGTTAAATCAATTTGTTATTTATTTTATTTGAAATATTTGCTCTCAATATGATGTCCATTGTTTGTTTATTTTAAAATGTTGAAGTAATTATGAATACTTTGTTGTATTCATATCATCATCATCGTCAATAGCTGCACCAGCCTGAGATGTTACAATGGGACAAGAAGATGTTGATGTATACAGAGAAGCAAGGAACGCCTCGGTTGAGGAAGGCTGTCGCAGACTACCTCAGGGACCAAACAAAGGCCCCTCAACCAGTGGATCCTGACAAGGTACAGGGCAAGTTCTAGACTGGGTTTAGGCGTTCTGTCTCAAAATAAACTGTGCGTCTCAAAGATGTCTCCCGACTAAACAAAAACAGAATCACCAACTAGTCACCAGGATAGATGAGATACTGTAGGCTTTTTAGAGTCAAGCTGCAAAGAAAAGTTTTTATGCCTAATATGAATTGTATTTTACTTGCAATCTAGTGATTTAAAGTCAATTGGTGGTTTGCAAGTTAGACACACCTTGGACAAGCATTGGGGTTACCATTTGTGATATACATGTATATGGTTTGAATGGCATGCAAAACATTCACATGCAAATAGTCTATTACAACTACATGTACATGTTATGTACTTCAATGCCTACAGTGCATACACCAGCTTTGTCTCATGCACACCTTTAATACATATGGGATTTCTGCATAGCAACATGCACAATATTCATGTAATATGCAACTTGTTGAACATTCAATTAAGTGTATGCAAATTTTATACATGCTGTTCAAACAAAACGTTACTAATGGTAAATCTAAAGCATGTCTGAGGTTTGTCCCAAGAGCAGGAACTAATAGATTTAGAGTGTGTTCCATCCATTGAAACTGAATCACGAAATACGGGTGAATGTAGTAAAGTTGTGAATACATTATGAAAATGGCTTATTTTGTAATACTGAGCGTTCATGTTATATGTGATGATGTGCTATAGTTTTTATGTTCATATATCCTAGCTACCTGCCATTATCCATAAGAACAGACCTGCATGATCATGTGTAACTTTTTTTTGAGTACCTGAAGAACCAATTCAACAATAACATGCAAGAGACAGTCAGAGGCAAATTATACAAGTACCATTTGCATGTCTCCATAATGGAGCATTTAATTACAAACATTCCAGAACATCTGTTGCATTTAACACTGTAGACTGCACCCACAAACAATACAATGCAATGAGACCGAGTATTGTGTTAACATGCAAGTCAATCGTAGTCTGGCTTCCAGGCTGTTGGGCATATTTTTAAACTATCTATTTAATAAAGGGGTCTGGCTGCAGTATTTTTTCTTTTGTCAAAATGAGACTTTATTGTGGCAAACAAATATGAAATTTGTTTTTAGTGGATAATTTTACATAGATTAGGGGGAACTTATTTTTCTAATTTAGTAACCCTTTAAACTTTACTCTCATACTTTAAGGATTTGAATAAATATTCGAGAACAAAGGCCTCTTCCTGGAACCTTGCCCTACCCTATTCAAGCTTCACAATGACATATGACTGATTTTTCTTCCCCCTGGCCACAAAGTGCGGTACTCTAGTTGCAAGGGCACAACCATTTCTGTAACAAAGACCACACCCTCTCTCTTCTTGCCCTGTGAGGGTGGAATATGTGCACTTCAAAGCCTGTAAACTAGCCTCATCGTGCAGCTATAGCGTGGAAAGAAAATTAATCCTTCTGATTAGCCATGAAGGTTAACCAGGGTTGTCTGATATTTCACTTGACAGTAAAATTTCATGCAGGTTTAGACCACATACTGGCCTAATGGGAATACTTTTAACTCTAGACTAACCCTTGACTGACCCTAGAGGAAGTGCATGTGTTTATGATGATGCGAGGCCTGGTTAAACCTGGGTGTTCTCATATTTCACTTGGCAGTCTGAATGTGCTGCGGAAATTTGATGCAGGGTAATGCAGTTTACTGGCCTATATGTTTAACTCGAGACTAACCTTAGACTGCACCTAGAGTAAGTGTGTTTGTGATGGTACCAGGCCTGGTTAAACCTAGGTTAATTGTCTCATATTTCACTTGGCAGTCTGCATGCACTGCTGAAGTGATGTAGGGCAGCACCGTATAATATTCCGAGTGTGAAAAAGTCTAACTCGAGACTGACCATAGACTAACCATAGAGTGTGTTTTTATGGCCGTACGTGCTCTTAGTTGCCGTATTCATGAGTGAGCAAACAGTATGATCAATATATTCACTCTGAATAGATGGCACAATACAGAAGGCAGGCGGGCCAAAATCATTTTGCTTCAGGCTGCTGGAACTGGTCAATATGAGTTCAAAAAAGTACTTTGGCAGTCAAAGGCTATTTTTGTAGATGATCGAGGAAATTCATTTGATATGTTGCAGTCGCTATACAACCTATGAAAAGTCCTCTCCCCTCCCCTGTCTTTGTGTCCCTATCCTTCTTAGATGTGCATCATGAATGGTGTTACTGCTATCATCAGCTGTCTGGGGTTCGTCTTGTTTGAAGAAGGAGGTATGAACATGTCACCTCACTTTTTTTGAGGTATTCATTTTTGTCTCGCCCACCGGAGGTGAAGGCGAGACTAAGGGATCCAAATGGCGTCCGTCCGTCGTCCGTCGTCCGTCACAAATGTTAAAGTTTACCTGCAAGACTCTCTTATGATCCATAACTTCACATGGGTTGCTTGGATTACAACCTAACTTGGGTCATAGATGCACTGGGGGTACCTTCATGTTATGGTGGCGTTGGAGGTCACAGGATAAGGTCAAAGGTCATTTGAGGTCATACGTTAAAGTTTACCTGCAAGACTCTCTTTTGACAAATAACTTCACATGGGTTGCTTGGATTACAACCTAACTTGGGTCATAGATGCACTGGGGGTACCTTCATGTTATGGTGCTGTTGGAGGTCACAGGATAAGGTCAAAGGTCATTTGAGGTCATACGTTAAAGTTTACCTGCAAGACTCTCTTTTGACAAATAACTTCACATAGGTTGCTTGGATTACAACCTAACTTGGGTCATAGATGCTCTGGGGGTACCTTCATGTTATGGTGCTGTTGGAGGTCACAGGATAAGGTCAAAGGTCATTTGAGGTCATACGTTAAAGTTTACCTGCAAGACTCTCTTTTGACAAATAACTTCACATGGGTTGCTTGGATTACAACCTAACTTGGGTCATAGATGCACTGGGGGTACCTTCATGTTATGGTACCGTTGGAGGTCACAGGATAAGGTCAAAGGTCATTTGAGGTCATACGTTAAAGTTTACCTGCAAGACTCTCTTTTGACAAATAACTTCACATGGGTTGCTTGGATTACAACCTAACTTGGGTCATAGATGCACTGGGGGTACCTTCATGTTATGGTACCGTTGGAGGTCACAGGATAAGGTCAAAGGTCATTTGAGGTCATACGTTAAAGTTTACCTGCAAGACTCTCTTTTGACAAATAACTTCACATGGGTTGCTTGGATTACAACCTAAGTTGGGTCATAGATGCACTGGGGGTACCTACATGTTATGGTGCTGTTGGAGGTCACAGGATAAGGTCAAAGGTCATTTGAGGTCATACGTTAAAGTTTACCTGCAAGACTCTCTTTTGACAAATAACTTCACATAGGTTGCTTGGATTACAACCTAACTTGGGTCATAGATGCACTGGGGGTACCTTCATGTTATGGTACCGTTGGAGGTCACAGGATAAGGTCAAAGGTCATTTGAGGTCATACGTTAAAGTTTACTTGCAAGACTCTCTTATCACACATAACTCATCACATGTTGCTACAATGGCAATCAAACTTGGATGATGGATGCACTGGGGGCACCTGCATGTTATTGTGCTGTAAGAGGTCACATGATAAGGTCAAAGGTCATTTGAGGTCATACATTAAAGTTTACTTGCAAGACTCTTGGTGAAGGCTTCCTAACTTGTGCACAGAATTGTGTGAGCATGTGTGAGCATTACTGATGTAGATTTAGGCAAACATTACTCATGCACATTTATGCAAATTTATTCAAAGTCACTATTTTGCACCTGATTTTGATGTTGTCTGTTTAAAGTTGCTTATTTGTTTGTTTCAGTTTTCTTTTGCGTAGCAACGGAGATCGCGATATTTCTGGTTATTTTCGCAAGTGGGCGAGACACAATATTGCTAATGCCTTGTTTTATTAACCCTTTGTGCACCACATGTATTGAATTGAATTTATTTCCACATATAAACATAAACATACAGTGTACAAGTACATGAAATGATACGTTCACATACGTTCGCATATACAGATAAATACATAAAGAGAGACATTAACAAGGTAACTAGAATGCATGGAGAAAACAATATTACTACACTTCAATAACAGAAAATTGATAACATATAACAATGTGGGGTGGGGGGGGGGGGGGGCTATAAAAAAGCGGAGCTTGTAGGGTTATAGGCTCCCCATTACAATATATGAGATTGCATAAAGATTTATACATTTATTAAATCAAAGTGCCGGGGGGGGGGGGGGGAGGGGAGAGAAAGTTAAAGGTGAAGGGCATACGTAGGAGAAAATAAGCTAAGTATCGGGAGGTGTGCGATGTGACTTTATTCACAAGTAATACACAATTCCCATAGAGCACTTACTAGTTAATTTGACACAGGAAAGGTTAATTTTAATCCTGACCCTGATGTAGGTGCTTGTCACTCTCTCGCTTATCCCTTCACCAAACAATCATAATAAACCCGGGGGCCTTGCCCCAATCTCCAAAGAACTGGGCCCCATTGCAAAAAAAACAAACCATTAATGGTAACTACCACGGTAAAACAGTCAATCAAATTGGAGGTTTCCTTAGCGGTTGCCATTTGAAGAAAAGTTACCATCAATGGAAAGTTTTATGTAACAGGCCCAGAGGAAGAAGAAGGAGTCTGTAACACAAAACAATGCAACAATTTAAAACAACACAACCTTAGAAAAGGAACAACAACATTATCAAAAAAGAGAAAAAGTAATGGTGAAAAATAGGGAATAAAAAGACACCTAGAACAGTTTCTGACATGTTTCTGTTTGATTGAAACCAAATTATCCTCGGGGTGAACTATCCCTTTAAATTAGTTCTGAGTCCCTGATCAGATATGTCCTAGCTCTAACTGTCCTTGTATTTTTGGCGCTTTGTAGTTTACTCAACCTTGATCTGCTTCCTTTCTCTCAGACACCATCCTGCTACCGTCGCCGTCCTACTACTCAACGCCTCGAGACATCTACTACACGGCCGGCGTTAAGACCTTCCCTGCCATAGTCTCCAGCAAGGTACAAATAGAGAACCATTCAAGAAAGTTGTTGTCAATATAATCTTGACATTACTGCTCCTCTCCATGGTATGATATTGATTGATATATGTCCGATGCATGAAATTCATCAGTATGATATGATTTAGATTGATTTGAAGACGGTAATACTACCCGTCTTGATAGGGTGTTGTACAAGGCAGGTGAGTGAGGCAAACCTCTTGGGTTGATATTACAAGGCGATTCTGACTGTTTTTTCCCCCCTGGTAAACATAAAACTCCTGCTCAGTGACTCGGGTTGAATTGGTAGGGTTAGCAATTAAACAGAAAGCCATAACCCTAGAGCCGCGTCAGACTTGCCTTGCTGGTTCGATCGGAGAGCTGAGTTTACCGTGTAAACACGACATCACTTGGACTGCATTTTGAAATGAAAATGTCAGAATCGTGTAGAGTGAATAATGTCTGGATTAACTATTGTCTAATCTTTCTCTCATCAGCCAGGGCCTAAGGGTGAAGCACCCTTTGAGCTGACTGTGGACATCCTGGAACAGGCTCTGGAACAAGCTACTCAAAAGGTATGGCAGGGAGACTCTGCTAGAGGGTGGGGGACTGGTGGGGTGTCAGGCAGTCAGTCAGTCAGTCAGTTAGTCAGTCTCAGTCAGTCAGTCTCAGTCAGTCAGTCTCAGTCAGCCAGTCGGTCAGTCAGTCAGTCTCAGTCAGTTAGTCAGTGAGTCAGTCAATCTCAGTCATACAGTCAGTCAGTCAATTAGTCAGTCTCAGTCAATCAGTCAGTCTCAGTCAGTCTCAGTCAGCCAGTCTTAGTCAGTCTCAGTCAGTCAGTCAATTAGTTAGTCAGTCTCAGTCAATTAATCAGCCAGTCTCAGTCAGTCTTAGTCAGTCAGTCAATTAGTCAGTCAATCTCAGTCAATTAGTCAGCCAGTCTCAGTCAGACAGTTAATTGTTCAGGCAGTCAGTCAGTTAGTCTTAGTCAGTCAGCCAGTCTCAGTCATACAGTCAGTCAGCCAATTAGTCAGTCAATTAGTCAGCCAGTCTCAGTCAGTTAATTAGTCAGGCAGTCAGTCAGTTAGTCGTAGTGAGACTCAGTCAGTCAGTCTCAGTCAGTCAGTCAATTAGTCAGGCAGTCACTCAGTCAGTCTCAGTCAGTCAGTGAATTAGTCAGTCTCAGTCAGTCATACAGTCAGTCTTCGTCAGTCAGTCTCAGTCAGTCATACAGTCAGTCTTAGTCTCAGTCAGTCAGTCAATTAGTCAGTCAGTCTCAGCTAATTAGTCAGCCAGTCTCAGTCAGTCAGTCTCAGTCAGTCATACAGTCAGTCTTAATCAGTCTCAGTCAGTCAATCAATTAGTCAGGCAGTCAGTTAGTCTTAGTGAGACTCGGTTAGTCAGTCAGTCAGTCTCAGTCAGTCTTAGTCAGTCTCAGTCAGTCAGTCAGTCAATTAGTCAGGCAGTCACTCAGTCTCAGTCAGTCAGTGAATTAGTCAGTCTCAGTCAGTCATACAGTCAGTCTTAGCCAGTCTCAGTCAGTCAGTCTCAGTCAGTCATACAGTCAGTCTTAGTCAGTCTCAGTCAGTCAGTCAATTAGTCAGTCAGTCTCAGCTAATAAGTCAGCCAGTCTCAGTAAGTCTCAGTCAGTCATACAGTCAGTCTTAGTCAGTCTCAGTCAGTCAGTCAATTAGTCAGTCAGTCAGTCTCAGTCAGTCATACAGTCAGTCTTAGTCAGTCAGTCTCAGTCAGTCAATCAATTAGTCAGGCAGTCAGTTATTCTTGGTGATTCTCAGTTAGTCAGTCAGTCTGTCACTTGATTAATCACTGTGTGCTCTACAGGGACACAGGGTGCGAGGAGCATTCTTTGTTAATCCCAGCAACCCTCTAGGCACTGTCTACACCAAAGACCAAGTTCGTGCCTATCTCAAGTTCTGTCACAAGTAAGTATTCTTCTCATTCATTCAGCAGTAGAGGCTTTATACTATTGAAAAGGGGAGTCCAACCTGATGTTACTTCCAGCACAAAATTGAAAGCAACATATGACAAAAATCTGTCAAAGGATAAGAAAGTTATGATTTTTTTTAAACAGTTTTTATTTTGTGATGTCAATTGTGAGATGCTCTCCCATATGTTATGTGCTGCATAATTCCACAAATTCCTCCTTTTTCTGTTTTTTGGTGGAGGAAGAAATCTTGTTCATGAAGGTGTGTGTGCAACTTGAGTGTATCAAATGCACAGATAAAATTGTTTACCAGGTATATCCTCTTTGAAAATACACTATTTATAGCAGAGTACCTCGCAGGTGACGTCACAAAATTAACAATTTTAACATTTATAATTCTGTTTTTCTCATACAGATTTTGTCAAACCTTCACTTATTTGCTTCTTTCATGTTTCTGGTTTTGATAAAACCAACTATAAAGGGTGGACTTTCCCTTCAAATAGATAGCACTCAAAAGTCAAAGTCCACAGTTTGTGTTTGGTTAAGTTCATACCAACATACCGTACTGTCTTTGGTGATATGCGAAATGTATGTCAGTGGGTCAGGCACACCACTGACAAATGTACGTTGTTATGTGCCATTGGTACGTACAGACAACTTCCATAGAACGGAGCTTAATGTGGCACATAAAACCTTCACCCGTTGCTCACATTTAGTTTTTCGGCTTTGTGGACTCTAGTTAGTGTCGGGGGATGGGGGCTGTTATGTGCCCTAGGGGGTGGGTTGGTTTAGATACCCGAGAGTTCTCAAATAAATGAGCGTACCAGTTGACCTGCAGTAATATGCACGTTTATTACCGAAGTAATAAAACAAACAAGAAACCCTGCAAAGAACAAGCAGAGAAAAAAACAACATCATAACACACTTCGTATATGCCATGATAACATCAGCAATGCGTTAGCTTGTTACACTTGGTACTAACACAATCACAAAAACTCTCAGTTGTTTATCTCAGTCCACGAGAGTTACTGTAAGACTGTAATTAAAACTGTAACTCAATATGCATAGCTCTTCCTCAAATAATAATTCCCATCATGGTTTACAATACCACTGAATCGTACACCATAACTGCTTTATGTTGCACCATCAGTGTCAAATGCATATCAACTCCTTCAAATGAAATGAAAAGTTGAACTACAGCTGTATCACTTCCAAAACATTATCAACTGCATTCATTACTTCAGTAGCCTTGTTTAGCATAATCCATACCAAAACTTCTAGTCTGCCAAGTTACACATCACATACTAGCATTATGTCATACTAATAATTTGTGTATGAAAACATAAAACAAACTTATTCCCTTCCTACAGATGTTAACCGTTATCAAATCATTAAAGAGTCCTCATTCTCTCAATAGAACCTACACTTGGTTTCAATATACTGGAACCCACATTATTACTGACTAGTAAGCTTAAACGCAACTTGCATAGTCAACAACAAATTGTAATAATGGACAACATGTTCCACTCCATGAACTTGCATAAATGTGTAAGGAAATTGAAACATATTTATACCCAAAGTCAAACGTCACTTGTCTTCTGAACAGGTCACAACAGCTATCAGCCTCGTGCGATGAGCTGTCTCCTCACTGCTGATACACAGCGAAAGTTATCCTAGATAAAAGAAACATACACACACGAATGGTCCTTATCATGGTGATTTTCAAACCATAGCATTCACACCGCTGTATGTCATCTCATACAACATGGTTCTAAGATTAAATGGCAAATAAGCAACTATGCTCCCAAATGGATAGTGCCTCAACAGGTGGGCAGTTTCATACACATACTGATACCATGGGCGCGGCCATCTTTAATTCATTGTTTACATGAGAGCGCCCCCTAAGTCAAATGTTTTCCATCCGCACGATAACTTCTGAAGGATGTGCATTCATGCCGACCTCACGTGTTGTCTGGCACCTACACTGTGCTCCAGCTAACTTGCTCACATTCGTGAAAGTCTGATGTACCACACATACTCTAATCATATGAACGTGACATTTAAATGAGCCAATAATAATGATTACTACAACTTCCATTCATGCGAACCAATATTCTCCTACTTTACAAACTCCATCGCATGGTGTAAATCACGCAACTTCACTCCCACTACTCTATGCAAAGTGTGTGGCTGAGTGCACTGCTGTGTACTCTGCATGCAGCTAACACACAGGGTCAATGGCTAAGAGGACAACGACTCCGTTCGCCTCAACATTTCATCTACTCTATAAAGCCGTAGTATGCATTCACATTAGTTTTAAACTTCACACACAGTAAGCGTAATGCATACATAAATCATGTACCCAACAAAAATATCATTCAAAAAACGAAATACAAGCCTACTTACAGCAGATTTCCTCTACGCGACCTGTGATTGCCTCTCCCCTTCACTGCAGAGCACGGTGCAATGCCCTAGACCACCGTTTGGCTCAACACTTTCTGTGACTAATCACTCACCAAAATATCACTCCTCCTTCCAGTAAAAATCATATTCCTGGTTAGTATTTTCATATTCTGAATAACCTTAACTATAATTTACAAAACACATGCTCATTCTTTTCTCTCCAAAAACAACAGAGTGTTTGTTTCCCTGTGTGGATTTCTGTAATAAACCCTATAGGCAAACCGAGCCTGTGCAATATAATACACTTTCTCATCACAAAATTCTGTCCTCTGACATTAGGCTTTCAACATTTGCCATAGAACTGCAGTAATCAAAGGGGTGTGGCTTAATTGCGCCCTAAAAGGAATGTGAACTTTGTTCATGGACTGTTGTCGAAATGCCAAGCAGCAGAGTATGCGGGAGTTGCGCTGCTCTCTATCTGATTGGAGAAAAGCCAACCTTTACGTATGTGGGCTTAGTGAAAAGTAAGGTTAAAGGTCCTCTCATTTTTATGCCTCCGCCACGAAGTGGACGGAGGTATTATGTTTTCAGGTTGTCCGTCCGTCCGTCCGTCCCGAATCCGTTTAGGCAATATCTTGAGAACCATGAACCAGATTTTCTTCAAACTTGGTACATGTGTGTATTGGATAAAACCAATGAAGTGTGTAAAATTGGGGTCAAATCTCATTGAGGTCAAAGGTCAAAGGTCAATGAACATTGTGAAAAATTGCCCAAAATTGACCTTTTTCACATTAAATCCAAATCCAAGAATACAATTCTCATCAAACATGGTACAAAGATGGATCGCTACTTGGAGGTAGACTGGTGACATTTTGGGTAAAATTCCTGAAAGGTTAGAGGGCAAAGGTCAATGAACTTTGTGAAAAATTGCAAAAATTTGACCTTTTTCACAATAAATCCAAGTCCAAGGATGTAGTTCTCATTAAACATGGTACACGGATGGATCACTACTTGAGGATAGACTGATGAAATTTTTGGGAAAATTCCTAAAAGGCCAGAGGTCAAAGGTCAATGAAATTTGCCAAAATTGGTTAAAAACTACCCCAAACTTTATATTTTTCACAATAAATCCAAATCCAATGGTACATTACCAACTAAACATGGTGCAAAGATGGCTCACTACTTGGGGCTAGACTGGTGACATTTTTGGTAAAATTTCTCAAAGGTCAGAGGTCAAAGGTCAATGCACTTTGCCAAAATTGGCTATTTTTCATAATAAATCCAAATCCAATGGTACATTACCAACTAAACACGGGGCAAAGATGGATCACTACTTGGGGCTAGACTGGTGACATTTTTGGTGAAATTTCTCAAAGGTCAGAGGTCTAGGGTCAATGAACTTTGCCAAAAATTACCTAAAAATTGCCCCCAAAATGATATTTTTCAAAGTAAATCCAAATCCAATGGTACGTTACCAACTAAACATAGTGCAAAGATGGATGTCTACTTGGGGCTATACTGAGAACACTTTTGGTGAAATTTCTCAAAGGTCAGAGGTCAAAGGTCAATGCACTTTGCCAAAATTGGCTATTTTCACACTGAATCCAAATCTAATGATTCAATTCAAACAAACATGGTACAAAGATGTGTCACTCCATGAAGGTAGACTAGTGAAAGTTTGGGTAAAATTCCTGAAAGGTCAGAGGTGAAAGGTTCATGAACTTTGCCAAAATTTGCTGAAAATTGCCCCCAAATTGATACTTTTCACAATAAATCCCAATCCAATTATGCATTTCAAGAAAACATGATACAAGAATCACAAAGATACAAGGATGGATTTAGACAGACTGGTTAGATAGGAAGTCAAAGAAGTAAGAGGTCAAAGGTCAAATGAACATTGCCAAACTTTGCTGAACATGGAAAAACAGAATAAATGGTATTTTCATTTCACATAGGAATTCACTGGAACATTCCCAAACCAACCAAACAGATTTTCTGAAAATAATGTAAATAGAGCTAGCAAAGAGGCGGAGGCATATTTATCGACTGCGTGGCAGTCGAATTGCTCTAGTTTTTTATTAGCACAGAAATATTTGACAGGATTTATCCAAACTTGATACTTGATGCAGTGACAAATCTAGATTTAGTTCCATGTAAGTAGCTTGGGCGAGATATATGGCTGAGGAAGTATACTCTTTCAAATGTCACTGTTTATGTAATAACTCTATTTTTTGACAGAAATGGGACACAAAGAAAATTTTATTGAGAAGATTGAAAGCCATATTTAATTTTTGTGCTGGAGTGTGGTAACATATTGCTTCCAGTGAAATTACTTTTTGTCTCGCCTGAACAAAGTTCGGCAGAGACCTAGTAATCACTTTTCCTGTTAGTCTGTTGATCTGTTACAAAAAATGTTAAAGTTTGTGTTTAAGTTGCTCTCATTTCTTTATTTCTACATCAATTTTGATCAAACTTGGTACAAATGATCCTTGGTAATACCACATGTGTCATCATGAGGATGATGGGGTCAAAGGTCAACTAGGGGGTCAAAAGGTCAAATATGAGGCCATGCCGCTACAAAAATGTTCAAGCTTTTGTTTAACCTTGTCTCATTTCTTTTTTTTTCTGCATCAATAGCGATTAAACTTGGTACAAATGATCCTTGGGTAATACCACATGTGTCGTCATGAGGATGATGGGGTCAAAGGTCAAATAATATGAGGCCATGTCATTACAAAAATGTTCAAGTTTTTGTTTAACTTGCTCTCATTTTTTTTCTGCATCGATTGTGATCAAACTTGGTACAAATTATTCTTGGGCAATACCACATGTGTTGTCATGAGGCTGAAGGGGTCAAAGGTCATCTCGGCACCATTTTAAATATTTGAAAAAACAACAACTTAGCACTGTTTAGCGATTGCAAAATCAGGCGAGACTCGTGGTTCGCAAACCACCTTGTGTTAATATGTTGCTAATTTGCATTTTTTTTTCCTCAAATAATTCTCGTTTTGTTTAAAAAATGTCAGACACAAGCTTCATGCGATCTTTGATGAGATCTACCAGGCAAGTATTCATGATGAATCAACAGCGAACTCCAGCCTATTAGGGCTCCCCCTAGAGGATATTCTAGACAAGCAACGGACCCATCTCTTGTACGGTTTTAGTAAGGTGAGCAAATAGGAACTAAATATTACTGCAAGTTTGATATTTTGCCTTGTGCAGCTGCTTTCTTTTCTATGTCTCTGGTATGTCGGGATATTTATTTTTGCGCTCTTTGCGCAACGCAGAGCCATCGTGAATTCGATATCACCGCAAATTTAAAGCCATTCTGCTATCTTAAGAAGGCAAGACGTGAAAGTCCTCTGTCATCCAACTAGTACTGGCATTGAGCTCGTTTGTGTGTTGCATACTGTGATGCACTGAGCAGCTGTCTGCTTTTTTATGGCCTTAAGTGTTCATGAAAATGCTTTGTTTGGGGATTTATTGATGATCTTAATGCAAAAGGGTAATTTTATTTGTAATAGCAAGTATTTCTTATGAGTGAAAATAGTACCTTGCGAATTCATTGTAGGTGTGCTGTGCCATGGAAATTCATTTGTGCAAAAATTTCGGGTTTTGCAGTATGAAATATCATAAATACATCCAATATTAAGGAATGATGGGTGCTCATACACTATTTCTTTCTTGAGCAGTGATAGTTCAAGATGGCGATATTGGAGACTGAGGCAAACAGGCGACTAGGTCATATGAGGCTGTGATGTACAGGCTCACTAGCTTTCCTGCTATCATTTAATATTTTGATAATTTTAAATTTAACCCATTTTTTGTGATAGTGTGTCTTCGCATGCATGCGGTAGTCTCAAAGAATTTGTCATGTTACCTGATAAAACAGGACCGTAGGTAAAATGTTCATTGAAATATCTATATTTATGAATGTTGAATATTAAAGACAGCCCGTCCCTTTTTCAGATCATCACAAAACCATCGAAACATTGGCAAAACATATAGAGAAGTGTTAGCAAGCTATTATTCATAATTTGAAACTGATACGTAGTGTAAAATTCAAATAATGCACGTAAACAACGTCTGATTAATAGTCTTTACCTCAGGCTCTTAGCAGTTTGTGTTGAAATATCTGCTTTATTGATTAATCTGTTTATCAAATTATAAAACACATTATGAAAAAAAATTGTTCTATAGAAGGAATCATCTCCAAAGTTTGGTAATTACTCATAAAATTAGGATTTCGCACATGCATAATAACCACATAGATGCTGTAACAAAGACTAATACTTTTTTCGTAGTACGAAAAAAAGTCGGTTTGAAATTTAACGGCCGAAATTTTTACATATACAGAAAGCTTCAACATGCTATATTCTTAGAAATGGTCTTGAATCACACTTTCTTCAATTTACGATCGTGATAGACGATTTCAAATTTTAAGCTTGCAAAAGGGACGGACAATCTTTAAGAGGTAATGTTGCTCAAAGAAAACTAAAAATATATTTGTTAAAATCTGGTTCTTAATTCCAGGATTTTGCCATTCCTGGAGCCCCGGTGGGCTTGGTGTACTCCTGGAACAAGGCGGTTATAGACGTGTGTGTAACCATGAACGACTTTCAGCTAGCGTCCAGCTTTATACAGAAGGCATTGGCCAAAGTCTTGGAAGACAAGGGTATGTGACTGTGTATGTGTGTCTGTCCATCTAGATGGGTGTGTGTATGTGTGTGTGACAATGAATGACTTTCAGCTAGCATCTAGCTGCATACAGAGACCCATGGGCAAGGTCTTAGGGGACAACGGTATGGGATTGTGTGTGTGTGTGTGTCTGTCTGTCTGTCTAGACATGTGATGATGAGTGATTTTCAGGCTATAGTTTTGTACATGATGCTAGCATTGAATTGATTGTTAACAAGATTTTAGTCAGGGATTGAACATAATTTTAATTCAAACATTTAGATAGATCATTTGTACCAGTAGAGAAGCTACTATTTCTACTGTATCTCATCAGACGAGTTCCTGCTTCATATTTGTTGTCAGATTGGGTGAGGGGCACATTCTTCCCAACCAACATGTCTCGGATGCGGGATGCCAGCCGCGTCGCCATGGCAACCCTGGATGAGATTGGGGCGACGTACGTCACTCCACGAGCAGGCCTCTTCATCTGGGCCAACCTGAGCAAGGTAGGCACAGACCCCAAACCCTCACCCCCAACCTTCAACCCCCCCCCCCCCCCCCCTGGAAAAAAAGAAAAAAAGAAAAGAAGAAGAACAAAAAAGAAGAACAAAACAAGAAAAAAAATCTAATGATTATAAATAATCAATAATATTGCCCAATTCTAACCCATTTACCAGCGAACTTTCCGAGTACATGTATATATTCATGCATTTGTGGCAAACAAGGTGTTAATATGCATATTACCCATAAAGATACCCATACCCATATAATAAATCTGTTTAAATCTTTCATTGAGTTTTTTTTGTAGAATATGATTTCTCATAACAAAACTTAATTATTCATGGCAAACAAAATGTTTTTGTGCATATTACTCATGAACCCATTTTAAAACTGTTTTTTAGAATTTGTTTTCTCACAACACACTGTATTTAAGACTGAAATCCAGAAATAGATTACTATTTGATATTACTTAGCAAACGGGCAAAATTCATGTTTCAGTTTCTGGCGAAGGCTACGGAGGAGGAGGAGGAGAAGTTCAGCCGTCATCTCTTGAAGTATGGGGTGGGGTTATCACCGTCCGCCGGCTACTGTGGGGGAGAGTACGGATGGTATAGGATCATGTTTGCTGTGCCAAGGCAAGAACTGACAGAAGGTAAGACTGAGTGACGGAAGGAAGGAAAGAAAGAATGAAAGAAGAAGTAGAGATTGATTGATGATGGATATTGTGGAGGGTAGTATGGATGGTATAGGATCATGTTTGCTGTGCCAAGACAAGAACTGACAGAAGGTAAGACTAAGAGACTGAATGAAGGAAAGAAAGAAGTAGAATATGATTAATAATGGATATTGAGTCCGAGGAAGTATGGATGGTATAGGATCATGTTTGCTGTACCAAGACAAGAACTGACAGAAGGTGAGACTGAGTGACTGAAGGAAGTAAAGAAAGAAAGAAAGAAGAAGTAGAGATTGATTGATGATGGATATTGTGGAGGAGAGTACGGATGGTATAGGATCATGTTTGATATGCCAAGACAAGAACTGCCAGAAGGTAAGACTGAGTGATGGAAGGAAAGACAGAAAGAAAGAAGAAGTAGAGATTGATTGATGATAGATATTGTGGAGGGAAGTGTGGATGGTATAGGATCATGTCTGCTGTGCCAAGGCAAGAACTGCCAGAAGGTAAGACTGAGTGACTGAAGGAAGGAAAGAAAGAAAGAAGAAGAAGTAGAGATTGATTGATGATGGATATTGTGGAGGGAAGTGTGGATGGTATTGGATCATGTTTGCTGTACCAAGACAAGAGCTGGCAGAAGGTGAGATTGAGTAATGGAAGGAAGGAAAGAAAGAATGAAGGAAGAAACATTAAGATAGGAAAGAAGAAAGTAACTAATGGTGTATATGGAATAAATTGAGTTGTGTGATGAGCTTGTATGCAGCAAGGTTATTATAGTAGGCTTAAAGATAGATTTATTACTTGATAATAACCATTGATTGTGACAATTATTTGAATGAGAGAGTGGAGAGGAGCGCAGTGTATAGTACAGTCTAATGGGTGAATTGATAAACAAAACATTGGAGAGATTAATATCCATTTTTATTCCACTTCTTTTTCTCTCTTTTTTTTTTCAGGTCTTCGTCGCTTAAAGAAAGCTTGCCTATCTGCCCAGGGAGAGGAGTGAGGTGCAACAAATTGGGCTCCTCAGAATATATTTTCTTATTACGAACGTTCATCTGTATTGGTAATTCACATGATATCTCTTTTAAATATTTGATCACAATACAAATTATGGAGGTAAAAGTTTTGTATTGTGATAGAAAGTTCAAAATAGATATCATATGTATTTTCATGTTCTATTTTGCTACAATATTATATTTACTCTTTCTTGGCATTGTATTATCAACTTGTATCAGGTTGGTGGTATCCTTTTAAGTTTGGATGTTATACATAGTCATGCACAATTCTTTATTATATACCTCATACATAGATTCCTCTCATCTGATTGGTTAAAAGTAGAGTCATCGAAATAGCTGTGCCCCCGTTTTTAACAAGATGACGTCAAAATTAACTGTGCCCGGGGCATGGCAATCGACTGTGCCCGGAAAATAATAAGACAACCTCAACACCGCACGATATCGCTCGTGTGTGCGCAATCCCTGTACGCGCAATGAGTGTTGATTTACATGCCTATTACATGCTATCTTGTAGGCCTTGTCAGTTCAGGAAATCTTTTAACCAATCGATGAGAAGAATCTATACATTCGGTTTATAAAACAAATATTGACTGCTTAATATTCGGGGCACAGTTAAAATCATAGGCCCTCGGTGATGTCAAAACCATGACTATGCCCTCAGCTTCGCTTCGGGCATAGTCATGGTTTTGACATCATCTTGGGCTTATAATTTTAACTGTGCCCCTCATAGCAGTCAATATTTGTATACTATGGTGCAATTGTGAATCAGTATTGAAAATTAGATTTTACATAAAATAAATCACTGACATCTTAATGTACCAGTATATTTTGATATGTTACCTCATTGTGTATTATTATAGGGCAATTCCACAGGTTTGGTTAAAGTCATGTAACGTGAGTAACCAAAGCATCTTTATTTGATTGAAAAAGAAGTTTCTGTGCTGAGTGTGATTGAGTGTCATGGAAAGGTGGATTGTTTTTTTTTCCTAAATAATTATTTACATATTTTCTGCAAAACTATGACAGAATATAAAATAAAGAAGCGTTGGTTACTCATGCTACACGACTTTAACCAAACCTGTGGAATTGCCCATAAACCTCATCTTGATAATCCTGTACTATTGATCTCAAAACAATACCATAAGCCCTTGATCTTCAGCCTTACGATGATACATGTATGTAGTATTGTTTTGAAGCCTATAGTTTTATCCATGTACCTTTACAGCATGTTTGTATTATTGCACATTCATATGATTGCCAAGTTGATTAACAGTACTGGTCCTTCATATCTTGTTAACACAATTGCTCATTACACACCTGCTCGTAATTTACGTTCCCTAAGTGATACCACCAAACTTGTTATTCCGAGAACAAACCTCTCCATAGCAGAAAAACGTTTTAGTATAGCTGGATCTAGAGTTTGGAATACACTCCCCTCTTCCATCCGAACAACACCGACCATATCATCTTTCAAACCACAACTCAAGTCATACCTTTTTCCAAATATCTAGTTTTATATTTTCATTTATTTAATGTGTATTTGTTTTGATGATTTTTGCTATCACTATTTGGTTTGACTTGGCTAACCCATCTGCGGCCTGGTGGCCTCAAGTGCTATACTAGAGCTTCTGTGAATAATGTGCTGACCGGGCTTGTCCCTTAAATTGTTGGTGAACGAAGCAGCAAGCAAGAGGCCACCGGGCCTCATCTGGCACAGTTGAGAACTCCAATGGTTGATGCAATTTAATGTATATATTTATATTTTATATCTGATTGTAAGCGCTGTGATACTTTTTGTGTATAGCGCAGATAAATAACCATTATTATTATTATTATTATTAAGTGATCTTGTTTTGAAGCGTATAGTTTTAACCATGTACCTTTAGAGCATGTTTCTATTATTGCACATTTATATGATTGCCAAGTAATCTTGTTTTGAAGCGTATAGTTTTAACAATATACTTTTATAGCATGTTGCCATTATTGCACATTTATATGATTGCCAAGTAATCTTGTTTTGAAGCCTATAGTTTTATCCATGTACCTTTAGAGCATGTTTGTATTATTGCACATTCATATGATTGCCAAGTAATCTTGTTTTGAAGCATATAGTTTTATCCATGTACCTTTAGAGCATGTTTCTATTATTGCATTTATATGATTGCCAAGTAATCTTTTTTTGAAGCCTATAGTTTTAACCATGTACCTTTAGAGCATGTTTCTATTATTGCACATTTATATGATTGCCAAGTAATCTTGTTTTGAAGCCTATAGTTTTAACCATGTACCTTTAGAGCATGTTTGTATTATTGCACATTCATATGATTGCCAAGTAATCTTGTTTTGAAGCGTATAGTTTTAACCCTGTACCTTTAGAGCATGTTTCTATTATTGCACATTTATATGATTGCCAGGTTATCTTGTTTTGAAGCGTATAGTTTTAACCATATACCTTTAGAGCATGTTTCTATTATTGCACATTCATAGGATTGCCAAGTAATCTTGCTTTGAAGCGTATAGTTCTAACCATGTACCTTTAGAGCATGTTTCTATTATTGCACATTCATGTGATTGCCAAGTAATCTTGTTTTGAAGCGTATAGTTTTAACCATGTACCTTTAGAGCATGTTTCTATTATTGCACATTTATATGATTGCCAAGTAATCTTGTTTTGAAGCCTATAGTTTTATCCATGTACCTTTAGAGCATGTTTGTAGTATTGCACATTCATATGATTGCCAAGTAATCTCGCCAATTTACGGAATGTAAACTTCACTTTTAGTACCAGGTATGCTCATTAAAGGGAGAGTTCACCCTGAAATTGTGTCGGTTTCAATATACCAGAAACATGAAAGAAACACATTTATGAAGGTTTGATCAAAATCCGTCAAAGGATAAAAAAGTTTTGGGACGTTAACATGGGAAGGTCCGGTGCTGGTCGTTGTGTATCGAACATGAAAAGATGGGGGATGGCAGACTTTAACCTCTGTCCTTGTGGTCAAGCACAGACCCATGAATACGACATGACCCAGTGTGCTGTGACAGGACTGACACACTGATGACTCCAAATGGCGACATATCTCCCTAACTGCCAATTTTGACCGATTTAGTCGACATAAGAGATCCATATGAAAAGCACCCTTTTACTCTTCACAGTTATTCAATTTGTAAATGATACCATTTAAAGTTACCAAAATACTTTTCTTACTATTTTTTGGTTGATCTTATAATGTAAGGAAAGGAGTAGTGAAGAGTGAAGAGTACATCACGAGCCCTGTTCCCATCTTACCTTGATGAGTTCATGTGGAGGAATAATGTAGGACCCAACAAAGTCGGCAAGATCATGAATAGCATAAGGCCATTTTATCCTGTTTGATTCACTTCATTATACCTTCCCTTTCCAAAAGTATTGCAACATACACTATAACGCATGCATTTTTAGTTGAAGGGGTCTGTCTATAATGATGTACGAGTGAAGTTATTATTGGAAAATAACAAATTATTTGAAGTTGAAGTCGATGAATATTCTTCCTCCTTTCTTCTCCAAGGCAGAAATATTATCCAATGCTGTGTATGGTGATTGAGCATGTGTCCCGCTCTTGTTTGTTTTTAGGATTGTGTGATAGAATCATCAGAAAATTATTGAAGTTATTGAAGTAAAACTGAACTGTTCTGGAATGATTATGGAATATATCATTATCAAGCCATTAACAGAATTTTTTTATCATATGTTATTTCTTTTGAGATTTTTGCTTAAGCCTGCCAAATATTTATAAATGCATTTGAACTTCTTATGTTTTCTTGATGTTTTTTCATGTTTTTTCTCTGCTTTTTTCTCTGTGTATTTGCCATTTTGGGCACATTGGCACATTCTGTGGGTTTTGGGTGGCGGGGCTGTAACCCGCAGGAAGAAAACTCTTATCCTGCCTCGGCGCCCATTTTGTTTGGATCCAAGACATACTGTGAAGCTCAACTAAACATTCAGAATATCTAGCTTATGCATTACATGAATGGGTATGGTCGTGCTTTGAACTAGGTCAGACAATATCTAGCCTGTGCATTGCATAGACGTATATGGTCTTGCTTTGATCTAGATCAGACAATATCTATAGATTGTGCATTGCTTAATGTTACATGGTCTTGCTTTGATCTAGATCAGACAAGCTTTAGTTGGACTCCACTGTAGATGAATGATAATTCTGTCAGTTTTGTGCCCAATTGGATGGATTCAATTCCAAATAAATGAAAAGAACAATGAACTGCTTAACTTTTGACTCATTTCTTTATCACACTGCATGCTGCATGTATCAAATGCAGAGCCCCCCCCCCCCCCCCCCTTCCTTTCCCCAAACAATGATGTACCTTGAAAAAAAACCTTCTCAAGTAGGAGAATTAGCTCTTATTATTGCTTTTGAAAACCTGATTCTTCTCTTACAACTGTTTTTTTTTCAGTGTGGTTCATTTTGTTTGTTGTTCTATGCCATGCATATAAAGAAGACTCCCCCCCCCCCCCCCCCCCCCCCCCCGGAACTTGTAATGTGTTATTGTTACATAATTCTTCACAGCATTGTTCAGCGTTTCATTCATTATGCAAGGCTTCCAAATGAATAGGAATAAGGAGGGGGTAGGAAAGTGAGTGAAAAGGAGGATGAGAAGAGAAATGAGGGATGATGACAAGAAAACATGAAAGAATTCACATTGGCAAAAGTTTGAGAAATATCAAGACATTCTTTAAGGAAATTGTATGTCATTAAAAAGCTTTCAGTACTAGCCCTGCCATCTTACTGTATGTGCCATAAAATGCGAATCTAATATTTTGCGAATCAGGACTTCCTGACGAGGAGTACATGTACATGTGCTCGAGCACATTGTATGCATAATTTTGTGTGTTAAATTTTCAAATAGTCCAAACTCGTGAATTTTGCGAAAATAAAAACCCCATGAAATATATGGCGTATACAGTACTCGGTAAATCCAAGGTAGTCTCACTATGAAGTATGAACATGGATAAAATCTAGTGATACTCTTAGTATTGTCTTGTTTACACAAGGTACACTAGAGCAATGAACATTAAGTAAAAGGTGTCATTGAGACTAATGGATTTACCCTTGAAAGTTATCAGTCCCATGCTAGTATCAGTAATCATGATTTTCAAAAATAAAAAACCTTCCTTGTACTCAGGGTGGTCGCCAGAAAATCTTTCACACATGGCTCAAAAGGGCAGAATGTCACTTTTTTCAGTGGACAAGTGGTGCACAACTATGGTGCACAACTATAGAACGCGTGGCTCAAAGAAAGCAAAAACAATGAAGACTGATTTTAGAGGCAGCACAGTAAATTTACGCATGGCTTTAAATCATTTTCTGGACACGATGCGTGGTGTGTGCATTACACGTTTTTTTTTTACACTGGGGACAACCCTGCTTGTACTTTGTCCGTTTTTTCCAAACTTTTGCCAATTAGTTTTTTTTTTGTGATTTCTCTGCTCTTAATCAATTAACCTTACGTAGGTTTCATTCTTCGGCAATATATCTTCCTCTCAATAGCATTGATGGCACAAGCAAGCACTTCTTTTTTCCCAAATTACAATTTTTAATCCATCAAAACATTAAGCACATTTTCATACAAAAACTGAATGTTTGTCCTGATGGAACTTCAATTTATAGAGTATAATCATAAGTCATGGTTTTCAAAAAAACTTACATCTTAGATCTACATGCACGGTACTTAGCATTTATACCTACATGCACGGTACTTAGCATTTATACATCTTTCTGGTCCATGAACAAGCTCTAAATCTTGACATCAACCCTTTTCAATTGCATGTGACATGAAATTGATTTCTCAAAACTGAAACTAATCCCAATGCCAGACCACATACCAATTACATGTATAGCAGTCCAAGTACCAACTAGACCCAAGCTAGTAAACATGCTCTGTCCTAAAACGAAATACAAAATAAGCACAGCACGCGTCTTCATACCATGCATGTATATCTATTCTGTATACACCATATATTTCGTGAGTCTAATTTTTCACAAATCTGGACTTCATGACAATTTCACGAGTGGTTAAATTTGTGATCATGGAGTACTAGTACTCATAGTACATGTGCTCGAGGACGTTGTATTCATATTTTTGCGTGTTGTTAAATTCGTGATTAGTCCCGATTTGCAACATTCGCGAAAATAAAACCCCTACAAAATATATGGCGTATACAGTATATGTATTGCGTGTTTTCTTGGAAAACACAGATATGCCCATGCAGTCAAACTTGATTTAATATCTATCGCTGTCTGAAGCCTGATGACATGCACGACTGTCTGCAAGCATGGATTGGATGGTGTGTCTCAAAACATCCACATATGTGTATCTACACGTTCAAACCAGCGTCGGACTTGTGAGTGTGAACAGCACTTTTGAGAAGTACATGTACATCGGATTGTGCCTCAAAACATATGTCTGCATGTTCACACTAGCACCTGACTTGTGAGTGTGAACAGCACATTAAGGAAGTACATGTCGTCTTTGTATATCAGACTTCTTAATTTGATCTCAATAAATGAGCGACTGTCTGTTCCAGCACTTTATAGATAGTTCTTCAACGATGTTACTGTACAAGGGCTTGTTCCATACTCAACACATTATTTGATTTACAAATTTGACGTAATACTGTGGGTGAATTGATACAGTCCACATATTTTTTTGAATATTCAAGTTACAATATGCATAAAAATTATCTTTGAAACAACACATTATTAATGATGACCCTACAGTTTGTCCGAAGTTTGACCAACTTGAAACAACCTATAGATTAGAGAATGTTTCACCCACTGAAACAGATTCACTCTGGACACGTGAATCATAACTTGTAAAGTTCTGGGAATACAACAGAAAATTGTCATTAATTTGAATACATTTATGAGAACATGGTATTTGAACATTTCACCACACTGTATGTAAACCAGAGGTAGTTTCTGATTAAAATGCTGGCGATCCGTCTTTAAAGAGATAC
Source organism: Arbacia lixula (assembly GCA_963669155.1). Lineage (NCBI taxonomy): Eukaryota > Metazoa > Echinodermata > Echinoidea > Arbacioida > Arbaciidae > Arbacia > Arbacia lixula. Next base: position 12,894,903 of record OZ022592.1, on the reverse strand, counting down.
ATACATACATACATATGACAGACATATTATCTTTGGTATTGTAGTCATCACAAGTTCAATGAGTTTCGTTGTAAAATGTTACTTTGATTCCTAAAAAAAAGCAGTTCCAGTTCCTTGAATACACACATATTGCCCTACTTTGACAAAAGGAAGCATGTGGCAAATCGCACATATTTGAGTAATTGAGATTTTTAGATTTTACCCGGAATTACCCACATGTGTGTATGGGCAAAATCTGAAAGGGAAAGCACTTCGTGCTGTGAGATTTTCAATCTAACATTATGTGAAATTGCATGGATGCAATGTTACTGGGGACAGACATACATGTAGTTTGCCTGCTTGCTTTTGTCAGAGAAGCACAGTATGGACGCACACATTATCTGGGGAAAAAACAGGAGTACAATATTATGAGGAAAACTGAATATAGATAAGAATACTGTCAAAATGTGCATTACACATGACTGGTAAAAATTGCATGAAAATAGAAACTATTAGAGTGGACAAAAAAATCAGAATGGACCGATTTTAATGATGTAATACTAACTATTCAACTTTTAAGTCACTGATCAAGCTACGTACGACCCACTGTTTCTGTCTGACAGATCTGTCCAGACACTGGATTTGCTTGTTTCATTGTACCGGTACTTTTGCGCCTGGGGCTGCACTGCAACGGTACTGCACATGTTGCAAGTAGTTAGAAATGTGTGCCACATTGACTACTGGAAAGAGTACAGAAGTGTCGTATGAAGCATGTTATCAAGACACCTGGTTCTAAATTATGAGGGCAGAGTGAACAGCAATGATCATAGCGGAGACCTTCTTTGGTACATGTAAGGCCCGACGCCAACCCGCTAGACAATGTTGGCCCAGTGAAACCTCACCAGAGCGATATTGTATAGAGCCAGCAACCTGCATAAGAATGGATACAAAGACCTCACTTTGGTCCTCTATATGTGAATACATCTTCTAGCACAACAAACACAAAAAACTTTCTGGAGTAGTATTTCCTTCACCTAATATGAAATATCACACCCTGGGGGAAAATAAATAATGAAAATGGAATAATAAAATAATGCCTGGAGAACACAAATGGTTAAGATAGGATGAACAATGATGAATGGGATGTTGGGTCAGGTGATTATTGTTGTGAATGTTACCATGGATATCACCAACGTACATGTAAAATGACCCAAAATGAGAATACAATGGCACCTGGTATAGAGGAGTGGTGAACATAGCTATCATACTCACAACACAGGTTTAACTTTAACCCCTACTAAACCTAGACTTAAGCAGGACTTTTACTTTGTGTAGTGAAAAAAATGGAAAAATATGAGATACTATAATTCTGTCACCATATGAATGGTGTTGTCCAAGGATTCTTTACGGTAATTGATGTTTTTCACATAGTAGTAACAGTTTCACATAAGTGATAGTAATCATCCGTTGTTTTGATTCTCTTGAATATTGTAGAATATTGCTCTTCAACTATCTCTTGATTTGTTTTCCCCCATACATTTGTTAGTAGTCCCCTTATACAAGATAGGATTATTAAATCTCCTAAATATAGACAAAAAATATATATGTGCAAACTAAAAGCACAACTAATACAGAAGTGCATACATATAGCCAAAGCAAATTATCAGATTTGAAGTACAAATACATAATTAGCCAAGACCTAACACACTAGCAATACAAAAAAACATATCCAATAATAGGAATGTGTGAAGTACACTTGACAATGTCCATATATTACCCTAGGATTATACAATGTCCAAATATTACCCTAAGATTGTACAATTTCCATACATTACCCTGGGTTTATACAATGTCCATATATTACCCTGGAATTTTACAATGTCCATAATTCATATTACCCTGGGATTACACAATGTAATTGTCAAACTATACCACAGTACGTTGACACAAACTCAGAATACAATACAAATCTTCTACACATCGCCATCAACACTGAAAAACAAAAGCACAGCCAAAACACAACTCAGTTACTCACGATCTACTGATTTCGTAATAAGACATCGCTAGATTTAAATTTGGAGATGAATAGCAGTGGTAAATAATACAGTACATGACTTGATTTGTGATCACATCCGGTGAGTAAGAACAGAACTAATCGCAATGGGCCTATATGTTCATACTGTCATGTTTGACCAGAAACTATTTTATACTAAAGTATGTTTTCAGCTACGTAAGGAATTCTATTGCGCAATGTATTTCGTAATGAACAAAAAAGTTCAGCCCTAAACACTACTTCCGAAACTTTCCTAGGCCTTGACAAAGCAAGGCAAAGACAAGGCCCTATTTCAGGATACCAACATTTGAGACTTATAAATAGAAACTATAATACTAACAAGGATCTTTTTTGCACTATATATCACAGCAATAGACATCACTTATGATTGGGTCACAATGATACAGTTCTCTCTGAATCTTCATCTTGAACTTTTGTCAAAACAAGGCAAAGATAACAATATATTTATGGACATCAATGACTCTGACTTGATCACATTTAAGTACGTAATTACTAAGTAATATGGTGCTCTGACTTAATATTACAGCCCATTACACTAGATGGTGGTCAAACTGGTACTCTTTTATTAGTTTCTTGAAGTCTTGGTAAAAAAGGCACAGATAAGAACCTATTTACGGTCATCAATGACCCAGACTTCATCACATTTGATTTCAGTGCCAGTATGTATTCACTAACTAACACCGGGCCCTGTCTCTACAGCCCTGGCTGCTACTTTAGATTCTGGTCAAACTGGTACTCTCCGAGCCCAGGTCCAACCCTGGTGAGGTTCTGGATGTGGCCTCCAATCTCCTTGAGTAGCTTCGTCTGTTTCTCCAAGAAGTTTTCCTCCACGAAGTCTGCCAACTGAAGTAAAGTTGGAAACAGAAAACAACCATCACAGCTTGTGCATATCGTATCAAAGAAATATCATCTTCCACAATGTCTGCGAACTGGAATGAAGTTGGAAACAGATAATAAATTGCACATTTGGCATCAGAATAATATCACCTTCCACAAAGACTGCCAACTGAAGTAATGTTGGATATAGAAAACAAACATCACAGCTTTCGCATTTTGCATCAGAATTATATCATCCTCCACAAAAGCTGCCGACTGAAGTAATGTTGGAAATAGAAAAAAACTGTCAGTACTTGCACATTTGGCATCAGAATAATATCAACTAGAGAAATTTGAGTGTGTGCAGCTGACTCGTATGCCTCCGACCTCCTCTACGATAAGTTCATCATCCAATCCCTGTAAAAACATTTTATGTGACAATTATTGTTGAAATTTGGGTATGACATGCTACTTAAAGAGACAGTTCACCCTGAAATTATTTTGGTTTCAATAAAAGGAGACACATGAAAGAAACATATAAGTGGAGGTTTGATGAAAATCCTTCAAAGGATAACAAAATTATGATCTTTTAAAGTTTTGATTTTGTGACATCACTTGCGAGGTGCTCTCCCAAATGTTGTATACAATTTCTTTTTTTTTTTAAATGTGCATTTTCTCAATAAGATATGTTACCTGTGCATTTGATACATCATTAGAAATGTTTTTACACACATACCTTTATGAAAAAAAATCTGTTAAAACAGAAAAAGAGCAATTAATGGAATTATTTTGTACACAACATAGAGGAAAGCACCTCGCATGTGACGTCACAAAATCAAAACTTTGAAATCTAATAATTTTCTTTTGCTTTTTTTTATCCAATTTTCTTCAACCCTTCACTAATACAGGGAAATCCCATTATAACGAGTGGGACGGGACCCACACGTTTTCTTCGCTATAGCCGATTGCTTGCTATACCAGTACATGATCAACACACAGAAACAAATGCACCTATAGGACTACACAAACAATAACATAGTTACCGCTAGGACTGTAATATTTCAATGGCTTTGCAAGCACTCTAAACTGAATTCATTACCTAAAAAATCACTAATATCTATCAGCACAGTTGAAAATGTAAATAAATGACACTTCCAACGCCTCCGTTTACCGACAAATGAAGCAGCCGGGAGGCCCAGTTGCCCGGCCGCGCCTGCAGTCATGACCGCGTGTGAGCAATGAATGATCATTGAACGCAATCGTCATGCATGCGCGGCGGCGGTCGAACACGCGCGGTGTCACATGTGCTTAGAGGCTCTTGCCATGTGTGTTCATGACTGTGTTGGTTGGGCGTGGGGGCATGCAGGTCTTTAGCCGTATAGAGATATGGCTCTGGCAGTACCGAACGCGTGTGATGTGGACATATGCATGTGTGGTTGTGTGTGTGTGTGATCATCGTTTAACGGCGCGACCAAAATTGCTTGTTCTGTTGTTGTGTTTCCCCCGCTGGGCGGCGTGGCCGAAGGGAGTGGTCATAATAGCGGAGTAAATTTCCTTTCTGTTTCTTTATTCTTGGGCTGGGAATTTGCCTCGCTATAGCAGAAATTTCGCTATAGCCGAAAACAGAATGCACGGAGGTCTATGGAAGAACAAGGCAATGAGCAATATTGTGTCTCGCCCACTTGCGAAAATAACCAGAAATATCGCGATCTCTGTTGCTACGCAAAAGAAAACTGAAACAAACAAATAAGCAACTTTAAACAGACAACATCACAATCAGGTGCAAAATAGTGACTTTGAATAAATTTGAATAAATGTGCATGAGTAATGTTTGCCTAAATCTACATCAGTAATGCTCACACATGCTCACACAATTCTGTGCACAAGTTAGGAAGCCTTCACCAAGAGTCTTGCAAGTAAACTTTAATGTATGACCTCAAATGACCTTTGACCTTATCATGTGACCTCTTACAGCACAATAACATGCAGGTGCCCCCAGTGCATCCATCATCCAAGTTTGATTGCCATTGTAGCAACATGTGATGAGTGATGTGTGATAAGAGAGTCTTGCAAGTAAACTGTAACATATGACCTCAAATGACCTTTGACCTTATCCTGTGACCTCCAACTGTACCATAACATGAAGGTACCCCCAGTGCATCTATGACCCAAGTTAGGTTGTAATCCAAGCAACCTATGTGAAGTTATTTGTCAAAAGAGAGTCTTGCAGGTAAACTTTAACGTATGACCTCAAATGACCTTTGACCTTATCCTGTGACCTCCAACAGCACCATAACATGTAGGTACCCCCAGTGCATCTATGACCCAAGTTAGGTTGTAATCCAAGCAACCCATGTGAAGTTATTTGTCAAAAGAGAGTCTTGCAGGTAAACTTTAACGTATGACCTTAAATGACCTTTGACCTTATCCTGTGACCTCCAATGCCACCATAACATGAAGGTACCCCCAGTGCATCTATGACCCAAGTTAGGTTGTAATCCAAGCAACCCATGTGAAGTTATTTGTCAAAAGAGAGTCTTGCAGGTAAACTTTAACGTATGACCTCAAATGACCTTTGACCTTATCCTGTGACCTCCAACGGTACCATAACATGAAGGTACCCCCAGTGCATCTATGACCCAAGTTAGGTTGTAATCCAAGCAACCCATGTGAAGTTATTTGTCAAAAGAGAGTCTTGCAGGTAAACTTTAACGTATGACCTCAAATGACCTTTGACCTTATCCTGTGACCTCCAACAGCACCATAACATGAAGGTACCCCCAGTGCATCTATGACCCAAGTTAGGTTGTAATCCAAGCAACCTATGTGAAGTTATTTGTCAAAAGAGAGTCTTGCAGGTAAACTTTAACATATGACCTCAAATGACCTTTGACCTTATCCTGTGACCTCCAACGCCACCATAACATGAAGGTACCCCCAGTGCATCTATGACCCAAGTTAGGTTGTAATCCAAGCAACCCATGTGAAGTTATGGATCATAAGAGAGTCTTGCAGGTAAACTTTAACATTTGTGACGGACGACGGACGACGGGCGGACGCCATTCGGATCCCTTAGTCTCGCCTTCACCTCCGGTGGGCGAGACAAAAATCAGGACCCAAGAAATGTCCTTGTAATAGCAGGGTTCTCGCTATACCCGTGCTCGTTATAAAGGGGTTTCCCTGTATGTACTTCCATGTGTCTGCTCTTATATTGAAACCAAAATAATTTCAGGGTGAACTATCCCTTTGAGACCTGCTATCACTGTATTATCCTTGAGCGGCTTTACCCAAAAGAGTACCAGGTAGGAGTTTTTCCTGTTGCGTGTACAGACCCTCCCCCTCCCACCCAAAAAAATAAAAATTGAGGCCCAGTCCCACCTGTTCATCTCCGTGTTTCTCAGCAAGGCTATGGAGGTCGATATATGCTTGGTTGCTGTCCCTCTCTGCCGCTAGACAAGTGTTCATGGCGTCGAGCCCCTGGCCCCACTCATCCAAGCTGGGTCTCTGAAACATCAACATTCGTTTTATCAGATTCGGCACTGAGTAGTACAACAAATATGTGGTTTGGGGATGAAACTTTGACAACAATTTGGCATGTGCTTGGAAAGTGAAAATTGCCCTTCAAATTGGCACAATTACTGTTCTAAATTGAAAGTTCTTGACATTTTATTAATTTACAATGGAATGCTTGTTCCATTATATAATACAAATTTCATTAAAAAAATAGTGGTGCCAATTAATAACAGCGAAGTTATAATCTGTTTTGTTCTAAAAAAGGTCTGTCCTAAATGTGTTAAAAACAACAATACACGAAGCTCTAAACAATTCTCCCTATCACATATAGCCGATATCAAGCGATATCACCTCGCGATGCCGATATCTGATCAATTGCTCTAAGAGTTTGGTACGTATTCCATTCACACAATAATGCACAGAATCTGTAATTTTGAACCTCGTAATATCAAAATGAAAGGGTTGTTACATGGACAAAGGACTTTAAAAAAATACCACCAATCACTCACGGCCATGTTTTTGCTAACCTCAACATTGATTGTGGAAGGACTAATGAAAATATGAAAAGACACAAGCAAGACGATGGCTATAGAGTACTCGTGAACCGGAAGTTCATATCCCAAGAATTAAAGATTAAAAAATAGAGCGCCACACGCATTCAGATTCGGAGAGCTATATGCGATAGGGAGAATTGGATTGATCAGACTGATGCTGACCGTAATATCCTGCAGCACGATACGGCCTCCCCTCTCGTTCTGGTATTTCATGAACATCATCGCGTGCTGTCTCTTAGCGTCCGACAAAGCCTTGAAGTACTTATGGAACCCCTTGAGAGCGACATCGTCTCGGTCAAAGTGGAAGGCCTGGTGGGCAAGATGTAGAGAAAATGTGTTGAAGTTACTCATTATATAATGGAGTAGGAAGCAGCAAAGAACTTTGAATTGAATTGCATTGAATTGATAATGGTTTATTCAGATAAAAGCAACAGTACAAAATAGAGCCACTTAGCTTTTCACAAGCTAAATTGCGTGTGACTTAATATCAGAAATATTCATATGATACGGTAATATATAAATTTAACATTTATCATGAATATAGTTCATATATGCCAAAGGTTTTCCTGATTTTGGTTTTGGATTGCATTTGGTATCAATATTGAGATATCAATATATCAATGTTGGATTGCATTTGGTAGTTTAAAAGGGTAGTGATGGATTATATTTGGTAGAGCGTAGAATGTGGGGAAGATTGCGAATACTGCTCGAACCAAGTAAGCATTATGTAAGAGATATTATTTCTATGAATATTCATAACTTTTTTATGTACAATTAAATAACAAGAGATTTGACTCCATCTTTTCACAACTTTTTCATTAAGTGGCAAATTGGATTTCATTTTGGACAATTTTAAACACTAGACAGTTCACAGTGCATACTGCCATTGTCATCAATTCCATTCCTAAACTGTAAAACCAGTAATTTCCGCACACAGCATATTCATGGGATATAATTTTCATGCATATTATTACAAAAAAAAATCCACTCTTTAAAATCATCAACACAGCATCATTATTAACATTTAACACCACAAAAAAGTTGCTGGCTGTGCAATGTATCACACCATGTAATACTCGCATAAGTTGAATGTCAGTACTGGTAACTCTGCAATTCCCTACACTAGACTTGCACATCTAGCTTGCTTAAGATAGCAGGATGGTTTAAAATTTAAGGTGATATTGAATTTGCGCTTGCACTGTGTTGTGCAAAACAAATGTCACTAGGAAATGACCAGATTTATAGTAATTATGAATAGACTGCTCCTGGCGCTTCATGTTGCTTTCATAGAGACGCATGTCAGTAAGAAAATTTTCAGCGAGACTGGTCTATCATTTACCTTTTCCTTTACCAGATGTACTGGAAGAATGCTGTTTACTCAACAGTCGTGCTTCCAGGTCAGTTCATCTATTCATTTTGGCCATGTCTTGTTACTGGGCTGCTTGCTGCAAATTATTTTTGCAAATTATTATATGCACCGAAAAAAAGCCAGAAAAATATTGCAGTATTTTGGACACAGTTCACTCTCCCCACACCCCTAGCTAGAGCAAACACAGAATGGTGACATGTTCCACAAAGCTATACAAGCATTGCGATTAGAGAATGACCGGCCAGAGGCAGAGCGTAATATGCACAACTTCCACAAGCCGCATCATTTACATCTATTTTGCGGACACAGTTTATAAGATTTGATTACCGCAATATTCCAGTATTTCTGCTCTAGCTTAGCCTTACATCTCGATTCACAAAATATCCGGAAATAGGGACAAGTAAAAATATTGCATCATTCGAGTGCATCTCACTCACATACGCAGCTGTATTAATGCATCAGCAAATACATTGACAGTGGCAAATGACATGTCATGGTAATGCATCAGAAAAAATCTTCTTCTTCTTCTTCTTTGGAATACTCCTCAACATTCCATTTGGAACCAAACGAGGAGGATGGGGGAGTACGCAATGTAGTTCAATTAGTCCTTGTTGCTTGGGTCTTGCTTACGAAAGAAATTAGTTGCATGCAGTTTAAATGTGCCGCTGTCAGTTATGCTCTGGATATCAGGTGGTAGTGAGTTCCAGTCCTTGATGGTGCGTGGAATGTAGGACGAGGAGAACTTAAAACAGTTTGTGCGAGTGGGATGTTCAATAAACGAGTTGCCTGAGCTGAGGTAAGCCTGATAGTGTGTGTACTGGTGTAGCTGGACATAGGTAGTCTGACACCGGCAGGGCCAGGTGCCCCCCCCCCCCCCCCCCCCTCCTCCCAGACTGAAAAATCAGTCTCTGTAGGACGTTGGATCCGCTGAGATTGCATCTAGAGACTGAACATTACACCTATACACTGTATGGCGATCGATGCAGGTCGCCATTTTGAATATGAAAAAGCTAATGCTAATGCATATATATGAATAAGTAATTTCACGCATGCGCACATTTTTTTCTCGCTCATTTGCCGTGTGCTATTTTTTTTTCCGTCAAACTGATTGATGATTTAAATATTCATAGACAACAACAATCTGATTGGTCAAATTTATGTCAGACTCGAGTAGATCAAGAATGTTTGCGATAAACGTGACCCGCGGAAAGTAAGTCTTAAATTTTCACCTTTCGATTTTTAGTCCTAGAATTTATAAATTTAGAATATAGACTCTAGATCTAATTTTGATTGAAGTAAATTTGTTAGATCATAGCTTGAAAGATGTTAAAATTTCATTTTTTTAGAAGAAGTAGCTTTGATTTTTATCTCAAAATCCGTTTTCCCATAGACTTTGCACGAATCGCGTAACTTTGGTGGAAACCTTGTATTTGCTTGTACGTTGTAAGAACCCTGCCATTGTGCGTTCGGTGTGGATGTAATGTACCGCACCAGCTTCAAACTCCATAGGCCGTGTGTACGAAGTAAGGCAGAACGGCCTGTAATTTAAAATAGCCATAACCCGTTTAAATGAAATCAGTTGCAGGCCGTCTTCCTTGTACTAATTGAAATATGATTCGCAAATCAAAATGAAAGACATAATCTTTTACTCACAATTCTAAGTAGTTTTGCTAATCAGGTTTCACGACTCGTCTGCTTTCTATTTTTCTAACCTCCGGAAAAATTTGTGTAATAATTCGTAGCTCCCCCTAGCCCTTATTTGACACGTAACGGGAAGGACGATACTTGGCGCAGTGAAAGAAGTGCCGATAGCATGTTTGTAAACATCCAGGCTGTGCACACAATAGCCCTCGCGATATTATTTGTGCTTAAATGTTGTTCTGATTTATAATTTAGAAATAAATGGCAAAATCTCATCAAGTTGGCAGTTTTATTTATATATATTCAATGGCGCACGTAAATGTTCATTATAACCTGGCTACAATGTTTTTATTTTTTGTCTGCTACAAAAATGGACATATGAGCTTCTACAAATTACGAGCTTAATAATGCCATCAGGCTTTGATAAAGACTAGTCACGGTGGAAATTTCTTTTCGTATGCTAATAACAGTCATTCGACGTGTAAACATAACGGAGAGCAGACGCTGCTACAAAAGCTGAACGGGAATAAATCTTGGATTTTCTCCTAATGAATTAGTAAGCTGATATGGTTTCTAAGCCTTGGGGGCATGGCATTTTTGGGTAGACTTTTAAACAGTCCAATAAGTCATGGTTTTGAAGTCACCACAATTTATGTGCACGATATCCACAATTCCCTATGGACCTGAACATGTGTATAATATACAGCAAGTATATTTCACATGTAGCAGGTATGATGTACTGTCTCTATTCGGGGGGTATGTCCAAAAATGTCATTTCGATTAAGAATGCCCCAAATGAGATGGTTATTCCTGTCTACCCCCCCCCCCCAAGGCCTTGTGCAATATACTGACCCTTGAGGCCTTCCTTCGAGTCAGTAGGCCCGATCACACACAAGGGAAAAAGTGCGATTTAAAAATTGATTTTCTTATCGCGATCAAAATTTCGAAAATTTTTCCCAGTATGGACAGAAAAATCACACTAATTACTGCGATCCATATCGCGATCCATCTCGCACTATTAGTGCGATTTTTCAGAAAAATCGCGATTATTTTGCCAAGCGTCGTGTGTGTGAGCGCGATCGAGATTCGGAAATCGGTATTTTTAATCCCATCGTCCATAGCGCGTGAACGTCAACATCCGGTTTGCTCAGCTGCTTTTCGTACGCGTACCGTACGCAGTATCCCGTATACGAGTAGTAAACAAATACACGTGTACGGTTTACTATCTTGCTGTTCTTGCATGCCTAGCTGTTAGCTGTTCTTGCATGCCTAGCTGTAGTGTTAGCTGTTCACCTGACAGCATGACAGTATTCGGAATTCGGGCCCCCTGATGAGGTGCGGGCATCTCACTTACGTTACAAATACAATACTATTACTAGTCAGAACGGTACGGTATAATTACAATTACAACGTGGCTAACCTGAAGTTCTCCAACCACAATTTGTCGTCCCATGTGGCAAGTATTACGTGCGTCCACCAATGCATGGACTTTGGCAATGACCAAACGGATCTCGGCACCTCAGATTTATCTGTGTACATCGACAGTAGGAGAGACATGAGAATCGTCATCTCGTTCTGTCTCAACATGAAATGGTTCAAGAATTGATGTCTCCGTTCCTCGTCTTCTCGACGTCTTCGGCGTCGAATTCGTCTATAGAACCTCGAAGAAAATGTCGATGGTCCCATCTCGTTCTCCATGAAGTCAGCTCCAATCACGCTCAAATCAAAGATGAAGTATTACAAATAATACTCGACAGCGGTAGCTCGATCGGTGACTGTGAATGTGACATCCGTGTACGTGTAGTAAGCTTGTTTACAAGATCGAGTCTCTTTGAATCGCGCGCGCAAAACTCTATTGGGACAGCGGGATCAGTCTTCGGTCATGCAAGTTTCGCGCATGCGCAATTTGGCCACTGATCGTTCTTTCCTTGCTGGGAAGTGTGATTTTTCCCTGTGTATGAACAGTCGAAAAAAAAAAATCGAAATTTGGATAGCGATCGAAATTTCGATTTCCGGTGTGTGTGAACGGGCCTAGTATCAACACGTAGTCAGTGTGCAAGTAGTAAAACTCCAGACAGCTGCGGAGGTAGCGCGGCGGAGCCGGATGGTGGCCCTGGCCTTGGGCGTGCGTTGGCCGTATAGCACTAGCACTGCAGCATAGCACGCTGAAGCAGCCCAGCACTTGCGCAGGGCAGCCAGTCACCAAGGACACGACATCGCGACATGGACTAGTACAACCTTAACGTAGATTTGCAAGACAGCAATTTATACTTACCACGGATAGATAGAAGTAGTATGATGTATACTGCCTGTTAATTGTCTTATTGACGGCTGCCTCACACTCCTCGTTGTAATTTTGACGAATTAAAGCCATGTTTCTTATTGGGGCAGCAACTTCTTTATACACGCACAACACTGGTTCTTTCTAGTTCAGTGACGTGACGCACAATTTTTCAGTGGATTGCAGGCCTTGCAGCGCGAAAATGACCTACAGAACCCGCGACTGCGGATCTCGATCTCTCCCTTTGTTCTGCTGTACAATGCAATGCTGACAGGGGAGCGCTCATTATTCCCCCCCTAAATAAGCCAAACAGAACGGTTTCAGCGTTTTTGATGAATAAAACAATATCCAGCCACTGATCTCTACACCACAGAAATTTCTGTGCTCCACACTAGTGGGCAGATATTAGTGTACCCAGCGTACCTTGTCCATGCCCGCACGTAATCGCTATGACGTAATCATTACCAAACAATTAATTCTCCCTATATATCGCATATAGCTCTCCGAATCTGAACGTGTGTGGCGCTCTAATTTTTTTACCTTTAATTCTTGGGATATGAACTTCCGGTCCACGAACATATCAATTCGGCAATGGGGTGTTTCACCAAGCTGTTCGTAAGTTACGAACGACTTTACGAACGACTGGTGATCCCTTCTTGTGCTAAATCAGATCCTCAATGAACAAAGTGTGGTATCGCATTTAGCACAAAAAGGGATCACCAGTCGTTCGTAAAGTCGTTCGTAACTTACGAACAGCTTGGTAAAACACCCACCCGGTCCCGTATACAATAAGGGACCAGGGTATCCAACTAATTTTATGAATATTAACCCTAAACCTAACCTTGACCTTAACACTAACCCTAAAACTTATTCTAAACCTAACCCTGACCCTAACCACAACCCTACACAAAATTTTCACTGCTTAATTCATAAAAAAAAATGATTTCTTGGACACTTTCTGCCGACAACCAGCTCTTACTGGAAGTATACGTCCCAAGAGCAATCGATCAGATATTGGTATCGTGAGGTGATATCGCTTGATATCGGCTATATGCGATAGGGAGAATTGAAAGTTGGAGTAAATCATGTTGTGTTTGGGATCGGTGTGTGTTTGTAATAATATGGCAGCGTCGAGAGGTACACGAATGACGAGCATCAGAGATATAAATTTAGAGTTGAGTATAGGAGTATGCGTTTGTTATGTACAAAGAACAGATCACATCGTCCAGTGATTCACAAAATACAAGTAGTGGCAAATGATCGCTTGGTGATGGTCTCAACTCTTCTCTTTTCACGAAGCTTTTCCCTCAGCTAGAGCCACGTGAGATGCAACAATTGGGGGTGTGGCCTAACTTTTGGGGGTAGCATTTACATGTAGCATATGGGAGAGTATGGGAGAATATGGGGTGTGACCTCTGCCTGGTGGCATGACTAATAGACAAAGAGAAAGTACTTGGAATTGTTTGTGTAGATGGAATGTGGGTCAAGTGTGGTTTGGGTGAGTGAGAGGATGTTTAGAAGACCTTAATGATGTGGTCAGAGCGGGAGAGACAAAACGGAGACTGGTATAAATCAAATAGTGGATGGGGGGAAGGTGAGGATTTAAAGGTAGATGAACTGCTACATAACATCCCCTTTCTTTGGAAAATGAGGCTCCCCCCCCCTTCTTTTGGAATTTCTTAAGAGGGATTGTGGTTACTACATATAATACATATTGTGGGAAGTGAAACCAGGGTGTTAAATTCATTGTCCACTAACTCTTTCTCTCTCTCTCTCTCTCTCTCTCTCTCTCTCTCTCACAAACAAATTTATTGAAGAATAACATGATTAAAGCAACTGCTTCTAAACTAACTTAGCAATTGAAATGAGCGAACAAAAAAATCTCATTACAAACGTATCTAAAGAAGTATAAAGCTATTTACACTAACTCGTGCAGACTAATGCATCTTCTATTCAATGAAACTTGTAACATTTGTGCATACTTTTGCACAACAAATTACATGCAAATTATGTGCAGAACTATAATAATTTTCTTAACGAAAGTAAAACGTGTGGCAATTATCAATAATGTATGATTTTACCAAACAAGAAATCGTCATCACAGTATATGAACACAGGTATCGCCATATACGATAAAGTCATAGATGCAATTCTAACATCTTAACAACATGATTATAAATGAGAAGGCAAACGGGTGTGCTCTAGGCATTGAAAGTGTGTCCATGTTTAAATTGGCCATAATGTACTTCGTATGAAGCATCAACACAGAATTCAGGTCACTAACAAACCTAACCCGTTAGAGAATCCTTTCCATAATCATAAACAAGCATAAGTGTAACAAATAATGAACAAGTAATTTCAACTTGTTTAATTGTCATATAACAAGTGTACATTCAAACCTTGTAAAATCATCAAATTGATGAACTATGATATATTCAAAATGTAGTGATACCATGGAACTAGAATTAGGTATGTGGTACTTTGATATAGTAATAGAATGGGAATCATTATTCATATTGAATTCAATTATCGAAATGGAATTGAATTAATTTAATTTCAATTCCCATGAAATATGCATTTATGCATAGGCATGTTTCATGGGAAATGAAATCAAACGAAGTACATTCAACCCCTCAAAAATTCCAACAACTCAGGTTTGAGGGGTCATATATCTTTAGCTGCTTCATTATCGTAAATAAATGTAGTATCATAAGACAGCTTGATTATTTATCTTTAGAGTGATGTCTCGTTTGTAATGCTTACATAATCCTGGAATGCGCAGACATTCTGAATATGCAGCAACGTCATAAATGATATGTTGCAAAATTTTGTGTTTTCCGGGTGTTTTTTTTTACACATGCAACGAGTGTGAATGATATACATGCGGCGATGCGTGAAAGTTTATTACGGAGCTTTCTAACCTCAGACCGGACGTCAGCTACTATGAGTTCATCTTCAAAAGAAATGTAGCCTTATCTTTCTGATGGCCGAGGGAGAGAGAGAGAGAGAGAGAGAGAGAGAGAGAGATAGAGAGAGAGAGGCGGGGGGGGGGGGGGCAGGGAGAGAGAGAGAGAGTGAGAGAGACAGAGAAGAGGGAGGTTTATGGCGGACCTTTACACAATGTTCCTCGCATACATCACATAACAATCCAGCATTAAATATTGTGACGTAGGCCCCTACTTGAAAATTGAAAAAAAAAAATCATTCATTCTTTCATAGTCATTGCGTATCAATACACGGTGAACGTGAAGCACCGATATAAGCGACGCGCGATCGGTGATTGGTGCAAAGTTTCTGATTATGACGTCATGCCCTAGTTACCCCGCAAACGCACGCGTGCGCACTGTGCAATGTTTATGCGTATGGTTAAGCGGTTGCATGCTGTATACCGTTATTGTAGTGTTGGCTACTATATGCGACTGACGAATCTTCTTATATTTGCTCAGTTTTGCTAGATTTTTAGCGAAAATTCGGTGCAATTTCGGATTTGTGGACAAAAATCTATAGAACATTGCAGTAAGTTCTTTTACAGTTCGTCTTGTTTTATTTTGTTTGCATTAAGATTGTGAAAAGCGAAAAATTATCCCTGCTTTTAATGGAGAACGGCAAAATTATTGCATTGTATAAATTCATTGATTACATTTTTAAGCATGCATTTGATTTGCTTCAAATTGTTATGACAGCAGAATGCAGAAGTAGGCCTTATACTAGCTACTCAATATTTCATTGTTTGTAAATGTTACATTTTCCGAAATTATACCGCTAATTTATAATGATAAACTAGATCTAAGTTTCACATCAACCTACTCAAGGTTTAAAGTCTTGAATAGTGTTTAATTAATAATCAAACTTAGGCCTAAATGACTTTATTATGTATTTGCCTATGGCAGGTGTTATAATAGCGCGTGACGTGTTATTGTCAGACTCCTTTCCATTGTTGAAAACAATAAGTGATGTTTATCTTGATGTATTTCTTTTTTTTACTGTAGCAACATGGAGGATAAATCAGCCTTTACTTCGGCTGAGTTACCCTCGCATCTGCAGCAGAGCACGCTCTTTACACCCCGGGGCGGGCCAGGCGGCCAGCACGGACAGCGTGCCGCTGATGAGATGCATGCCGTTTTCACAAAGGTGGCGAATGAAGACCATGACGCCCCGGCTAGGTTCCCGGACCTGACTGGCCAGGGAGACAGTGTGAAGGTAATTTATTTATAACTGTATTTATTTATGTATCGATTTTATTTTATCTTTTCATTCATTGAATGTTCTTGATCCACGGTAGCCCATTCAGTGTGCCAGGCACTGTTTTCACGGGGGCTTAGTTACACTATATTACGTGAATAATCAAACATCGCTAGTGATATACGTTTGTCTCACTTGTTTTATTTTTTTGTATGCGCAATGAGTTTACATATTCATTTATCATAAACTTGTTTTACTTGAATACGAACGCTACGTTTGACATAACTTTCACACACGAATGCATACATACAAACGGGTGGAAGATATAACTCATAAAGTGATGTTGAAATAACATGATAAGTTGATTGTATTCAAACATAGCTATGAAATGGAAAGTTCTTCTTCGAAGTAATGTTGCCTTAATATTCTGTGGCGCACTCTATACAATTTGAAATTTGATTTGCTGTCTGATAGATGCTTAACAGAAAACGTTGTAAAGTAAAAGTAATTTTTCTTTAAAATTGGTCTACAAAGGTTTGAAAGTTAGGGAATTTCGATCACGAACCTATGGTGAATGAATTGGTTTCGTGGTACCATCAGGCGTCTTGAAATCAACATAAATCTCAATGAACATTTAACAAAAGGAGGAAGGCAGTTAACTATAGCATTGCCAGGCCTAGGCAACCCCATTGGCTTACGACACATCTTCATGACAATGATAAGGGAACGAAGGGGAAAATGAGGAAAGCCATAGTATACTGTGTACCAAATTCTACACATGGGTGGAAAGCAGTACTGTTTATTTATTTATTTATTTATTTATTAAGTCTTTTTTTAAACAGGGTAGCCCCATCAGTGAGCTTGGCACTGTTCTCCCTGGGGGCCCTGTGTACAAATAACACAATAATATAGAGTAACATGAATAGATAAACAAATAGACACATAGATTACACAAACAAATGCTGTAAACCAAAAAGCAGCGTAGGTCATCTAGTAAGGAACATAACAAAACGAAGAAGGCGAACCGGTGCTTCCACATGCATGACACAAGCGAAACCTTGTACATTTTCTGACTAAAAATTATGTGATTGATACTAATATTTATGCCTCGCTAATATGTAGGATGATATACAAAAAGTATAAATACAAATCTTCTTTCGAAAGGACTATTAACATCAAGTCTTAATAAAAGTTGATACCATTTCATGTATACTTGCTAAATATAAATAGCAGATGACATATAATCTGACACCGAGTTATACTTTAATTAAATGACAGTAAATGTGATCATGAGGAAATATATTTTTGCAAAGTATACCTGTACTTCACCAAAAATAAAGAGAACGGACACAGGAATTACGATAGAGGGTGTAAAAATACAGCTTGATCATTACAGTTTTATCACTTATGTTAAACATTCTCCCAGTAAAACGTAATCGAGCATCAATAATATGTCTTTTCAAAGTGTAAGTATAAAATGTATTGTACCAAAAATAAAGAGCTCACAGAAACATAAATCATGTTTGATCAAAACATTCTCCCATCAAAGAGTAATCGAGCATCAATTTCAAGGATTATCCTACAGATATTTTGATTGAATATCATCGAAACTAAAGAGATGGTCATACAAAAAATCAAGTCACACATAAAGTAACATTGAAGGATAATTTGTCTGACATGGAATGTCATTAACATGAATCATTAGACTGGTAGATGTTGAACAATTATTATTCACAAAATTTCAGGTAGTGAGAGCAGAATGTGTTCTTGGATTGGGCATTCTTTACTTGGTTTGGAAGAGCGTTCCAAAGAACTGCACCCTCAAAAGAAAAAGCCTTCCTTCCACTCTCTGTTCTTGTTTTGGGAACTAGTAAGCCTTTGTTTTCAGCGTTTCTTGTCCTATAGCGATGTACTGTAATGGAAGGTGTAAACATGTTTTGTAAATATGAGGGCGCATTGCCATTCAAAATGTCAAACATGAGTTTTCCTTTTTGAAATTGCCAGCGTTTTTCCATATCTATCCACTTTAGGCTTCTAAACATTTCAGAGGTTGGTGTGAGTGTATTGGTCTGTAAAACAATTCTGGCCATCTGTTTGTGTTGTTTGATAAGAATGTCTTTTATCCGATAATTGCAGTTTGTCCATGAAATAGAACAGTAATCAAAAAAGGGTAACACCAATGCATTTGCGAGCAACTTTGCACTGTCCACAGTAAGATATTTCCTCACTCTTCGAAGTAGTGCTAATCTTGATGCAATTTTATTAGATGTGTAGTTGACATGTTCCGACCAGTTTAGGTGATGGTCAAGCCAAATACCAAGATACTTCGTGCTTTCCACCTGTCTGATAGGCATATTGTTAACAATAATATCAATGTTTTCCTGCATGTAAGATAACTTTTGTGGGGTTCCTATTAGCATGAACTGGGTTTTATCGGTATTCAGTTTATTAGTTTATTAGTTTATTATTAGTTTCTTTCTTTCTTCTCTCTGCCTGTCTGTCTGTCTGTCTTTCTCTCTCGCCCTTTCTTCCCCACCCCCCTCTCTCTCCCCCACTCTCCCCCTCTCTCTCTTTCTCTCTCACACTCTCACTCTCCCCCCCCCCCCCCTCTCTCTCTCTCTCTCTCACTCTCTTTTCCCTCTCATGATTATAGGACTTGAAGGATGAGGTGGCTACCTCCCGAGCTCATCGCGCTAAGAAGCACTGTAAGAAGCAGAAGAGGACCAAGTGGTGGAAGACTCTAAACTGCATGTGCTGCTTTGGAATGAAGAACCAGGGAGATGGCGTGGCTGACATCAAGGTACTTACACTGGTCTCATAATTTTTCAAGATGATGCTTCCTTCAACTACTACTCTCCTCCAACTTTGTAAATGTGATTAATATCGTTTAAGTATCGCAGTCACTAATAGTTTAGCTTTAACTAAGCCCATTTGGACCAAAGAGATTCTATTTTCCTCTCATTGATCTTCAAAGAAAGTAAATAAATAAAAATAAAAAATAATGCTACGAGAAACAATATTGAATATCTTACATTACGCAGCATACCAAGTTAATTGCCATAGCGTTTGCTTCCGTGGATATTCATTAATAATAAGTAATTCATTGTAATGTGTCTGTATTCATGTTTTGAAATTTGTATACATCTGAGTTGTGATGGAGATATGTAATTGTAAATAACCCATTTTATCTTTCTTAACCCTGTCAACCCATTTAGTCGGCTGAGGATGAAGTCAGCCGTCAACTCCTTGAGAACAAAGCTGCACAAGATGCTATCATAAGGTAAGCAGCGACAACAATTTTAATGTGTGCATAGTTTTGCATCATTATTCTACATCACACTATCGCAGAAACATCACGGTTCTATCTTTTACGACGGATAACCATTTTCTCTAAAACTGCGTTTCAAGAGAATGTACCATTATGAAATTAATGTGAACCGAATCATTGAAATAAAGAAAAAGAAAGACGTGCATATCTAACATGAAGCCGGTTTCATTCTTTATTTGCTGTCCCTACTTCAGCTCCTTGCAGACGGAGAAGGTCCGCCTCGATGCAGCGATCGAGAGCCTCAAGGCGCGCAGCATCGCGGCCGAGAGGATGGCCCAGGAAGTGACGGAGAGGGCGGAGGAGATGGCGAAGGAGATAAAGAAGCTCGACAAGACCATCTCTGAGCTAACGGAGGATAATAAGGATAAGGATACCGAGATCGACAGACTTAATGGAGTCATTGATGAGTAAGTCAGTTTAAAGTAATATAAACTTTACAATTATTCATTGTTGTTGTATCAAAGCCAATAAGCCTGTAACACCCTGAACACTGCAATCCGATTTGATTGCATCATGCAAGTTAGGAATCTCAAGTTGTTATAATGCCTATGGATGTCTTCAGTTGGTTCTATTGAAATTGATAACCATGTCGTAAACAATCACCTTGAAGCTATGTATCACCACTAAAAAAAAATAATGGTAAAAAAACCCTGTGATCATGGGTCACATAAATAAATAATTCGATAGTGCAAAGTTATATCTCATATATACAGGACAATGTACAAAACGTATGAATACAGGTCCTCTTTCAAAGACCGGCGTCACACACTGCTTACACTCCATGTTTATCGTTGCGAGGCCGTCTTGCACTAAAAGTTGCGATTAATATCATTATCCCAAAATTAGACGCAACTTCTTAAAATTAAACGCAACTCGTTAAATTTAACGCAACTTTGCGTGTAATCACAACTCTCCATGTGCAATGTGCGATAAAATATTAAACGCAATTTTCATTTAATCAAATTTACTTTAGTGCAAGGGAGCCCATGCAGGCCCACCACTATCCCTTACATTTAAACGTCAGCCTATCATGAATTGTGAATATAAATAAAGGCGTGATTGCATCTCATCATTCATTTTCACAGAATGAAGGCGCAGGAAAAGGCGCGTTTGTTTGAGGAAGCGGTGGACAACGTTCACGAGGCAGCGATCGTAGCTCTCGGAGAGATACAGCCAGAGGTCCCGGATGTCAACCCCCTGGACATACAGCCATTCGACAGGCCCCGGATGGCCAATGGACAGGTTACCTTGGAGGAGATCGGAGAGGGCGGATTCGGACTGGTGTTGATCGCTCGCCTCGAGGGCCACCAGCACCCGATCGCCATCAAGAGGCCGACCGACTCGGAGGGCGTGACCCAAGAGGAACTGGAGAGGATCAGCCAGAGGAACTTCCTGATGTTCGAGAAGGAGGCCTTGGCGGGTCAGCTCCTCTCCGAGTCTCCCTTCTTCCCGGAGATGATCGGTATGGTTACGATGGACGGAGAGCATTGCATCGTGACCCGCTTCATCGGGGATAGATGTACCGGGAAGGTCTACGAGCTGCTTGGAGCCATCAGCAGCACAGATCCGTGCCCTGTCATGCCCAGGTGGAACCTGGTAGCGATCACCGAAGATGTCATCAAGGGTGTAGACGCAATGCATCGCATGGGCTTCTTACACAATGACATCAAGGATGACAATGTACTGTTAGAGTGCAGCCGTGGTCGATGGCGAGGCGTCATCATTGACCTAGGTTTGATGAGCACCATGACAAACCCTTACTTTGCTGAGTATGGGGAGTCTCAGAAAGAGAAAAGGAAGAAGGACGAGGACGACTACTCCCACCTGGCTCCAGAAGTTTTATATGGCGGTATGTCTTCTGTGGCCAGTGACATCTTCTCAGTAGGACTCATCCTGACATGTGTTGCTGAGTTCCTCTACGATTTGGAGCTCAAACTCCTGGCCCAGTTTTGCACCAAGGAAGACCCGGATGACAGACCACCGCACGTCACTGACATCCTTCCTGGAGTAGAGTACATCCGGACAAGGCTCGTGGCAGAAATGGGGGAGGATGGAACGAGCAGAGAGGAGAGCGAGGACGAAGACGAAGAGGAGGTGGAAGAGGAAGGGGCGGAGAAGTTGAGGAAGGAGGAAGACGAGCAGGTGGAGCAGGTGGACGGGGAGCAGATGGACGAGGAGGAGGAGGGGGAGGAGGGGGAGGAGGAGGAGGTGGACGAGCAGGAGGAGGAGGAGGAGGAGGAGGAGGGGGAGCAGGTAGAGGAGGAGGAGGAGGAGGAGGAGGAAGAAGAAGAAGAAGAAGAAGAAGAAGAAGAAGAAGAAGAAGAAGAAGAAGAAGGGGAGGAGGAAGCTGACGAATTAGAGGATGAGGCAGAAGAGGAACACAGCGACGATGACGACGATTTGGAGAGGGAGAATCATGACGACTGTGACGCAGGGAATGAAGTTGAGAATGAGGAAGGAGGGGACGATGATGCTGAGGAGGAACAGCGAGAGGAAAAAGACGCCCGGGAGGAGGAAATGGCCGTTGACCATGTTCATGATGTTGGCGAAGAAAGAGAACCAGACGGCGAGCAACAACAGGATGAGCAAGACAGACTAGACGGGGAGAACGAGGGCGTGAATGAAGAAGGAGAAGCGCAAGGTTTTGCAGCGAACATCTTGGGCGGGGGAAGAGAGAGAAGAGGAGAGGGGAGAGGAGGCGAAATGGGAGTAGAAGGGGAATGAGAAGGAAATGGGGAAGCTTCGGAGAAACAACACGGGAAACTTGTCATGGACGATCGGCTAAAAAACTAGCCCCTTTAACATGTTTAAGAAAGCAGACGATGGAGATTGGAAATTAGAAGCATGCACTTTAAAATCAAGACGGGGAAAGGCCGGCACTGAAGTTTACATTCATCTTATTCTCACATCCTACCCCAGGAGTAGACGGGACTAACACAGACAAATGAATTCAGTCGTCCAGCAACACGTTTCCAATACCTACTTCAAAGAAGAGACAAGCGACAAAACCGCATCCGATCTGTGGAATAGGAAACCCGCACAACAAACTTTAGAATCAACCAATCACGTGATTCCGACCCCTAAATGAGAAACTGAGAATTGAAAGGATAACCTGTTAACCCTTTCAGTACCAAGTGATAAACTAGTTATAGGTTCCACGGTCGTAAGAGGGCTTAGGCGTTTAGCCTGCTGATGGGACTGGGGGATTTGACTGTATGATGATGATGATGGCAACCGGCCAGGCCTACAGTCACTGGGCGATAGAAGACACGGCATTATACAGAACGTGAAGAAACGCGCTTCGGAAATCAAGATTTTGCTTGGATAAAAAAAGTCAAGTGATGTTCCATCCAACATGCCTAAGAAAGTGAAAGTATAACAATATCATAGTAGCAAAGGATACTGGTGAAGATATCGTACAGCCCCCCCCCCCCCCCCCCCCCCCTCCGGAAACAAGACATTGTCAACATTATTATTAAAACAAGCCTAAGCAAAGTAAATCGACAACTGCCGTCAATATAATATTATTGTGTAGCTTATCTCTATATTTCTCTTTTCTCTTTCCTTCTCTGCCACTGTCTATCTGTATCTCCGACTGTCTCCCTCCCCTAAACCTCTCTCTCGCTCTCTCTCTCTCTCTCTCACACCCTCTCTCGCTCTCTCACGCGCTTTCTGAGCGCGAGCAGCTCCAATCCCGACTTTCCACGATGTGTGGTAATACTCGATGATCGTATTTTCTGTACTGTATGAATTCCACGGATTAAAGTAGAATTATAATAAACCCTCCTCACATTATGAGGTGAATTGATATTTTGTCAATAAACTAAAACGATGGTTATTGTGAATATGACATCCTGTTTGTAATTATTATAGAATACCAGGCACGCAATCGGTAACATCGTTCTTTTGTTTAGCGGAAGGGAGTGGTGCTACTCTGTGCGAAAATAAACCGACGCACAACAGATGGTGAAGTACGTAGCCTATACAAACGGCAAACTACGATTACTAAATATTGGAAATCATTGATAGGCCTATAACTGTGACTATAATACTCATCTGGTGAGAGCAGCGACGATTTTATTTTATTTTTTGCTTTTCTATTGTTTTTTTTTTAAATTATTTTTTTGCTTTATTTTATCTGCAATGTTTTCATGTATGTACTTTGTTTGAATAATTTCTGACAATTTTGTTTTAATCCTACTATACATTTGGAAATAATGGTTGCAATTGCACAATAGTACTAACCATAGAGCTACATTAAGACATTAAGTTCATTAATATAGCTCTATGGTACTAACTCATCTGAGAGGGTTTAAAATTGTTTGGAGAATATCGAATATTAGTCTCATATAAGAGTGGCACGATCGAGCATGATTTTCTCAGGGGATATTTTTATAAGGCCTGTGATGCAAGACAGAGGGAAATATTAAGTTGTGATTTTAAACATGCTCAGAGAAAACTGTCGATCAACTGGAAAACACTCCATATGTGAATCTACTTGGTGGGGAAGATACAAAAAAAGTTGTGAATTTTTATGTCATGACATAATCGAATAATAATAGTTTTGCTGATTTCATGCTGTGGCCTGTATCATATAAGAAATAATGAAGGCAATGAGGCGGGTTAGGTTTAAACAGTTACGCTCCCTGTTTACACCGTGAGTTACCTTGTTCGCTTTCTGGAATGGGAGAATATGGGTCTGTGACTATGAGGAAAGATCAAAATTATCGACAGTGCATGATTGAAAATGTATAAACGTAAGAGTAATTTTGCACTGCATAAATCATCAAAATATTTTAGTGTATAGGCATACAGGTACACAGGAACAGTACAGTATAAAATGCATACCCGACTTTCATTTTGCAAAAAATATACAGCGCCACCTCCCATCCCGACCATTTATGCTTCAATTCGAGATCTCGCGCGCCAAGGCACTGTTTCCCGCGCGGAGACTACGTAAAATCGTGTTTTTACGTTATTTTCGATCGTAACAACACTAATATCTCATAAATCATGGATCCTCAGAAACTGATTGAAATCCTTCAGGGTACGATCCACCCAGAACTGAGAGAAACTGCCGAAAAACAGCTAGATGAAGTGAGTACACTTCGTGCGACATTCACTAGTCCAACACACGTGTGACATGTCATTTCAATGAATAATCGCACATTCTGTGCGCGCTCTCCATTCATTTGTGTGTGTCATATAACGTGTACATTGCAATCTGCATGTCGCAATCTACTTCAATCATGTGCTTGGAAGTTGTGTGTGAGTTGACTCGAATGAAAGGAATGCAGGTGCTTAGCTGCCATATTTATGAGAAAGACAATGTGTAGTCATATATATTTTGACATTTATATTTAGACGAGAATATACAGAAGTTATGTTGTGATGAATTATGTCTGAACTTGTATTCTCAAAGTCGAGGAAGCAGCGCAACAAATCAATGTCAATCAGTGAGCTTAATCATGAATGAATGCTTAATCATGTCATGGTGTTGAATGGGAACCAGTACAGTGGGTCTAATGCAGAAATCAATTGTGATGCAATGATTTAAAATGAATTGCATTGGCTTTGGCACTTTTTATACCTTATTTTGGGCGAAGATGCACTTATGCAGGTTTTACTTGTTGTATTACTGGCTACTGCGCGCTGCGTCACCCCTGGAAGTGATGTTTGAGTAGGAAACTTCTGATTTTGTGTGACCGGCAAATGTTGAATTTGATCAAATCTACGTTCCCATGAATCTGTTGCACTGGTATATATATATATATTGTTCTTTGAATGATATCACAGAGTTTGGAAAAGCACAGATAACATATTACATTTAAACTACAGTGGAAAGTAAATTCACATGCATGTAAATCACTATACAAAAATCATGCAAAAATTCAACACAAAAATTCACAAAACTATCTGTCAAAATTTCCTCCGCACGAGTCATAATCAAAGTCACACAATTTTTAGCTCATGCTTTTAGTGAAGAGGCGGGTCAAGGAAATTGTTTCAGAGTTTACAGAAATGATAGAATCTTTCCAAGTTTTTGAGTAAGTACGCAGTTCATGATACCTGAGCCTTTCAATGTTTCTGCACATGCAGAGTAGACTAGATACATGTACTGTACATGTATGTTGATTTGCGGCCTAATTTTCCTCAGATTGTAGAATCTTTGTTGAAGCAATAGTCCTCCCCCATTTAAAGTTGTCAGTAATAACCAAAATTGAGAGAAATACATGTATGTAGATCGATAGTTTTGTAAAGTATAGTTTATTGATCCTTTGCAGAAAATTTGTCTTCCATTGTTACAAAAAATAATACAATATATGCCTATATAAACATAAAATTATATCATAACCTCAGCATAAACATTAAACATGTAGCAAGTTACTGGAAAACCTAGAACAAGGTGGCGATTTTGTGTATGAGCTTACCTCTGTATGCTTGTGTACAAAATTCATTATTCATATTTATTTGAGAAAGTGCCCCTAATGTTAAATGTATTTCATTTGTACTTTCCCATTTAGGAGGGCCCAAATATATTGATAAAAATCACCTCCATCCCCTCTCAGCTGCACGAGATCATTTAAGTGGCGATAATCCCCTGATGCAAAAAGGTGATATCGCACAGGGCTGATATTGACCCTTTGTTTGCCACAGCGAAAAAATTAGTTCAAAATTTTGTGGGGCTTCTTTTTGAGCATATTGGCCATTTGGCTACAATTATACATTGTGATCTATGGAATTTGGGGGGCTCTTTTATCATTTTCCAGGGAGTTGTTTCACCAAGATGTTTGTAAATTATGAACAACTTTACGAACGTTCTTGTGTTAAATGCGATAAAACATTTTGTTTACTGAGAATCTGATTTAGCACAAGAAGGGATCACCAGTCGTACGTAAAGTCGTTCGTAACTGACGAACACCTTAGTGAAACACCCCCCAGGGCTCTTTTAAACATTTTGGGGGCGAAATCGCTTTCCCTATGCCAATTCCTTTGAGCTGTAGTGTACATCAATGGTACATCAAGAGTTAAAATAAATCATTCCCTCTCCAGGTGCACAAGATCATCGGCTTCACTCCCACGCTGCTGTGCGCGGTGATGGACGAGGTGTACCCATTCCCCGTGCGTCAAGCAGGGGTGATCTACCTGAAGAACATGGTGACCCAATTCTGGCAGCAACGGGAGGGGGAGACCCCCTTGGAGCCCCTGCCCTTCAGCATCCACGAGAATGACAAGGCTGTCATCCGGGAGAACATCATCAAAGCCATTATCACACTACCAGAGCTGCTCAGGTCAGGCTAATCAATTAATCAATCGATTAATCAATCAATCAATCAAATCAATGAGAAAAGATCATCAGAGCCATTATCACACTACCAGAGCTGCTCAGGTCAGGCTAATCAATTAATCAATCGATTAATCAATCAATCAATCAAATCAATGAGAAAAGATCATCAAAGCCATTATCACACTACCAGAGCTGCTCAGGTCAGGTTAATCAATGAATTAATTAATTAAGCAATCAATTTATCAATCAATCAAATAAATGAGAAAACGTGAAAGCTATCATCACTCTGCCAGAGCTAATCAGGTCAGGTCAATCAATCAATCAATCAATCAATCAATCAATTGATTTGTATTTGTATCATCTGTTGTATTTTGTATATAAACAAAGTTTTTGTCCTGAATGGGGCTGTCAATTTGAGAAATATTTGTTCAAATTTGATCTCATCTGGTTCCCCTTTGCATCTTTTGATACATCCTTTTGATTAGTCAGATCAATCCATCAAGCAACCGATCAAGCAATTAAGCAATCAAATGAGGGAACATAATCAAGTTCATCATCAGTCTACCAGAACTACTCTGGACCATATAGAGGGAGAGAGGGATGTGTTGAAGCTTGTTTCATGCATTGGTTGATCTTGTCCTGATAGTTCCCCTTCTTCCTACCTGTGGTGGGAAATAAATCACACAGGCCATGTGCACTACAATACAGGGCATTATCATTCCTGGTTTTGTTCTTATATGGGTCATTCCATGGGGTTGGGTTTCATGCAGTGTCTATGTAACGGACCTGTATCAACCTTTGCAGTTCACCATGAAGATCAATTCAGATGTGGTTAAATTTTAAACTGTCAATGAAAAATTGCTCTTTTCTCAGTAATAGATGTTAAAATTGGAGATGTTAAAATTGGAAATCTTTTCTTTTATGGATTTGAAGCAACAGGCATACGAAAATCTTCCACTGTTACATGGACATCATATTGTTTTTACATGGACAGGAACTTTTCATAAGTCAAATTGTAATATGCCATGGTCTTTGAGAAATAATACTGGATGGGACCCCATTTTTTTGTTCATGCTATTGTTGGACTTTATTCGCCTGGTTTGAAAAAAGATAGGGATTTGGAGTTGTGATGTCACCAAAATTGCCCCAACCCCATGGAATCACCCATTTATCTACTGATGTATCCCTTTTGTTCTTTCCTTTGTGCAGAGTTCAGCTGTGTGTGTGTCTGAGCACCATGCTGAAGCAAGACTACCCAGGGAAGTGGAACGCAGTGGTAGGATCCATCGTGCAATACATCAGCTCTGATGACCCCTCTGTTTGGTTTGGAGGATTCCTAGCTGTCTATCAACTAGTAAAGAATTATGAGTGAGTCCATTTCATCTATAGGGATGGTCAGTATATTTAAAAGTGTCACCGTGTAGAGTAACAGCTCAGACAACCCCTCTGTGTGGTTTGGAGGATTCCTAGCAATCTATCAACTAGTAAAGAATTATGAGTGAGTCCATTTCATCTATAGGGGTGGTCAGTATACCTAAAAAGTATCACTGTGTAGAGAAATAGCTCAGACAACCCCTCTGTATGGTTTGGAGGATTCCTAGCAGTCAACTAGTAAAGAATTATGAATGAGTCCATTTCGTATATAGGGGTGGTCAGCTTAATTTAGAAATGTCACTGTGTCCCAAAATTTCAATAAGTGTGAATTGAATTAGAATTTAAATTAGTATGAATTAGTGACGACCCCTCTGTTTGGTGTGGAGGATTCGTAACGGGCTGTCAACTAGTCAAGAATTATGAGTGACTCCCTTCCTGATTTAGGGGTAGTTAGCTTATTTTAGATGTGTCACTATGTCCCATAGGATTTTCTTGAAATTGGTAGAACTACTGCTCCAAATCATTGCATTTTGAAAATAGTATACAAATTTACATTGGAATGTATGTTCAGTTTTAGGCTGATTATTTAGTATTTTTTTGCCAATTGTTGTCAACTTAAAAACCATTCTTGTCTGCCCTAGTGCCTACCTTGTCCAGTTAACTGGAAATTATGACTAGCTTAAAGATGACTATTTTATTCTTTTTTGCCTATCGTTGCCAATTTGAAAACCCTTCTTGTCTGCCTCCCTCTGTTGGTCAGGTTCAAACAGCCAGAGGACAGGGGTCCGTTGAAGGAGGCCATGAAGGTCATCTTGCCCTGGATGTCTCAGCGCTGCGGCCAGTGTCTGCCTGACGCATCGGAGCCCTCCGTCCTCCTCCAGAAACTCATCCTAAAAATCTTCTACGCCCTCATCCAGGTAAGATTGCTGGCACCGACGAAGAAGACCACTTGATATGGGTCCTACTAAGGCTGCGTTTACAAGATTTTGCATTCCCAGAATCCGAGTTTTAAAACACGATTTCCAACCGGTTTTAAAAAACGTGTTTCTAGGGATGTGTTTTTAACTGTTTTGGCTAGGAACAAAGATAGGTCGCCAAGAGATTTTACCTAGAATACTCCCAAAGTGCTCATTGACTGCACAGAAAATCCATTATAGCAGCCTCACATAGGTCTACTGTGTGTCTTCAGTACTCAGGGTTTCCAGCCCATCAGTAAAATCATGGAAAATTATTTTATTTTTGTCCAGTCAGGGAAAAGTCGGGGCATTTTATAAAAATGCCTCAAATCAGGGAAAAATCATAATTTTGATTGGCCGCAAAATCCAATATAGTCGGTCAGACATCCATTGGATAACTGGCTATGGTGTTTTTTTTAGTGTAGCCCATTTTGCTGCAATACAAGTAGCTGTAGTGCATGACCTAAATAAGGCCTCTAACTTTAAAGGGCCCCTGTCATCAAAATATATGTTGACTTCTGTTGATGCAACATAACATGTACATAACAAAATCACTAACTGTTTAGTGGAAATATGTGTCCTATATTTTAAAATTATTTTTTTTTATTTTTTCTCAGCACTGATAAGCCCCGCCTCCAAAATATCCTCCAAGACAAGATTCCCCCTGTGACATCATCAAAGGTAGAAATTAGCAGGATAACAGACATAATTTATGCACAAATTAAACATTGCAAGGACTACCTCCACCTGCCCACAAGAGCATCACATGTCTTCACACAATACCATCTAACAACCTTTCATGTGGGAATAATCATTTCCTTATGTCAGAAATGTGCTAGCTATGTGATGCTATTATAAGCACTTGCAGGTGGTCATTGCAATGTTTGGTTGTGCATAAATTATGTCTATTATCCTGCTAATTTCTACCTTTGATGATGTCACAGGGGGAATCTTGAGTTGAAGGATGTTTTGGAGGCGGGGCTTATCAGTGCTGAGAAAAAATAAAGAAAAAATATTTTAAAATATAGGACACATATTTCCATTGAACAGTAAGTGAGTTTGTTATATGCATATTAAGATGCATCAACAGAACTAAACATATGTTTTGATGACAGGGGCCCTTTAAACATGATTGTGTACACTAAAAAGCCAAAGGAGTAGCACCCCTTGCCTCCAGAGCTAAAAAAAGTTCACTGCAACAACTTAGAAAACATCCAAAACTGGAAATGAGTTGAACAAATTGTCATGACATTTTGAGACTGTATCAGAGAAAAATCAGGGAATTTTGTTTTTCTGAAATGCTGGTAACCTTGGTACCTTCTGATGTCTTCTGCTGTTCTTTTATCAGTCATACGTGATGGTTATAAGTCTAACCCTTAATTGATCCACATCTACAACACATACAAAATTCTGCTGCTCACTTGATAACATGTACTAAAAGATGTGAGTCTATAAGTCCTGTTTTTGCATAACTTACATTGGTTGCCCGTAAATAAGCAAATTATGTTTAAGAGTTTAGTCATTTCATATAAATGTTTATATGGAAATTCTCCTGACTATATTCAAGAACTTATTAGTTTGTATAAACCACCTCGGGTCCTTCGTTCAAATTCAAAGAATCTTTTAGTGCAGTACTCTGTTAAAACCAAAACATACGGTCAGAGGTCTTTCCAGTTTGCTGCACCTATGCTGTGGAATAAGCTTCCAGACTTTATACGAGAATCTAAAACTGAGGATCAATTTCGCGCCAAATAGAAGACATTTTTGTTTCTTAGTGAATTGTAGATTTCAATCACGTTATCTTTGCTTAAATAAGGTTCTACTTCTTTCTCTATTTCTCTATTATGCGCAATGAGACTTAACTGTAATATTGCGCTATATGAGAATGGACTATTAATATCATTATCACTGAATGTGTTCCATCCATTGACTGTATTCCATCTACTGACTGTATGTACGCACTGTATTCCATCTACTGACTGTATGTTCGCATTGTATTCCATTGACCTGCAGTACAACCTTCCTCAAGACCTGGTGACCAGGGAAGTCTTCACTCAGTGGATGGGACTCATCACAGCCGTCATTGAGCAGCCGATACCACCGGTAAGGAAACCTTCTCTCCGTCCATCTATCTTTCTATCTATCCATCGATTCATCTATCTATCTACCGTATCTCTGTTTATCTCTCCATCTGTATCATTGAGCAGCCGATACCACAGCTAAGGAGATATTCTATCCATCTATCTATATCTCTATCTCTCTATCCATATATCTATCATTGAGCAGACACCACTGGTAGGTAGATATTCGATTCATCTATTAATCCATCCATTTATCTATCTGTCAATCCATCTATCTATATATCTATTTATCTATCTATCCATCTGTCATTTAGCATCCTATTCACCGGTAAGGAGACATTCTCTCCCATTTATCTGTCCGTCTAAGTTGTAAGGTTAAACCTCCAGACGGATGTCCTTGTGTGTTGGACCAGTGACTGGGATATATGTCAAAGCTGTTGGAGATGGTGAATTCATCTTATACATTTAAACATGTCAATAAACACCACTTTGAGGTAAACAGAAAAAACCTTACAATGGGCAAATGCTCTCTAAAAACAGGTGCAATTACAAACAAACTGCTCTGAGGGGATTCAAGAT
The DNA here is from genome assembly GCA_963669155.1 of Arbacia lixula. Taxonomy (NCBI): domain Eukaryota; kingdom Metazoa; phylum Echinodermata; class Echinoidea; order Arbacioida; family Arbaciidae; genus Arbacia; species Arbacia lixula. The sequence continues at coordinate 12,862,888 of OZ022592.1, read as the reverse complement.
AAGCTGTGTTTGTAAGTAGGTTTGACACTACTTCACTTTTATTGAGCTAGTGGGTTTTTTTTATGCAACTGTGAAATGTATGACCTATCTTTGATTGGGTGGTCATTTGGTCTCATTTCTCCCTCGGACTCCAGAGCTCCCTGGAGGTTGACGTTGATGACCGGCCTGAGCTGCCCTGGTGGAAGGCCAAGAAGTGGGCGCTGCACATCCTGTCCAGAGTCTTTGAGAGGTCAGTCTGTCTGTCTGTTTGTGTGTTTGTCTGTGTGTCAGTGTGTCTGTCTGTTGACTGGCCTGAACTGCCTTGGTGGAAGTCCAAGAATTGGGCTCTGCACATCCTGTCCAGAGTCTTTGAGAGGTCAATCTGTCAGTGTGTATGTCTGTCACTGAGTCTGTCTGTCTGTCTGTCTTTGTTTGTCTATCTGTCTGTATGTCTGTCACTGAGTCTGTCTGTGTGTCTTTGTATGTCTATCTGTCTGTGTGTCTTTCACTGAGTCTGTCTGTGTGTCTTTGTATGTCTGTCTGTCTGTGCGTCTATCACTGAGTCTGTATGCCTGTCGCTTTTGCCTGGAGCTGCCTTGGTGAAAGGCAAAAATGGGCTCTCCACATCCTGTTGAGAGGTCATTGAGAGGTCTGTCTGTCAGACTGTTTGTATGTCCACCTATGATAGTGTGTGTGTATGTCTGTGTGGACTAATTTTTATTATTTTGCTATGATAATACCTCAAAGATTTGGCACACATGGAGTTCATCTCATTTTATGTCTTCCATTCTAGATATGGTAGCCCGGGGAATGTCACCAAGGAGTATGTTAAGTTCTCCGATTGGTACCTCAAGACGTTTTCAGGTAAGCAGGAATGACACTGTCAATGTGTCCACATGCAAAAAGTTGACAACGAAACTCTACAAAAAAATTGTGTGAAGAATCATTGTTTAGCAAATAGGGTGTAAACACACAAACAATTTGTAAAACAATCGTAACTCAATGAAGAACCATTGTATAGTGAACAGAAATCCACACCCATTTTTGTATCCCCAAACACTATAAAGAAAGGTAAGGTGCGTAGATTGCTACTGGGCATGTTGTTGTTTTTGGCTGTTCATCGTCTTCGATGAGTGTGAGCTGGTTCGACTTAATTCGTACCCAGAAATAAGGGTCAGGTCTCCCTTAGGGCCTGTTATACGTAGTATCGTTAGTAAGCATTTACACACACAACGGACTATGATTCTTTTTACCGTTTTACTTAGAAACGAAGCCCAGACCTTATTTCCTTCATACAATGTATTGTTAGTATGCGTCCACACATAGAATTTCATTGTATGAGCACTACTTCTTTACCTTGGATTAACAAAGCAATATTTTAGGGCTAGTGATTAAGATGGATCTAAATGCAAATGACTCTGCTTATGATGCGTCTCTGGTATATCTCTTACTTTTGTCTTCAAACCAATACACTAAGGTGACAAAGAGAGCCTTTGTGTACTAAGATTATGTTACATGACAGCTCTTGAAAGGCCTCTCATAATTGTGTTTGTTTCTTGTTTTTCATGTTATCCCTACTGTGAGTGTTTACTCACCAATGTACCAAACAGGGTGGTCACCAGAAAATCTTTAACACATGGCTAGAATGGGCAGAATGTCACTTTTTGTCAGATATCTGTGCTGAACACGTACACAAATGTGGAAAGTGTGGCTCAAAGAAAGCAAAAATAATGGGAGTAATAAGACTTGTAATGATTTAACGGGTGGCACAGTAAATTTATGTGTGGCTCACAATCACTTTCTGGACCACCCTGGTACCAAAGGCCATTTACAAACGGCTTCATTTATTGCACCTATGTTACATTGAATTTGTTGTTTTGTGTGTCATTGTGGTCTCCTTGCAGTGAGTGTTCTGACCAACGTGCTGAGGTTGCTGGAGCAGTATCGGCAGAAGAATTACGTCGCCCCCAGAGTCCTCCAGCTGGCCCTCAACTACATCAACACAGCGTGAGTCATCTACCCCGCAGACAGTGCTTTAAACCATAATTGATTGGGCCATGTGGATTCTTTTATAGTGCCCTTGTGTCTAATATTTGTTTTGGACTACAAAAATGTGATCAAACTTTTTACAAAGATGAAATATGCCAGGACAATTACAATGTAACTAATTAGACCTTGGGTCATATTGGTCAAAGGTCCCAGGTCAAGGTAAAATCCTCAAAATTTCTCACATGATAACCTACGAAATAACACTGAATTTCATCCAAATTGGTACAATGATGATATGTGACAGGACTATTAAGTGATTCTAATGTGGGTCAGAACGGTCACAAGTCATGGACAATTTGTGAAATATTGCTGTTTATGTGATAGATTGTGAAATATATGACCATATATCATGAAATGTTGTGCAATGATATATGACAGGTCTCTCAAAAAAGTTGCATTTCATAGCCAAATGGCAAGTTTTCCATGAATTAGAAGATGATATTTTACTGAATATTAAAGATTTTGGTAATATTTGACGTGTCTGTGCAGGAGGGCTGAGGCATACCAGTCAACTGCGCGCAGTCAAATTTCTGTCAACAATATTATCACATATACTTCATCATCTTAATTGTCATTGACATTGTTGTTCACGGATCATGAAAAAAAAAAATGCTCTCAATTTTTTACCAAGATTGTAACAATGTTGTTATCACAATCATCATGACCCAAAGGCGCTGTTTAGAACTAAAATCTCAGCTGAAGTTCATCTTGCGCTGGTTGCTAATAATGATAGAAGCTCTACTGAACCACATGTTTGATTCACAATCTAGCTTACCAAGTCGGATGCACCCAATGCAAGATCAAGATTGGTTTTTGAAGAAATTACCCAATGTTGTAGCTCATCCATCCGCCTATGTATCTTCCCATTCCTTCATCCATCTCTCCTTTAATTAAATAGCCCGTTTTCGTAATGTATGCAAAATTACGTCATTTATAGTTTCTGTTGCTACCTCGGTCAAGCTTAGCGCTATCTGCCATCTTGTCCGCATATCATCGCGTTCAAATCTAGCTGGTCTTCCGAGGTTTTCATTTTATTCTCAGTTTTATTTTACCTGAAAGAGGGTTATTTTTATAAGAGGGAATTCTGTGATGTGATTATTACTGAACTTTCTTCTAAAAAAATAAACTTTCCCCAGCAAAACTGAACTCCTGATAATCTTACTAACACTTATATGCCAGCTATGTAAATCTGACAGATGTATTGTCCACAACGATGTCTGAATAAGTTCAAAGAGAAAAGTGAATCGAGTGCACTCTATTCGCCACTCATGCATGTGCACACCCTTGTGTGTATGGTGCAGACGACAGGCAGCGGTTGTTTGTCCGAGGTTGCGGCCGTGGGCAAAATTAAAAGTCTTGTGCATACATTACGAAAATGGTCTATTGTACAAAACGCACCATGGCTTGTCCAAAGTTTTACCGACTAGCATCAACTTATAGTTTCAGTGTGATCCACATTAAACTGGAGTCACAAACTACAGGGCCCCGTATCACAAAGGCTTGCGATCAATTGCAAATTTGAAAGACAAATTCTGATTGGTTACTGGTCTTTTGAACAAAAAGCAACAATGACGTTGATAGGCTGTTTGCCATCTTGTGATTGATTTCAATTCTTTGTGTTACGGAGCCCAGGTGAATGAAATAAAGCGATACTATACAGTACGGGGGAAAGTTGTTACAAAATTCACTGTCAACACATTCCTTCATCCATTTCTCCTTTGAATTATACAAAAAGCACCGTCAAAAATTACCATAACTTATCCAAGGTTTGTGCCATTAGCATCAAAGTTATAGTTTCCATTAAACCTGAGTCACAAACTACAGGTGAATGAAATAAAGGGATACTATACAGTAAGGGGGAACGTTGTGAATACATTGTGAAAAGGGCTTATTATGTTTTGCCAGATGAATACTACATGTTGTTTATTTGTCTTTCCTTCCAGTGTCAGCCATGGTCTTTCCTGGAAGGTTCTCAAGCCACACATCGATGTAAGTTCTCTCTCCTCTCTCGTTCTCATTCCATCCCATGTCATCTAGTAGAGGGGTCTGGTAGTAAACTCTAAACTCTGTTACTTTCCATGGTTAACCTGTTCTTTACCTAACCAGCGTTTTTTTAAATGATCTTCATTCTTGATTCCATAAACAAATTTAACAAAAAACAAACAATCATGCAGTATATGTAAATATCAGTACAATTTAAAATGATTGGTGAAAATATTTTACATAATTGTACAGTAAATCAGAATAACATTTAAACATGCAAAGTGAATGAATAGTTAACAGAATCTTTTAATTATATGCTGGCTGGCTTTTTCCACTCGGATACTGAACGGCGCGATTTCCGCATATTCTGTTGTACAGAAAATTTACAACAGGCTATTAATAAGCTTACAATGCCTTATAGGGCGCAATTAAACCACACCCCTTTCACCACTGAAGTCTTGTGGCAATTTTGGACATCTTAACTGGACGAGGATTTATGAAGCCCAAAAGTAACTAAAGTGAATTTAGCACCCTATGCAAAACCAGGCTTCTTTTATTGGACCTTATTGAAAGGTACACTCAAAATCGCCACAAATTTACGGTAAGCAATTAGATTGCAGGTTCAAATCCCGTCTGGTTCCAAGATTTTTTTCTGACTTGTTTTTCATTCGTTTAAAGGATGGAACACGCTATCCTTACTACTGGGTGTATGACTAAAATATCTTTTTGAATTGAAATTTACCTAATTATAAATTGTATTTATCCGGTCCATTTGTACATAAAAGATACATATTTGGAAATTCAATTTGTTCACATCATATAAAATCATGTAACATTAAACATACAAGCAAACACAATTTTACAGGTTAACTGACAACATCATACACACAGTACTACAACAGTTGCATTCAACATGCTAAAAATCCATTAAAGGTAGTCAGTCCCTTTTGCAGACCTAATTCTGAAAGTTATCTGACTTTGTCATCATTTGAAAGAGAGAGTGGCTATATAACCTTTCCCTGGAATCGACAAAGCACAATATTCAGTTTTAAGGAAACAATTTTCGATAATTGATCAAGATTTCTTTGTTCGTACCACAAAAATAATCATCATTTCAAAAAGTCAGCGGCCGGCAATCAATTTGAATCAAATCTCAATGTTACATTTTCATCTATTCTACGGGAGTTATAGTACCTCTGACCTTGAAATTTCACAGTTAGTATCCCAAAGATATGTGCTACATATATGCAAACTTTCATGAAGTTTGCAGATGTTTGCAAAAGGGACGGGCCATCTTCAACATACAAGGCTGCAACATGAGAAAACTCACTATACATGAGAGTGATAGCAATATGTCATTAAGTTGAATTGATTTCATGCATTTGACTGTTTATTAGGTTAGATACAAAATGTACATGTGTATGCATTGAGATATTCGTGATAAGCCAATTTTGGGGAAAGCATGAGGACTTATTCTCGGCCATTTTTCTTCCCCTTCCCTGGTCAGACGATGATCCGTGACGTCCTCTTCCCACTGATGTGCTACACCGATGAGGATGACGAGCTATGGAAGGACGACCCCTACGAGTACATCCGCCTCAAGTTTGGTGAGAAGTTGGCGCTTTTCAGGCAAACACTAGGAGCCATATTCATCAAACCTTACTAACCTAGCCTAGTCAGTTACTAAAAGTACTAAAAAATGGAAGGACGACCCCTACGAGTACATCCGCCTCAAGTTTGGTGAGAAAATGGCACTTTTCAGGCAAACACTAGGAGCTATATTCATCAATCCGTACTAGCCTAGCCTAGTTATTAAAAATTCATGTCAGTTTATGGCAATATCAACCATGGTACTATGCGATTTGTCAGTATCTCACGAAGTACATTAATAAGTAATTAAATGAAGAAAACAAAATTTATAATCTTTTTATCGTATCTTGCATTTGTGGCAAATGATGATATAGCTTTTCATGAATCAAAACATGTTTGATTCACAATGTAGCTTACCAAGTCTGATACATCAAAGCAAGATAAAGTACAGGGAAACCTGTCTATAGTGGCCACCCAAGGGATTACACAAATTGTGGCCTTTATAGACAGGTAGCTGCTATAGACAGGTTCTTTAACACATCTCTCTATGGGGGAATTGTTTTAGTGGCCACTATAGACAGGTTGGCTGCTATAGAAAGGTGGCCACTAAGACAGGTTTGATTGTACCAACAGTATGTAGATAAAGCTCTGCGGTCAGTCCAGTAGCCATATATTGTAATCTTGCTATATTTCACATACAGATATTTTTGCGATGTACAAGAACGACAACCATTTTGCAAATATTGAAATTTCCATCCTGGGCTTAAAAACAGTGTATCCCTTTTGCAGGTCAAAAAACAAAACAAAAAAATTGTAAAAAGAAAGGAAGAAAATACTTTTTAGGAACTTCCCTCCCAATTATAGAGCTAGAAACTTAATTTAAGCAGAATTATAGTGCTTGCTAGATTTCAAGGAGGTTTTTGGCTGGTCGTCCAAGACCTGACAGTTCTTAGAGATCGGAGACCGCTGTGCGCTATGGTCCACACCACAGTGCATGCGTTCAATGGGAGCATGCTTGTGGTGCCCGGCACACTGACAGGGGCAATACGATTGTGAATGTAGACTACGGCCGCTAGGTTCCAAATGTAAACATCAATAGTTTTTCTCCTTTCCTGAAAACAATTGTGAGGCTATGACTGTGAGATTCCACACACATTATTGTTAGGGTATACCGTATTTTTCGGTGTATAAGACGCATGTTTTTCCCCTTGAAAATCACGCCAAAGTCCGGGTGTGTCTTATACGCGGCGTTAGAAAAAGTCGGGTCTTTCAAACTTACACGTATACACATGTATGGGACTATGCATTGTGTGACAACAATCAACATTTAACAACAAAATAAATGGCTTTGATAGCCCGACATAATACCGGTAATACGATCTCAATCACATCATCAGCATAATTACAGGTACGAAGAAAGCACCAGGACTAGTATTTGTCTGAGACACCTCAAAGAAACCGCTAGCTAGAAAGCTAAGCCCTAAGGATAACCTCCGTTAGATCAGAGCCGCTATTGTTGCTTTGATCCGGCCTCGAGGTGGCGCTGTTCACATTATCGTCCGCGGAGATTTTTTTTTTTTTATCTCCGAGGCCAAAAGGTGTACAGCGCCACCTGGAGGCCGGATCAAAGCAACAATAGCGGCTCTGATCTAACGGAGGTTATCCTTAGGGCTTAGCTTTCTAGCTAGCGGTTTCTTTGTGGTATCTCTGACAAATACTAGTTCTGGTGCTTTCTTTGAACTGGTAATTATGCTGATGATGTGATTGAGATCGTATTACCGTTATTGTGTCAGGCTATCAAAGCCATCTATTTTGTTGTTGGATGTTGATTGTTGTCACACAATGCATAGTCCCATACATGTGTATACATGTATGTGAGACCCGATTTTTTTTTTTTTTTTTCAAATTGCGTGCTCAAAGTCAGGGTGCGTCTTATGTGAGGGGGCGCCTTATCTGCCGGTCGATACGGTACAGCTGATTCCTGCAGTTTCATGACTTTTTCTAATGGGACACCTTATCTTTAACACACAGGCCTATAAAATGATAAAATACAAGTCTAAAATCGTATTATACTAGTGTAACTAGTATACTGACAAGAGATGCACTGCGCCTGTAACTTCACAGCAGCCTAGATTGAACGTAGATGAAACTCTGCAGTGTATCTAATAGCCTTCGGTGCCACCCAAGTAATAAGCTCTTCAAGAAGATCCAATTGCAGAGATTCTTAAAGGGATAGTTTACCTTTTACTAATTAATTTAGTGCCAATAATAGGAGACACATGAAACAAGAGGGTTTGATGAAAGTCTGTCAAAAGATCATAATTTTCTTACCCTTTGACGGATTTTCGTCAAACCTTCACTAATGTGTTTCTTTCATGTTTCTGCTTTTATTGAAACCAATTTATCTTCAGTTTGAACAAACCCGTTAAACTGTTTCCATATTGTTGACTGGCCTACTGAAGCTCTTTAGTAATGTGTAAAATTTCTTTCTATGCTCCTTCCAGACGTCTTTGAGGACTTCATCTCGCCGGTCACTGCGGCCCAGACGGTCCTGCACTCCAGTGCCAGCAAGCGCAAGGAGGTGCTCTCCAAGACCATGGGCTTCTGCATGCAGGTTGTCACGGGAACGGATGTAGACCCGCGCAAGAAAGATGGCGCCCTTCACATGATCGGCACGCTGGCAGAAATTCTTCTCAAGGTACAGTCATGCATGTTGCATCATGGACCAAATTTGGCCAAAGTCACAGGAGTTTTAGATTTAGTTTTTAAAAGGAATATATGGTACTGGAAAGACAAAAAGCCTTTAAGCAGGTGAATTATATATATAATATATTCCCTTTAAAGCAGAATCCATGGCATATAAGCAAATGAGTTGCTTGATATAGCATACACAGTCCAAATTGTCCAATAATGAATATGTGTGTTCTATAGGGTGCTAAATTCACCCCACTTAATTTGGCTTTGACCAGCATCAATTTAATATTTGAAGCTAATCAAAATCAATCAAATTCTAGCAATCGCTATAGTCCCACTTAAAGACAGGTTCCAGTTCTATCATTAGGAGGGAAGTTCTAACACATTATTTTCTTTCATGTTCTGTGGTTTTTACCAAAGATAATAATTGACCTGCACAACGTCTACCTTGTCTTAATACATATGAGATAGATGCACGAGTACTGAAGTATGACATCTCATGATCATGTTGTCAATACAACTGGTTCTGAACTATGCGAGTAGAACAAGCAGTGGTGATCACAGCGATGAGTCTAATTGGGAGTGCCCTTCACTAGCCCGCTAGACAGTATCAAACCGGTAAACCTCTCAATGGAATGACTGTTGAGAACCAGTTGTCTTGACAACATGCTCACATGACGACACCACTTTAGTCCTATGTAACTTTTCAATTAAATAGTTTCCTTCGCTCTCTTGTGCCTTTGCAGAAGAAAATCTACAAGGATCAGATGGAGGGGATGTTGGTGGCTCATATCTTCCCTGAGTTCCAGAATTCACAGGGTTATATGAGGGCTCGGGTAAGTCAAACCTTCCCCCCACTTTCACCAAGCCCCCCGCCCCCCCTCCCCCCCCCACACCAAGCCCCCACCCCACCACCCTCTTCAAGTCCTTTACACCACCCCCTTCTACATTTATTTCCCTCTCTTACCTTCTAGGGAAAGAATTGTGAGAAAACATAACGGGGGTGTTTCACCAAGCTGTTCGTAAGTTACGAACGACATTACGAACGACTGATAATCCCTTCTTGTGCTATATCAGATTCTCAATGAACAAAGTGTGGTATCGCATTTAGCATAAGAAGGGATCACCAGTCGTTCGTAAAGTCGTTCGTAACTTACGAACAGCTTTGTGAAACACCCCCCAGAGATGTATGATATATAAAGTCTTCCTTGCACTGGTTGTGAATGATGATAGAAGCTCTCCTGAATCACAGCATGTTTGATTCACAATCTAGCTTACCAAGTCTGATGCACCCAATGCTGTATGACTAAAGGATCTTCATCAAAGAAAAGGTTGACTGCACTACTCAGACATTAACATGGGGGGGGGGGGGGGGGGAAACAGCCCCTCTAAAACAGAAAAACAAGAAAAAAAATCGTCATAGGGTTTAATTTACAGTCTGGTTGAGTTTCTTTCAATTCAATTAAATTTGATATTCAATAAATTGCCAGGTTAAAACAAAGTGTAACAGGCAAAGGTAACAGAATATGTTTAATGAAAAGCCAAAGGCTTGAGAGAGAATAAAAGTATCATTTTGGTAACAAATAATTAATTTCACATTATTACTACAAAATCAAAGGTTTGAAAAGACTCCAGGGCCCTGTCCTATAAAGAATTGTGATAAATCACAACTTTACTTTACTGTTCATTAGAGATAGGGGAGTGGACTTGCGATTGATTAGGATCAATCGCAACTCATTTGGAGGTGCCTAGGCTTGTAAACAACCCCTCGCATTAAACGTTGATTTTTTTTTTCGTCTTTGTGGACTGCAGGCTAACTGGGTGGTGCACTCCTTCAGCGAGATCAAATACAAGAATGAGGCCAACCTCAGGCAAGCCCTGGACCTGACGCGGAACGGCCTGGTTCGAGACACCGACATGCCGGTCAGAGTGGAGGCAGCATTCGCTCTCCAGATGCTGATCTCAAGTCATGAGAAGGCCAAGGAGTACATGCAGCCATTTGTGAAGGAGGTTATAGAGGGTGAGTGGTGGTCAAGGCTGAGAGAGGAGAGAGAGACAGAGAGAGAGAGAGAGAGAGAGACAGAAAGAGAGAGAGAGAGAGAGGGGCTAAGGAGTACATGCAGCCATATGTGAAGGAGGTTATAGAGGGTGATGGCTGTGAAGACTAAGAGAGGAGAGAGGGACAGAGAGAGAGAGAGAGAGAGAGAGAGAGAGAGAGAGCGGCCAAGGAGTACATGCAGCCATATGTGAAGGAGGTTATAGAGGGTGATGGCTGTGAAGACTAAGAGAGGAGAGAGGGACAGAGAGAGAGAGAGAGAGAGAGGCCAAGGAGTACATGCAGCCATTTGTGAAGGAGGTTATAGAGGGTGAGTGGCTGTGAAGACTGAGAGAGGAGGGAGGGATAGAGAGACAGAGAGAGATGGGGAGAGAGAGAGGGACATAGAGACAGAAGGGGGAAGAGAGAGAGAGAGAGAGAGAGAGAGAGAGAGAGAGAGAGAGAGAGACCAAGGCGAACATGCAGCCATATGTGAAGGAGGTTATAGAGGGTGAGTGGTGGTCAAGGCTGAGAGAGGAGAGAGGGACAAAGAGAGAGAGAGAGAGAGAGAGAGAAGGCCAAGGAGTACATGCAGCCATTTGTGAAGGAGGTTATAGAGGGTGAGTGGTTGTCAAGACTAAAGTCTACCACAGACGACACAATATTGCCACAATTCTGCAATCATAAAGGCATCCTACTGGAAATGTGACACAACCTTCTTGTACATTCTTGTTCAAATCCAATGACTGCTGATTCCATTCCTGTTATTCTGCTAGTCACAGATTTGTATGACTGATCAGATTGTGTCATCTGCAATGGTTTGAGGAGAGAGTTTTTGCCAAGATATGTATTGACTCGGCTCTGCTGTTATCCAATTTATGTTTTTATTTATTAGCAAGTCCACTTAGGGTGATGCTTTCATGTTGAGATTGAATAGTCTGATGATCAAAACGGATTCAAAAATTATTGTGAAAGAAATCATGTGTTCAGTTCAGATTATGCAAATATTACGGAATAACAGTTACCTGTAGATGGAATTCCCAAGTTTTGGTAGTCTAATGCAATATTTCCAACAGGAACTTTTTTTAACCCCTGGTTTATTGGTGGTAATTGGTGACAGCGCAACTGCAGGGTAAAAAGTAGCAGGAACAATATTTTGGTAATATTGCTACAATCTGACCTTGCCTTGTATTTGATTATTTTTACAGCTCTGCTTGTTGTGATTCGGGAGACTGAGAATGATGACCTGACCAATGTCATGCAGAAGCTGATCTGCACATATGGGGATGAGATTATCCCTATCGCTGTGGATATCACCACACACTTAGTAAGTGGATTAGGATTGGGATTTAAGGTACTGGATAGTAGAAGTGAAGATTACCATACCTGTAATCATGTAATCTGTGATGTGATACTGTCTGAATGTACCAACCAACCATTCTGATTTGAAAGGAATGATTTAACTCTTTTCGTCTTCTATAAACCTCCCTTGTGAAGCACAAATTCCTTCTTTTCTTCCATGAACTACTAAGTATATGTGTACGAAATACATAGTAGGCATAGTGTTGTGGATTACAATGAATTCTCTGCCTTCATTCATGTAGTAGGCGTAATATTTTGGATAATAATGAACAATACTTTGAATTCCCTGCATTGAACATATTAGGCGTAATACTGTGGATTATAATGAATACTTTTCTGAATTCCCTGCCTTGAACATGTTGGCAGCTGTTTATACTCATGTTCCATTCCCCCGCAGACGCATTCCTGCCTTAGATATGTTGGTAGCTGTGTCTTTTTAGTTGATCTGTTCCTGAATGAAAGTTCAAATGTCTCAAATTTCGACTCTTGTTCCTTTCCCCTTCAGGCGGATACCTTCTCCAACGTGATCAACAGCGATGATGCCACGGACGACAAGGCCATCACCGCAATGGGCATCCTCAATACCATAGAAACCATCCTCAATGTAGTTGAGGACAAGGAGGAGGTGAGTGGAAATCATTGTTGTCTCCATGGCAACCTTCCAACTTTGGTCATCCATGCCAAATGTTACTCACTCTCCACAATCAAAATACATTGACTCTAGCAGGATATTTTATTATACAGTTTAAAAAAAGGTAAACAAATTTTGCCTTTCTTCCTCTTTATTGAAGTAAGTATAAAACATCCTTAATCCTTGATCCTTGATTAGAGCCATATTTTACTGCATTGTGACTCCCACCTGTATGCTTAAATTTGGATTTGGATGTTTGTGAGTCTGCATGTGCTCATAACTTTATATTGCCTCTTGTCTTCTCAGATCGTGCTGGAGCTAGAGAAGAAAATTCTGCAAGTGGTTGGTGTTGTATTACGGAATCACGTCATCGGTAAGCAGAACTGTATCATATTAAGTCATTACTGTTCCCTCAAAACATACCTTGAGGTTTAAAGGCTAGGCTTCATGATGGTCAACAAGCATTCGTTGTGTGCAGGTGGTCTTTAGAGGAAGGTGAATTACTGTTTGTAGAAACGAACATAATCATTGTTCGTCAATACTATCTAATGCTGGTGGAAGGCAAGTTTCCACGTGATTATTGTGTAAAATAAAGCCATTCATTAATTGTCCATTCACCTGCTGGCTACAATGCTACCATGCTGAATTTGCATGTATTGCCGGTACAGGTATGCAAAGAGCTCCCTATGGCCCTGTTGCATAAAACTTAATATTCATTGTAACTGCCATCAATGGTAACTACCATGGGAACATCGATCACCAGCCAATCAAGTGCAAGGTTTCCATAGCAGTTTCCATTGAAAGCAAAGTTACCCTCAATGGTCAGTTTTATGCAACAGGGCCCTTGTTTGCTCACCCCTGCAGATTTCTATGAGGAGGTGTTCTCCCTGATCTTCAGTATGACCTGCACTCACGTCTCTCCTCCTCTCTGGGAGGTCTTCTACTACCTCTTCGAGACCTTCGCTGCCGACGGATTCGACTTCTTTGTTGGTGAGAGATTTGAATTATTTGACACCTATCACGCTTAATCCACAATTGCAGAAAGGTGACTTCTTGCCTGGTTGCGTAGAGATTATCCATTTATTATTCTAGCACTTAAAACGTTACCTTGTACTCAAAATGTACCACTGTAAATACCTTTGAAAGCCACTTCAATTCAGTCCTCAAACTGCCATCATGGATTGTTTGCAAATGAATTTCAGCTCTTCAGAGTGAGTAAAAAAGAAATTGGTATGTACTTTAGTGTCTGCGCAGGAGGGCGGACACACTGAATTTGACTGCGCATGGTGAAATTTCTGTCGTCAAATTTCTCTAGTCTTAATACATTTGACCGTATTTGAGCTTTTCAAGTTTACATTTCTGCTGATGAAAAATATATATATTTTTCGGCTGCACATTTCTGCTCTCACAGCATGAGTTGGCCTATTTGGGTTGTGAACACTGTCCTTTAAAGATGGTCTGTCCCTTTTACAAACATCTGCAAACTTCATGAAAGTTTGCACATATTTAGCACGTATCTTTGGAATACTAACTGGGAAATTTTAAGGTCAGAGGGACTATAACTCGTAGAATAAATGAAAATCTAACTAGTTTTCACTGAGATTTTACTATTATCGTGGTACGAAAAAAGAACGCTCGATCAATTATCGAAGATTGCTTCATCAAAACCAAATATTACGCTTTGTCGATTCCAGGGGAAGTTTATATATCTCTCTCAAATGATGACAAAGTCAGGGAACTTTCAGAATTGGGTTTGCAGAAGGGACGGGCTACCTTTAAGGGTTCTTTCTTTTTCAACGTTTTTATCAAAACTTTTATTTCAGAAATGATGCCGGCACTGCACAACTACGTCACCACCGATCCTTCCGCTTTCGTCAGCCAGCCCAAACATCTACAGATCATCTATGAAATGTGTAAAAAGGCAAGTGACATTAGAAGAAATCTTATATTGTCTTGTATATAGGACGATTCCATGTGTTTTGTTTGAGGTCAAATAATATGAGCAGTAACCATCATTCATCATTCAACCACCTTCAATTTTATTAGTTGTCAGAGTTTTGCATCAATTAATAAATGTTGATTTAGGAAGTATATGTTTCACTTTTTAATATTCCATACACAAGTGAAACATTGTTTGCACCAATGGGTTTTGAGCCTGTGATTTCCTGCTGGACAGACAGGGCCTTACATGGACAGTCCACCCTGAAAATAAGTTGATTTCAGTGAAAGCAGAATAAAAAAGAAAAATCCGTCAAAGGATAAGAAAGTTATGATCTTTTAAGGTTTTGATTTTGCGACATCACTTGCCAGGTACTCTGCCATATGTTTTGTGCAATTTTTTTTTGAAAATGTTGATTTTCTCAAAAGGATATAGAAAGTTATGATCTTTTAAGGTTTTGATTTTGTGACATCACTTGCCAGGTACTCTGCCATATGTTGTGAACATTTTTTTGTGAAAATGTTGATTTTCTGAAAAGGATATGCATCATTTTACCTGTGCATCATTAGAAACACATCTGTACACACATACCTGTATGAAATTTGTTTTATTCCTTTTTCAAGAATATTTCACAATCTCTTGCCTAAGGGAATGAGAGGATTTATTCATGAAATAGTCAAATGAACATTAGTACATTTTTGCTGGGGGTGAAACTCACTCATCCACATGTATGTATGTACTGTACCTCGTGAGTCATTTTGTACTGCCTTGCCTGACTTGGTGACTCTTTTGTGCAGGTTTTAACGGAAGATACAGACGAAGACGCCCAGAGCCACGCTGCCAAACTGCTGGAGGTTGTTCTCATTCAGTACAAGGGCCAGATTGACGAGGTAAGATGCCCAAGTATTTACACACCTAGCAGAGCTGCCAAGTAGTACTGATTTGGGGTATTTCATACTGAAATTTGAGAAGAATACTGAAGGTTTCATAGAAAATACTGATTTCATAAGTTCTAGTTCATGGGTTCTATTGTCTTTATTTGAAAATACTGATTTTTTTCCCATCAAAATACTGATATTCAGCCTTTAGAATACTGAAATGTATTAAGGTTGGCATCCCTGGCCTCGGCTCATATTCGCAAGAGAGGTTCAATGCAAAGAGTGTACTAAACCTGAGCCCCATTGCATGCAACTTACTATTGATAATAACTTTGCCATCAATGGTAACTACCATGGTGACACCGCTCAACAGCCAAGCAAATTCATGGTTTCTGTTTAAGTTGCCATTGTAAGATAAGTTACCATCAATTGCAAGTTTTATGCAACAGGGCCCTGGACTAACTTTATGGGATTGGGATGCCAAATAAAACGACATGTAATACTATTTTTTCTATTCAATATCATTGATGTTGTCCTCAGAATCACCATGGTATATTGAGTTGATGCACTTAATGATTACAGCTGATAATTAAAGTCACCAATGTTTGTAATTCCTCCCCCCTTCCTCTCCCCTTCCTCCCCCTTCCTCCCCCCTTCCTCCCCCCTTCCTCCCCCCTTCCTCCCCCCTTCCTCCCCCCTTCCTCCCCCCTTCCTCCCCCTTTCCTCCCCCTTCCTCCCCCTTCCTCCCCCCTTCCTCCCCCCTTCCTCCCCCCTTCCTCCCCCTTTCCTCCCCCTTCCTCCCCCTTCCTCCCCCCTTCCTCCCCCCTTCCTCTCCATTCCCCCCCCTTCCCCCCCCCTTCCTCCCCCCTTCCTCCCCCCTTCCTCCCCCCTTCCTCCCCCTTCCTCCCCCCTTCCTCCCCTCTTCTTCCCCCTTCCTCCCCCTTCCTCCCCCTTCCTCCTTCCTTCCTCCCCCCTTCCTCCCCTCTTGCTCCCCCCTTCCTCCCCCTTCCTCCCCCCTTCCTCCCCCCTTCCTCCCCCCTTCCTCCCCCCTTCCTCCCCCTTCCTCCCCCCTTCCTCCCCTCTTCTTCCCCCTTCCTCCCCCTTCCTCCCCCCTTCCTCCCCTCTTCCTCCCCTCTTCCTCCCCTCTTCCTCCCCTCTTCCTCCCCTCTTCCTCCCCCGTTGCTCCCCCTTCCTCCCCCCAGGCGGTTCCCTCGTTTGTAGAGCTAGCCCTTGCCCGGCTGACCCGTGAGGTCAAGACAACGGAGCTGAGACAGATGTGCCTGCAGGTGGTGATTGCAGCCCTGTACTACAACCCCCTCAGACTGCTGGAGTTGCTGGACAAGGTCCGCATCCCAAACACCAACGAGGCCGTCACCGTGCAGTTCATCAAGCAATGGCTCAGCGATACAGACTGTTTCCTAGGGTGAGAATCCCCTCTAGTACTTCTTCACGTTTATCAAGTGCACAAGTTATAAGCACCAAACCAAGACAACAGCGGTTAATCTGGTGCAGGAAGTATCAAGTCAACATCCCTGATAAACAGAGCTGTCCTTATAGCGTTATTGTGGCTCAGTGTTATAGACCGTGTCCTAGGGTGAGGATGGCCTCTTCTTGTTTTTTACTAACAGATATACCTGTGTATGTGGACAACATCATGTGCAGCAAGTACATGTAATATTCCTCCAATTCAGCTGTACGATCATTGCAAATTCTCTTTATGCAAATTTGATTTAGCGCTGTCCAGCTAGCTTCACCCCTTGTATGTGGTGGACCAAGAAAGTTATGTAGGCTAAGCGATGAACGTGACTCTGTGACGGAAAAATCGGCCACCCGTACTGCACCAAGGTTTACAAAGCCAGACAATCTTACCATGAGCAATGGATGACATCTACTGAGTGTTCCTGATTCTCCTCTCACAGCCTCCATGACAGGAAGATGTGTGTAGGACACCCTGAACGCTATACGTTTCATTATAGAGTTAGGGTCAAACTTTTCTCTTTGTGGACTCACCGTAAATCTACAGAGTATTTCTGTTTCTTCCCTCCCAGCCTCCATGATAGGAAGATATGTGCAGGACACTCTGTACGCTATACAGCGTTTCATTATAGAGTTATGGTCAAACTTTTCTCTTTGTGGACTCACCGTAAATCTACAGAGTATTTCTGTTTCTTCCCTCGTAGCCTCCATGACTGGAAGATGTGTGCAGGACATCCTGTACGCAATACAACGTTTCATTATCGAGTTAGGGTCAAACTTTTCTCTTTGTGGACTCACGGTAAATCTACAGAGTATTTCTGTTTCTTCCCTCCTAGCCTCCATGACAGGAAGATGTGTGTGCTAGGGATGTGCATGTTGCTGTCCCTGCCCAACCGGCCTCCCATCGTCAATGAGATGGCAACCCAGTTCCTTCCCTCGCTGCTCCTGCTCTTCAAAGGACTCAAGAGGGCCTACGAATGTAAGTGGGCCCATGAACCTATTACGGATGGGTTTTGCTCGGATAGACTTCCTTTGAGCTATCATGATCGCCACCTCATAAGAATTCAAGACATTCACTTGTTTTAAACAATATTCTATATTTCTAATTAGGCAATGTGTTGCTGTAAATAACAAAAGAACATCTGTTTTGAGAAATATGTTAACCGTTCGACCTTTGCCGGGAGTTCATAGCTGATCTTGTTGCACACACTGAATTAGTTTGGGGGTGAGCGAAGGGAAATTTTGATGAAATTGTAGAAACAATTTGGTCCATGACTTTTTCAGACACCTCCAGACATGAAATTGAGGTTGTTTCATGGAAGGTAAAGCACTCAAACGTTTTACGAGAAATTTGTAAGAAAATATGATTGACCAATGTGCTGGTAAAAGTCATGCCATAATAAGAAGAGAGGAGATTGTCCAACGTCAGTTGCATGAATGTTTACTTCAGTGACATATTTCTCAAAACAGATGTTCTTTTGTTATTTACAGCAACACATTGCCTAATTAGAAATATAGAATATTGTTTAAAACAAGTGGTATGTATGAAATCTTAAAAATGTTGAGGATAAAAAAAGGCTGAAATGTTTTTGATAATTGAGGGCATCTGGAAAAAAAAAATTAAATCTCAACTGTTTTGAGTTTGGGTCGTGAGAAAGAAAAGATACAAATAAACATCCAGAAATACATTCTACAGATGAATCAAATTTCTCTGAGAGAAAGGGAGAACAAAATCTGACTTTTGCTTTGTTATATCATTGCTAGGTCGGGCAAATGCAGAGGAGGAAGATTCAGACGAAGAGGACGACGACAGTGACTTTGAAGAGGATGAGCTGGACAGCGATGAAGACGAGATCGATGAGGACGGGGCAGAGTATCTGGAGAGATTGGAGAAAGCGGTAGGTGGTCAAATAGTTTGTCACTTCTCCTGAAAATAGGTGTGAAGCTGTTACTGAGAGTTCATACAGTTTATAACCGTTATTGGTAGGGTATCATGCTGATTCCTGCCGGCCGAGTTTCATAACTTCCGTAAATGGGACAGCCTGTCGTCAATCCTTTACTCACAGTAATATATTTTTGCTTTGTGAACCCTAGTCCAGTTAGGATGTCAAAATTTGCCATAGCACTGCCGTAACCAAAGGCTTGTAGCGTAGTTGCGCCCTATAAGAAATTGGAAGTTTATTGAGAGCCTGTTGTCCATAGAGCAGAGTCGCCCTGCTCAATATCTGTGTAGAGAAAAGACAACCTGTAAATACGCAAGTGCGGCAAAGAACAGGTAAAAAAAAATCCCTTAGAATGTAGGAATTGAAATGACTTCAGTGGTCCAATTTAAAAGGAATGTACACATTTTCTGAGCATCGAAGATATCAATTCAATCAGACACCGCCAGTCGAATTGCTCCGTTCATCGATGGTGCAGATCATACAAACATTCAAAACACTTCCGCTCTCATTCCTACCAGGCTGCGGAACGGGAAGATGACGACGACGATGATGTGTATGAGGAGACGGCGCTGGAAGGCTATAACACCGTTCTCGACGACGATGATGAAGCAGATGACGAATACGTCGTCTTCAAATCCATTATGCAAGGTACAGTCCTGATATTGATTGCTGCAAGTTCTGCTCAGAGTGCTCTACCGTGGTTGATTTCCTCCAGTCATTTATAATGATAATGCCAATGTATGTCCAGCATAATGATCATCAATGATTTTTCAGTGTCCATTCTTTATGCCTCTGCCATGAAGTGCCTGGATAACATTAAATTTCCAGGTTGTCCATCTGTTCGTCGGAATTTCGTTTAGATGATAAGTCAAGAAATGTTTGACCACATGTTATCAAACTTGGTTCAATGATAATACATGACAGGGCAATAAGATGAAATATGTAGGGTGAGATAGGTCTTAAGTCAAGGTCAGTTCCTGAAATCTCAAGTTTGACTTTGTTTTGATCATAGAATTTAATGCAGAGCGCAGTTATAAGTATTCTTTTTATGACATCAGACTTAAAGGGAAATACTACCCTGAAGTTAGATTGGTTTTTATGTCACAAAGTCAAAAATTTCACTTTCAACTCCTTTGACAGATTTTTGTCAAAACATTTCTTCAATGTTTCTGCTTTAATTAAAACCAACTTAATTTCGGGGTGGACTCTTCTTTTAAGTCGTCCGTGCAATTCCATTTTCATTTTGCACCTCTACAAGTCCTTCTTACCTTACTGCTAACGCTATGTTTGTATGTATCCAGGCATCCAGATGAATGACGCTGCGTGGTATGGCGCCCTCACCACTCAGCTGACGGCCGATCAGCAGCAGGAGCTCAACGATGTCGTGATCCTGGCTGACCAGAGGAAAGCAGCCGCAGGTGAGACAGACACCACTCTGACTTACACAAGCCATTATTCTCGCAATTGATTGCGTCACAGACGTGTGCACATCAATCGTGTATTCACGCCTACGCATATATTTGCTGCTCTGCTTTTTGCGCCTGTTATAAATGTCTAGGACATGGGTTGACTCTCCTAAGTATTCTCCTAAATACCCTCATGTGCTCAGTGTGGAGTACCAATTGACCTGACTTGCTACTTTGCAAACATTTCAATAAAGTAAGGAGAAAACTCAAGGACCATATTAACCCTTTGTGTGCTTGACGAAGTACTGCTCTATGGGATATGTGTGCATTATTTGTGAAAAAATGCACACATGACGTGTCAAGGGTTAAGGAGGCAAGTTGGGACAAAAGTAGGATAATACATTAGGAAGAACCTAGAGATATAATTTCTCCTTCGAGAGCACTTTTGAGTACTAGTCTTGGCTCTCGTTTCCTGAAGGAGGAAAACAAAATGTAATAAACAGTGATGTAAGAATTTAATATTCTCTAAATCTCTTCTTTCCTCTCCTTTTCTTGTTCCAGAATCGAAACGAATCGAGCAGGCAGGAGGCTACAAGTTCCCCAACGCGACCGTGCCGGCGTCTTTCAACTTCGGTGGTGGTGGCGGCAACATGGGGTCGTGAGCGTCCCGTGCATTGTGGGATATGAAACGCCCTGGGTTGCCTAGCAACCGTACGCTCCTGAACTCTACACAAAGTCTGGCACATGTATACTGGCGCTGAACAAACGGATCTTTATTGAAGAAGAAAAAAAACAAATTGAGGAGCGAGAAAAAGGAGTGTTTGTTTTTTATGTGCAAATCACGTGACCTACTCGAATCCCTTACCCCCAACGCCCCGGGAACACGGATGTGCTGATGCATCATGGGATTGGAGGCTCTTCCGTGCGTTTAAAGTGGAGCTCTTTGCTTGGAATAATCGCGGCAACAATTGATACAATAATTACGTCTTTGTATTAAGTTATATATGAAAACATTTCTAGTGTATCTACATTTTACATTTTAGTAAGGAGGAAAGAGATTGAATTAGTCGCATCTCTGGTACGCTGAGGAGATATGACTTTCAGGAATCTTCCAAGGAGGGGCTGGCGTGTGTCCACAGCCCCCTGGTTATATGAATATATTGTGTCCAACTCTGCTTGGTGTATGGCAGGTATCCCTGGGACAACAGAGTTGGATGTCAGAAAGAATCTAACCTAGTAAAATGCTGGGCATTACAAGATGTCATGTTATTTTTTTTTTTTTTTTGCCTCAAAAAACCCTGAATTCTTGTCATGAAAAATGTGCCGCATATCTGTCATTCAACGCTACTCCAAAATCTGAAACCTGAGAGATGGAAGTCAGAACTTTATTAGATATGCATACAACTGATAATATTGAGGCATATTTGTCTTTAGAAAATGAGTAAAAAAATATGAAACCCATCACATTTTGATTGCTAGAACCTTCAAATAAACCTACATTATTTATTTCAGTTTGTCAGATTTGGATTTCTCAATCATTGCTAAAAGTGAAACTGCATCAGTTCATGAAAAGAAATTATTTTGATGGACCTTAAGGGTATATACCATCTCTTATGTGGACATTTGTAAAATTATTCTTGAAGTGTTTGACAACATTTTTGCTGGCAGATTTGTGGTATGGTATGTATTTGGGGCCCTATTGCATGAAGCTCTAACATTGTTGTAACTAACACACTTATTGTATTTACCCTGGCAACAGCTACAATACTCACAGCTCATTGGCTGTTGCCATGGTAATCGTGTGCAACCTGGCCCTGGTTTAGGGGAAGATACGGTATGAAAGTGGGTGATATGGAAGGATATCTTCCAAGAGGGCATATGACTCCAAATATAGCAGTCTGCTTGGCAATAAATCATACGTATCATTGATCAATGGCAGAGATAGACTTCAGCCAATCATAACTAGATGCATCTTTTGAGTGGTGTTGCGGTCATGAGCAAGTTGTATAAAATGGGCCAGAAAAAATTGAACATTGCTTGTGGTTGATATCCATTACCATGCAGCAAGTGCAATGTCCTTTTCTTCTCTTTTAATGGTATAGAGCGGTCTTTCTCATTGCAGTCTGTAGCATAAATTGTAAGGGATTTAAGAATGAAAGCCCTGGTCACACATGCAGTGTGCACCATCTCCACTCCACTCTCTGGTTAGTATTTCTTGCCCGTGCATCATGGCCTCCCCCATAATCCTTTAGCTCCTATTTGGTACCCATGTATACTCCTGGGTGGAGAGCAGCAATTTTTATTAAATGTATGCCTTTTTTCATGTTCTTTTATTGTATTTTTGACCAAGACTTAAAAATTCCTTGAATAGTCTACTAAGCTGAAGCTTAGGTTGTGTTCTGAGAATATGTTGTTTTTGTTGCAATAGTTAAACTTTATGAGTTTGTGGTTAATTTGATTAAATCAATAGCAATATGCTATGTTTGAAATTTTGATGATATTCATGAATGAATCATCAGTGCTTGTAATCTGTTGTAGACTGCTGTTGGTGACTGTGTACATGCCCGAAACAAGCAAAGTGTTTATAGGCGTACCAGCCCAAGTCAAGCTGATTCAAGATCATAGCTGTCACCCCATACCCTCAATTTGATTGCCTGAATATTTCATGCCAATATCACCTAGAAATGGTACTTAAAAATTGAATGTGAAATGGTATCTCCTATGGTTATGTTTGAAGAGGACAGTTTTGTGGGTAGTTATGCTCAACACCACATGTAAGGTACATTGATTCGACCATGAACACGCATTACACAAAAGAACAGTACAATGATATCCTGTATTTGTCACAGAATGAAACGCGCTAAAAATATATTTTGCAGGAGGGCATGTGAATTCCTAGTGTAATCTTTATCCTAATATCTCATATAAATGTTCAACATTTGTGAAATATTTTTGTCCACTTTTGGCAGAGCTGCAGAAAAAAACATGATTTTTCATCTCACAGAGATCATGAATCGGATTGGTTTGTAGAAAGTGACCAGTGATTCACATTCTCCTATACTACTCTTTTTATGTAGTGAGGTGTGAAAACCAAATAATGGATTTTCTTTTTATTTGTGTAATCTTTTGTCTTCCTTTTCATGAGATAACCATTATTTTTTTCTTTTTTGTAATCTGTATATGTTGTCTGAGCGATGTGATTTATATATCTTTCATGGTCTTGCACAGATTAATCGTTGTAATGCAAAGAAGTGTCTATGAGTACCGGTAGTAATTTTGTTCTCCGACTAACCCTATCAGTCCCATGGGAGCACAACACGTGTGATAACTCAATGTGATTTTCATGGCTCGGTACTGAGATGGTTAATTAAGAGGGTGTGTCGTCAATTAATATTTTCAAGGCTTAGGATTATTAACCAGGCATCCCTACATCCTTCATAGGAAAATGGACACCATATCAACAAACGTAATTTAGATCGAGGAAACGATTGCAGCTGCGTTCCTAATTTGAAAGTATTGATGCTTGTTTGTGTGTACCTGTATGTGTAGACAGATTTCCCTCACTATCCAGTAAGCACTTTTGTAACAAGACCATTTTTATCACGAAGGGAGAACAAAAAGAAGACGCTTGCTATCTCTTTGTGTTGAGGCTTCTCTAGGATGTTAATCTGTCGCCATGGTGACATAATGCCTGTTGCATTTCAAGAATAGCGCAACACTGAGGTTCATGTGTGTTATAGTATTGATACTTAATCCTTATATGTGAATGCTGCATAAATTGAACCTTGATAAGGGACGTCACCTTCTGGTTTACAGTCTCGTTTCTTGTCGTCTGTGCTAAAAAGCAAGTGACTTTCTTTGTAAATGCTAATGATAGTCATAAAAATAGCAGAAGAAGAGTTGCTTTTGAGGCTGGCGATAATCTAGCCATCAACCATAACAAGCCATTGTCAGGTCTTCACATTTATTCACCTTTTGTCAGAACTTTAAATACAAAATAGATTGTAACGAAATTCACAATTTTGCATGCTTCATTTAGTTAACCCATTGTTCACTGTTAGATTTTCTGGCTTTGTGAACCCTGGTCCAGTTAAGATGTCAACATTTGCCATGGAACTGCAGTTACCAGTGGGGTGTGGATTTATTGCACCCTCTAAGGAATTTAAAGTTTATCCATAGCGTCTTACCTATTGTCCATACAGCGGATTACATGGGAGTCGTGCTGCTCAGTATCTGAGGAAAGTAAAGCCAGCCCACATACATGCGGGCTCAGTAAAGATCCGGCTAAGATAGCCTGCTATGTTCTACTAGAGTATGAATAGGAACCACTCTTTATTCCGAGGGTTCATTATTCCAAACATTTCGCGACAAATGCTTAACGTACCCTTTTTCGTTTTCGGACTAACAAACATCAGGGTATAGGCAATTCATGTGTTTCGAAATTACGAACCTTCGGAATAATGAACTGTAACCGTATGTATTAGGGCGAAGCTCTAGCACGTCTCAAAGAGCATAAAGTAAGATTTACTCTTGTAGAGAATGAGTATATTTCTCAACATTTCTGGTTCACCTTTGTTCCCTCTCTCTGCACAAGCCAGAATACTGCCTTATAGGATTTGTGTGTATAAATTACATGTGAATGCCTCAATTGCGTGGAGAGAGTTAAGTTATATCAGTTATAATAACTATTTATGCACAAACTGCATTATCATGTATGTTAACAGCATCAAACGTTATTAATTCACCAACCATACTAACACAATTCATAAAGGTAGTTTATAAAACTGTATTAAACTCATTAATTCATTTAAAAGCATCGTAACGTTTTTAACATTAAATAATCATTCATGACTAATAAAGTCTAATACTAATAACCATAAAAATAGCTTATCAAACTGCATTATACTTGTAGGTCTAGTTAATGCATTCAAGATTTATGACAGCATTAGTGAACTGTCATATTATCCATAGATTATTATTATCCAATAATTTTAGAACTGTATCTAACTGTAAAGTCTATTTCAATTCTTGGCCAGATTTTGTAATGGTATCACCACAGACATTAATATGATCCATAGAGGTAGTTTCTCAAACTGTATTTGATTCGTAAAAGCAGGGAGGGTGTCACTTTTGCAGGTCAAAAGAATATAATGTTATGAAAACCAGAGAAAATGGAACTAGATACCAGATCAGAAATTCCCTCCCAATAATACAACTGCAAATTTTAAAGCGAAATTATAGTGATCACTAGATTTTGAGGAGGTTTGGGGCGGGTGGAAATAGCCCAGAGACCGAAGAAATGCTGACCCTCTGCACCGGTCTTTTACGCAGTACATGCGTCCAATGTGAGCAATGCTCAGACAGGGACAATACACTTATGAATGTAGACTATGGTTGGTGCGTTTCAAACGTAAACAAGGAGAGTTTTTTAGTTTTCCTGAAAGTGTTCATGAAGCTATGACGGAGATTTCATACACGTTATCATTACGATATACTGCTGATTCCTGTTGAGTTTCATGACTTTTGCAAATGGGACACCCTATCTTTAAGTAAATTTTGATTGATTGCCAGATTTTTTTCTCTTTATTACAAACACATTCTTCCATTCTTTGTTCCACTCATATAGTTCTTCTTCCAAGTACATGTAGCTGAATGTTCTCTTTCTCTCTTTTGTAGTTATGCCCTTCTGTCTTTAATGTGCACTCTTGATACTGGTAAGCAGGCTTGGATGAATAAAGAAACATCTCACATTATGTGTTAAATCACTCATTTTGTGAATTGTTTTTAGAGTATTCAACGTGGAGAGGAGAAATGTCATATTATTGGTTCAGTGCAAACATCATTAAAACAGAGTTGGATTAAACCATGTTTAAATTGATCAATTCCTGACTCGAGTCAAATCACTGTTTTCTTACTTATCTAAAGATTTCTTGTCTAACTTTCTCTGCATGATAATAGGTTGGAAGAAGTTTTTAAAAAAGATGATGTTGCAATATTCTTTGTCCATTGTTATATATGTATGGTTATGTAACACACTATTTATGTGGGGGGGCGGGGCATGAAAGTAGAAAATATTTTCTGCCCCATTATGATACCAAGTTTGTGATATATTGTGTCAAAACCATTGTGATATCAGTTTGTGAAAGTTTTAAGGTTGTTAGAATCCAGCCTATTGCAGCGTATGTGTGTATGTATCTGTACATATACAGGGCTTTGTCTCGAGTTGTGATTCAATGAAGAAGACATTGTAACATGCACCCCCCCCCCCTCCCCCTCACTAAAATCACACATAGATGCAGAGCGTCTACCTGTGATTGGTCAATGTCTAACCTCCCCTAGCAAAGACTCCATGTAGCGTTATACCCCTGTCCCCTGTTGCGTAAAACCTAATATCTGTTGTAATTTCCCATTGATTGATGGGGCAAAAGCTCTCGCTCATTTTGCAGATATATCGTCATGAATACGTTGTCTCTCTTTCTTCCTCGTGCTCATGGGACTCTTCTGGTCGACAGTCGTCCAAAATGGCCGCATCGAGCCTGGAAATTTGTGGCAACTTCGTGAACATGATTGTTTGCAATATGTTTACCCCAAATGAAATCAATTTTGTATTTGTCCTTTTGCTCTGCCTGAAGGGCAAAGGTTAGATGAAGAATGACAGAAAACATTGTTAATGAGTATTATATTAGTTTTCATGGTTTTTAACCAATGTTATGCCACTTGGTTTCAAAATCAAACTCTGATGTGATGCCTGTGATGCATATCGGCATTGCGCACATTTTGAGCATTGATAATAACGACCATTGCAAACACAAGTATAATTCACTAATTGATAAAATCCTCAAGTGGTAGGTAAGTTCAGGTTAATCTGTCATCTCCAGGGATGTCAACTTACTAATCACCTTCTAATTTGAAAAGTATGTACAATTCATATATAACACCATGTTTGCTTAGATATGAATCAATTATGAATTATGATGAATATGACAGAGACTGTGAAATGATGAATTTTCTGCCAAACAATTTAAAGTAAGTTCAGGGAATATATTTCACTGTCGAAAGAAAAAGTTGGCTTGATGCGCGGTTAGAAATGAGAAGAAATTTGAGATTTTTGGCCTTTATGTATATTTCTCTTTATTGAAATTTGACAAAATATGAATAAATGTGATCTTTGGCTCAAACAAAGAATTTTGTATTGTGAAATAAAACAAAAATAGTCACTTTCAATGCCATGGTCATTTGGTCATTTTAGTGTGTTTTTGTTACTGTATTTTGTTGCTAATGTATTGATTTATGTTTATGAGGTTGTCTTTCTTCAAAGAAACCTAGACAATTGCCCTGCATACAGGAAGAAACATACTCACAAATATGTAATTATTTATCAATGACTGATGATGATGGTGGTGGCGATGATAGTAATGGTGATGATGATAGTGATGACGATGGAGATGATGGTGATGGTGGTGGTGGTAGTGTGGGTGATAGTGATGGTGGTAATGGTGATGATGATAGTGATGACGATGGAGATGATGATGATGGTGATGGTGGTAGTGTGGGTGATAGTGATGGTTGTAATGGTGATGATAATAGTGATGACGATGGAGATGGAGATGGTGATGGTGGTAATGGTGATGATGATAGTGATGATAATGGAGATAATGGTGGTGGTAGTGTGGGTGATAGTGATAGTGGTAATGGTGATAATAGTGATGACGATGGAGATGGTGATGGTGGTGGTAGTGTGGGTGATAGTGATGGTGGTAATGGTGATGATAATAGTGATGATGATGGAGATAATGGTGGTGGTAGTGTGGGTGATAGTGATGGTGGTAATGGTGATGATAATAGTGATGATGATGGAGATGATGATGGTGATGGTGGTAGTGTGGGTGATAGTGATGGTGGTAATGGTGATGATAATAGTGATGATGATGGAGATGGTGATGGTGGTAATGGTGATGATGATAGTGATGATGATGGAGATGATGATGGTGATGGTGGTAGTGTGGGTGATAGTGATGGTGGTAATGGTGATGATGATAGTGATGATGATGGAGATGATGATGGTGATGGTGGTAGTGTGGGTGATAGTGATGGTGGTAATGGTGATGATAATAGTGATGATGATGGAGATGGTGATGGTGGTGGTGGTAGTGTGGGTGATAGTGATGGTGGTAATGGTGATGATAATAGTGATGACGATGGAGATGGTGATGGTGGTGGTGGTAGTGTGGGTGATAGTGATGGTGGTAATGGTGATGATAATAGTGATGACGATGGAGATGGTGATGGTGGTGGTGGAAATGGTGATGATAACGGTGATGAAGATGGTAATGGGATGATAGTGGTGATTGTGATTATGATGATGATAGTGGTGATGGTGATGATAGTGGTGGTGATGATGGTGATGATAGTGGTGGTGTTGACGCTGAAAGGATGATGGTGATGATGATAGTGATGACTGTGGAAGTGATAATTATAGTGGTGGTGGTCATGGTAATGGTGGCAATGGTGATGATGATGTTGATAGTGTTGATTGTTATGGTGATGACGATATTAATAATAGTAACGGGAGTGTGTCGGTGGTGGTCATAATGATGTGGTCGTGATCGTGATCGTGATCGCGATGACAGCGGTAGTTTTCGTTGCGTTCTTAATATCGATTGCAAAAAGATTAATTGTAGTGATGATACTGACAATGGTGACGAGAGACGCTAAGAATGATGTCCAAAATGGTCAAAGCGATAGGCCAATAACCCATAGAGTGCCTCTTGTGGATTATGTAACCATTAATACACACACATCCCATAGAGTAGCAGTAGCCCTAACACAAAGGGTTAAGGGGGAAAAAAAGGAATGGATGGCACTCAGTCCCATAGGTAAGAAACTGTGTAGTAATTGACATGAGACTAAGATTGGTTGGTACTGAGAGGGTTACAGATTGCTTGTAACTTTTTAAACATGTTAAAGGCAGGGTGTCCCATTTGCAAGACTGTTAAAGGAAACAGTCATGATACTGGCAACTCAATTGTATTCTTTTTGAATAAGTAGCTCATTCCACTCGTGTATTTTTTTGTCAAAGGAACAAGTCACAGACAAAGAAAGGAAATATATTGAGGGGAGGAGATGACAGAGGAAAGAGACGGAATGATAAGAGACAGGGGTGAACAGAAAGGGAATCATTTTAAGTAGGAAAATGTATACCCGATGTAAATCACACAATAAATAATAAACAATAACAAGGAATATTCTGAAATGAATAGCATCAAGTGACGTATCTCTTTTTATTGTTCATTCTTCTTGGTACATATAAGGACTGAAAGAAAATACTGAAGGCGAACGGACTAACGAGAAACGACCAATTGTGAAATGGTTTACAATCATACGGTTAATATCATAAACGATGAAACAACTTTTGCTAGAAAATGACATACAGTTCATAAAACAGAGCGCCGTCGATTGAGTTCTATACTTTATGATAAAAGTCTGTATTCATAAAATTGTAATTCAAAGCCATCTAAAGAAAATTTCTTTATATCTATGGGAGTATCTACAAAGAGAAGCAGCTGTAAGTAAATGAATTCTATCTAGTTTCACCAACATATATCTTAAGAAGAAGGCAATGCAGGAGATGGACTGCTGGGTATTATGATTCAAAAAGAGTACTTTCTTATCATCTACCTGTATTTTCCACATACAATTGATCACAACAAGACTAATAGCGCGATGATTATGTTTAGGTTTAGTTCAATATCTGTTCCGTCCTTATAGTACAATATACATCCTGTCATAATAATACAATATCTATTCCGCCATTCTAGTTCAATACCTATTCCGTCATCCGAGTAAAACATATTATACTCCGTCATTCTTGTTCAATATCTATTCCGTTATTCTATTTTAGCAGATATGCCGGCGTTCTAGTTGATTATTTCTTCCGTCATTCTAGCATAATATCCATTCCGTCTTTCAAGTACAATATGTATTTTATAATTATCCCAATTCTTGAGCAACATATATGAGGTCATTAGTGCAATATCTATTCCTTCATTCTAATACAATTTTTCTTTTGAAATTCTAGTAAAATATGTATTTACTAATTCCTCTATAACAATCTTTCATCATCATTAAGCAATATTACGTCTTATATTGTACTATGATAATCATTTCTATATTCTGGCGTTGCACTATTCAGTCATGTGTAATAAATTGATTACGGAAGACAGAATAATTATAATTTCATAATAATAAAATAATTGTTCAATTGTAATATATAATGTAATGATATTCAATTGTAATATATGCATATTCAAAGACACACGTGCGATACATAACAACAAAAACATCAAAAACAGTGAATATCAATATAATATTGACTGGCCACGAGGGGGATACGACCTATATATATTGCCAGAACTGGATTCATATTGCCCGAGTTGAAGACGAGTGCAATATGGATTCAGTGAGGGCAATATAGGTCGTATCTCCCGAAAGTAAGAGCCTGTCAATATCATTATTATTATCCACATCAGACATCTAGAGCGAATAATTCACAATTTCTATAGCATCCCATTTTTAATACTCACCCACTACCAGTACCACTATGTAACTATTAAGCGCAATGGTTAAAACAATTTTTGAAAAATTACAGATTTTCTTCAGTTCTACTGTTGCGGCTTTAAACGCCACGTTGGCATCGATCATTTCGGAATGATGGTAACATTGTCAATATTACCATCTTTGCCCCATCGGCACTGGAAATCAGGGAATATATATGGTTTTGTAAATCCACTGCTCAGATGTCTGATACGGATAATAATAGAAAAAAATTATATGAATAATAACAATGTTACAAAAATAACAATATAATTTATAATAGTGATCTAAATATGATGATGGTGGTGATGATGATGATAAAAATTTGAAATAAGGTATGTATGAAAAGGTTGGAGACGACTATTTACATTTGAACAAATAAATTGTTTTGGAAAACATCTAAAATATGTTTTTCCTCATCCCATAGTTTACACACACAGAATGATGCCCAGTACTTTTTTGGTTAAGGCCATCGCACACTTCCTGACCCGACCGTCGACTGGTCGTACGACTGGACTGGCTCCCACAGCTCAGTCCAGCGATATCAGTTGTTGAGATGCACAACGGTATTCGTTTTGTTCAGCCTATGAAATGATATTTTTAAGTTAGGAGAAATATTCGTTCCCCATCCAATACACTCACTTCACCCCTTTCTACCCCCCCCCCCCCCACACACACACACTTTCCCTGGGTCCAACTAACAGCGGTCAAGCACAGTCAAGAGCAACCGACACTACGTCATCATTGTATCGTCGCCAAGCATGCCAAGAGGCCGCCAAGATATCTTTACCCGAAAATCTTCTAAATACTGAATGACTTCACTGAGTAACCGTTTTAGCAGTCTTGAAGAGGTCTACCGTGTGTCTTTTGTGTCTCCTGGGGGGCATTTCATCAAAGGACTTGTCGGGCGTTTTATCCGACAAACTGTTATAAGCTACTGAAATGCTTGCATCTTATTGGCCGAGAGCAAACTTGTCGGATAAAATATCCGACAAGTCCTTTGATGAAATGCCCCCCAGGTGTTTGGTGTTTCTTGGCTTCTCTTCAGCCTTGGCACTGTTGTCTACTCTTGGCGGCTTTTAATGAGATCGCTTCCTCTCTCTCTCTCTCCCTCAATCTTTTTTTGTTTTAATCGGTCTGTCTCTCTTTGTCTCTCTTCCTTTCCATTTCTGCTTCTCCTTTTCGTCCTTCCTCACTCTTTTGCATTTCGCCTCCACTCTCTTCATCCATCTATTACGTCACTACACAAACCCACACACACACATACACACACATACACACACACACATCCTTTTCTGTTAACTATTGTTAAGTACTCTCGAATGTTACTCTCACAATGTTGTCGCAACTAGGATTATCATTATGTTATATTGTTTAAGAGCCCATACGATATAACTCTTTAAAGACCACACACACATTCAGACATTATACACACACATACACTATGATAATACATTTGAAATATAATCGTATGACCTCACAAACGTCGTCATACATCTTTCGAAATGACAAACTGTTGAACTCGAATCTGAAGCAAGGTTTGAGAAGAATTAAATAAGAAAGTACGTAACAAAAGTGACAACTAAATTCTACAAAATAATGACATTACAGTCTTTAGAAAAGTAGGTCTACATCAAAGCTCAATTCATGATTTTGTGGAATGTAGTTTTGGCAGAAGCGCCGCTTTGATGGAAAAGGGCTTCCAAATTAAAAATCGATTTTCAAGATAAAAAGATCAATGAACTTGTGAGATTTATCCAAAGTGATAAGAAAGTTTTATATTTGCATTTTGCTTTAATTTTGCAAAAATTTAGAAAGCAAGCAGCATAGTCAACGAAGAGCAACAGCAAATAAATAAAAGAAAGGAACCGAATGCAATTTTACTGCGTAGGAAAAATCCGTGAACTCAAATTTACTTTCTTTCTCCGCTTCTAAAAAAAGCCCTCACATTTTGTTTATTTTGAAATGAAGGACTTTGTTCATTTGCCCTTTCTTTTTAGATGAAATTCGCCATGGAGTAAAATTTCCAATCTGAGTCAGCATGACTTTATGCAAACAGAAGAGGAGCTTTTTGTCAAACCTTCCCATGATAGATGGCCTAACTCAAAGACTGTTGGACATATTTATTATTCCAAACTGTAAAATGCGGTAGGCCTACAGATCTATCAAGCCCAATGCCCTTTCAATCCACTTCTTTTCTCAGGCTGTTCTGATGAGACGGAGAAGAACTTAAGAACAAACAACTTCCTCTCAGACCTTGTCATTGAAGAAATTTGGAGTAGATATACCAGAAACCAGGCTACATAAAATCGGCGAGCTGGAATCTGCTGCTCTCTTCGATCCATTTTTTTTTTAATAGAAACACGGAGTTAACAGAATGGCCACAATAAGGGCGCGCATATATTACATCAACAGTAGTCTGCACGCACAGACACTATTGTGAAACTGTCTCAAAAATGTGTGTCTGGTGGTAAGGCTACATCCTGACATGGTCATGTCCCAAAGCGACTTGCCACTGCCCTTCATCGGTGTGACGTGCAGTGTGACGTCGGGAATTTGCCGCCGTGACTGAGTAAGAAACTCGCTCCATCTGGCAACGCGGACGTGCCAATGCGACCCACAATAGTGATGTCTGCGAAACAGAGGGCTGCACGTCTCGGCCTAACGTACCATCTTGTTTGAACTTAGGAAAAAAGAGGAATTGTACTTTCTTTAACAAAGAAACCATTTCTTCCTTTAAAGCGCCCTTTTATTTGAAGACTGAAAGCACTTGACTACGTTACCATGGCAACGTGAAAATCTACCACGATTTCATCTCTTCCTTTTTCATCTGTTCCTTCCTCTTCTTTCGCGCCGCCACCTCCTTCGCACTTTTCCTTCCTACCATCAGCTTCGCTCCATCCCCGCGACCACCACCACCGAATCCGTCATCGTCGTCGCTCTCCGACGACGACGAGAGGATGTTCGCGCTGAGCTCGTCGACCTCCGCTCGCTTCCTCACGGCCTTGGGGAACTTGGGCGATTTCTGGATTTTGTCTGCGACGTTTTGGCTTGCCCGGGTGATGCCGGCACCCAGCCCGGTAGCGGCCCGCTTGACGCTGCCCATGCTGTACCCCAGGACGTCGGACGCTGACTGGACGATGCCGGTGGAGACGCGGCGGACGGTATCGAGCTTAGTCTGCTCAGCCGGAATCGTCAACTCTGCGGAGATGGGAGAAGATAATGAGAAACACGATAAAAAAAGAGAAGAAAGTGGATGAGAAGAACGAAGAAAGATTTAATCAAGAAGGAAAGAAAGACCAGAAAAAGATGAAGGGTGAGTTGAAGAAGAAGGGACAGAAAATTGTAATCAGAAGGATGAAGAAAAATGATACGATAAGGAGTAGAAAGAGATACAAGATATTTAAAAAAAAGAGAGAGAGAAGGGAGAGAAGAAAAAAGAAAGGAGGCGGAGGAGGATGATATAACAACAATGAGGAAGACAATGGCCGGTTTCTGAACAAAGGTTTAAAGGCAAACTGTGTACTAAAGCTGGACTAAGTTTATGGGACGCCAAATAAATCAAAATGAAACATTATTATTGATTAAATATAATTGATTTTGTCCCTTGGAATCACTATGGTATATTAACTTTGTCCACATAGTAATTACAGTGAATAATTTAAACCGACCACTCTTGTGATTCTGCGATGAAAATCAATCATCACACGATTTATTTGGCATCCCATAAAGTTAGTCCAGGCTTAGAAAACTGTTCAGAATACGGGCCAATACACCAGTTCGTAGTTAGCTCTGGAGCAAGTTTGGTCACTATGACCTTTCCCTTTTTCATTAGGATAAGCAGTTGATTAATATATCATTTCAAAAGGAGATGTTACGTAATGTGCTTACCCGACATAGCAATTTGCGATATTCAACCTCTAATAAAGGAACCATCTCAAAACAGGTGACAAGAATAGTAGGCTACGGTCTGTGAACAATTGGGAAAGCTTCTATTACATTGTTTATTGTAAACTAATTGTTGTCGTTTGGCCTGTTGTCAAATACCCCATGATTGAACACCTTGGTGTTCTTTTATGAATTGGATAACAAGCATATTCTAAAATAACTTATTAATGATGATGCTTATCTCAGTGATTTAAAAACCAACAAGCTGGTTTGGTCACTATGACCTTCATCTGCTCATGCGCAAATTGTAATTACGAACTGGCTTATTACAGTTGTCCTCAAAATTATTCATACCCCATTGAAAATAACAGTCTTTGTTAGATTCTTCCTTTGTAAAAGCTATTATGTTGGTACTTCCTGTGTATCTTTTGTCTACTTGTTGCTATGCACAAATCCACATATGAGTTGGCTAAACTTCATTTGCATAATAATAGATAAGTCCAAAAGTTATTTTTCCCTCATGTTCAGAATTATTCATACCCCTGACAATACCTCAACAAAAATGTTCTTTCTTCATAGTATCCATTGTTTTCCTTTCCTGAGAATGTGTTAATCTTTGTCCTATAGTTATTTCAAGATGTTCCAATGGATTAAATACCTTTTTTGTTGACCAAATGTTAAACTATTGTCAAACACATAGCATCTTTCCATAAGACTTTAAATAGAGGAAACATGTTCTGGTCATTCTCAGTTTCTGATCATCATGGCCAAGAAGAAGGAGCTCAGTGAGGACCTACGGCAACGTCTTGTGCGTGCCCACATTGAAGGAAAGGGGTATAAGGCCATTTCGAAGCAATATGATGTCCCTGTGGTTACCGTGCAGAGCATTATCAACAAGCACAAGAAGTTCAATACTGTTAAAAACCTCTGTGGGCGTGGCAGGAAGAGAAAGGTGTCCCCCAAACTTGCCAGGAAAATCTGCCGAGAGGTCAAAAACAACCCCCGGACCACAACCAAGGCCCTACTTCGAACGCTTGACCAGGCAGGGACGAAGGTGTCACGGTCCACTATTGAGCGAGTCTTGCACAGAGGAGGTCTCCATGGACGTAGGCCTCGGAAGACCCCGCTGCTCAGAAAGAAGCATCTGGAGGCTCGCCTAGCCTTTGCTAAAGGTCATCTAAAGCAAGATTCCAGCTTTTGGTCAACCATCCTGTGGTCTGATGAGACAAAGTTGGAGTTATTTGGCCATATGGATGTTGAATACGTCTGGAGGAAAAAAGGAGAAGCATACACTCCAAAGAACACTGTGCCCACCGTCAAGCATGGTGGTGGAAACATAATGCTATGGGGATGCTTCTCTTCCAGTGGCACAGGCAACCTCGTCAAGGTCCAAGGAATCATGAGAAAGGAGGATTACATCACGATCCTTGATGAAAACGTGAAGGAATCCGCTGAGAAACTCCAGCTTGGCCCTAATTGGAAGTACCAGCAGGACAATGATCCAAAACATACCGCCAAGGTAGTGAAGAAATGGTTCAAGGACAATGATGTCAACGTCCTCGAATGGCCAAGTCAGAGTCCTGACCTGAATCCAATTGAGAACTTGTGGCGAGACTTGAAGACCAGAGTGTTGGCTAGGAAACCGACCAACCTGTCCCAGCTTGAGGCTTTTGCCAAGGAAGAGTGGGCCAACATCCCCCAGAAGACATGCAGGAAGCTTGTGGACACGTACAAGAACCGTCTAGAAGCAGTCATAAGAAACAAAGGCTATGCTATTGACTATTAAAGAAAGACATTGGACTCAGTAAACCTAGGGTATGAATAATTTTGAACATGGCATTTTTTGAAAATCCATGAATAAAATACCCCTGAAATGATGAATTTCTTGAATTGTGTATTGTTGTTATTCTTTCACATGTTGGTCACATATAACTGATATACACACTTGACAAAATGCATTCATTTCATCACAAAAATAAAAAATCATAAAAATTAACAAGGGTATGAATAATTTTGAGGACAACTGTATATAGTGAAATTTGGATTTGGTTGCAGTAGCGCATGATGAAGAACAGAACACGGCCCAAAGCCTGAAACCGAGACTACATGCTGTACATGAGATGGCCGTTATTATAGAAAAATGACTGCAAGAATGTCTGATGACGTAATGCAATATAGACCAAACAAATATTAAACCATCTATTGTCCCAACGCAAAGAAGACCTTGAATAAACACTTGTGCTACTCGCATTGACACGGACTCCAGAATACAAATTAGCAAGAGAATGCAATCCTTGAATACTGGTTTGTAAGTATCGCGTCAATAGCATCAGTCAAGCTGTAGCCTGGTGGATAGCATTGCTGCCCAGAAGCAGTAGATGCAGTTTCAAGTCCCCAGATGGTCTTCTTTTTTAAGAGATTGATAAATCAATCGTATTACTACGGATATCAATAGAAAAATAAAAATAATGTTTAAACGGAATCTTTGATAGTGAGATGTATTCATGCTAACCTGATTCAGTAGGGCCATTTTCGACAGTAACGGTTGTGTGAACACTGTGATCTCCGTACTGCGATGCTTTCTTGTCGAACTCATCCTGAATGAGAAATAAAGAGGAAGAGGAGGGGAAGGAGGAGGAGGGTTGGGGCGATGGAGGAGGAGGAGGAGAAGGATGGAGAGAAGAGGAAGAAAAGGAAGAAGAATAGGGAGAAGAAAGAGAAAAGAAGAAGAACAGGATACCAGAAAAATAAAGAAAATTAATAAGGGTGGAAAGAATAGAAAGGAAGGATGCAATTAGAGAAGAATAGAGGAAGAGTATGAGAGAGAGAGAGAGAGAGAGAGAGAGAGAGAGAGAGAGAGAGAGAGAGAGAGGGGAGGAGAAAAGAAAAGAAGAGAGAGGAAGAGAGAGAGGGGGGGAAGAGAGAGAAAGAGAGAGGGAGAGGGAGAGAGAGAGAGAGAGAGAGAGAGAGAGAGAGGAGGGGGATACGGAAGGGGAGTGTTAATTTGGTTGAGGGACATAATCACTTATCATGTTTAAAGGGATAGTCCACCTTGAAATTAAGTTGATTTCAATGAAAGCAGAAACATGAAGGAACCATATTAGTACAGGTTTTATGTAAAACCGTCGAAGGATAAGAAAGTTTTTAGAGTTGTAAATTTATGACGTCACCTGCGACGTGCTATCCCATGCTGTGCACAATTTTTATTGAAAATTTCTACTTCTCTCACAAGGATGTGTATCATTTACTTGTGCATTGGATACATCATTAGAAACACGTTTTTACACACATATCTATTTGAAGAAAATAATCCTATATCCAAAACACAAAATGAGCACTATATGAAATCATACAGAACACATAATGGGAGAGCACCTTGCACGTGAAGTCACACAATTAAAAAAAAAGATTATAACTTCCTTATCCTTTCATGGATTTTTATCAAACCTTGATTTATATGTTTCTTTTACGTTTCTGCTTTTATTGAAACCAGCTTTATGTCGGGTGGACTATCCCTTTTAAGCCGCTTTCATGTATTCATTCCATGCCCAGCTCCAACAATCATACAAAAGCTCGGATCGGGTATAGCCTAGCATGTCAGAATCTCAAGTTTAGTTTACGAAGCGTTGACAAATGTCCAGGTGATTGCAAGTTAGACAAAATCTAACCCCATTCAACATGGTCAACATGAGCAGTAAATCAATGTGATAACTTAATTCAAGTTGAAGTTACGAGTTATAGAAAATGGGCATATTAGTAATAAATTATTGTATCACACCAGACAACGAAATGAAAGACAACAGCTCTATTATTATGGAATACCCATGAAACATAGTTGCAAGTTATATAATTGCACACACACGGTATATCATGTACTAGTTTGTACAATTTTAGATGTTTTGATATGTTTGAACTCACATTTATGCCTATTCCATGTAGGCCTATATTAAACGACCCATTGCTGTGTGATTATGGTAAACCAATAAAACATAACGATTTCAAATCTTATCCTTGCATTCAAGTCCATAAGCACCTTGTACATGTTGTAATAGATGTACTAAAGATTGAAAGCCGACATGTAATGCTTGAGTGTGTACCCGCATATTCATACTTATTACTCTTTTATTAAAGTTATCAAGACGAATCGCTGCCCATGAAAAAAAAATCCATAATATTGCGGGTAACTCCATGCACATCCCACGCAGCAACTTGTTACGGACGCGGATGCACGCGAGCATGTAATACCGTAATGGAGAGATATGGGGGACTGCGTAAGAACCGGAGTACGTTATCTCCCTCCCTCCAAGTTCTCCCCCACTCACCTCACCCGTCCCATCTCTCTCTCTCTCTCTCTCTCTCTCTCTCTCTCTCTCTCTCTCTCTCTCTCTCTGTCTCTGTCTCTGTCTCTCTCTCTCTCTCTCTCTCTCTCTCTCTCTTTCTCTCTCTCCATCTCTCTCTCCCTCTCCTTCTCTCTTTCCCTCGCTATCTCTCCCCCCTCTCTCTCTCTATCCTCTCTCTCTCTCTCTCTCTCTCTCTCTCTCTCTCTCTCTCTCTCTCTCTCTCTCTCTCTCACACACACACACACACAAAAAAAAAAACTTTCTGCCATCACTTCCTCTCTCTTGACAGAATTATGTTCATGTTTATTAGATTGACATAATGTATGGTTATGTTTATTCAATTCTAAATGCTTTATGTATATGACATTATTTGACGGAACAAAAACCACATTTAGAAAAATGTGTTTATGTGCGTATATGCGTGGATGTATGTGGGTATCTACAATTATGTGTCTCTGTATGTGTGTCTGTGTCTGTGTATGACTGTGTAATTTTCCTGTGGGTTAGTAAGTATGTATGTGCGGTCGTTTGAGGCATGGCTGTGAGCATATTTGTTTGTAAACGTGTGTATGATCAATCGACTATTTGATCACAAAAGTCAACAGTTGGCCATTTACCATTCTTCGCGTAAAGGTCATGGGAATGCATCAGAGGGATTTCCACAAACTCCTGCACAGAAATGAGGCCAATCTAATACACGCTGTCTCGGCCGGGACCGTGTCGCGTATTATGCTGGCAATTCACATCAGGCTTTGAAACCTAAGGCTCTTTTATCTTGTAGAAGGTTAGCGCGCTTTTACGAACCATTTAGGGTATCCTGACGGAAATTGCAATCTTTTCTTTGTCGTTGCCTTCTCGTTCTCATTCCTCTGCTCTTTTGTCTTGTTGAATGTGTTCTCTTCTCCTCTGTCTTCTTGTTCTTCTTCTCTTTTTCCTTAATCCTCCTCCTCTTGTTATCAATATTATTGACT
Organism: Arbacia lixula; assembly: GCA_963669155.1. NCBI lineage: Eukaryota > Metazoa > Echinodermata > Echinoidea > Arbacioida > Arbaciidae > Arbacia > Arbacia lixula. Next base: position 12,823,131 of record OZ022592.1, on the reverse strand, counting down.
TAGTAAATGTTGGGTCGCCGGTCCGGTTGCCCTTTTTAAAATCTACTTAACGCCCTCATGCTACCCCCACCTCCTCTTTCCACTCCGACCTTCATTCCTATCTTCAGTTTCACCTTTCCGTAATTCGAGGCCTGCCTATTTTCAAATGAATCTGGTTTTGTTATGTTATGCAGGCGTGTCAAGTACGAGGAAAGGATCTCGACCTCGTTATTGAATCTATGTAGTAACACATACCAGCATTAAGTGTGGTAAGTCTTTACTCTGGTGCTGGTAGTTAGTTCTCAGGAAAGTCTGAAAAAACGATCGATAAGTTAAGTTCATCATTTATTTGTTCTTACAAAGCAAATTCTTTAAATTGTATAAGCCAAAAGTACAACATTTTGATTGAAAAGCGACACAAAAGCGATAAGACGACATAGGCTACACCAAAAACATATCAATTTCTATTTTTACCGTTTAGACATGAATTATGTTCTATAATTCATGATCTCTGTACATGTTACAGGTTCATCGTCCCTCTATTCAACCCTTCCTGGGAAAATCCTGTTCTATGCAATGTTTGTATATTTATACACAGCATGGCAAATGTAGATATCATCTTTTATCTGCTGAAATGTCACAACGCGATATTACTGTTGTGATATAGGATCTATATCAATGCGCGAACGCATACACTGTCAAGCAGCGCGGTGAACAGGTGAGCAATAAAGATCACGCCTAAGATGCCGGACGCAACTCCAGAACCGTCTCCAATATTTATCATTGAAGTGTATTAATACAGTTATCTAATCCTTAGATAACCACACATTTCAACATGGTGGTCAGTGATGAGGAGAAAATCTGTACCATCTAGATGGAAGAGGTCTGCACCGAGCTTCGTCCACGGTGTTGGAGGAACTTCATGAGGCTCGAGTGGTTCCTTTCGTTGCTGCTCCTGATTCTCCTGACATGCTTGGCAGGTTTTGACAATCTTCTCTATGTCTTTGTTTATGCCTGGCCAATACACACAGTCTCTGGCAAGCCGTCTGGTTCTCTCAATACCCATGTGACTGGTGTGCAGTTGGTCCAAGATGTCAGCTTGAAGCGACTTGGGTACGACTACTTGTCTTCCTTTGAAGATGATTCCGTTGATGATGCCAAGTTCGTCTCTGTATGACCAGAAAGTCCTAATGCTGGGAGGTACTTGTTTGATCTCTTCTGGCCATCCATCTTGAATGATCTTGCTCAATAGGTTTAGAGTCGGATCACTTGTTGTTTCTCTCTGCAGCTGTGTTTGCTTCGTCTTGGAGAAACTTGACAGATCATCATCGGTGTCCTGTACCATCAGTGCTTCGTCGATATGAAGATCAATTGGCACATCTTCCTTCTTGTTGGGGTTAGGAAGCCTACTCAATGTGTCTGGCAGAGTCATCTGACTGCCTGGCTTGTACAGAACATTGCAGTCATATCCTTGAATCTTGACTAACAGTCTCTGTAGCCTTGGTGGGGCACTCCTCAGGGGCTTGCGGCAGATTATTTCCAATGGCTTGTGATCAGTGTGGACAGTGAAGCTACTGCCAAACAAGTACGTGTGGAACCTGGTGATGCCGAATACTAGAGCGAGTGTCTCCCGTTCGATGTTTGAGTAGTTGGATTGTGCTTCCGAAAGACTCTTGGATGCAAAAGCAATGGGTTTTCCTTCCTGAAGTAGGCAGGCTCCCAATCCTTTGCCTGATGCGTCTACCTCCAAGACTGTTGGGGCGTTAGGCTTGTAGTACTGTAGACACGCTCCCTTTGAGATTTCAGACTTCAGGGACTGAAAAACTTGTTCATGATCCTCATGCCATAGAAATGGCACATCCTTCTTTAGCAACTCCCGCAGGATTGTTGATTTCTCTGCGTAGTTTATATATCACAACAATTACAACAATTACCATAATACATCTACACACAATGTTGCAATAACATACCTAGTGTACGTGCTATCAATCTGTACAAATCTCCAAAACCCATTTTTAGCATATTACATGTACACAGAATGAGGTAGTGACGTATCACGTATACGTGTCATCAATTATCTATTCAAATCTCTCAACTCGCATTCAACAATCCATCGTCATTCTGGTTATATATAGTACTCGTGAATATTGTTTATTTTGTTTTTATATAACGAATAAATAAAAGAATTGAAATTAAATTCGACGTTACCATGATACATGTATACAAAATGCGGTAATGTCATATAAATTACATGTCATCACTAGAATCTTTTCAAATATCCAAACTCAGTTTACCAAAATACATGGACACGTACATGACATAAATATGCCAAGTACACAGATTTTCTGTTCAGCTCTCCACACGATTTGTTACCATGATACACGTACTGTCGGCCTACAACAGACGACAGACTGGATACACAATCATGTATTATCTAGACCCACAGCGCGTCATATGGCGCCTTCCCACATCAGTGGTCATGTGATCGTCCCGGACGTGTCACGTGTCCTGGCGCCATACTGCTATAACGTGGTGGCTAATGGGCGGATTGAAGACATCAGTGTCGGTGAGTGCTACTCACTGACTGCGGCTTGGCCATGATGGTGTCTGCATGTTGCTGTCAGTACCCCCCCCCCCACACCCACCCCCACCCCCCCCCCTACCGTTAATACAATGTACCATGATTGTGTCTGTCATGCCCCACACCCCTTCCTCCGCCGCGCCACCACCACCACATACACACTTGCACATCTCTCTCTCTCTCTCTCTCTCTCTCTCTCTCTCTCTCTCTCTTTCACACCCTCTCTATCTGTCATTGTCTGTGTGTCTCACTATGTCTGTATAATGTTGTCTTTATATTTTATTTTCCTATGTATCTTTTATCTACACATCTTTCTTTAAGATAATTTAGGCCTTTTTTTAATCTGTCCCCGTGACATTTTTATTCCTGTCTCTCTCACACTGTTACCCCGTGAGCCCCGCCCCTCCCCCAATGTTCCCCATTTTGTCTATCACTATGCAAATGTAGCTGCATTAACAGACAATTATCATATGGTGAGAAATATCGATTGTTATATTTCAACATCTGTACAAGGAGGATTCAAGTCCCGCCATACAATTAGAGGAAAGGGGGGATGGCAAGGAGGGACGGAAGGAGTGAAAGAGGGAGGAGGAACGGGTGGGAAAGACAGACAGATAGACAGGCAGACAGAGGGAGATAGACAGAGAGACAGACAGAGAGACAGACATATAGACGGACAGACGGGCATAGGGACAGGGAGACAGGGGAACTTAAATCGAAATAGATAATAGACAATAGGTGTGCCCAACAATCAAAATGATTTTGCAAAGAATAGTGCGTGAGAAATTACACACCCGTTTGATATAATAACTGACATGTGTGCATGATTCATTATAGCTAAACATTATGAATTGTGTATGCTCTATCATTGGTGTACTATGTTCCCGTGTATGCCGTTCTTAACCTTTGTATCAGGTATATTGCATCTTGTCAGAAAATATACATCTTTGCTCGTCTGTGTCTGTCTGTCCATGCATGGGCCTTCGTGGTAGGGTCCATGGTTCATGTATCGCCCCCTCCTCTTCCTCCATCCCCCCTCCTATTGGCCTCCCCCCTTCCTCTCCCCCTCTTTCTCCCCCATCCCTCTCTCTCACACTATTTCATTCTCCCTAAGCTCTCCGTCTCTCTCGTTCGTTATGTTACCACCCCGACCCCTCAAACACACACGCATATACACACCCTCTCATTATGTGAATAATCAATATTGGTATATATATTTTTATAAAGGTGCTGCAACCATTACTTTTCCAATAACTTTTAGGGTTTAATAATATCATTTTTAAAAAACACCGCACCCTCCCCGCTCCCCCCCCCCCCCACCTCTCTCTCTCTCTCTCTCTCCCTGCATGTTTTAAACTACCAAATTCACACAATAATGATTCTTCTATCAGCATTTTCTTTTACTTCTAAAGACTTATTTTACTCACCAAAGCTTCCCCGTTCTTTTCTATGAAAGTCGTCATATTTCCTATATCCTCAAGCGCTCCAGACTCGTTCCTGACGAGATTTCAGCTCACAAACAATGTGTTATCAATCAATTTACGACTCCAAGACGCATACATAACATTCTGTTATTCATACTTATTACTCGGCATTACAATCGTAATTATTTTCTCGAAAATATAGCTTGATTCCAAAGCAGATAAACCATGTTGATATACAGTATTGTCCAAGCAAAGCGATGTCTTTTTAGAAATATAACTGATGTATTTTCAGTTATGAAAAGTCGAGTCCAGCCCGGTAGAAATTTGTACACGTAATAATAATGAGCATGCCTTATCGTTTCAAGCGATGCACGGCAAGATAGCGCGTATGCTGTTATAGACGGCCCGAGGGTAATTTTCCAGGACCATGTAATAGCCAATTCACCCGTAGTCTTCAATTCAAGACCCTTTCCTCAAATCATAAATTAACGACGCTCTTTTGAAGCGAAATTTGTGACTTCCAATCAAAATCTGTTATTAACCGATCATGGCTCAGGTAGCTATGGGGATAATTTATCGTAGTTTTGTTTTAGATTGTATCTTCTTGTTTACAGATTGTTTATCATTTCGGTGAAATCAATACAGGGTCTGTGAGCACCGGCGGTTGGAGACTATGCGGAAACAAATTGTATTTTAATTGAACGTCAATTAATCGGACAGAAGGTTGAGAAGCCTTCACACTCGCATGTAATAGTGACCCACGTATGAACAGGTCCGGTGAAATAAACCGGTAGACTCTGCTGTACGTGTGCATATGTAGCCAAAAATAATATTACTTTTCGTCTGTAGTAGAATTAATGAAAGTGTTGCCTCTCCCAATTTTCAGAAAGAAATTCAGATTTTTTTCTTAATTGCAAGACGTCGAGTAATCAAACTTCCGGGCGTAAGCCTGAACTAGCACCAACTAAAGTAGGTTTAATTTTGAAATGGCGAGGTTGAGCAGATTATTGTCGAAAGGAGGAGATGATATTCACATAAAATTCTTCGTTCAGACCAAATTCGTAAGTTCTTCTTAAATCTCTTATCATTGTTCGAATAATGTTTTTGGAAAAAAACATGCTGGACAAAAGATACTGTAAGCTGAGAGAGGTTCTGAAAAGGAAATTTATCATAATACGAGTAGGCCTACTCTGCTTGTTCGTTGTTGTTGTTTTTATAATATTGTCAACGTATCATGATCACATGACCCGTCCTCGTTTGATTTTAGGGGTGGTATTGTGAAAAAGAACCTAAGTCTTTACAATCGTAAATGGGGTTGTCCTAGGTTTTTTAACTTAATCTTGTCAGTGCCAAAGGTGCATGATATATGTACTAAGTCAACTATTACTGGCTTGGTACTGTTAGTGTTAACTCAGTGTTCAATTTACCAACTTACTTAGCTATGACAATTTGAGACGCACATTTCTTTCAGAATACCATGGGACTTTCGTAACACGAACAGGATCCATGATCACGGTAAAACGGTTAACTAATTTCGATCGTTTAGAGCCCTGTCGTTAATAGACGCTATTGAGTTTGTCATAATGTAGCCTGTTGACATAACTTGGAAATGAGTCAATGTTTGTAGAGGATCTATATACAAGCGTGATGCTGGCTCGACGACCTCATCTATACCGTCTTGGAATCAATTCAGCCCTCCCCCCCCCCCCCCCCCTCACACACACACACCCTTCTACCTCTGGTTCTGTCTCTCTCTTTACTTTCCCATTTCTCTTCTCTTCTTCTATCCCTTTCTTTCTTTCCGTATCCCCACACCTTCTGTATCTGTATCCACGCCTCCCCACCTATTCTCTCTCTCTCTCTCTCTCTCTCTCTTTCCCTCTCTCTATTTGCCTATCCCACCTCGTTCTTTCATCTTGCATTGATTTACCCTCTTTCTACAATCCACAATACTTAATCCTACATCATAATTTAGTAACTCCTAAATGGGTGACTTTAAGAGGAACAAAATATTCTTTCTGGTTTCATTTTCTATCAGTCAAGCATAGAGGTCGCCGTAATCATTCAGCTGTATTTACCTGTTTCTTGGTTCCAAAAATATAATGTGGGTATCACTAAAGCCATACTACCACTATAGAAATAAGATGTTACACAATCTAAATTGCAAAAAAAAAAAAAAATGAAAAAAGAAGCATAATAATTGTATGAGCGTATATTTTTGTTTTTACTACTGTACTACTACTACTACGGCTAAAACTTACATACATGTACTATTATTTCTTGTTCTACTTCTTCTAGTCCTACCACTTATATTGCTAATGTACTAGGCCTACTACAACTATTTATCCTACCTCTTTCACCCCATCTTCATGTTCCCTCTCTCTATCTCCCGCGGTATACCGCAGTTGCTTGTATACTTTGCCATTATTCAGCCGTAGAGGTCGCCCAAGATCGTTCGTCGTTTCAGAATCTTTAGTTTCGTCGCTTTTCGGTGTTCAACAGAGTTAGGGCCTACATGACTTTGTATGTGACATTGTGGGTGCTGTGGTTTGGTCTATTACTTCTAACACTTTTCAATACAGATGAATTGAGATAACTGCCAACAAATCAAACACTTTAACAGGTCAATCCATGGGAAAGGTTTAGCGACTACGTTGCCGAAACTTTTGAAGGTAATTATAGATGGACATGAATATAAATAAACAAAAAATAGAAATTTTACCTTTGTTGCGTGTGTCTGTGTACGTCGCTCTCTCCCTCTTTCTCTCTCTCTCTCTCTCTCTCTCTCTCTCTCTCTCTCTCTCTTTGTGAATGCGTTCGTGGGTGTCTGTGTGTATGTGTGTGAGTCTGCTGGTATAGGGAGTGGTGGATATTTGATAACAGGAACAAATTATTCATGTTGCTCGAAATGTCGAATGTATCCTGTGCATTGGCCTAATAACCACATATACGTCTTGCCGTCACCAGAGCTGCAGCAGCGTTCACGTAGAAATATACTTCAATAATGAAGAGCGCCATCTTTCGTCCCTTCTTGCTTGCGCCGCTCTTGTAACTCTTGTTAATTGATTTTAATCAATATTGGATTCCGCTAAATGTTTTCACCATCTGGCCCGAGCAAATGGATATGTTTATGAGTTAAACCTTACCATGTGGGCCAATGGTAAAGCTACGTGTTGATTACAACGTTTAGCGTGAGGCTAGAGTAGCGGAAATCGGAACTAACGGTTTTCCAAAAAAATATTTCTTTTTGTAATGCTATCAAAATTGAATAAGCCAGTTCGTAATTACAATTTGCGCATGAGCAGATGAAGGTCATAGTGACCAAACCAGCTTGTTGGTTTTTAAATCACTGAGATAAGCATCATCATTAATAAGTTATTTTAGAATATGCTTGTTATCTAATTTATAAAAGAACACCAAGGTGTTCAATCATGGGGTATTTGACAACAGGCCAAACGACAACAATTAGTTTACAATAAACAATGTAATAGAAGCTTTCCCAATTGTTCACAGACCGTAGCCTACTATTCTTGTCACCCGTTTTGAGATGGTTCCTTTATTAGAGGTTGAATATCGCAAATTGCTATGTCGGGTAAGCACATTACGTAACATCTCCTTTTGAAATGATATATTAATCAACTGCTTATCCTAATGAAAAAGGGACAGGTCATAGTGACCAAACTTGCTCCAGAGCTAACTACGAACTGGTGTATTGAATTGATATTGGTTGAGAAAAATCAACGTTACCAAAAAGTGACACTTTAATTGCGTGTGACTTTACCATAGATTAATGTGGTACAATAATATGTAAATAACAATGATTCGTGGGTACAGTAACTGTTAAGTACGTCAAATGTTTGCCTATAATTTTGGTTTTGGATTGCATTTGGTGATTTAAAAGATGTAGTTATAAAGTATTCATCTAATATCTTAAATACAGAAGACAAGGCTGTAAACATCAAATTTGTCTCGCGTTTACCGTTAATAGTTTAAACATGCATGTCATGCATGACATTACGATAATGGAAAAGAGAAACGCAGGACGATGATTATACACACACCTAATAGGTAAATATCGCATGTTATCATTAGCAATTTGAATAACATCGTTCGATGTTGCTTACTTTTGTTTTAAAGAACATTGCATGCATATAAAAAAGCGTGTAGTAAACCTAGGTGAAATCATAATCAACTATCATCATCACTAATAATATTCAGCTTATTAGAGTGGGCGCAAGCCTCTTGCGGGTGCCCGAATCTCCCACTATTTCCACATGGTTGATTCGCGCGAATAGTGATATACAATTCTACCAATGAGTAGGCCTACTAGACCTAACTAGTATACAAATCAGCTTATTGGCCTATTGCATGGCCAGTTATTTAACGATATTTTCTTTTGATCCGTGCTGTATCTACACAATAATATTCAACGGCATATTTTAGGCAAGCAAAACGGAAAGGCTACTTGTATCATTCTCGAATAAATATAGAAAACAAGGATTTCCTCCTGCTTGACCAATTAAACCCATGTAAATAGTTACACGAATATTTTACTTTTCTACCTTTAGTCCTCAAAGATTGGAAAAGTCTTAAAAGTCCTCAAACAATGTAGGCCTACAGGTAAATAGACGTAGTCTTCTTCAATAGACGCAGGCCGCTTTAGTGTAGATGTGATACGAAATGTAGATCGAGGCTACTTTTGAAATCCGAAAATAAGTTATTACACTCGTTTTGATAGTAGCAGATTCCTTGCGAAATGACAGACACAACAAGCTGATTCATACATTTTCACGGCCACCTGACTAAAGTTCAACGAATTTTGCGAATCTAATATCACAAAAATCAACAAAGAGCTAGACATACATAAGTATCGACTTTTCAACTCATCTCAAAACTTAAATGCTATCGGTACTCCTATGCCAATCGGTATTCTTGGCTAGTCTTTCATCTGTACTATTCTCCTGATTCTGACGCTTCCATAAATGCAAAGTGCAGTCACATTCGTGTAGAAACGACTGGACCTGTGAATAGTTTATCAGCTGTCAGTGCGATATCGGGCGAACAATACGAAACCACTGCTTGGGGAATACCTTCACGTCGCATGCATAGCTAGCGCTAGCTAGCATCGCTGAATGCACAGTAGAAACAAGTGTACTTGCTGTACCGTAGTAGAGTTAATGTATTTTGTCTTCCGGGAAGATGTGCTAACCGAAGTATTTTCTCTCTTTTGTGGAAATTAAGAAAGGATATTCAGAAATGGGAAAAGAAAATGACTTGTTGGAGGCTGCAAGAACTGGAAATGTAGTTACGATCGGAAAACTATTGTCGGGAGGACGTGGCCGAAGTGTTATTTCGCAAGCTTTGAGGTAAGTTTTCGCAGTGAAGCCATAGATCAGACGTCTAGACGCGCGCGCCGCTACCGACTGGGTAAGTGCTATGATTGGTATGCGGGTGGTTTCGGGCGAATTACTGTTCGCTTTCCGGTTGGACGGAATTAGCTTTAATGGGGAAACTCTGAATGGACTGCGCTCCCATTGTACGTGTCCCTAAATATATGAAACGTTGATTGCTTTGTTGTCGTGAATAACAAGCATGTCCATATTTTCGTCTTGTTTGGTTCATGCTGTTGTCACATATGTAAACATGTGTTTGGTAAGGTATAATCAAATACTTTTTCAGTTGTAGCCTGTTGCTGTGGATTTTCAATTCAATGACTGTGACTGTGTAAATTCCAGCAGTAGGGTATATCAACTCTATTTCCAATTCTTAAAAAACAAACAAATATGAATCTAAGCAACAATACAGTTAATAATCAAAATAGTACAAGGAATGACAAAATACAACAACAAAAACATGACAAACCAACAATATACAATGTAGGATACATTGATCATATCGTACTTAGAAGAATGAACTGAAAATAGTGGGAGACTCTACATGAGAAAGACAAATTATGTGAAGCTGCTATTTTAATTGAAAATGTCCGATGAGACCAAGTTCACATGAAATTACTTGATACATGCTAAATATATATATATATATTTTTTTAGAAACCTACGATTTCATAAATATGTGATAAAACTGATCACTAACGCATTAAGTTTAAGATCATATAAAAAAACAATATAAGATTGGCATAACCTACAGGACAGTATTTACATAAATCTTTGACAAAAATTGATGGTATAAGTGTAATGAAAGTTGTAGAATTGATCTTCTATTTTTTTTCACTTAGCCCCCCCCCCCCCAAAGTTTTATTTATTTTGCTGTATCTACATGTACGTACACTCTAGCTCAAAGTAATTGGCATAGGTAAAGGGAACGGGAAGAAAGGGAAGGAGCTGCAGTTTTAAACCACGGTATATTTTGTCCAGTTCAGCATGAAACACAATGCTCTTTAGGCTAAAGCAGCGTGTTTCATGCTGAACTGGACAAAATATACTGCAGTTTAAAACTGCGGCTCCTTCCCTTTCTTCCCTTTCCCTTTCCCTGTGCCAATTCCTTTGAGCTGTAGTGTACACTGCAGTGATCTTGAAACTTGATGTCATGTCTTAGGATTTTCTTTCCTTTCAAACAACAATAGTATTCACTTGCTCCTGACCTTATATCAAAGGAAATGGATCTTCATTGCAGGTATTATTTCTTTGAGTTCAAAAAGGGTGTTTTGGGCTGTTATAGCTTAAGGAAGAGGGAATGAAATGAAAATGAAACAAAAATAAAGGGAAGAGGGAGAGAGAGTGGAAGATAATGTAGACCATATTTTGATGTAGAAAGAAAGAGAGAGGGAAAGAGAGAGAGAGAGAGAGAGAGAGAGAGAGAGAGAGAGAGAGAGAGAGAGAGGAGTATTTGTCTACAAGTGTGTACACGTACTGTACATGGGGGGGGGGGGGGGGGGGGGGGAGGGAAGGGGAAGGATGGGAGATTGGGGCAGTGGAAAATCACATTCCACAAATTACCTTGTTTGCACTGTTATTGCTAGTTCTTTCAAATGGCACTTCAACATGACAAAATTAACTACTTACCTGTCCTTGACAAGAAGAAAACTGTCAAGTGCTGTACCAGAGCAAAGTCAACACAAGAACATATAACACATAAACATGTACGTACATGTAACACATAAACATATTCTGTACGTACAGTGATGATGAAGCAGAAGTACATGTACATGTAGATGAACATTATAAATACATGTACTCCGGCATGTGTCATAATTTGTTTACTGTTAATTCTGCGATCAGAACATGCACAATGTAAACAGTGTACACATGATCTCTGTATGGCTCGAGTGCAATGCCAGTGGGTGTGTGTGTGTTTGTGTGCTTGTGTGTGTGTGTGACTGATATTGATCTTGTTGTGCTTGGCCTATTATCCAAACTTGTAATTAAAATATATTGAATCACTTCCCCATGTTCCTATTGATTGCCAGACCCCTAATGGAGCTGACACATTCGCACAGGGACGTACAGTATTTATTGAAGAGCAGGCTGTAATTAGTTCCAGAGTGTGGTGCTGGAATGTACTCAATACTCATAATCATCCCAGTAGCTCTACTGCAGGCATTACAGTAATATAGAGGTGTTTAGTTGCTTATGATGATACGAGTTTTCTATGGGCATGTTTATCAACTCTTTTTTTTTGGTAGAATTAAGGTTTCCAGGGAGTTGATAAACGCAAAGGTGTTTTGATTATGGGGTTCGGAAAGCTGTTTTGAAACACGTAAATTTGTTCGATCCTAAACGCGTTTGAGCCAGAAATGTGTTTAAAGAAGCGAGATAAACGCAAAGCTGTTTTGAAACGGCTTTAAACATGTGTTTTCGGTGACAAGGCCGGTTTTCGATTTGGGCGATCGAGTTGATAAACGCACCGTTTTTTTTAAACGTGTTTGGGAACGTGTTTGGAAACACGTTCGTAAAGGCCTTTGGAAACGCGTTTGAATTTCTGAAAAGTTGAAAAAAACGGCCTATGTTGCAGTTGTTAACTTGTATGTATTTAATTATGAAATTATTAGTTTGTTATGATTGTCTAGTAATGATTGTTAATTGGTGTTTCCAGGGCCCCTGGTGATAACAGTACTTTGCTCACTGATGGGGCTATCCTGGTAAACAAGGATGAAATAAATAAATAAATAGGTAAATTTGCATAAATATCACAGAATTTGTAGCTAAAATTTGTTCATGAAGCTAAATGGCATATTGTTATTGAAGAAAATACTGTTTATAGTGGAATTCTGCTCGAAAACCAAGTTCCTTTCGATAAAAGCACTTAACAGAGCAAAACTACACATTAATGTTAATTTTTTTTTAAAAAATACATAAATGATACAGAAATCGTTATCTATTTTAGGCAAATTTACTGTTACAATGCTTCTGTACTTGGCGCAGAAGCGTGAGTAGCGAAAATGGCATAACATTTTTTTTGTGTTGCAAATCCGTTCAATATTTTGCAGCAATATATTTATGTGTAATTAAATTTGTGACCCTACCGTAATTCATGAAATGTGCAAAAATAACAATCTTGGGGAAATTAACAGGTCATACAGCAGGTGTGCTTGAATTACTGACCTCTCCATCTCAGTTCACATTACATAATGCATGAAATTCTAGTCAACTTGTGAGGGTAATGACCCTTTAAGTTAACGTACAACATGAAGTGGAACAGTATTTGTGCCTGCTTGGTATTGAAAGTCACATGTACAATGTCGTCTGAATAAGTGTATTGACTACATGTAGATCGATTTGATGAATTGTACGTCTGGTATTTTTCAAACTTATTACAAACATACAACTCTGCTCAAATTCAAATGAACATATTGTGAGGGCTTTGACCCTTTAACCCATTATAAAACATTGTGGTGCAGGATTTGTTCGCTGTTTGATATCAAACAAGGCCTGTTTCTTGAGTCATGCTGATGCCTGGATAATAATAGGATCACAGGTTATTTTCAGAATCCCTAATTTGATTCAATGTAGTGATCAATGTTCCCATGCCTATGACTGTATTGCACATGAAATCACATCATTTTAAAACTAGTCTTGAGATACCAGATCAAATGTTCATTTGATCACATGCACAAACACAAGTTTATTTGCTCAATAAGTCTGAAATACAAAGACTATTCTCCATACTCTTTGTTTTACATGAAGCCTTCTGACAAAGGATTACTCTAGGCTCTATCCCCCACATTATATTATGATTTTCCCCTTGAATATAAACTGCATGCCTACATTTTCTCAACAAATATTTCACTTATAAATTTTATATTGAGCAAATATTTAAACTCAAAACCTGATTAGTGCCACACACATTTTTTGTTAGTGCTTTGAAAAATTAAAGAGTCTAGGCCCGTACAAGATTTCTTTTGCCCATATTTCTTCTTGTTGTGCTTTCAGTAAACACTTGACGGTTCACTTCATATTGATTTTTTTCAAGGTAACATACTGTAACTGTAGACAATACTCTATCTGGCATGGCTGTACAAACATGTCAACCTATACAATGTTTTTATTGGCATCAATACTGGCTCTCTTGAACAGTACTGGCTCACAAGATATAAGGTAAAGGCCTACATGTACAGTGTACACATGGAATTTTTCTTTACTTCATATGGTCACAGTGCACTACATGTACATGTACACGTATACTTAATTGGCATTTCTTGCTATTTTTATTATTAACAATATTTCATAATCAAATATGATGCATCATGTTTTATTTGGCAGTAACACATTCAAATCAATTCATTTTAATACGGGACATGTAATCATGTCAGAACCATTTAACCTTGACCATGGATCTCATTATTATATTTCAGGCTTACACTCCAGCTCAAAGGAATTGGCATAGGGAAAGGGAAAGGGAAGAAAGGGAAGGGGCTGCAGTTTCAAACTGCGGCATATTGTCCAGTTCAGCATGAAACACAATGCTTTTTAGGCTAAAGCATCATGTATCATGCTGAACTGGACAAAATATACCACGGTTTGAAATTCCTTTGAGCTGGAGTGTACATGTATGTGACGGTATCTCATCTCAAACTAACCTGTCGTAATTTAAGTCATTTGACCCTTTGAGTGCCAGATGAAATGCTGCTCTATGGGGTTTGGTGTATTAAAATCTAAACACATGTGGTAGAGTTAAGACCGAGCCCCATCAAGATGGCAGAAGATTCTAATATGATTATGGTCCCATCATCATGACCACCACTACCCATTAACTTTAAAGGAATATCTCACCCTGAAGTTAAGATGGTTTCAATAAAAGCAGACACGAAACATATTAGTGAAGGTTTGATGAAACACTGCCAAAGGATAAGAAAGTTAAGATCTTTTAAAATGTTGGTTTGGTGATGTTGAGTGCAAGATGTTCTCCCATATGATGCGTTTTATTTATTTATTTTTTTCTCTTATCCTTGGATGGATTTTCATCAAACCTTCACTTTATGTTTCTTTCATAATTCTGCTTTTATTAAAACAAACTTTATTTCAGGGTGAACTATCCCTTTAAGACTGCCCCCCCCCCCCCTAAGATAGCAGAAGGTTCTAATATGATTATGGTCCCATAATCATGAACGCTATTCCCCATTACCTTTAAAGTAGACATAAGAGCACGATCACAAAAATTGAGATCTTTACATCATTAGAAAGCTTTCAACCTAATTAACATGGATATGAGACTCAAATACAACAGAACGAAATGAAAATATTACAATAACTGATTAAACTTCACTGAATCTGGAAGTCGTTGATCGCCGATTTTCACGCAGTGAATTCGGTACCTTTGACATGACGTCACGTAATGCATACATTTGTCGGGAAAGTGATGGGGAGTGATGTGTTGTGTAGAAAGTCGACGTAAATACACAGTTGTCTCAGAGCTTATATTGTTATTATGAGTAAATCTATTTGATTTCTTCTTAATCAGTATTAATAAATAAATAATTGAAACATGTTATATAATCACAATATTCTTTTTATACCGTGAAATATATTTTTTTAGGATTGGAAACGAATGGTGTGTGCGGGGGTATTCGGTATAGGCTACACTAGATCTGACTTGCAAATTTGGAGCAAAAGTAGACCTATTATGGATATGTCTAAATTTTGAACTGTATATGGAATCATTCTCCTCATTAATCATAGCTGACCTGACAGCCTACATATTCATAACAAGCGAGATATTTGAAATAAGGATAGTCAAATAGGAAGTTTGCATGATCACAATTTCTCGCTGTTGAAATTCAAGCTGACGATATTTTGTCCGCGAGTGAGCGATTTATACGCACAGAGCTAAGCCAGCGGAAGTAGCATGCATATGTACACATATGCACGATCGCTACGCTCGCATCCGTTTTCACTGTAGCTGCTTGTGATATTATACTCCAGGAAATTTACTAATTTTGGACAAAAGTCGGCTTTTGTGCTTCTTAGCTGGTGTGGCTGCTTGGATCCATGATGGAAGATGATCGATGGTGGGTTGTCAAGTCCAGAGATTAAGATGAAACGGAACTTGTGAAGGCAGAATTCGCCACTGCTCATGCACTGAATTCAGTGTGCTCACGCCATGGTGCATGGCCTTGGTGAGTACAATTATTTTCTTCACTGCATTTTGATGAATTTTGACAAATTTTCCATGCAGGGAAGGCATGAAAGATGACTCGAAACGGAGTTCGTCACCTCCCTGAAATGTACATGCATCGGGACAAGTGTGATCTTAACCCGAATAAAGGGATAGCTCAAATTTCATTCACAGAATTACTAGCCAGTGGGCACTGTCCCTTTCTAACTCACAGTAACACTAACAGTAACAGTTTAGCAACAACAGTACTAAATTTGGTTAGGCTCAAATGTACTTGTGAAAATATTAATATTAATATTAACAAGTTCAATGTGTATCAATGTAGAAAATCAAATTGCAGCACTATTTTTACACACATTATAAGAGGCATTGTTCAGAATTTCTAGAGAGTTTTTTTAAGTAGTACTAGTGACACTCGTGTGCTGATCGATACTCTGGCAGTAGGCCTATACCCCAATTACATTGTGTGAAAATGTGAGAAATGAATATGATTCTTATCAATTGACCCAGAAATGTATATTTTCAAAAATCATCAAACAACCTAGGTCGCTTACATGTAGTTGCTTTATTAAAACAGTGTATGATTTTCCTTTGGTCTTCATTGTAGAAAACACATGGCTCAGGATTGCTCATCAAGCTGCCAGATGTAGTCCATCCGCGCTGCTGGCCATGGAGACCACTCCTTTCAGCCAGCGGGCATGACATCGTTCTTGGATTTGCTGTCCTCACCTGGGTATGATGGAACGCGTTCCTCATCAGGACACCCATATTTTTGAGAGAAGATCAATATTCAGTCGTGCACACATTACGCCACTGATTCACATAGTACGCACACCGCAGCAGACCACAGATTGCGAGACTCCACGAATCTGTCCGCCCGATTGTATTTCAGGGTGAAAATTTTTGTGTGTTGATGCACCACCAACGTTCGTTGACGGCGGATTACTAAATACAGTCCAGGGGGTGGATTATTATTACAGCTGCATGGACATCAACAGACGAAACCATTTGGCCACGATTCTGCAGTCATAAAGGCCTCCTTCTGGAAATGAGACGTCCCATTCGCAATGACAGCGTGGACTCCGTCGACGTCGTTCTCCTGTAGCTCGAGCCGCCGCAGCATCAACGACATCGCGACCGCACCACAAGAACTACTTCCCGTGGAGGAATTTCCCACAATTTCCCACAATTTCCCACCTGTGACTTTGAACTAATACCCCTGTTGCCACTGCAGGAACTTTTTTTCTTGGATAACTAAATTTTTTGGAATATTCCCCCAAGCACACTCGTGAGTTGAAATGATAATTGATATCTCCATTTTATGTGTTCTAGATTTAATCTGACTCGGATTGTACGCAGATGCATGCCTGCATATTCTAATTGATCTCATGTTGTGATCACGCTCCTAATCGTCTGAATCTTCCATCAATAAAAGGAAAAGAAAGGAAGTTTTATCTCTCTTGCAATTTTTGTGTGTCTTCCTTAGCTTAATCTTTAGTCTAATTTTAAGTTCTCTATGCGATTTTTTCCCCCATAGCGCATAAATAACTTGAACAATATTTATTATGCTAATTATTAGTGAAAGAACTTTCTGTTTCTGGGCTTATTTTAATTAGAAGGTATATGAGTAGTAAAGATAGCATGCTCAATCCTGTGAATCCACCTGAATTATACTGCAGCAGACTACTGAATATAATTACATGTAGTAAGAATAAATGCATGTAAGAATCGTGGGTTGATATTATCCTAATAATTATGTCATCCATCTAATAGTTAGCAGTAGATGCAGGTTTCCAATCTAATGTTCTTTTTATTGATTTGCAGGATGGAGCAGGCTATCGTGCCCCAACTACTGGGTATATGCCTTAATTTTTTTCTCAAACTTTTATTAAAATGTTTGTAAAACATGTATTGTTAATAGGAGTCAAAATTATGATTACTCCAGGCATGTGAGAGAGAAGGGGAATATAAAAAGAGAGAAAAGAGGTGATGAAGAGAAATGTGGACACACATAAGAAGAGGGGAAAGAGAAAGTTGGTGTAAGGAGGGGAGGGCAGGGAGAGAGGTGGTTGGAATAAGGAGGGGAAAGGATGTAAAAAGGTATTGAGAATAACATATAGAGTATGAGAGATCCAGAAATGTCAAAAGAGAAAGTGAGAAAGAGGAGTACACAAAGACTCATTTTGGCCTAGATGTGTGTTCTAGACTTCTCAAATAATGTCTCTACTCTGTTCCTCATCTCTCCTTTTCTCCCTCTCTATCCATTTCTCTCACACACTCAATATTTATCTCTTCACCTGTGATCTGTCCATCGCTTTCACGCTGATCGCACCATTCAAATTTCACGTAGGCTTCACAGCATACAACGCACGAAACAACTCACTGCACATTACATGAAAACATGCATATGGGACTTCGTACGAATTTACCCTTCGTAATGGGAGACGGTGGGGGGAAAATGTGATCTCGACCCGATTAAACACGAATCACCCCAAAAATGTATATATCTTAGCTAGATATATTAATTTCCGACTCGGATATGGTTTGAATTAGCGGGCTCAACATTTTTTGTGTGTGAAAAGAGACAGTTTCTAAAGAAAAAAATATCGGCTTATTCGGATTCGGGAGACGTGCGGGGAAAAAAATGATCGGATTCTTTCACGGTCTGCATACGGAAAAGGCACACACACACGTTCGTATATTTTAACACACGCACACACACACGCACACACACACAAAAAAAAGTGATGAAAATGTGAAATATAACATTGATAACGCAACTATTTCTACCTGTTAAGCCTGTTGATTATTATTTACGACATCATTAATATATCACAGGTAAAGAAATATACACACAACTATTAATTACATGAGTTTTCACCCTTTGAAAATAAAAGCTAATATTTCTCTGGAGCTCTGTATATGATTTTCTGTGGGACACCCGGGGCCGTGATGAGAGGATATCCATGACGTTACGTCATATAGACTGAGTCGTATTTCGTGGCTGGTTTTCAGGCCCGGAAGAGAGGCCATTTTTGTGGTACTTTAGTTGAGGATATCAAGAGGCTAGACGATTTTTGTGATATCATATGTTGATAAACAGATTATAAATAGCATATGCTTTCATTAGATATAAAATTCATGGATATTTTTTTTCCTCTTATATCAACTTTAATAAAGAACCACAAGCCCTATTTATGGGAGCAGCTGTCACGTAATGCTGCTGTGCATTTGACCTGCATGGCAGCACTATCTCAGGACAAATCAATCAATGTAACACCTCCATGCTGGCAGTGCTAGCCTGCCTCACAGGCTGGTGAACTTTTCTGTTAAAGCCAAACTGTGAAATAGGGTCTAGTAATCATAAGACTACAAAGGTTCTCTCTTTTTTTACTCTGAAAAGGAGGAGGGAATTGATTAGTAACTGGGCTTGTCCATAATTAAGGGTCGCCCATTGGACAATGGCTACCTTAAACAGCATCAGGCCGCCTGAAACACTAGTGAGTCTGCGGCTGGTTACTATGAACAACATAACGATTTGCCTGAAACGTATCTAGTGTAGGATACAAATCGATTAATATGTGGGCAACCTGAAGATCCATTGGGCAATCTAGATCTCCTGCGTACGTGGCCCAGCTGGCACCTTAAAAAAGTTCATGCCAAGCCCTGATTAGTCTCTGGAAATCAAACATGTTTTTTTAATAAATTAAATTAGAAATGCCCCAAAGCCTGGATGTCAGGCTAGCATTGTGGTGTATGTGCATACAGACTTTAAAAATAGTGTGGCCCTTTTACAGATCCAAAAATTAACTTTGGTAAAAACCACAGACAATGGATGATGTATCAGAGCTTCCGTCTCAATAATAGAACTGACAACTGACTTTGGGTGAAATTATGGCGATCGCTAAACTTTAAAGACAGCCCGTCCCTTTTTCAGATCGCCACAAAACCATCAAAACATTGGCTAAACATGTAGAGAAGTGTTAGCAAGCTGTATATTCATTATTTGAAACTGATACGTAGTGTAAAATTCAAATAACGCACGTAAACAACGTCTGATTAATAGTCTTTACCTCAGGCTCTTAGCAGTTTGTGTTGAAATATCTGCTTTATTGATTCATCTGTTTATTAAATTATAAAACGCATTATGAAAAAATTTGTTCTATTGAAGGAATCATCTCCAAAGTTTGGTAATTGCTCATAAAATTAGGATTTCACACATGCATAAGAACCACTTAGATACTGTAACAAAGACTAATACTTTTTTCGTAGTACGAAAAAAGTCGGTTTGAAATTTAACGGCTGAATTTGTTACACATATATACAGAAAGCTTCAACATGCTATATTCTTAGAAATGGTCTTGAATCACACTTTCTTCAATTTACGATCGTGATGGATGATTTCAAATTTTAAGCTTGCAAAAGGGACGGACAATCTTTAAGGAGGTTTTGAGTGGGTCGTCCAAAACCTATAGCTTAGAGACCAGAGACCACTGTGTGCTATGGTCAGCACCGGTCTGCACTGGTCCGCTCCACAGTGCATGCGTTCAATGGGAGCAATGCTCGCATCGCGTACTAACAGGGATAATACAATTTTATATGTAGACTATGGACAGTGTGTTTCAAATGTAAACAAGGATAGTTTTTCTCTTTACCTGACAATGTTTGCAAAGCGATGACTATGAGTTTTCGTACACATTATTTGTCAGGTATACTGCTGATTCCTGCCAAGTCTCATGTCTTTTGCAAATGGGACACCCTGTCTTTAAAGGTGACACACCTCCTTCGTGTTTCAGATTCAGGAAGCGGACCATTAGTCTAGTTTTAGTTTCTACAAGTACAAGTACAATGAGCATACATGTACAATGTACTGTACAATGTACTACGTGCAGTGGCGATACAGCACGCTTCGTGACACCAGGGGAAAAAATAGAAAAAAAGAAGCAGATGGTGTAAGGGAGAAAGAAGTTTGAAGGGGGAGAAAATTGAGGAGAAGTTGGAATGGGAAGAAATAAAAAAAGAATGGTCAGAGTAGGGGAGGAGAATGTACAGTGATACTAGAAGATAGAAGAGAAAGAAAAAAAGTGAGAAATGAAGAGGAGAGGGAGGAGCAGAAGTTGGATGGCAAAGCAGCAAATGTGAATGGTACAATGTAGGAGTATGAGTATGAATAGGAGAATGTTGTAAGGAATAAGTTAGACGGGGAGGAACTAAAAGGAAGAGGGGAAGAAGTTTCTTGGGGGGGGGGGGCATTTCATCAACATTTTTCGTCTGACAAGTTGTCTTTCTCCGCCAGTTACCATGGTAACAGTCAGAGGCTAGTGCCTCTCAGCCAATCAAAACCAAGGATTTCACTGAAATTGTTGGCACTGACTATTTGGTTAGTGCTGACATTTTTCATGAAATGCCCCCCCCCCCCTGAAAAATAGAACAGAGGAAGAGTAGGAGAGGGAGGAGGAGAAGTTGGAAGGCAAAGCAACAGTAGTTTTGGTATAAAGTTTTTTTTTGTGTGTGTGGCACCGTGGTCGCTATCCATACGCTGTTCTGTTATGGAATTACGGGATAGTTTTTTTTTTGTACACGCTGACTCTTTATCGAGTCACAAGATAGAGATTTGTGTGTGTGGACATCCTGATTGTTGTACGATGATTCTTCATGTAACGTTTCTTTACATAGTCTTGGTATGAACTTTTTTTTTGTGTGGACACACTCATTGTTTTGAGGAGGAGAAGAAGCTCTCACCCCGCAGAACAAAAAGTGGATATTGCCCACTTGAATTCTCTCGCTGGCCACTTCCCCTTCAAGCCCCCACTCCATCTTTATGATCTGACGGATCCATGCTCGGTGTAATCGATGACAGAGCCAGTGTTTGTGCTCTCATGAATCACCTTACATTCGAAGTGCTTTGTTTGGATTCCATGTGCAAATACCATATCCACATGTGTCGTGGTCACATTTTAATATTAAAACGATAGGTAGGGTCCCTCTCAATCACATCCCTTTGGACAAGAATGTGTTCACACTACAGCTTAAGTACCTGAAGTTTGATCCTGCTAAACTTACGACACTGCAGAATACGTGTACATGTATCTGTGAGATGGAAAGAAAAGAAGGATATTTGCGAGGGCTTCTTTTCTAGCTAGATGTAATAGAAACTAAAAAGAACCATGCTGCGCGAGTGTGTCTTATACCCTATGAGAAAATATGATTGTCACTGAAAGTCTATCGCTATGTTTAGGGTTATTTGGGGTTATATTTTGGGGTTATTTTGGGTGCTAAAGCACCCTGTGCCCGTAATAATATCACTGGACTATCAACACGGTGCAGAATATCTGTGACATGGGAACAAATTTCAAAATATATTTGCGAGGGCTTCTTCTTTATAGCTCAATAAAATAAAAAGAACCAGGCTGTGTGAGTGTGCAGTATATACCTAATGAGAACAACATGATTGCCGCTGAAGGTCTCTTGCTATTTTGGGGGCTCATTTTTATCCATTGCTTTGGGTGAGGGGGATGGGGGATGGGGGATGGGGGGGGGGGGGTAGGTGAATTCCCTCTGAGCCCCCGTCTATTTTTGGTCGTCACTGGTACATTTAAAGAATGATTCGTAGAAATCCGCGTGTATTGAAGACTCTAGGCGGGTGATGAGTCATCTCTCTCATTGTCAGGCTACAGTAGACAAACACTGAGGGGACAAAGGCAGAAGAAGGAATGCCCAAGTTCTCTATCAGTCCCTTCAATCTCCCCCAGACAAAGACCTGACATTGAGAGCACAGCTCGTTAATCAGTCTTAAAGGCGCGCTCAAGTACATGCACAAGGACCAAAGAACTGATGGCTTGTGTGTGTCCCTACAGTATGTGAATACAATACACGTGTACATACATGTAGCCTGGCTGCCTGACTGTTCGACAGTACTGATTCCAACTAAAAAATAGAGTCTAGTACTCTAAGACTAGTCACTCAAGTCACTATATCATTGTACTTTATCTTTAAAATGAAATCAAGCATGATTCTAGTCTACTGCAGCCAGACCTTTTTATTTTTAGTTTAGATGGTTCATATGTGTCCCTAGCCTGGTTGCCAGGCTGTTAGATAATGCTGATCTCAACTGAAAAATTTAGTCTAGTATCCTACATGTAAGACTAGTCACTGTATTATTCTCCTCTTTTCTCAGTTTGTGAGAAGAAATCAAGCATGATTCTAGTCTACTGCAGCCAGACCTCTTTATTTTATAGTTTAGTTAAATGCCTAACAGCCTTGATGCCAGGCTAATGTAAACACTGTACTGAATAGCAGTTTCTTTTCTTTAACCTTTGGTGTGCTAGTTCCACACATCACCTTTTTGCATTAGGTGGTAAATCGTCCCTCTATGGGATTTGTGTGGATTAATAATAAGATAATCCACAAGTGGTGTGTGAAGGATTAAAACTGCAATCAATCATACAGGCTGTACACACAGACTAGCTTCATGTACATGTACATGTACGTGTAGCCTCCCTTTCAATGTGTTTTTTTCACGCAACAGCCTGAATTCAGGTTAAGGTCAACACATTGTATGTATGCATTAATAAAAAAGTGATTATGTGAAAAGGTCTGTAAAATATTCATAAAGAGCTAGAATAAATTGCTTTCAAATATATGAAACAGAAAGTTGAGAGAGAGGAGAAAAGTGATGAAAAGAGGAGAGATTGATGGAGGTCTAGAGGAGGCAGTTCTAATCTGTGATTCATCTAACGCACAGTTTTAGTCCACCCATGTCTGTAATGCTCTCATGTACATACCACTCCATGTCAAAGGTTATGTAGCATTCATCTTCATTAGGAAGATTGATCGTAGCGCTGCGCAAGTAATGATGAAAAATGACACTGTACATCTATGTAGTTATGACCTATGATAAATTGTATACATGTAGGTAAATTGTATCTGCAGATGTACTTTCTGTTCCGTTTTTTTTTGTTTCTTACTATTTACATGCAACGATATGAGGAGAAATCATACCACCCGTGCATGTATGCATGCGGCCCACAAATGTAATTTCATTGAGGTTGATGGTATCGCAAATAAATGATAATGAATGATGCATAGTTTTGACCTTATGGTATACGATGCAGATGAAGATGTACATTTTAAGTAATAAACTTGTACATCACATGCATTTTTATAAGCTTCTTTCTGGAAACGTTATGTGTGTTCTGCTGATGTCTTTAATCCTGTTGTTTATAGGAGCAAGAAATGTTTTGTTTCTTTAATGCCTGTACATTGATTTCATTTGATTTCATTCAGTTGTACATGTTTACAGTTTGGTTGATTATAAGAGGGAATGGGGATAAGGGTGATATAGCCTGTCAATGGAAAAATACCCCCCTGCAAATAGCGAAAAACTTTTGAAAATAAAGAAATCCTCATACATACATGTACAGAAAAATACAGAGGGTGTTTATTTAATGACTTCAGCTGGAAAAGGACCCTCCCCTAATATTAAAAAATGAAGAAATTACCCTGGTAGATTATGACAGAAAAGAGTGACCTTTTGTTAGTATGGCAAAACTTCATTTATTGTACAAGGCATAGAACTGTACAGTATGAACAAAACGAAATCTTGTTTCTACATGATTACATACATGTATACACATTTTTTTTTTTTTTTTTTTAGTTTTGACCTTTTCTATCATTACCTGAAAATGTATTATTGTTCATCTGTATTACAGTATGACTCATTTTCACTAATTACAATTGAGGGTTATACTAAGTACTGAGAATGAAACCAAGCCAAGGCCATGCCAGTCATACAGCTGCGATCTGTCCAGACATGTGTCCACAAACTCATTAAAAACAGGGAAGCCCATTTGCAAAGGTCATTGAACTCAGCATGAATCAGCAGTGTTACCCTAACCATAACATGTGGAAAATGTCACAGTCATACACTGTAGCTTCACAAACCTTGTCAGGAAAAATGAAAAACTATCCTTGTTTACATTTCAAACGCCAAGTTTCGTCGTGACCATACATGTAGTCAGCAGTCACATGTGCAGCGGCCAGTGGCCCGGATCTTGCATTGCTCACACTGCGAGATTTACCGCGGACAACCCCTCACCTCTGTGTGGACAGTTCAGAGCGGAGAATTCAAACATTCCTCAGAGCTTAATGATTAAAGGCACAACAGCTCAAGTTTACATTTGAAATTTAAAAGTTCATTTGAGTGTAACATATATTTTTTTTTTTAATAGAAGAAGTATGCCTTGAAGGATGTGTTTGTACAAGGAATGTACAGAATTGTATGTTAATTTTGATTAATATTTTTGTGTTTTTCCCCATCTCTTCCTCTCTCTATTCTCTATTCTCTCTTCTCTCTCTCTCTCTCTCTCTCTCTCTCTCTCTCTCTCTCTCCCTCTCTCTCTCTCTCTCTCTCTCTTTCTCTCTCTCTTTCCCTCTCTCTTTCCACCCTCGTACCACCCATCGCTCCTACCATAGTTTCCGAAGAGCTCTTGGACCAAATTGCCAGGACACGTCAGGCTACACTCCGCTCCACCATGCAGTCCTCAATGGGCACAGGTAAGAGTTACTGTATTTCTACCTGAATGTTCCATCCTCATCTCAATGTTCCATTCTTTCCTTGTAATGACCTCAATGGTTGTCTACGTACATGTAATAAATGAATTAGTACATTCTAATTTGTTGATTATGCGATGCGTTACTGTGCATGCAGCATACAGGTTGTTGTGTTATTTTTACATTTTATGAACATATGGCGCTCAATAAAAATGGACTATTTCAGGTGAACATTGTAGAAGAAGCCTGGCTTCCTAGCTTTTGGGACATTTCTGATCCAAACTTTTTTTTATATTTATGTGTTTTATTGAATCGTATAAACAAAATCAAGAAAAATCACAATATTTACATGTCTGATCCAAACTGCTTTCTCGTAGTACTAAAGACTAGTCACTGTATCATTCGTCTCTTTCCTCAGTCTAGTCAAACTGGAGAAGAAATTGGCCATGATTAGTCTACTGTAGCCAGACCCCCTTATTGAATAGTTTAAAAAGAAAAAAAAAAGACATGTCAAACAGCCTGGAAGCCAGGCCATATGTACAGTACATGTACAATAGAGCTCTCTAATCAGTGGGCCATTGCATACTGTACACAATGAATGATGATGTGCTAATAATGTGAGATAGTACTATCTAGCACAATCTGTGCATAGTCACGCACTTTGCACAATGCAGGCAACAGGTTTTTTTTATGTCTCAATAATATACAATGATGGTATCGGATTTCAGCAATGATAGGGATAGGGTCATAATGAATTATGCAGTCAAGCTGCACTATAAATGACAATGTGCCAGTTTGTCAGTGCACTGCACACATTGTATAGACAAGGTTCTTGTGCAAATTACATGTATGTACTGTGCTTTAGCTTTGTATGTTAAATGTGTATGGAAAATTGGAGGTGCAGTCTACAACACACCCTAATGCCCGTATGGTCGTTTTAATAGACTACGTATTAGATATAAACTCGCTCTATGAGGCACAAAATCAATCACTTGATGATAAAATCATTGATTTTTATCACAGAATCACAACAGTGGGTGATTTCAATTATTCATTGTTATTATCATGTGAACAAACTTGATATACATGTACCATATACCCTGTAGTAATAACAAAGACAAAATTAACAATATTGATTAAATTTAATGTTTCATGTTATTTTATTTGGTGTCCCATAACATAAGTCTAGGTTATCTAAACTACACATATTCAGTTTAATAACTGTTGTGAATACAGGCCTATATGTTCTGCATACCTTGCATCAGAGTTAAAAGAATGTAAATGATGAATTGCATTCATTGAGATTATCATTGTCAAAGCAGTAGGCAATGGAAGAGTAATGGTGTGTGTAGTGTTGTTAAAGGGAATATACTGTACTGGGAAGACAAAAAGCCTTCAAAAGGTGATCGTGCATGGGCAACCTTCTTGCCAATGGTCTCAAAGTCATGTATTGTCCATTTAAGAAACTTGCTGAAAGGTATTTGCCCTTGAATGATCAACATTTGGAGTAATGAGTGTTTAAATCACAAATCCCCATTGTGTTCGGCCCAAACATTTTTAGGATTTGTGGTTTAAGCACTCATTACATCAAATGTGGATCCCTTGATCCACATAACTTTCAGCAAGTTTCTTAAATGGACAATATATGACCTTCAGACCATTGGCAAGACGATTGCTCACGATCACCTTTTGAAGGCTTTTTGTCTTCCCAGTACAGTATATTCCGTTTAATACTGCTTTATTCTTTCAAACTTCATAACCTGTTCTTTTTACTGAGCCCGCATGCGAGCTGGCTCTTTTCCACTCACATACTGAGCAGCAGAACTCCCATACAATCTGCTCCTCAGACTATAGACAACACGCTAAAAATACACTTCAAATAGTATACCTTATAGGCCACAATTAATTAAATCACATCCCTTTGGTTACTGTACATGTAGTTCCATGGCAAATGTTGACATCCTTACTGGACCAGGGTTCAAGATGACAGAAAATCTAACCATGATCAACAGGCTAATATGAAGTTTGTCAAGATGGGAAATTAAAAGTGAGTGTGTTGATTACAATCAAATGACAATCTATTCATTGCAAGCTGAATGACGTCAGTCTCTACACTTTTGTATTCAGTACCGGTATGTTTTTATCAATGAACCCTATTGTATTGCATTAAATTGATTCATGTACCGTGGAATGGATTGTACACCAAAGAATGCCCACTGCGTTCAATAACTGCTGTGTTGTTTTTGTGGGGAGGAAGGATATGACTTCACAGCTTATCTCATTGCAATTCCTCTTCCTCCCTCTTTGCCAAAAACTTCACCACATGGCCCTATAAGATGGGATCATCATGAGCTGGTGCTGGTCAATAGACCGTTTTCGTAATGTATTCACAACTTTCCCCCTAGCTGGGTAATGTAGTTACGCGTTATTGCATTCACCTGTATCATGTCATTCAGATTCAATGAATGGAATGCACTTTGAATATATTAGTTGTTGCTACTTGGACAAACCTCAGACAAGCTTTGGGGTTCCCATTAGTAACGTACATGTATTGTTTGAATAAAATGTGCATTCATAACGAAAACGCTCTATTGCATTGAACATGAAGAATTGGTGGATGCAGACTCTGGCCTCTGTCCTTGTGGTTCAGTACATCCCCCGAAACATGTCTTAACATAGTGTCCTGACAGGACCTCCCCGTTCACTGACTCACATTCATGACCCAGGGTGGTCACCAGAAAATCTTTTACGCATGGCTCAAAAAAGCAGAATGTCACTTTTTGTCAGATATCTGTGCTGGACGCGTGGTACACAACTATGGAACGCGTGGCTCAAAGAAAACAAAAACAATAAAAATAATAAGACTGATACTGATTTTACGCATGGTGCAGTGAATTTACACGTGGCTCACAATCACTTTCTGGACCTGACGCGTGGTGTTTGCACCGCATGTTTTCTACACTGGGGACCACCCTGTCATGACCCCCTTATTGGTGATGTAGCTCACTAACTGCCAATTTTGACAGCTTCATTTGACCTAAGAAATAATAGAATAATACGCTGAAGTTTGCAAACATGAATGATTATGAATAACGATTAAACTGACTGAGATAAAAACCTGCATATATGCAAAACTCTGTCTGTTAAACATTGAGCCTCATAGCCCACCTACAGATGGGTCCTCATTAAAAAACACTCAGTCCCACAGGCAAGAAAATGAGTTGCTATTGATTGATATGGGGCTGTCAGTGCATGGTAGTGAGAGAGTAAAGTCTTGATGCGCTATTGAGGCATTTTTGTATTGGCAATACACACCATTCCCATAGGACAGTAAATGTACACGTGTGGCAGAGAATTCTAGACTCTAGTTAAACTGAAATTGAGAAGAATACAAAGATTTACTTTTTTAAGAAGGCAAATTTGTTACTCGATCGCGAGACTGCCATGTTACAGCTATGCTTTTCTGCTATTTAAAAAAAAAAAAATCTTAATTTGCATTTTTCTTTAAGAAACCTATTTTCATATTCAAAATGATAGTCTAAGAAATTGTGCCTGTGACGTCACAGTCTCATGACCAGTGACAAATTTGCTTTATTTTGCTTGGGTTCTACATTCTTCTGCTTCTATAGAGAACAACTTATTTTTGGGCTGGTGTACCCTTTTAAGTGTGAAGAAGACTGTGGTCCTATTGAAGGCCTTCAGGAACTGTACTCTGAAGTCTACTGTCTCAGACTTGATTGGAACGCTGTCTCAAAAACATACATGCGTCTCTTACATCAGACTATAATGTCTGACTTGTCAGAACGCACAATCTCACAATCCAGTCTGGAGGACTGTGCAAACATATAGGAGCCAGATTAGTCTCCACAGTCCAGACTCAGTAAAGACATGATAAGGGTCTGCATGAGCAGACTATACAATGCACTTGGCTTTAAGGCTGTAGCTTGAGCTAGGGGTAATAAGACCCTCATTCAGGAACATGCTATCCTTAATGGGCGGGATTAGAGCAGTAATATTTTGGGTGAAATTAGGGATTTCCTCAGCTTCCTTGGGAATTTGACAGGCTGAATAACTACATGTAGAGAGAGGCTGAGGAGAGAGAGAGAGAGAGAGAGAGGGGGAGAGAGAGAGAGAGAGAGAGAGAGAGAGATGCATCGTGTACATGTACGGTATTAGTGAGTGATAAAGACAGAGGGTGACAGAGAGGACAGATCATATTTATAATAAAAAGGTGTGTTTGATTTGTTTGTGTAAGAGAGAGAGAGAGAGAGAGAGAGAGAGAGAGATGGAAGACAGAAAAACAGACAGACAGATAGAGAGACAGACAGAGAGAGAAAGATAGGAGAGAGAGAAAAGGAAAGAGAAGGAGACAGACAGATAGAGGTAGAATGTGGGAGAGAGAAAAAGAAGAGAGAGAGAGAGAGAGAGAGAGAGAGAGAGAGAGAGAGAGATGCACAGACAGAGAGAGGATATTGTTTACAAGGTTAGAGGAAATTTCATTGAAATTTCAGTCTTCACTGTACCGTACATCAGCACATACATGTGCTGTGTACATAACTGTACATGTTACATGTATGTGAATTAGTTGCACATGACTGATCAGTCATTTCTATTGTTGCTGCTTCCTATCATTTGTATGATTTTCTTGATATCTTGCGTGGCATTTTACTGAATAATCTGTAAAGTACAATGAGTAGACAAAAACGTACAGAAATTTTTGTGAATTGCGAGAATGCCCACCATACCGTGACTACTTTATGTCACGGGCCCATATCCCAGGACCAAACAAACATTTTTGTGGTGAGACTGCGCCTCATTCATGAAATGTGTGAAAAATTAAAACATCACAAAATATATGTTTACAGTAGGCTGCCTGCCATGATATTGGACATTTCTAAAATGATACAATCACAGTGAGCAGAGAAAAAGGAGAAACAGTAACCACTAGATTCTCTTTGTGACAGTTTGGGTTAGAATTAGCCAACTGTTAACTGTACAGGATTGACGTAATTCATTTTCTGTTGAATAGTATGCAGTGGGGCCATTTGCATGTGTAACAAAAACTTGTGATGTTTCTAAAATTGCCAGTGTAGAGTGAAGGGTGCTAGACTACTACCACCAAATAATTGTGAAATTTCATGTGGTGCATGCAAACTACTTGCCGAAAAACTCTATAGAATGTTGTTGGCAGTTTTTTTTAGACCAGTGTAACTGAAAAATCATTATTTGTTTGGTGTAAATATTAAAGCGAAGTGGAGAAAATGGCAGGTAAGGCCTCAGGGAAATTGGTTATTGGTACCTGTATGTAAAGGAATAAATCCTAACTGTAACACATTGTAGCTTTCCTTTATGTGATTGGCATTGTAATGATAGTGGTACTCCTGATCAATAATGATTATCACACATTCCTTTAACTGGACTAGCCCTTTAAAGAGCATTTGTACTGGGGAAAAAAAAAAAAAACCCTTCAAATGGTGATTGTGGGCAATCTTCTTGCCAATTCATGTTTTGTCGATTTTAGAAACTTGCTGAAAGTTATTTGCCCTCAAAGGATCCACATGTTGAGTAATTAGTGATTAAATCCCAAATCCTGAAATTGTTCGCCCCGACCATTTTGAGAACTTGGGATTTAATCACTAATTACTCCAAATTTTGAGGGCAAATAACTTTCAGCAAGTTTCTAAAATAGACAATACATGATTTTAAGACCATTGGCACCTTTTGAAGCCTTTTTTGTCTTCCAAGTACAGCATATTCCCTTTAAAGAGGCAAACTTCAAAATATGGTCTAGTACTGAAAGGATGCTGAGTCTCTTTCTATGATCAGTTTGGTGTGAGGTGGAGAAAAACTAGAGGATAATGAGTCTCTTTTGATGGTCAGTTTTGGTGTGAGAAAACCTGAGGATAGTGAGTGTTAGACAGCCAGACCTGTTGATTGAAGAGTTCAGAGTAAAATTACCCAACAGCCTGAAAGCCAGGCTGTTCTGACAATGTTGCTGTAGTTTTCCCTGGTTTCGATCAGCAAATTAGCAGGAACAAAAGGGGAAGCAAAGTCTACATTGTTTGAGTGACTCCTGTTTATAGATTTAGCTAGCACTAAGGTAGTACACCAGCAAAAATTGTGGCACATGTTGTGTTTATTTCAAGGAAGGGAAGCCCTTTCTGAGGTCAAACATATAAATTTGTCTAACTACAGTACCACAACAAATGGGAGAAAATGGACTTGCTTCACAAAGATAGACCTCCAAAAAACAAACTTGAAGCGGAAATATATTGCGCAGTAGATTTCTAGTAGGTTTTGGAAGGGTTCAAAACCTAGTGGTTCTTGTATTGGTAGAACCTTTTTTCTTCTGATAGTTGCCCATTCTTCCTACCTCTGGAAAGAGAGAACTATCAGCTACTATGTAGTGTACATCACAACTTTTCACTCCACGCAGTGCTATGTTAAGATACACTGTAAGTGGCTCATCGCTGATTGGTACATTGAGCACTGCAATATGGTATAGAACCTAGACTATGTTTGCTATGTAATAAGGTGTTTCAAATGTAAAGAAACATATTTTTTTTTTGTGTTTGTTATAAAGCTTTGATTGTGAGATATCATACACATTACTGCTAGAGTACTTTGCTGATAAATGCGGAGTGTCCTGTCCTGGCAAAGACAGGGAGTGTGGACAAGTCTTCGGTCAATTCACGATATATTGTACATGTATTAAAGATTCGTCAGAAATAACAACTGACTCAAAAGTATATGGCACGCGAAGGGGGAAATAAATAATTATATATAAACATACAAATATATACAACAAACATGACTAATATGCAACTATATGAGACATATATATATATTTAAGATACCAAATATATACAATATACATATTATATATACATATATTTTATATATATATACATAAATATATATTATATGTGTAAAGATATAAATGTTACATATATATACACATATATATATATTTATGAAATAAAAATATATATTTGCAAAGCGAAATGTATTCAAACTAAAAATATATTAACTTACATAATATAAAACGTTACAATATATATTTAGTTGCGAAATATTGGAAGACAGAGAATATATAAAATGTGCAAATATATTTATGACACAAAATATATTTATAACTCACTCGGCTTTACATATATATATATATATATATATATACGTCGGCTTCCCATATACAATCGGCTTCCCATATATGCGACGGCGTAAAAATATATAAAGTTTTTCGCAATATATATGTTACGCTTCACTGAGCGATTAACGAGGAATAGTCTTTCTTCAAGATATTTGTGCGCGCCTTCCCCGCCGCCGAAGACCCTTTACAATTCGTGAGGAACAAGCGAAGTCTGATCAAGGGCGGATTTCAGGAGGTGTTTCATCAACTAGAATCGATTCAAATCTTGGGAACAATTTAAATGATGGATGAAGGAATCAATTCTAGCCTTAATAAATCGATTCGAAGACGCTGTTTCATTAAACACATTTTAAATTATCATATCCTTGTGTAACATGCGAATCCTAACTGTGCGTGACGCTACTTTTGTAACACAGCAACAGATCACTAAGCAAGAGACGCAATGTTGTTTCAGTTTCTTTTATTGCAGGTTCTGATCAAACCCGAACAAAACCGTGGAAAAACCGTAGACCAAAAAACTCGGAAGAAAAACCGTGGAAGAAAAACCGCAAAAAAACCCTGTAACAAAACAGACATTATAAACATAATGATGAGTTACGTAATCCCAGATATTGTGCAGTCATACAATATATCTTCAATCATTAAATATAATCATAATGCAAATTCTGATTCTCATTACCATGACTGACTTAACATTCTAAACTGAAAGATTAACTTAATACCCAAACGTACTGCTTACATTATTAATGTGAATAGACCCTTACTGCTTTATCAGTGGTCCTACTGCTATAATGCATGAGCATTCATGTAAACTGGGCCTACATCACAAATGTTGTACCATAACATTCCTAGTGGTCCCAAGGGTAATAAACCTTGACCCAAAGTTCGGTCAGTGTACATTCAAGTAGCCTGTGTCATAACTCATGACTCAGTTTCTAACTCATAACATGATTTTGCTATTTCCTCCAAAACTTATATCAACATTGTTAACCAATATGATAACGGATACATCATAAAACAATCTATAGATACATCTCAGTATATATTTTGAAACGGATACTGTATGATAATATGATTAGCATAAGTAATATTTCTAAACTTCTTCCTAAATGGAGTTATTCTCTCAGAGAGTAAACTAAACCTATTTCCATCAGGGAATCCTTTCTCTACCAAACATTGACATTTATTCTCCTGTAAATAACAGAATCCATTCATGTCTTACTCAATGACGAATGATAACAGGAAGGGGGGGGGGGGGGGGTGAGAGAGAGAGAGATAAAGAGAGAGAGAGAGAGGGGGGGCGACAGTGTACGTCTAACCATCATATTCTCAGCACATCAACTCCTAGAGAGATCAATCGTCAACTTATCTAAAACATTGTAGAAACATGTACGAACATTCCAGGCTTAATGGTACAGTCTATAGCTTTCTCTACTCAGTTGTAATACTGAGGAGACTTACTTTCCCTTGTATTGTTACAAACGCCTCTAACTAATATAGGAACTGATAATCACATGTCATTCTCAAACGTCATTTCTGAGGCAGGTGTGTACCTTACGATTCAGATATCGACACTAATGACATCCTCTCAGTGTGGGCCAAACACTATCAACATTTCAATCCAAATTGAAATAAAACCGATTATCACCATAAAGATACAAGGAGCATCTAAATTAATTCCTATAATAAATTATACGTAATGTTCAACAAAGAACTGCTCACTTACCCCGGCTGGAGATGAACGCGAGTAGGGAACTCAACCAGCTTCTACAATAGCTCTAAAACAAGATGACAATTTCTCCTCCTCACAATACTGATGGAATGGGCCAGGGAGCTGTGAGAATGTCCCACACAACTCCCTCCCGGGATGAACATGGTCAACGTAGCAAATACTGCCTGAATATAAGGACATTTGGACATTCCTAAGAGATGACCATAACACTGGATCTGCACTCTTTCCCAGTAATCTGCACTACGTCATAGCTCTCCTTTTTTGTGCAGGGATAAGAGCCCATAAAAGCGCCCTTGAGTCTTCCAGTGAAAGTCCACCCACATTGTTATGACTTTCTCTGCAAAGTGGTCAGCTCTTGTTACACTGGGCGAGATCTATGCCCAAATATGGTCATTCTCTTTTGACCGGAAACCCAATTTCTCGAAATATAGAGGAGCAAGTCACTTCCGTCCTAATAATTTTCTTATTCTTATTATAACTCTAAAGTTTCTTACTTGTAACATAAGCCTGTTAAAATCACCATGTTACACACTCCCCTGCTTAATGTTGGCATCCCTGACAACACATACACAACGCAATTAATTACACTAATTAAAGATATCGCTAACATAATTATGAAGAATAATGGCATGCAAACTTATCTACAGCAAAGTTCGAATTTAAAAACGTTGAACCTCTTTTCTACGGGGTCTCCTTCCGTAGTCTGCGGCGGCCTGCCTTGGGATTACACAGAATATTGCAGCGGGAGCGTCAGTCCTAGCACCTTCACGCGTGGTGCTCCCCTGCTTTGTCCCAAGTCGGCTGTCCATCCTTCTGTTATATATGAGGTCGATTGCATTACCCGTGTAGCATCGGTGAGGTCCTCTCTTCTGTACCGGTGACGTCGACATCATGGTCGAGCGCCAGAGTGTCGCCTCTTCCTACCAGATCTCCATTGCTGTTCCCCGGTTTCCCAATTGGACGAGGCTCTCTTCCCTTGACGGGCACCCTAGAAGCGTAGGTTGAAGAGCGAGTCCGTCGGAACATGAGCACGATGCTCGATTTAACAGCTTCCCAGATCTGGTCTGTGGTCATCGACACTCTCGGCCTTCTCTCAGGTCCTATGGGGTCGGTCGGTGACTCGGGTACCCATGGGACTGTACCGTGGTGATACAGGAGTCTCGGTCCTCTGCCGTGCCGTCATCCTCTGCATGGCTCGTAGCTGGGCTACCCTCTGCATGTCGTTGCCGACTGTTGATCTCCATCTCGGCAGTGGTCTCCTATCCAGCTCGGGGGTATTGGTTGTTGTCTATCGGTGGTGGGCAGGTTGATGACCAGTGAGCTGCAATCCTGTCCGTCGGTGGTGAACGGGTTGTTGATCAGTGAGCTGCAATCCTGTCCGTGACGCCAATTTTGTAACATGCGAATCCATCCTGTCCGTGACGCTACTTTTGTAACACAGCAACAGATCACTAAGCAAGAGACGCAATGTTGTTTCAGTTTCTTTTATTGCAGGTTCTGATCAAACCCGAACAAAACCGTGGAAAAACCGTAGACCAAAAAACTCGGAAGAAAAACCGTGGAAGAAAAACCGCAAAAAAACCCTGTAACAAAACAGACATTATAAACATAATGATGAGTTACGTAATCCCAGATATTGTGCAGTCATACAATATATCTTCAATCATTAAATATAATCATAATGCAAATTCTGATTCTCATTACCATGACTGACTTAACATTCTAAACTGAAAGATTAACTTAATACCCAAACGTACTGCTTACATTATTAATGTGAATAGACCCTTACTGCTTTATCAGTGGTCCTACTGCTATAATGCATGAGCATTCATGTAAACTGGGCCTACATCACAAATGTTGTACCATAACATTCCTAGTGGTCCCAAGGGTAATAAACCTTGACCCAAAGTTCGGTCAGTGTACATTCAAGTAGCCTGTGTCATAACTCATGACTCAGTTTCTAACTCATAACATGATTTTGCTATTTCCTCCAAAACTTATATCAACATTGTTAACCAATATGATAACGGATACATCATAAAACAATCTATAGATACATCTCAGTATATATTTTGAAACGGATACTGTATGATAATATGATTAGCATAAGTAATATTTCTAAACTTCTTCCTAAATGGAGTTATTCTCTCAGAGAGTAAACTAAACCTATTTCCATCAGGGAATCCTTTCTCTACCAAACATTGACATTTATTCTCCTGTAAATAACAGAATCCATTCATGTCTTACTCAATGACGAATGATAACAGGAAGGGGGGGGGGGGGGGGGGTGAGAGAGAGAGAGATAAAGAGAGAGAGAGAGAGGGGGGGCGACAGTGTACGTCTAACCATCATATTCTCAGCACATCAACTCCTAGAGAGATCAATCGTCAACTTATCTAAAACATTGTAGAAACATGTACGAACATTCCAGGCTTAATGGTACAGTCTATAGCTTTCTCTACTCAGTTGTAATACTGAGGAGACTTACTTTCCCTTGTATTGTTACAAACGCCTCTAACTAATATAGGAACTGATAATCACATGTCATTCTCAAACGTCATTTCTGAGGCAGGTGTGTACCTTACGATTCAGATATCGACACTAATGACATCCTCTCAGTGTGGGCCAAACACTATCAACATTTCAATCCAAATTGAAATAAAACCGATTATCACCATAAAGATACAAGGAGCATCTAAATTAATTCCTATAATAAATTATACGTAATGTTCAACAAAGAACTGCTCACTTACCCCGGCTGGAGATGAACGCGAGTAGGGAACTCAACCAGCTTCTACAATAGCTCTAAAACAAGATGACAATTTCTCCTCCTCACAATACTGATGGAATGGGCCAGGGAGCTGTGAGAATGTCCCACACAACTCCCTCCCGGGATGAACATGGTCAACGTAGCAAATACTGCCTGAATATAAGGACATTTGGACATTCCTAAGAGATGACCATAACACTGGATCTGCACTCTTTCCCAGTAATCTGCACTACGTCATAGCTCTCCTTTTTTGTGCAGGGATAAGAGCCCATAAAAGCGCCCTTGAGTCTTCCAGTGAAAGTCCACCCACATTGTTATGACTTTCTCTGCAAAGTGGTCAGCTCTTGTTACACTGGGCGAGATCTATGCCCAAATATGGTCATTCTCTTTTGACCGGAAACCCAATTTCTCGAAATATAGAGGAGCAAGTCACTTCCGTCCTAATAATTTTCTTATTCTTATTATAACTCTAAAGTTTCTTACTTGTAACATAAGCCTGTTAAAATCACCATGTTACACTTGCATCAAGGCTGTGTAGGGATTCGTGCAACTCAACTGAAGCGCTCAACTGAGAGGGGCAGATCTGCGATGAACGTAAGTAAATGTCGCATTTTTTCGTGATATGATTTATTTAGTTTAGAAGAGATTGCATTTATCCGTGGAACATATTCCACTAGTGATTCGATTGAATTCTCACACGATGAATATTCCTGTCCAATAATAGTATTGTATTATTACGTCGCCCAAAGGACCGTCGTTGCATGAAAACTTGTACTCGGCTGGGCTTCCGTCCCACTCGTACTGTTCTGTGCCAAGATGAATTACAACATGACCCCACGTGTCCGTGGGGTCCGGCGTTGGGCCAATCGAGACCAAGTGAAGTCTTCACTTTTGTAATTCATCTTGGCACAGAACAGTACGAGTGGGACTGAAGCCCAGCCGAGTACAAGTTTTCATGCAACGACGGTCCTTTGGGCGACGTAATAATACAATACTATTATTGGACAGGAATACTCATCGTGTGAGAATTCAATCGAATCACTAGTGGAATATGTTCCACGGATAAATGCAATCTCTTCTAAACTAAATAAATCATATCACGAAAAAATGCGACATTTACTTACGTTCATCGCAGATCTGCCCCTCTCAGTTGAGCGCTTCAGTTGAGTTGCACGAATCCCTACACAGCCTTGATGCAAGGATATGATAATTTAAAATGTGTTTAATGAAACAGCGTCTTCGAATCGATTTATTAAGGCTAGAATTGATTCCTTCATCCATCATTTAAATTGTTCCCAAGATTTGAATCGATTCTAGTTGATGAAACACCTCCTGAAATCCGCCCTTGATCAGACTTCGCTTGTTCCTCACGAATTGTAAAGGGTCTTCGGCGGCGGGGAAGGCGCGCACAAATATCTTGAAGAAAGACTATTCCTCGTAAATCACTCAGTGAAGCGTAACATATATATTGCGAAAAACTTTATATATTTTTACGCCGTCGCATATATGGGAAGCCGATTGAATATGGGAAGCCGACGTATATATATATATATATATATATGTAAAGCCGAGTGAGTTATAAATATATTTTGTGTCATAAATATATTTGCACATTTTATATATTCTCTGTCTTCCAATATTTTGCAACTAAATATATATTGTAAAGTTTTATATTATGTAAGTTAATATATTTTTAGTTTGAATATATTTCGCTTTGCAAATATATAATTTTATTTCATAAATATATATATGTGTATATATATGTAACATTTATATCTTTGCACATATAATATATATTTATGTATTTATATATAAAATATATGTATATATAATATGTATATTGTATATATTTGGTATCTTAAATATATATATATGTCTCATATAGTTGCATATTAGTCATGTTTGTTGTATATATTTGTATGTTTATATATAATCATTTATTTCCCCTTCCGCGTGCCATAAAAGTAACATTGTGAAATCTTATTGGAAGCGTACAGATAGGAATAGCCAACGATTGATTGCAAAATCTAGCTAGTATTACCATGCGCGCTGCTTGCATTGTGCATACCTGTGCACTTGCACAGCGCGAATCGCTTGGAAATTTGGGGCGAAACCATTGAAACGACTGCGGATACACCACTGTGGTGTTTGCTAATGAAAGGGGATGTAAAGTCAATCGGCAGTCCAAGCATGAAGTATCAACTCAACCCGGAGTTACTCCTGAATAGATCTAATTCGCCTTCAGTATGAAAGTGGTATAAGGTCTAATAATACCCCGCTGACCAGACCAGAGGTGACCAGTCACCTGAGCAGGGGCAAGAATGTGACCCATATCTGACCCCGGCCCTCTTTAGGGGGCTGGCCTTTGCCTGCCCAAGAATGTAGGTCATGTGACGTCAACACAGCTGTTCTCAACATGTCATGTGACATGCTGTGTTTGTGGGATGTTTTGACTTTATTCTGTGGAGCTCTTATTTACCTCTATCCCAGCTTACATTGGCAGCATTTTTAAAGACAGAGTGTCCCGATTTCAAAAGTCATGAAACTCGGCAGGAATCCGCAGTATACCTTAATGATAATGTGTCTGAAATCTTACAGTTGAGGCATCATGAATCTTTTCAGGAAAAGTGAAAAACTATCGATGTTTACGTTTGGAACCTAGCAGCCGTTGTCTGTGTTCACAATTGTATTGCCCTGTCAGTAAAAATAACTCACATTTACATGTATGTAGCGCTTTACATACTAAATGTTTATCAAATCCATTTACATAACAATTTAACAAAATAAGACAAAAGAAAACTCAAATTATCAAACATAATATAAAAGATTAATGTAACAATTCAAGGGACTACATTAAGCATGTCATTTTCATTACATGTGTTTTTGATATTTTCATCAAAACACTGTTTCAATTCAGTGTTTAGAAACTGTTAAACAGTATGCCATCAGAGGCATAGGGTGTAACACACCATGGTTCGATGTTATCATTTACATACATTGTAGCATAAAAAGTTGCCCCGCACTGTGCATTGTAATGTAACTGTATTGGATCTCTGATGTACATACATGTACATGTACACCTGTACATCTACATTGTGACATTGTCACATTGACATAATGGTTATTGACATTGCTGACAAGATATACAGATTGTTGAAACTTTGAGGTTTAAATAGGGACTTCCTCATCCGAGGGCTGACACGAAGACTGAGCTGATTCCCGGAAGGACTGAAAAACTAGTGCTTCATGTTGTATTCTGTTTCAGCATTCAGTTATCCAATGTGCAAACACAAATCATGGTCATAATGTGGTGGGGCTGCTCCCTTTGAAATGGGGGCAGAACAAATTGCATTCTGTTTCACCGTTCATTAATGGGGTAGGGTGGGGTAGGCAGGGTGGTCCCCAGTGTAGAAAACATGCGGTGCAAACACCACGCGTCGGGTCCAGAAAGTGATTGTGAGCCACGTGTAAATTCACTGCACCATGCGTAAAATCAGTATCAGTCTTATTATTCTTATTGTTTTTGTTTTCTTTGAGCCAAGCGTTCCGTAGTTGTGTACCACGCATCCAGCACAGATGTCTGACAAAAAGTGATATTCTGCTTTTTTGAGCCATGCGTAAAAGATTTTCTGGTGACTACCCTGGGGGTAGGGGTGGGGTAGGGGTGGGGAAGGGGTGGGGAAGGGGTGGGGAAGGGGTGGGGAAGGGGTGGGGAAGGGGTGGGGAAGGGGTGGGGAAGGGGGGGGTGAGTTCCCCTTTTAAAATTGGGGCAGTGCACCTTGTATTCTGTTTCTCTATTGAGTTTCAGTTTTCAGTTTCATTTTTTCTCATTTCCAACAAAGAAATACATAATTAACATCATGAGCACAGAAAATATTCAAAGATCAATACATGCAATATAAACAGAATCAGAATTTTAAACACAGAATATATAAATAAAGTATGCTGAACAAAGGTGCATGAATTATGTTTGTAGCTGGAAATGGAGAGGTCCACTGAGAAGCGAGGCTTGTAAGTCGTGGACCCCTCAGATAAAAGTATTTTGTAACAAATTAAATTTGTACATAACTTATGAAGGGTATATATAGTGGCCAACCGAGAAAATGAAAAAAACTTACACAAAGCATCCAATGAACAATGTAAAATAATGAGAAAAGAATGAGAGTAACTAAGAGAAGAGAGAAATGGTGTACACATGCTATGGACTGCACAGCTGAAGGATAACAATACGCAAGAAGCATAAACTAAGCAAGATCATTTAAATTACAAGAGAAATGAAAAAGAACAAGAATGAATATTGAGAGAATAGTTTGCAAGTGGAGACGAGTTCTTTGTCGTAAGAAAATATTCGAAATAGGGAAGAGGCGGGAGGGGTGGGAGGTGACTAAAATATCACAAATGAAGCTAATGGACGTGCAAGCATACATCATGGTTATTATTTGGGAAGTGGTGGGGAAAAAGGAGGGGGGGGGGGGTTAGAGGGGTGCCCCCTTTTAAGGATTAACGCTATTCTTCCTGGAACTGATTGTTGACATTATTGACAAAATAGACTGACTTTAAATAAGTAGTAACCTTTGAGGTTTATATTCAGTAGCCACTTCCGCATCGAGGGCCAAGAAGTGCAAGTAGTGAACACAAAGAGGGAGAGGTGTATAGTTTATGTTTAGCCCAATGCCTGCATTTTGAATGCTTGGTGTGAGTGAAAATTACTTGTATGGCTTAGGGTGTGGTATGATACACACGTAGGTTCAAAGAAAGGGAGAGTGGTATGGGTTTGTGTGATTGTGTGTACATTTCTTTTTGTGTTTCTGTGTTTGTATGTATGTCTGCATGTGGGTGTAAGTAAATAAACTAAGGCTTCAGACCCCTTGCTTAGTTTAATCATGGACTTATGACATGGTTTAATCAAAATGATACCAGACATGCTTGCTAGTAGTACTTCTTTAATGGTGGTTTATCCCTTTTCAGGCTTAACATTTAAAATTGGGGAAATATCATCATGGTATACTGATTCACCTGTTGCTCACTATTACATGTACATTTTTGGGCTTTGTGAACCCTGGTCGAGTTACATGTAGAATGTCAACATACATGTACACCTTGTACATGCAGCGATGGAACTGCAGTAACCAAAGGGATGTGGCTTGATTCTGACCTACAGTACGAGGTTTTAGAAGTTCGGACAAAGAAGGACCGCAGACGTCTGCAGACCAGAATGATTATTACATGTACATGTATGTAGAAAATGAATGTCCCTGTAAATGAAAGACGGGACAAAACACCCCACCCAGCCCCTCTTCCATTGTTTGTGCGAGGGCACTAGACCGTAGTGATGTAAACAACATTCCTCCACACATCTAGAGGTCAAACAATCCTGCAAACCAAAGACGCTAATGCTGGATACTGGTACTGTACATGTATTGCAAGCATTCAAGTACATTTACACTGACTGTATTTGGCTGTATTTACTGTACACTGTACACTGTACATGTAGTGGTGTCGTCATATCCATTGTAATGCAGATATCTTGTTCTGAACAACATCCCTCAAGAGAGAGATTTACTGGTCCGATATTGTCTAGCAGGCTAGTCTTAGGCATGCTGTGATCGCTGCTGCTTGCTCTACCCAAATAGTTTACCGGTAGAACCAGTTGTCTTGACAACATGCTTATGTGATGTCACACTTCTGTACTCTCAGATGATGGAGTCTGGAGGTTGGACTGGATTCATGAAGAAGTAAAAATTAAACTTTCAATGGATCAGTACAAGAATAATCATTGATGAAATGTCACTAATGAAATCTGTTCCCAAGACATGACGTACAGTACTTCATGTGCCAGTATGTATTTTGGCTTGAATTCAGTCATTATTTTTCAAAAAGTATGAAATATTTTTGTAATACTTTCTCGCGTAGTACGCTTTACATTAATGTAAGTAATTTGTTCTTTCTGAAGACATCTATTGTTAAGTGATTAGTTTGTTGCTTGTGTTAACTTTTCATGTACCTGGCACTTCTGAAATTAGTTGACACATTTAGGAAAGTTTGTTTTTAGAGTGTATACATGTACATGTACTACAATTGTAGTGTAGCGGCTCATGTTTTAAGGAACAACAAGTTAAATTTCTGCTATCTTGAATTACATGTCCGGACCCCACACGGGTGACATTTCACAGAACACCCTTAATAACAAACTCTCTTTGTTCTTGCGGCAAGAGTGATATATAACAGAACACCCTTTATCTGTTCTTGCGGCGAGAGTCCGGAAACCCTCTTTCCGGTGATTTTACCGAACTCACGCAGTTGTTATGCCCAAACAGCGGGAAATTCTGACCAATCAGAATTCATAATCTACATCGTGGACTTCTCGAGATGTTGGGGCATCTCCTCATCACTTTACATCTCATCATCACTTCTCCTCGCAACCACGGAAACACTCAGACTTACTCAACACAAACTCTCCAGCAGGAATAACACTTTCTAGCTCTGGACTTTTCAACCTGGGACATACGTCCACTACTACGCGATACCTTTTTCAAAAGGAAGTAACATCGTGTAACTCATATCGTTCCATCC
Source organism: Arbacia lixula (assembly GCA_963669155.1). Classification (NCBI taxonomy): domain Eukaryota; kingdom Metazoa; phylum Echinodermata; class Echinoidea; order Arbacioida; family Arbaciidae; genus Arbacia; species Arbacia lixula. Next base: position 12,779,799 of record OZ022592.1, on the reverse strand, counting down.
TTTTCGTTTGTGTTATACACCATCAACTCTTGTACAAACAGTGTACAAACAAACATTTGGCATGTATGCCTCGTGAACATATTATATGAACTACATCAGTGCCTGCCCGATCACAGCGCCGATCCAAGCATCATCAGCACCGTGACACATATTATGTAAGTAGAAGCATAATTTATATCTCCTAACAACGATTTCTACAGTAGCATACTCTGAACATACACAGCTTACCGTATGTGACATTCAGTAGTGATGTACAGTACATGTAGTATAGGATCTTGGTTCAGAAGGTCACCGTAGTCCCCACAGAGGAACAATACTATAAAAATAGAATTGGACTTGACTGGCTGTGGTGGGGAAAGGGGGAAGGGGGAAAGGAGAGGGGGAAGGAGAGGGGGAAGGAGAGGGGAAGGGGGGGGGGGGGTGAGGGGAAGGGGTGAGTGAAGGAGGAGGAGGAAACTTTAGCAGACAGCTGAGGAGTAGCCTGGATTTCAGGCTGCTGAGCATTTTTAAACCAATTTATTCAATAAATTGCTGTGGTTGCAGAAGCCTTCTTGATTTCTTCGCCTGAAAGGTATCAAAGAATGGATAATTGAATAGTGATCAAGACAGAACGAACATCGACAGTGTAGGTAGATTGATGGTACGATCATGGACCCTTTTTTTTTAAGTTGGGTCCATGATCAGATTGATTGGTGACCATAGAGAGAGAGAGAGAGAGAGAGAGAGAGAGAGAGAGAGAGAGATAAGGATGGAGAGAGAGAGAGAGAGAGAGCAAGAGATAGAAAGTGAGAGAGAGAGAGAGAGAAAGAGAGAGAGAGAGAGAGAGAGAGAGAGAGAGAGAGGGGGGGGGGATAGGAAGAGAAAGAGTAAGAGAAAGAGAAAGAGAAGTAAGATGTTTAAATGTTACTCTCTGCCTGATACTGTATTTTACACACACTATTCCTCAACATTATGCATAACATACAAGTAGGACTAATCTTTACAAAAAGAAAGGAATTTGTAGCGCTCAATATCCTGTGCTCCTTTTTCTACGAATCACATGCCACCTACACATGTGCAGCTTCTTGTAAAGTTGAAGTATGTGACCTTTCATTGCCAAAAGTGCTAGTGAGTTATACCCGCAACCCACAGAATGCTACATTTGTTTCTTGTTTACCAGCTCAATCTCTTCTGCACTGCTGGTATGCACAGCTTTTAATGAATTCTTTCAACCAGTTTAGCTGCTTTTGTAGATTTTGTTGGATCTGCCCCATTGCTCCAAAAATATGTGGGATCTATTGAGGCTATTCACGTCTTCTTTGTCAAAAGGAAGCATGTAGCATATCATTCAGATTTGAGTTATTGGTGTGTTTAGATTACATGTAGCTTTCCTGATGCATAGTCAAGATGTAGGAAAGAAATATTGATCTTGCTTTGAGATACTGATTTTCAATGTCAACACCACACCAATGTGGTGTTGCATTGGTGTCAATTTACAGACATTTTTAAGAAAAGTCCCATTTGTTACTTGCATCCTTTTGTCAATGATTACATGTAGAACAGTGTAAACAAAAACCTGTGTTATGTCATGTTTCACCACTGCAAATAACTAAAATGTACATTGTGAGGTACAGCATACATGTATGTTGAAAACAAGTGTGTTAAACCCTTTTACTCTCATTGGAGTATAACATGTGTAATACCTCTCTGTGGTTGTTCTTACTCGATACTGAGATGGTTAACACTACCGGTAATCATTTGTGACATAGTTTTTCTAGAATGGTAATGCTCTCATTACAATTTGCATGATGAAGTTCAGTAAGTCAGTGGGGTTTCCAAAGTATGTTAATGTAAGGGTGGAGGTTGTGGCCGAGTACCCAAGAATGATGTCATATGAACATGTTGTCAAGACAACTGGTTGTAGAGCAAGCAGCGGTGATCATAGTGGGGACTTTCATTTGAGTGCCCTAGACTAGCCCACTATAGACATTATCAGACCAGTAAATCTCTCTCTTGAGGGATGATTTTCATTTATACCACACATCGGCATAACAATGGATGTATGACGACACCGCACATACTTTGCCCTCAAATGATCCACATGTGGAGAATGTATTGATAACAAATCCTAAAAATGTTCGGCCTGAACATTTTGATAATTTTGAGAATAATCACTACATTCTCCACATGTGGAACATTTGAGGGAAAATAACTTTAAAGGGCATATACTGTACTGGGAAGGCAAAAAAGCCTTCAAAAGGTAATTGTTAGCAATCTTCTTGCCAATGGTCTTAAATTCATGTATTGACCATTTTAGAAGCTTGCTGAAAGTTATTTGCCCTCAAATAATCTACATTTGGGGTAATGAGTGATTAAGTCACAAATCCTCAAAATATTCGGCCCGAACATTGTTAGGATTTAATTATTAATCATTAATTATTCCATATGTGGATCATTTGATGGCAAATAACTTTCAGCAAGCTTCTAAAATGGTCAATACATGAATTCAAGACCATTGGCAAGAAGATTGCTCACGATGACCTTTTGAAGGCTTTTTAGCCTTCCCAGTACAGTATATTCCCTTTAAGCAAGTTTCTAAAATGGACAATACACTAATTTAAGACCATTGGCAAGAAGATTGCTCACGATCACCTTTTGAAGGTTTTTTTTTGTCTTCCCATGCCCTTTAAACACGCAGTGGGTTCATTGTCAGTGTGCTGAGAAGTAACATTTGTGGTATGATCAGTAAATCTCTCTAATTGAGGAATGTTGTTGATCACCAGACATCTGCATAACAGTGGCTATGACGACACCACTTAGGAACTCTAAACAGGTACATGTATGTAATGGGTTCATTGTCAATGTGCTGAGAGGTAACATTTGTGGTATGTAAGGTAGTCCGACTCCACAGAATGTAAAGGGGATCAAGCACAGTGGGTGGTAAGATACACCTGCCTAAAATTGGGAGTGAACTTCATAGATCTACCCAGACATGATACTCTCTCAGCTCCTGCTAAAGGTAGACTGGCTCCCAGGCTGTCAGACATTTTCTAATCCAAACTGGAATTAAGAGCCTACATGTAGTACTTTATCATTCTCCTTTTTTCATACCCTTTTTACATTGGGTTATCTTAGCTACGTTCTTTCCTGAGCCTTGTACTATTATTTTAGTTTTTTTTTTTTTACACCTGGGGGGCATTTCATCAAAGGACTTGTCGGACGTTTTATCCGACAAACTGTTATAAGCTGCTGAAATGCTTGCATCTTATTGGCCGAGAGCAAACTTGTCGGATAAAATATCCGACAAGTCCTTTGATGAAATGCCCCCCTGAGCTCTTAACCCTTGATTTTATGGCTTGGCACCACAACTGCAGAGTTAGCCTACCCCCCCCCCCCCCCCACCCCCTTAGCCCCACCTACATGTACATGTATCTAAGGGCCTAATGACACTTTTGCCAGTGTAAAAAGGGTATTATAAGTCGCTAAAAACTGTGAAGAACTAAAGTGTGATTAGTCTCGTGCAGCCAGACCCATTTAATAAATAGTGTAGTTTGGATTGCAAATGTCCAAAAGACTGGATGCCAGCCTAGAAATCTGTACTATGTTAATATGTGTCTATAGTAGCTCTATATATTGTCATGTTATTATGCGGGTGGAAAGGAAATTTCCATGATTTGGGACTAACCCTAACTCTAACCCTAAACCTAAATTTATACCTAACCCCTGACCCTAACCCTAACCCTAGACAAAATGTTTGTTGCTCAATTCATGAAAAAAAGGTGATTTTTAGGTCACTTTCTGCCAATGACAAACTCTCACCGGAAGTATACATTCCAAGAGCAATCGATCAGATATCGGTATCGCGAGGTGATATGGCTTAATATCGGCTATATGCGATAGGGAGAATTATAACATGTCCTGAGATTGTATGACATTGTGCACATGCATGTGACACTCTGGACATAGTACGACAAATGTTATTTGTGTATACTACATGTAGTACTGAGTTTAGTTCTCCGTGAACTGGTGCCAAGATCACACTTAGAATCACTTGAAGAGCTTTAAAACAAATAAAAACAATTTCCTGTGCTCATGTTGGACATATGTTGAGGTACATTGTTCTTGTTAAGAGGCTCCTTGAAATGTGTAAATTGTATTTATAACAAATGAATCAAATGCTAAAGGAGTGTAACTTACGCTTAGCGTATACATTCATGTTGTATTTTTACGGACATGTATGCACTCGTAACAAATGCACTGCACATCCAATAGTATTTGTGTACATGTGTGTATGTAGTAGTACTATGTTTATTTCTTTATGAAAGTCTATTAGTGGCAAGATCACACATTGGATTTCATTGTAGTCATGTAGATGTACAATGCAAGCCAAATTGCAGGTTGTTTGGCAAGTGGACACTTCACTACTTTGTCTGAACGGACACTGATTATTTGCTTTTTGGCAGACTTCCCACCATTGAAGTGAGCTTATTGGCAGTTTACCACTTGCTTTGTGTAGGTGGTGGGGTGGTACAACCCTTTAAATTACAGGAAATTTGAATTTAATCTGCTGTATTGGATGAGTTCCAGTGTTTTTCTATGAAACTACTAAACACACTGTGGTTAGCTGGAATGCACATGTTGTTGAGGCTTTACACATGTATTTGTCTATGTTTGTGTTTCCTGTTGCAGATTTTGGTTGATATTGAGTCTTGCCAAACAGTCAGTGAGTTAAAGTTAGTAAATTCAATCAAAGAGGGAATAATACATGATTGAATGTATAAGTGAATAACAAATTTGTCATCTATTCACAATCTATCAAATCCACAAATCTATGACTTAATGAATGGATCAATCTGTTTTCTCCTCGACTAGGACGCAGTACTAGAGAGTTTGATGCCTCCTTATCAATCCATCAATCAACCAATTCCACCAATCAATCAATCAATCAATCAATCAATCAATCAATCAATCAATCAATCAATCAATCAATCAATCGAGCTATCAAGGGATAAATCAATCAATCCATCAATAAATCATTCCATCCATCCATCCATCCATCCATCCATCCATCCATCTATCAATCAATCAATCTATCAATGCATCCATGAATGAATGAATGAATGAATGAATGAATCAATCAATCAATCACTCCATCACTCCATCACTTGTCTCTTCCAGGGATGCGGTGCAGATGCTGCTCAAGTTCGATGCGTCCTTCACGGTCCCTGACAACCGGGGTAGCAACCCGCTGCATCTGGCAGCCTGGACGGGTAATGTGGAGATTGTGCAGACGTTACTCACTGTGGGTGTCAGCAAAGACCAAGTCAATGAACAGGTTAGTCCTTCCTTCCCACTTTCTTAATTTCTTCGTAAATTTGTGGTATCATGGTATATTTTCAGTTCAGTTCATTAATTTTCACTCATTTAGAAAGTGGCGCATGGTATTCAGTAACATTAAGAAATGAACAAATCAATATCAAAAGGACAATAATCTTAACTTGAGTGAAGGCATTTTTGCAAGAAAGGGTAAACAATATACCTTATGATAAGCTCATGCCTGAATCAAACAGTGGGAATATAATTTGAATAAACATTTACCCATAAACTAATACTATTAAACTACTGACAATAAAATGACACAATGTTACAAATGAAAGAGGTACTACATGTATGTTAAAAAATATTTTTCATATTTTCTTTTTAAAACTTGAAGTGAATGACTGTTTTTACTCTAGGATATAAGATTCCAGATTATATGAATAGAGCTTTAACAAAAAAATAGCAGGAGAAATGGAGGAAGCAAATGCAACATTTTTTCAGTGACTCCTGTTCATTTAGCCAGCTGTTGGTAGTGCAGCCACACAATTGCTGCAAATGTTGTGCTTCTATTGCTGATACATAACCCTGTTCATATACAACACCTAACTGTGAAATAAGTGCAATATTTGCTGCAATTTTTCTGAATGGAAATATACCTTATAAACTGCATCTGCAGTGTAGCAGTAGATGTTTTGATGGTGCTTTGAAATGTGATTAGCTAATGTCAACACGTGTATTGGCTAGCAAAATATGCCATCATCCTTGTTTGCTCTAGCCAGGGCTGTGGGGAAGATGAGTTCACCATATCCAAAATACTGCAATATTGCGGCTTTTTTGGTGTACAATATGAATGTGTTTGAGGAGGCTCTGGGGACTTGCTAAACAATGCACAACAGCAGGGAAAACAATGCACGGGGGCTCCTGGCAATTTTGCCCCCAAAATGTGTAAAGGAGCCCTGGATAATGTTAAAAGAGCCCCCAAAATTCCCAATGTGAAATTGTAACCAAACGGCCAATGCGCTCAAATCGTTGCCCCGAAAATTTTGAATTATTTTTTCCCCTGCACAACAGTAATATTGTAGTGTTCTGAATGGGGCTAATAAATGGAGTTCTTGACTGTCTGGGTATTCCTGTCTTTATTATCTGAGTTTGCAAATGCCCCATGCAGCATTCTACAGATTGCTATCAACCAAACCAAAGCAAACAAAAGGCCTCCAGCTCATTAAAGATGGCTGCCACTCCTGGCTCTATCTTGGGAGCGACAGATGCTGAAGTGCATTTGTCCTTTCACTTTCTGATTATATGTGAAGGAATGCTTGTACAGTGTACTTTGCAGGCATAAAGAAATCTGATGGTATACACTACAAGCCTGATGGTGTAAAAAAAATACACTGTGCATTAAAGACAGCCAGTCCCTTTTTCAGATCACCACAAAACCATCAAAACATTGGCAAAACATAAAGGGAAGTGTTAGCAAGCTCTATATTCACAATTTGAAACTGATACGTAGTGTAAAATTCAAATAATGCACGTAAACAACGTATGATTAATAGTCTTTACCCCAGGCTCTTAGCAGTTTGTGTTGAAATATCGGCTTTATTGATTAATCTTTTTATTAAATTATAAAACGCATTATGAAAAAAAATTGTTCTATGGAAGGAATCATCTCCAAAGCTTGGTAGTTACTCATAACATTAGGATTTCACACACGCATAATAAACACATAGATACTGTAACAAAGACTAATACTTTTTTCGTGGTACGAAAAAAGTCGGTTTGAAATTTAACGGCTGAAATTTTTTACATATACAGACAGCTTCAACATGCTATATTCTTAGAAATGGTCTTGAATCACACTTTCTTCAATTTACGATCGTGATAGACGATTTCAAATTTTAAGCTTGCAAAAGGGGCGGACAATCTTTAAAGGGATAGTCCACCCTGAAATTAACTTGGTTTTGATTAAAGGGAATATACTGTACTGGGAAGACAAAAAAGCCTTTAGAAGGTGATTGTGAGCAATCTCCTTGCCAATTGTCTTAAATTCATGTATTGTCCATTTTAGAAACTTGCTGAAAATCATTTGCCCTCAAATGATCATAAATCACAAAGAATCACAAATCCTGTACATGTTTTGAGTATTTGTGACTTAATCACTAATTACTCCAAATGTGGATCATTTGAGGGCGAATAACTTTCAGCAAGTTTCTAAAATTGACAATACATGCATTTAAGACCATTGGCGAGAAGATTGCTCAGGATCACTTTTTTGAAGGCTTTTAGTCTTCCCAGTACAGTACAGTGTTATTCCCTTTAGAGAAGAAACATGAAAGAAACATTTTATTGAAGATTTGATGAAAATCTGTCAAAGGATGAAGTTAGGATTATTTAAAGTTTTGATTTTGTAATGTCATGTGCACGATGCTCTCTCATCTGTTGTGTACTAATTTTGTTTAAAATGTTGATTTTATCAGAAGGATATGCTGCATTTTACCTGTGCGTTTAATACATCATTAGAAACATGTTCTTACTCACATATTTCTATGAAAAAAATCCTTCGTCAAAAACAGAAAAAGAGCAATTTATAGAATCATACTGCTGAAAACTAATCATTCTAGATTCATTCTGTGTCTTGCATCCTGACAGAGAGAACAGGAGAAAGAAAAAATGATAAGTCATATGAGAACTAAACTCTAGTTTGTCACTTTTTATTAGAAATCTCCAGCAGCCTGCAACAAGACTAGAAAAATGGTGAAAACATTTGGAATGATTGAAGGCAGTATTACATGTATGTGTGAACTTATTCCATCACAACAGATCCAATACAAATTGTCATTACCATATAACCATCTCAAATGTGTGAATATAGTAATGTCGTCTAGACTGACATTGGAAGAAATCACATGTGTGAAAGAGGTGTTGTTTTTGTTCCATTGAAGGCAGCATTGTTGATGTGAAGTCTTGCTTTGCATTATTGTGTGATTACCTAGTCTTTCTCTCAGGCTTCTGAACACTTTTAAATCCAAAGTGTAAATTCAAGGGTTAGTACTGAAATTAAGTTTGTTTCGCTAAAAGCAGAAAAAAGACAATAGTGAGTGTTTGATGAAAATCCATTATATGATAAGAAAGTTATGATCTTTGAAAGTTTTGATTTTGTGATTTAACATGTACATGCGAGGTTCTCTCCCATATGTTGTGTACAATTTTGTTTAAAAACATGCATTTTCTCAAAATGATATGCATCCTTTTACCTGTGCATTTGATTAGAAAAATGTTTTTTATGTACCTGTATGGAAACAAATTCATTCTATTGTGAAAAACAGTCAAACCTTCGCTAATACATGTACAGGTACATGTATGTCTCTTCAGGGATGTGTTAGGAAGGAGGGACAACTCAACCATAATATATTCAAACATCTGTATGGATACTAAAGCGTGCTAATGAATGTCAAAAGCATTCCACAATCACTGCAATGCTTTGAAGTCCCATGCGCGGCACCGTCATTTTGCTATCGTCAACTTGGAAAGCAGTATCTTTAATTGCCTGTTTTGTTTCTCGAAGCTGTGTTTCTTATCACATTTTTTTGCAATTTTCAAGAAAGTTAAGGGGCAACACCTCTAAAGATCCTGTATTCGTTTTTCTTCTAAATAATTGTTGAATGATGCACAAACGGAGATATAAGATAATATTCTTACTTACATAATTAACAAATTTCTTCACTTTCCGGAGATTTCCGGAAATGTCGGATTCAATCATTATCAAAATCATATATTAAGCTGCTTACTTTCATTAACAGAGTTTGCGTGAATTTGCGTGCAAATGAGATATTTTACTTTAAAAAACTGTTTATTTTTGTTCGCTGATATCTCTTTTCCTCACAAAAGTATTGATGCAATCCAACAGAAGTGGACAAGCGAAATAAGACTCTACATTTCTTTTGTTCTCTCTGAGAAACCGTTGCTAGGCAATCGTGTTCGTTATTGTTAAAACACGTGAAAAGCACATGCTGAGACCACGCAATTTTTCGGCGGTGCCACGCATGGGCTCAAAGAAAGAATGTTGTTTCATATCCTTTCCTAACACATCCCTGGTCTCTTTCATGCTTCTGCCTTTATTGAAACCAACTGATCTTCAGAGTGAACCATCCCTTTAACAGTCTCAGCGTAGCACTATAATTAACGGGCGAAAGCATTTCTTCGGTGTACTCAAATTCCGCTGAATCGCATCGTGTTTCCCGTGAAACCGCCGGGGAAGTGTCTTAGCAAAATTGTTCTATCTCGCTCAAAATAGCTCCAAATAACAAAATCTCAACGTTATGTTAACAGGAAAGAGTTGTTCTCAATTGTAATTACATTTTGGGGAGTTTCATGTCATGAAACATCATAGAAATAAGGATGAAACATAGCACTAAAAAAGAAAAAAAAAGCTTTTAAAAAAGGCTTTAAATTTCATATTTGTAGCAATTGCTCCAAAAAATGAATTGCAGTAAATGATTTATCAAAGTATAATTTAACTATGTTCCAAATTTCATTTTCTGATTTTTCGTCGCACGGTTGTGTCGTTAAAAAACAAAAGCAACCCCATAGTCGACCCAGCGAATATCGGAATGGTCCATTGGCAAAGCGTGTACAAGGCGTGCGTGGGTTCGGTATGGGAGCAGCCTAGCCGACTACCGGTGCGTTACGTAAGGTAGCTGGCAATACAACCGGTGTGGTTCAACGTGAGGCAGCTAGCTGCCTGTGCGAGAGGCAGTGCCAATGGTGTCTTGCGATTGTCCTAGCACGACTGTTTAAACGTGATAAATGTGACTACTTTGCAATACAACCGAGAAGTGAGCTGATGTATGGGTGTAGACATGACTACGTCAGAACTATCTATGGGTATACATGCCTCTGTAACTGTGTAAGAATAGACGTATTCCAAAATTACGGAAGGTTATTTACCTGTGAGCTTGTGAATTCTTCTAATACATTTTCTTGCTGGAGCATTTTAGTGCAAAACATACAGATAAATGTCATAATTGAAAGAGATTGTAGAAAGTGAACAAAATACGCCTAAACTTACTTTAATACCTACAAAAGCGTATGGGTCAAGAGTGCGGAATCTCATAAGCTTTTGACAATGATAAGCCTACATTTGCGGGAAAAATGCATCCCCCGACACGCAGTGTGATCTGCGCGTGCGCATTGCTCAATCGTAGATGTAAAACTCCAGCATTTTCGTAAAAAGTCTGAGGTTTCTTTGCTCAAAATTTGACAGAAATCCTAATTGCTCCAGCACGAAACTTCGTGGAGAGGGAGACTGGGGTCTAAACTCTAGTAACATGTCAATCATTTGGAGATTTATTCGGTCGCAGACTTGTGTCGGGAAAAAATAAACACCTCTTCACTCGTTCAATCAAATCACAAAAATATTCATTAAAAAAAAAGTATTGCGTCATATTTATTGAAAATTCATATATGATATGATATGATATGTCTACATCCATGGTGAAAGTTACATGAATTTAGATACAAAAATAACGGAGATATGCGAAGATCAATTTTCAGAGATTTCATCACTCAATTCCGCACGCGTGCGTTTTGACCGTGGGAAATTCAAAATGATACGCCCCTTTTCGTCGTTTTAATTATAGTGCTACGCTGATCCTGTTAAGGTATGTTACTCACAAAACTAGTCACATTCTATTCTCCTGTCTTCTCAGTCTCTGTTGGTGAGTCGAAGAAGAAGAAGAAGAAGAAGAAGAAGAAGAAGAAGAAGAAGAAGAAGAAGAAGAAGAAGAAGAAGAAGAAGAAGAAGAAGAAGAAGAAGAAGAAGAAGAAGAAGAAGAAGAAGAAGAAGAAGAAGAAGAAGAAGAAGAAGAAGAAGAAGAAGAAGAAGAAGAAGAAGAAGAAGAAGAAGAAGAAGAAGAAGAAGAAGAAGAAGAAGAAGAAGAAGAAAAAAATAATAATTAGTCTATACTGCGTACAGTCAGACATGTTTAAGAGTTTAGATTATAAATGGCCAGCAGCCTGAACACTAGGCTAGTGATACCCACTGTTCATGTTGCCTGTGAAGGGATGATGTGGCAAGTCAAAAATGAAGTGCATTGTTCACCACACAATGTGCTCCTGTGTTTTCAATTTCAGGGAGAAAAAAATGCTCCGTCCACCATAGTCTTTCTTTAGTGTGATGTAAGTGGCTGGTAAATGGAAAAGAAAAGTGAATTTGCGAGAGGGGTGGGGGTGTTGGTGGGGGCGTAGGGGAGGGGGCTTGCTCCTGTTTATCCCCAGTGAATGCCAGAAAGCAACACACAATGGAGGAAGAAGGAGTGTAGACTTGAATATGTAAGGCCATCAATATGACTTGTCTAGGTGCTACTGTAAGAAAGCAACAAACAAAAGCAGGAATAATTGTAGACTTGGATAATGCCATCAATATTGACTTGTCTGTCTACATACCGGGTAGATGATTTTTACAATTGAACACACAATTTAAACTATTACAGTGAATGTAAGAAATCAACAATGGAAAGAAGGAAGAAGGGGTGTAGACTTGAATATAAGGCCATCAATATTGACTTTGCTAGGTCTAAATAGATGATTTAAATTACAATCTAACCAAAAATTGAGAATATTACAGTGAATGTAAGAAAGCAACAAACAAAAGAAGGAAGGATTGTAGACTTGGATAATGCCATCAATACTGACTTGTCTGTCTACATGTACCAATGTAGATACGGGTTGATGATTTGTACAACTGAACACAAAATTAAAAATATTACAGTGAATGTAAGAAGTCAACAAATGAAAGCAGGAAGAAGGACTGTAGACTTATTAGGCCATCAATATTGACTCCTCTGTCTCTGGCTAGACTTTTTTTTTTAAATTAAAGAGAACAGCAAACAGCGCAATACTATGAAAAGAAATCAACCGTGAAAGAAGGAAATAAAGACGACATCCTTAGCCACCAATATTGAATTTTCTGTCTCTGTTCGTTCAACCTCAAGGAGCCCTCATTGTCAGTCTCCTGCCCCCCCCCATCCTCTCTCCTTCTGTCTCCACCTCTCTCTTCTCCTCACCATTTGCTCATAGCCTGGTTTCCAGTCTGTAGGGAATTTGCAATCCAAACTATAATTTGCCATGAATAGGTGTTGCTGCAGTAGACTAATCATTCTCGATTCCTTCTCTGGCTTGAGAAAAGAGGAGAGGAGAATGACACAGTGACTAGTCTCAAGAGTTCTAGGCCGTGTTTATAAACTTTTCAGAAATTTAAACTAGTTTCCAAAGGCCTTTACGAACGTGTTTCCAAACGCGTTTTAAAAAACGGTGCGTTTATCAACTCGATCGCCCAAGTCGAAAGCCGGATTTGTCACCGAAAACACGTGGTTTAAACGCGTGTCAAAACAGCTTTGCGTTTATCTCGTTTCTTTAAACGCATTTCTGGTTTAAACGCGTTCAGGATCGTACAAATTTGCGTGTTTCAAAACAGCTTTCCAAACCCCATAATCAAAACACCTATGCATTTATCAACTCAGATGTGCATACCAACACAGATGAACTTTCATGATCACATTTATCAACTCGTTTAAACGCGTTAAAAAAAAAATTTAACGTGTTTGGAAACCTTAATTCTACCAAAAAAAGAGTTGATAAACACGCCCTTAGACTCTCATGACTTCATCGGTTGGGATCATAAATGTCTAACAGCCTGGAAGCCAGGCCATGTTCTGGATGTGTTTATTTTACCTTTCAAGAAAGTGGGTTGTCTGACCACATTCCTGACTTGAAAGAAAAGGTCTCTTCAGTCTCGGCGTAGCACTATAATTACCGAGCGAAAGCATTTCTTCAACGCACTCGAATTTCGGTAAATCGCACCGTGTTTTCTGTGAAACCGCTGGTGAAGTGTCTTAGCAGAACTGCGATATCTCGCATGTAATTACTCCAAATAACAAAATCTCAACGTGATGTTAACAGGAAAGAGTTGTTTACACTTGCAATTATATCAATTTTGGGTTTCATATCATAAGAAATTATGAAAATAAGGAAAAACATAGCACAAAAGAAAGAAAAAAAAGCTTCGCAAAAAAGCGTTAAATTTCATATTTGTTTAAATTGCTCCAACAAAAGAATTGCAGTGTATGATATATCAAAGTGTATTCTAGCTGTGTTCCAAATATCTTTTCCTAGTTTTCCGTCGCACGGTTGTGTCGGGAAAAAATAAAAACCAAAGCACTCGCGAACCGTCAAACAAGAACGTCCAGCGTTCGGAGTGTGGTCCGACGTACTGTCATACGTGTATGCTGCATAATTGCATTACCGTTCATATACTGCGTTAGCACAGGGACTGCTTCCGCTTCGCGGGAGCGTCTGAGGGCTCGCCTTCATTTCCCCTGCGTGTCGGGTCTGACTACTGGTAAAATCGACCCGTGCATATTAATGAATTGCTCATTTAAAATACATGTATCACATATGAATTACTTACTGTATTGAATGTATTCCTGCACTATAAAAATGTTTCGAAAATTTTGAGAATGTTACATATTTCCTCTTCACATTTCTTTCTAACAAATACGTCCCATCAAGGCTGCCATCTTGGCCACGAATATATGGGAACCGGCGCATGCGCATAAAGTTTAATCTTCACCATCGCAGCCAATTCGTGCAATTCGAACTGAACCACTTTCGTTCGTAAGCAATAAAAAATACAACATGGGTTGCAATCATCTTTAAACTAACCACGGAAATGTTAAATTATAAATTTTCCGTAGATATGTGTAACACATGTGAGTTTTGAGCAAACGAAATTGCTCAAATTTACTGATTTAATCCTGACTCTCTTGCTCCAAAGCTCGGTGCCGGGGCTCGGTGCTGCGCAGCCCGCTCACTGCGTGAGCAGCGAGTCCTGCGTGTATTAATGAATTTACTCGTACACTGTATTTCTCGCTAAGAGAGACTTGTAAATGAGCAAGATGTGTGTGTCATTTGCATCAATTGATCAAGTAAAAATCAAAAGAAACCGTCCTTTATTACATGCCTCTTTGTAGAGATGCACATAATGTGAAGACAAAATTCTGAACGTTTGATTGTGTTAGACCCGTCTTGGCTCTACACTTTTTTTTCTTTGGTTGCGTGACGATGATGGCAGTTGGGCAATTATGTTTATGGGTGTAATTTCAATTTAATTTGAGACTTTGATAAAATCATAGAACCGTTTGTAAAATGTGGCAAGACCGGATGTAAGACCTTGCTTACTTTTAATGTCAGTTTAACGTTAGTTGAATGTGCACAAGCACAATTTATTCCATTCAATCAAACTGTTGGCCTGCACGCTCATCACACCACAAAATCAAGCTTTGCAAAACATGTATCAGAATAAACATCCATTCACATTTAAATCAGCCACAAAGACAACATTTCCAGAAGTAACTTGAATAACAAGCACTGACCGTATACTTTGGTTAATACTGTTTTTATTATTTTTTCAACATACCGGTAAATCAATGACAATCGGTAAAGAAACACTTCCAAATTTAAATACTTCAACGGACAAAACTTCATAAGAACACGAAATGTCTAAGTCCTATTAATAGTCATATAAGGTTAGCGTAGAGAACGTTAATCTTGTATACCAATTGCTCCAATAAAATTTTATTGCAGTCGATACAGCAATTTATGGTCAAACATTTCTTTTCAATTATTTTGCACTACCCAGTTATGTCAGGAATATTTTTTTTCTTACATGAATATAGATATTATTACCTGAATCAACAAAAGATAAATACCCCTGTCCCCTCCCCATGTGTACTATGTATAAAGTATAAAGATATATGTAATGATTTGGGGGATATAGACATATTTACATAAACTATGCTCATAATCCTAGACGACACAATCCGATTAGTCTGCGACTGGCTGAATAGCAAAACCTGATCATGGGCTTTGTGCGAGAAGGTGATGTCACATTTCCATTAGTAGACCCTTATCACTAGGTACAGAATCATTAAAAGAAGAATGTGTCGTCTGTAGTAGGTCTGAATCTACATTATCATGGGTCATTTATCTTAATTTATTAACCTCAGAGAGGAGAAGCACTTGCTTCAATTTTCGGGGAAGACTCCACATCATATACCGTATAGACATTTTACAAACAGGCATGTTGAAAATATGTTGTGAACATCATAAACATAATTATAAACCATATTCTTGTGCTTAAAAGATAATTATTAAAAATCAATGTTAATACTGTACAACCTATCATACACTTGTTGTATGTTAATCATTGCTAGGTGAAGGTACTTCAAATCTTATATCCTGGTAACATATTCACTTGACATATACACTGCATCTCAAAGGAATTGGCATAGGGAAAGGGAAAGGGAAAGGGAAGGGGCCTCAGTTTTAAACCGCAGTATATTTTGTCCAGTTCAACATGAAACACGATGCTTTACCCTAAAAAGCATGTTTCATGCTGAACTGGACAAAATATACTGCGGTTTAAAACTAAGGCCCCTTCCCTTTCTTCCCTATGCCAATTCCTTTGAGCTGTAGTGTACATGGGACTTGAAAGTAAGGGGCAGTACATGAAGCTTCAAAGTTTATAGGACCCACAACTATTGCAGTGTCTTCTTGACATGACTACGCTTCTCTCCATTTCGTCTTCGACTTCAGGCTAAAATAAAATCATTAAAACAATTATAAAATAGCTGAAATTATACAAGAATCAAACATGTGATGACAGAGCAGGTCCCATAATCATGACCACAACTACTATCATTTGTCTTGAAGGTATTGATCGAACAAATGATGTAGTGACCAAAAGACAGCTATTGTAATATTGAAACCTACTTAGATACTTATAAATTGAACTGAACATGTATCAAAATAAATGATCTCTAGAAAGCTTTAAATCTGTAACCTGATGAGCACTTACTCTAACCTTAAGAATGGTTACACATTTCCCACAAATATTGCATCAATCTACAACATAAACATAAGTAAATCTTTCATGTACATGTCTGTAGCATATTGTTAAGCACACTCATCACCATCTCCATTACCAGACAACTACATGTATTGTAATGTAACATCGAAACCTACTAAGATACTAACAAATGGAATTGAACATATATCAAAATAAATGATCTCTAGAAAGCTTTAAATCTGTAACCTGATGTGCACTTACTGTAACCTGAAGAATAGTTACACATTTGCCACAAATATTGCATCAATCTGAAACATAAATATAAATCAATCTTTCATGTACATGTTTGTAGCATATTGTTAAACACAATGATCACCACTTCCATTACCACTACATTCAAAGGAACATTGAAAACTCCTCAGTGCCCTGACATACACACACGTTTAAAAACAACAAATTCAACAATGAAGTACACTGAAGTAAAAATCAATGATAACACTAATCTGAGTCATATTGTATGAAGTACATAAGAGAATGATAATCATTATATTTTCTGTTGCACATTTCCCTAATAATTATATGTCGATAATCAGTATGGAATCTCTAAGAACTTTCAAGGTACACATGTCATCACACCTTCCCTGTTAGCCTTGAAGGAGGTATTCAATTGTTCTTGTAATGTTACAGCTTTGATCAGTAACAAATAAGGTTAATCTCGACTGACGATTGTTTTTTCTTTCGGTGATGAACCTGGCTACACTATTCCTTTATCCATACAATCACAACAATACTTCAGCTAACACTCTGATCATTGCACACTATACATTTCTTTGTTACATTATTTTCAAGATGGTTCATTCTTTGGTGTAAAGAGGTTCTTTGTTGAAAATGAGGTACACATTAATTTCACAGCAAACTGTAAATACACACATCCAAATACAAACAAAAATATAATATTGTAACACAGTAAAGACTATATTGCCATATCTTTGTTTAACATTTTCACATGTTGGTATGCTGAACACGGCAAATGCTACAACAAACTTTTATTCAATACAAATGTCACATACACTGAACATACTGTACATGTAATCGTAACTGTCATTACGACAACAATGATATAAAGCATCTTAATACCAAGAGCATGACATACCCAATCAAAATAATGACATTTCAAACTCTTGAGGCCTCATCCAACACTGTGATATTGGAGGGAATTGCACTGTGTACATTTCTTTGGTACATTCTTTTGAAATTATTTGCTGGAAATGGTTTCATTGCTGATGATGTGAGGAATTGCACAAAAGTTGTCTAAACATCACAAAATAGCTTACCTAAGATAATTGTTCTCATATCTTTGCTGCTACATTTTCACAAGTTGGTATGCACAGCATGACAGATGCAACAAATCACTATACAATAGAAACATCCAAACTGCTCAACATACATCATGATCATAATTGTCATCTTGACAATCATCCTCTTCTTGGGCATCTTCATCCCATAAGATGGTATCAGCTTCGGAATCTGATAACTCCACCTCAACTGCTTCATCTGGGTTTATTTCCTCCAGAAGGGCTACCTCTTCGGCTTGTAGAGAGGACACATCTGAAGCAGTGGCAACTTCAGCCCCTTGATTTTGTGGATTACTGCAATTTGTGCAGCTACATCCTGGTCCACACGGTCTACTCTCTTTCCGACATTTACAACGTCTTGTTGCACAGCCTGTCGTGCACTTGCACCCTTTCAAGATCCAGTCAACTTGTAATTCTATAGCCCTGTTATTCTCGTCGCTATCCCATACTACTGACAAGTGACTGGCCTGAACATTATATCCATGGGTATGAAGCGGTGGATGATGGGCATTAGACTCACAAGCTTGTCTCCACAGCTTTAAAACCCATGTGCATCTTTTCCAGTGCAATGAGAGGGATTCATTTGAAGGCATTACACCATCTTCAAAGTCGGCCTTCTCCCATGTGCCTTCTCGAATTTTGTCTAACCACATCTTGTGTTTGGTCTCTTCATCTTCAGACTCGACTGTTTTGAAGAGTTCATGAGGAGTTTTGACAGGCCGAAATGAAGCAAAGTATCTCTTGAAATAGACACTTCCAACCAGTCGATAGAAGGCCAAGAGTGACTCCCTTTCATCTGCACTACACAGGTAACCATGGACAACTGTTCCACTTGTTATGAATTCAGCATATTGAAACAGAGCTGCGAAAAATGCTGTCTTTCCACAACCAGCAAAAAATGATGTATAATCACAACCACTGCATACATAAGTTGCCTGTAGAATTGCTGCCCGATGTTCAGCTGGAATGTGGTGGAGATCTGGATCATTTTGTAGTTTCTCTACAAATGCATTCATGTTGCAGTACATTTGATCAGTACTCTTCATTGATAACTGCACCACTACTTCTTTTTCTCTCAGTTGATGAGCAGTCAAGGGAAGGCCAACATGATAGGTGTCTGTGTCTGGCGAATATATGCAGATCTTTTTACAGGAAGTCTGACAAGCGTGAAACCAAACTCGGCTATCACCTTCTTCATGATTGGATGCAAATGCTGGATTGTGTACAATCCCACTTTTGGTGCAGCTTATGGCCATGTCACTGTTCTCATTATCTAGACCACCAGCAATGACAAGAGTCTGGTTCTCCTGCAACAGATCTTTGACAAGGCAAGGGATTTCTGTGGAGAGGAAGTTAATCAGTAACCTCTTCTGCTGCCGACTTGCAAGAAACTTCCTCCAGTTTGATGGAAGGGGTGTGTTAGCAGCAATGGCTGTGTACGTTCCTTCATCCACTTGCCGTTGCTCATCTCTACGCTGTTTTTCAAGTGTTTTAGGGCTTAGTCCATTGCGATCAGGGTGATCAAAGACAATGTGTACTTCTGACACTTTTTTATCCAGGTAATACCGGAGAAAAGATGTGATAATTCTCCAGGCATAATCTCTGAATGTCTTGTGGCATTGCAACGGAGCAGCATTAATCATGAACATGCCCTCCAACACAACGCAATTTGGGTGCCACTCTTTCGGAAGATTGGATTCAAATACACCATCATAACGCTTCTTGTAGATAGATGTCGCTACAGCTTTACTACCTTTGTACATAGACCCATCTGATTTTGCTATAGCGAGTGGGTGTTGAATGTACTGACCGAGGTTGACGATGGGGTTACCAGTCTTTTTTGCATGAGCAAGTTGTCGACGGAGACAGGCTGCCACAATGCGTTTATTCTTGTCCTTCTGTGCAACCATACTCTTCCTCGGCTGCTTTGGTAGAAATGTTCTCAAGCCTCGCCGTCTTTTTGGAGCTTGTGCAGTAGGTTCATGTAGAATTCGTGACATGATGAACAGATCCAGATCCTTCTGTCCAAGTTCATAGAAATCACGCATATCTTGTGTCTGAACTTCATCTGCCGGCTGCATGGTGATCAGTGAATGAAGATGTGTAGTTTGGGGGTCAGTCTGAGTCACCACAGTCTCAGAGAGAACATTCATATACAATGCAACATTTGCTTCTTGATGTGCATTTGTATTCTCTCTGTTCGATGGAGGGAGAACATGCTCACATAGGTTTCGTTGCACCATTGCTCTGTATGGGAGATAGAGCGACAACCTATCCATCAAGGACGGATCTGGGCGATGAAGAGCCATTTTGACATCACGGTTAATTCCCATTTCATGAGCTTCATCAGCTGCTACGCTCTGGCCCTCTAATCCTCTCAGGCTAACAGAAAACCCTCCTTTCTTAAGATGCTCGAGTAGTGATGTTGGCATTTCCAGGATGTCGTACAGATGCAGGGGAAGAATTCGCAAGTACATGGGACGGTCGTAGGCATGAAAGAGAGGTGCCATCTTCTTCAGTGCCAAAACACGGAGGTCCCAATTCCCAGTTCGGATGGCCAGGAACAAAAGTACATAGCTCATCATGTCACGGTGGATAAAACTGTGCCAAAGTCTGTATGTATCACTTTGCCCCACCAGATGATCTGCAAATACCTTGAGCTTCTCCTCAGACTTTTCTTCTGGATGTTTGTTAAGAAATGCTGAGACTTGTGACCTGTACAGAGCTTCCCAAGCATTCATGAGGAAGTTGTGGGTCCGTTTGAAGTTGCTGCATTGAGCTAGAGATGTTAGAGTTGCACCTTTGTGGTTCTTTTTTGCAATGTCATGCAGGCCAGCATGCCA
This sequence comes from Arbacia lixula, assembly GCA_963669155.1. NCBI lineage: Eukaryota > Metazoa > Echinodermata > Echinoidea > Arbacioida > Arbaciidae > Arbacia > Arbacia lixula. The sequence continues at coordinate 12,759,400 of OZ022592.1, read as the reverse complement.
GTAAATCTTCATGAGCACTGGCTGAAGATTTTTTAGTAAGTGCCAGTCTCCTGGGAAGGGTACCATCCATTCCATCTCGAGGGAATACTCCCTCTTGATCTGTTGGAGGTGGCAATAAGTCTTCCCATCCCCCACCACAATGAGATGCTTTAGTTGGGTGGAGACTTGCAACTTGGCCTGCAGAATTGACAGCACATTGAGCACAGTATCAATGCTGTCTGCATGCTCATTGAGCACCCCTAGATACACGATGTCAGATTTTTCAGGGGGCTCAATGGCAGCAAACAAGCCTTTCAACTTAAGGGGGTCGGAGCCTGGTGCTTGATCTACCTTTGACCAAATGTAGGTGAGCACCTTCTCCCTGGAGAGTTTCTCCTCCCTCTGCTCATCAGCTGAGCATTTGAAGTCGTCCAAAGACTGGCTGGATGGTCTTGACAGTCTTCGGCCTCGCTCATACTGATGGCGGCGATGCTCCCTCTCCGCGTTAATGTCTCCTGTGCTGATATTCAGTTTTGCAATCTTCGCTGGTTTGGGATCAGTGAGGTCATTTGGCGTGTCTGTTGTTTTACCTTCCTGCAGAGAATTTGTGAGGGTCATGTCCATGAGCTGGTCTTCTTTCAGCAGGTACATGTTCCTTCCTCTCCACTCTCTGAACAATGAGCTGGTAGCGTTTGCTCTGAGAGGGATCAGGTCACAAGTACTGGCCTGCAAGTCACTGGAAAGTATAAGGTCAAAGCCTGTAGCATCCATGACAAGCATCAATGGCTCTACCCCATTGTAGCAAGCCCCAAATGAGAGATACATGTATCTCCCACTTTGCATGGGCCTGTAAATGTGTACAGGACACTTTGCCAGATAGGCCACTGCAGCAGCCTCAATTTCTCCAGGAGTGACAGATTCCTTTTTGAGGAGCTCAAGGCGTGCAGCCATGTCCAAGCAAGTGATTGGAAGATAGCTCCCCACCTTGTCCATAAAAACTTCTTCATTCTCTGCCATACAACTGATGATCTCTTCCTTGTAATATTGTACATAAAAGTCCTCCAGCTCTTGGTCATTTTGACTCACTGGGGCCCCTTGCTCATTCCTGTTACATGAACGTAAGGATGAACAATTTCTGACGGCAAGACATCGGTACAAATTTTTGAAGTCTCTTTGGATCTTCTTGGTTGAGTTACCAGAACTACGACGTTCAGTCGAAGTGCTACATGGCACGAAATCATCACCCGAGTTTTTGTTAGTGTAAGGTTGGGGAAACACAACCTGATAACTCGTTCCATGAACACTGCGTGACTTTCCATCGGCAGTGACATGTGCATTTGGTGCCCCCTTATCAATATTGTCTATTGACGTGAACGAAAATGAGGTCTTGGCCAATTTGCTGTCCATTGAGTGGGAATTGGACAATGTGACTGCATTCTTGTGAAAGTCCAGTACCCTACGAGACGAAGTAATACCAAATCTGTTCAGTATTTGCAGCAGTGCTTGTGAGCCACCTTGACACTCGATGGTGTCGGCCAAAAGGAGGTGAAGCGGGTAACTGCATTTGTCATTGACAAGGAACAGCGCATGACAAATCTGATACAGCCTACGGATACTGCTATGCGTGGTGCCATAATGTGTGTTCCAATCAAAGTCTCCACAACGATCTCGTTCACGCTGTTCTGTGGTGCTTTCTGTCAGAAGGTAGAAAAAATTCCACACTACGGGATTGATTTCTTGGATGTGGCGATTTGGGTCAAATGATTTTAAATCATGCTCAGAGGGTAATTTGTTTGAAAATTCCCTACTTTGTCGTCGGAGTTCACTATTGAGCACTTGTGCAGCTTTTCCAAGCATTTCTCTATCAGAAACATCTTGGGGCTTGGTACAAGTCTCTGGCGGTACTGGAGCTGGTGTGGCATCCACAGATTGTACCATCAGAGTATGAATGACTGCTCTTAGGTCTGATCCCTTTCGGAGCAAGAGAGTGCCATGTTGGCGCCGTGTTAATGAAGAGTAGGTTACATGGTGACCATACACTTTGAGCAACTCTATCATTAGTGACTGCCGAGAGAGTATTGGGACTGATGGTGGGCTTTTTTCTGCAGTTCTCCATGCTTCCTTCCATGATCTTTCATAGACAGAATAGGCTTGCTGTAAGAGGAGGGGTTTGCTTTCCAGAAGTTGGTGGCCTACATACAGCACAGCTTGAGCAATAGCAAATGAGGGCGGATCTCCATTGGTTGTTTGTGCTGCTGCTTCTTGTTCATTTACAATATCTTGAAGCTCTTGTGAATTCGAATTAGACTTCAGATTTTCATCCCTTTGTACAATTGCTCTCTGCTGAAAATAACAATCAGTGCAGATTGGGCTTTCCTCATGTAGTACTACATCAAGTCCAAATTCTTGACTGAACTGATTTATCAGCTCTGGATTGGGACATTTACGAACTCTACCTTTAATAAGACGACGGCAGTTAGCACATTTCTGAACCTTCGAAGTTTTGAACTGTTTGTAGTGTGTATCACACAAATGTATAGCTGGGGGGAGTGATGCAGGAGGAGAGCAAGTTTGAAGTTCAAAGCATGCAGCTAATTTCGCCCATTCCTCTGTAACGGTTTCTATAGTACTCTGTTCTTCACACTTATTAAAATCAGACAGAAAACATGCTGCCCGTTTCCTTTTTTTGGTCTTGCCAGTTTCTTGTCCTTTAAAGTGTCTCTTGATCACTTGGCGACATGCATCACAAAGACAGCACGTTGAGTCTAGACCAAAGTCTTCAAACAAAGCTTTTTTGTCATCATCTTTCCATTCAATAACATGAATAAAGTTACGTGCCTCTTTTCCTCTAGTCTTTTTACACTTGCTACATTCAGTACACGTCTTTCCTGGATGAGCACGCTGGGCATTAGAGGTGCGTCCCATTTTGGATATGTGCTAAACCAACTAATAGAAAGACAAGGCATATACAAGCATTCATGATCTCACTATCAATTGCACAAATCGAGAAAACTTTGAGAAACATGCAACACTAACATCAGTATATTGTGAAAATGCAACTCTTCATACTAGCACTTTTGGAGGTCTGGTGCATGCTCCAGTGGAGGCCCGTGCAGGGAGGCGAGGAGAACTTGTGTTGTGGTAGGGATGGCTCATGGATCTGTAAGCAGCTCTCGTGTGGTCGCTACAATTCTGCAGAGAAGAAAAAAAAATAATTAGAAATCCTGACAATATCATAATTTTCATTGGATTTTCTCATACAAAGAAAACACAGATGTCCAAATGCAAACAAAATAAAATCAGAACTTTATTTAAAGGTCTGACCAAAAATGATGCATACAAACAAAATATGTGTGTGCCTCACTGTGCATTCCGCTGCTGAGATATGAAGGGGGGGGGGGGGGCATAATGTGCTGCCCCCCCCCCCCCCCCCCCTTCCCAGTTATTGGAAGGCTCCAAATATTCTGGCCTTATTAAGGTAGAGTGCCCCTTTTGCAGGTCAAATGTGTAAGTCTTGTTTAAATTACTGCTCAAGAACATAGCATGAAGTAACTCAGAATGTGACTGTGAATGAATGAAAACTTGAGGTCATTATTTCAGATGGCCCAGTCAAAACAGCAATCTAGTAATGGCAGGGGGAAGTGCTAAAAGGGGGCTGTAGGTGACCAGCCAATACAGACTTACTATTGAGCCCTGGCTGACGAGCCAACACGAGCGACGATCGGTTCTCAAGATGACCATGGCCCTTAGTGTAGTCATCTAGAGAGAACCTACAAAGACAAGCAGTGGACAAGATAATAAAGTGATGTGACATTGACATTAAAGTATGAAGTATCATTAATGATATTTTAGCATATATATGTACAATACACACTTACATTGTTATATTTCTACATGGAAGTATGATGTGGAAAAGAGATTAAGAAAGAAAATTAGCAGAGTATAAGAGAAAGAGTCAAGAGTTATCAGCCTACTTTTCTCACATTAAAGGAGTCAGCTGAGACACCTGTGAAAAAATCTCTCAACTTTATCATCAGCAAACAAGATTCCCTGGATACATTTGGAGTTCTTTTTTTTTTATATATAAAATGGAGGGTTGATTCTCTGATTGGAATCAAACTATGGGAAAACAACAAAGTAGAAAATTGTTCTTCCACATTTCGACCAAACATTCATCTTGGCAGAGTTACACACTAAAGTGATAGGTAGTCATTCAGGTATATATAAACTGTGATGCTAGGAATCAAGACGAGAATGTTTTGTTTACATCCATAAGGATTTGGTTCTATCAATAAATTTGATAGCACCTTAATCAGCATGGTACCTACCTACATTGATGGGGGAGTGAACGCAACCAGAGGACTTAGGGAGAAAGGATTCCTTTGCCACTGCGAGCGTACATATCAGGAATCGAGTGGAGAAAGTCCCGTCATGAAGATGTTTCACTCCTACGTTTAGTGAACTTAATCTTCAAGCAGATGCAGGACCTGAAGATGAAAAAGAAAAAGATCATCACATGTTAGAGAGAAAAAAAGGCAGAAAGGAAATTTCATGTGTCCCTGTCAGTGTCACTGAAACTGAAAAACAAAACATGGAAATGAATGGTAAGAGTTACATTTACTAATAACGGTGGATAGTTATTGCAATAAAAAACATGGTTATATCAAAAAGACTATAAAGATGGCATGAATTTGTCTCAGGTTCACAATGAAGTGGAAAGGTCCTTTGTACTTACACAAGCCACGGGTTATCAGATGTGCTGTTTCATATCCAACCAGTCTCCAAAAGGGAAGCCAAAGGTGGTCCACATCGATATGGAATGAAGAAGTACACTGGACCATCAGGCATCACAACTGGCTGGCTGGCTGGAAGACAGGCCTGCCCCGACAGCATCCAGAGATGGGACTACAGCTCCCTATTAACTCAATCTGTTGGCAGGAAATATCAAATTGAGATGAGAGAGTCTCGCCTTACATTACAGTTATTTTCAAAATAAAAACTTAACAATTGTTTAATGGAGAGCTTTGCCAGGGCTGGCAGCCAAAACTGGAAAAATGGCAATTTGTACACCCAGATATTCTACACTTACCAAAACAGGATGCACTGAGTAGAGTGCCGTTTGTTTATAGTTTTAAAAAATCTAACTTCCAAACACATTTTCAATTCATTATGATTCACTACCAATGTAATCTTTGCAGGCATGGCCGATGACAGAAAAGGGAGAGAACATGAAAGCATCAATAAACCTAACAAGGAAATGTGGAAATGAAGCATGTATTTGTTTTTGAGTCTATGCTATTCCAAGAGATTTAAACGGTAATGAAATTTGTGCTTTAAAAATCTGGTCACAGAAGCACGTTTTATGCTAGGAATCAAGAAACGAGAATGTTTTGTTTACATCCATAAGGATTTGGTTCTATCAATAAATTTGTTAGCACCTTAATCAGCATGCTACCTACCTACATTGATGGGGGAGTGAGCGCAACCAGAGGACTTAGGGAGAAAGGATTCCTTTGCCAGTGCGAGCGTACATATCAGGAATCGAGTGGAGAAAGTCCCGTCATGAAGATGTTTCACTCCTACGTCTAGTAGTTGAACATAATCTTCAAGCAGATGCAGGACCTGAAGATGAAAAAGAAAAAGATCATCACATGTTAGAGAGAAAAAAAGGCAGAAAGGAAATTTCATGTGTCCCTGTCAGTGTCACTGAAACTGAAAAACAAAACATGGAAATGAATGGTAAGAGTTACATTTACTAATAACGGTGGATAGTTATTGCAATAAAAAACATGGTTATATCAAAAAGACTATAAAGATGGCATGAATTTGTCTCAGGTTCACAATGAAGTGGAAAGGTCCTTTGTACTTACACAAGCCACGGGTTATCAGATGTGCTGTTTCATATCCAACCAGTCTCCAAAAGGGAAGCCAAAGGTGGTCCACATCGATATGGAATGAAGAAGTACACTGGACCATCAGGCATCACAACTGGCTGGCTGGCTGGAAGACAGGCCTGCCCCGACAGCATCCAGAGATGGGACTACAGCTCCCTATTAACTCAATCTGTTGGCAGGAAATATCAAATTGAGATGAGAGAGTCTCGCCTTACATTACAGTTATTTTCAAAATAAAAACTTAACAATTGTTTAATGGAGAGCTTTGCCAGGGCTGGCAGCCAAAACTGGAAAAATGGCAATTTGTACATCCAGATATTCTACACTTACCAAAACAGGATGCACTGAGTAGAGTGCCGTTTGTTTATAGTTTTAAAAAATCTAACTTCCAAACACATTTTCAATTCATTATGATTCACTACCAATGTAATCTTTGCAGGCATGGCCGATGACAGAAAAGGGAGAGAACATGAAAGCATCAATAAACCTAACAAGAAAATGTGGAAATGAAGCATGTATTTGTTTTTGAGTCTATGCTATTCCAAGAGATTTAAACGGTAATGAAATTTGTGCTTTAAAAATCTGGTCACAGAAGCACGTTTTATGCTAGGAATCAAGAAACGAGAATGTTTTGTTTACATCCATAAGGATTTGGTTCTATCAATAAATTTGATAGCACCTTAATCAGCATGCTACCTACCTACAGTGATGGGGGAGTGAGCGCAACCAGAGGACTTAGGGAGAAAGGATTCCTTTGCCAGTGCGAGCGTACATATCAGGAATCGAGTGGAGAAAGTCCCGTCATGAAGATGTTTCACTCCTACGTCTAGTAGTTGAACATAATCTTCAAGCAGATGCAGGACCTGAAGATGAAAAAGAAAAAGATCATCACATGTTAGAGAGAAAAAAAGGCAGAAAGGAAATTTCATGTGTCCCTGTCAGTGTCACTGAAACTGAAAAACAAAACATGGAAATGAATGGTAAGAGTTACATTTACTAATAACGGTGGATAGTTATTGCAATAAAAAACATGGTTATATCAAAAAGACTATAAAGATGGCATGAATTTGTCTCAGGTTCACAATGAAGTGGAAAGGTCCTTTGTACTTACACAAGCCACGGGTTATCAGATGTGCTGTTTCATATCCAACCAGTCTCCAAAAGGGAAGCCAAAGGTGGTCCACATCGATATGGAATGAAGAAGTACACTGGACCATCAGGCATCACAACTGGCTGGCTGGCTGGAAGGCAGGCCTGCCCCGACAGCATCCAGAGATGGGACTACAGCTCCCTATTAACTCAATCTGTTGGCAGGAAATATCAAATTGAGATGAGAGAGTCTCATGTTACATTACAGTTACCTTCAAAAATCAAAACATAACTTAGCCTATACGTTATACTAGACAGTAGACAAAGGGTCATTTATAATTCATTCCACTACCAATTTTAATGTTTCCAGGCATAAGATGATGTTGTTATACAAATATCATCGGTCGAAAAACACTAGAAGTAAGTTTAAAAAGCCAATGGTAGAGCCTCCCCTTGTCTGACTGCGGTGACGCCATGACCGCATGGTCACGCTGATGATAGTGAAATCAAGTTCATCAGACACAGTTAACTAAAAATCAAGTTCAACAAAGTAACTTTGAATCGTGCAACACGAGATTTAATACACACAACTGAATGTTGAAATGACACTTGTTCATTTGCTTAATTCAAAAGCGTAATAATATCTTTAAATGTATTGTTAGCCCAATGTGATTCGAGGGAATCAAAACAATCAGGGAATAGTCAAGGTCAGAAAAAACCTTGACCAACAATCTTGCATAGACTCGCGCCGGCGCTCCAGGCGCAGTCTAACGTTACACATCCCACGCATGTCTAGTGCTCCACGCACTCGCAAAAACAGCGCTACAAAACTAAACGAAAGTCCGCAACAAAAAGAGACAAAATTACTAAATTTACAACGTGAAATACTGAACGTAATTCTCTTTTCCAAACATTAATCCACAGTATCAATCATACGGAACAATGGGGACAAAGTCATTTTACTTACGTTTATACCGTCGGCGTCCGCAGAGAAGATTGTTTACTTCTGTAACTTGCACATGTTTCACTGACGTATGACAAAAACAGAGAATTCACGCATGCGCATTACCTTGCAAAAGGTCTGCCGTAGTTGTCGAGATCCAGTGTTTTCTTGAAAATGTGATGGTATATTTCGGCAAATTGTGAACAAACTACTGATTGCTCCAACACGAAATTTCGCAGAGAGTGAGACTGGACTCTAACGTCTAGTAATATATAATCAGTCTGAATATTCATTAGGTCGCAGACTTGTGTCGGGAAATTATTTTGGGGTCTTTTTGCGGCCTCCCGAAAATTAGAAATACCAATATATAAAAAAATACTCAATCATTTTACCTATAAATTCATATGTGATATCATATCAACAATATCAATATATGGTGAAAATTTGGTGAGAAACTGTGGAAAAATAAAGGAGATACGAGAATATGAATTTTCTGAGATTTCATTTCTCCATTTCGCACGAGTGCGAAATGACGGTTGGAATTTCAAAATGATCCGCCCACTTTTGACGCTATAATTGGGGTGCTACGCTGAGCCTGTCTTGTGTCCCCCAAAATGCGTTTTTATTGACAGAGATCATGGTTTATGGAAGGATGTTGGGGTTTGGGATTGTGGTGCATGGGCAAATGGTGTTAAAGGTGTCGTGTCTCTTTTTACAAAAGTCATGAAACTTGAATGGACCAGACTGGATCAGCAGTAAACCCTAACAATAGCATGTGTGAAAGCTTACAGTCATAGCTCCACAAAACTTATCATGAAAAACTATCCTTGTTTATAGTACGGAAGATGTTGATCATCATGCTAGTAGTATCGCTAGAGTAGTAATCTGTTGTCTCACGATAAGGCAAACTGGAGATTGCGACTTTTTGACCGCTACTGCTAGTCTTCGTCAGGCAATGTGGACAATCGTCGCTGCGCTTGTCTTTTATAGCGTAAGCTGCGTTCCGAAGGTGCCGGAACCGCCGCGCTGCGATTGTCCACATTGCCTGATGAAGACTAGCAGTAGCGGTCGAACGTCGCAATCTCCAGTTTGCCTCATCGTGAGACAACAGATTACTACTCTAGCAATATCCTTTTTTATGTTTGAATTATCCCGTTTTGGACTGTAGTCTTATAACCATTGTACTATCCAATGCCTCGATTAGCGGAACTCTGCTGCCATGAACACATTACTACCATGTGAAGTGGATGGGGGGGGGGGGGGTGGTGGTTGGAGGTGCACTGGATGAAAATAAGTCTACGTTTGAAAGGGTTATGAGTGCCCAGACTAGGTTGTGGTTGCAGGTAGAAGTACATCATAAAAAACATCACTGCAGCCTGGAACTTAGGCTATATGCTGTGTTGGTATCGACTTTACGGTCTTTGACTCTTCTGTAGGGAAACTGTTCCAGACATACAAATTTGCCATATTAAACTAAAAATTGTTTGATCTGTAATCTCATAGTTGCACATGATGAATAGCATCCTTTGTGTTTCGCGCACTGCGTAGCAGCGTTACCGTGGGGACGCGATATCCTTTTGTGGTTTTGCCCAGCCAGACAGTAAGTTTCCTTGCCTACAAGAAGTTGATCATGATAAAAGGGGTGCAGGGTTTTCGTTAGACAGAAGTTGCCAAAAAAACGCCACCAGAAATCTTCAGGAGAATTCCATGACATTGTGATTGTATGTCTACATTTTCGGATCAGAAATAATGTGTTTGTTGGAACAGCTGTCTGAAGAAGGCTTTCTCAGGGATAGCCTGCCTTCCAGGCTGTTGAACATTTATAAAGTCTAAACTGACAAATATGGTGCGCCTTCATTAGCCCGATCAGACGAAATAGTGAGCTAGTTTGCTGATCCGGGGAACTAGCCTGAAGTTCCAATGCGTCTTCATTAGCTCGAAACTCATGCATAAATTATCATGAGTTTCGCACATACCGGCAGTGTGCGACGGGAATAGGCCACGACCGCATGGCTTTGGTTGTGAGCTCGCATTCACTCATGTATAAAAAGCTATTACATAAACACTGCCTTGTGCACGCTGATGCATGCCAGGATCGAGAAATTTTCAGGCTAATGAAGACTCTCTGAGCTAGCTCCATCTAGCCCAAGATTTCTTGGGAAATTTTCTTGACCAAATAGTGAGCTATTTTGCCTGATCTGGCTAATGAAGATGCAAATAGCTAGCTAACCCGTGATCTGGCTAGCTAACCCGATCAGAACAAGCTCGCTATTTCGCCCACAACGGTCTAATGAAGACGCACCTATAGAGTCTAGTACTCATAAGACTAGTCACTGTATCATTCTCCCCTTTTCTTTGTCCTAATGAGCCGGAGAAGAAAACGAGAATGATTAGTCTACTGATGCCAGACCCGTTATTTAACAGTTTGGTTAAGTAAATAATGCCAACTGCTTGGAAACCAGGCTAAAAGGAGGCCCACAGGGAGGGATGAGAAGTTGGCAGATGATTTGGATGTTGGTACATGATTTACTGTCTTCACCTGGTTGGGCAGGAAGCGATGCATAGGGACAGTATGTCCCTCAGCTCCCCAAATAATCATACAAGCATGTGCTAACCAAGGCTCTGAATTTTCCACAGGGATCACCACACAATAGCTATGTTCTTACAGTAGACTTGTGGTTTAAAGACAGGGTGTCCCTTTTGTTAAACACAGAAAAAAAGAAGAAGAAACTATATCAGAACTTGCCTACAAATAATACAACTGGAAACTGACTTAAAGCGAAATTATAGTGATAGCTAGATTTTGAGGAGGTTTTGGGCTGGTCGTCCGAAACTTGTATAGCCTAGAGACCGGAGACCAGTACACACTATGTTCTGCACTACAGTGCATGTGTTGAATGGGAGCATGCCTGTGGTGTGTGGCGCATTGCCCACCTCCACAAAATCTTCTGGAGGGCGTTTCATGAACATTTTTCGTCTGACAAGCTGTCTTTTTCCGACAGTTACCATAGTAACAGTCAGAGACTAGTGCCTCTCAGCCAATCAAAACCGAGGATTTCACTGAAGTTGTCAGCACTGACCATTTGGTCAGTGCTGACAACGTTCATGAAACGCCCTCCTGATCCGACTATAATTTTGTCCGTGTCCAGTTCTATCATTGGGAGGGAAGTTTTAATTGTTCCATTTTGTATGTTTCTTACCAAATTATATTTGTTTACCCTGCAGAAGGGACACACTACCTTTAAATCTAGTAAATGTTATATGATTATTTCAAGTCTTGGTAGTTTTTGAGATTCAGAGGAAATAGAGTAGTTTTGTGTCGCGAGGACTGAACAAGAGATTCTTTGTGCTTGCTAGTGGCAAGAGATGAGTTTATTGAGGAGCTTTTGATTGATCAGCTGTGCTTATCTGTCAAAATACCTTGGAGATGGTGCAGACTTGAGTTAGAACATGGCCTGATCATTTCAGCTCTCTTCATGACATGGATCCAAAGTTGTGAAGCTGCCTCTTTATCAACTCATTGAACTTTGATTGAATAAAGACATTGTGCATTTGCTCAAATGTACCAAGAAAAACAAAATCAGCAGAAATATGTTTTGGCTGTGCACAGCTGTTTGTTGTTTCTTTTTTACATTTTATTGCTTAGGGTCATGTTCATAGGTTCTCTTGAGAAACTTTGTATAATTCCTTAGAATGTTTTTATAATTATGACACAGTCAATACTTCAGGGGGTCATATTCATGAAACCTTAACTGAACCTAATTAGTTGCTTGATGGGAATTCAGCTAAATATGTATTTTTAGCAAACGAGGCTAGTAAGCTATCATGAATGTGGCACCAGTAGTAGACATGTAGCATTGTATTAACTTAAATCGTTTTTATTAAAAACAAGAAGTATTAAATATAAATTCAATTCAAGTCATATTTGCTCTGCACATCTCTTCAGAACAACTGCATTCACTGCTGTATTTTGTTTTTATTTTCTCTTTTGTCTTTTTTCAGAATTACTGCTTTCATAACACTCTTGTTTCTTCCCCCCCCCCCAACTGCAGAATAATTACTGGGACACTCCCCTCCACTTTGCAGCGCAGTATGGCCACACAGAAGTCGTCTCACTCCTGTTACAGGTGAGATTAAGAATATTTATTATATGAGCCTAAACACCATTTTCTTAATGTATTCAAATTAATTGAACCAATTTCTCCTCTCATTGCATAGTAAGACATTACTGTATTGTATTCACTCATAACTAGTTATTCCATTGTCTGATTTGCTAGCAGCTTGTGTGTGGAAGGCATGTAAAAGCAAATTAATGTTAGTCTCATCATTTCAGTCCCGTTGATGCAGTCTCCTTGTAGTTTGCAGGCACATACCCATGTCCTTTGTGAAATACACAAAGTAGAATCTGCATTATGAGACTACTATAGGCCATGTACTGGAGCTACTGTGGGCACAGTCAGGATGTGTGGAATAGTCTTCACTCAAGGAAAGATACATTTTGATTGTTTTAACCCTTTGATCACGGTTAGATGATTTGCCTTGTGACCCCAGGTCCAGTTACGATGCCAAAGTTTGTCATGGTACTGCAATAACCAAAGGGGTATGTCTTAATTGCACCCTGTAAGGAATGCAGAGTTTATTCATAAGGGGTGTCTTCATTAGCCCGATGTGGGCGAAATAGTGAGCTTGTTCTGATCGGGTTAGCTAGCCAGCTAGCGTCTTCATTATCCAGATTAGACGAAATAGCTAGCTACATGTATTTGGTCGGGAAAGTTTCCCCCAAAAAAATCTTGGGCTAGATGGAGCTAGTTCGAGCTAGTTCGAGAATTAGCTCGAGCTAGCTGAGAGCATCTTCATTAGCCTGAAAATTTCCCGACCTCGGCATGCATCAACGCGCATTGCTTAAGTTAGGTTTTTATACGTGCGTGAATGCGAGCTCACAACCGAAGCCACGCGGCTGTGGCCTATTCCCGTCGCACACTACGCATTTGCGAACATCAGGGTAATCTATGCATCCCGAGTTTCGAGCTAATGAAGACGTGATTGCAACTTCAGGCTAGTTCCCTGGATCTGCAAAATAGCTCTCTATTTCGTCTGATCGGGCTACTGAAGACGTACCTATAGTCTATTGTCCGTAGAGTAAATTATGCCGGAGTTCCGCTGCTCAGTATCTGATAAAAAAAAAAGCAGGCCCGCATATATGCAGGCTCAGTATAAAAGGACGGATTTAAGTGTCAAATTTAGTGTCTGCGCAGACAGACTAGTCTGAATGACTGGTAAGGGTTTGTGCGGCCTGCAAACTATGGTGCTGCTGTCACCCATGATTGCGGCCACTGTGTTCATCACCCTATTACTTTGTCATTTATCTTTAGATGAAACATTATAGCTCCTGTTCATTACCGTAGCTCCTTTAGATCCATGCCTTCTGTTCTGAGATCAGACAGCCGCTTATCGTCACCTAGCCTCTCTCTCAGGCTGCAGGCTACTTCTTTCCTCAACAATACAATCACCAGGGCCCTGTCTAATAAAGAGTTGCGATTGATCTGGATCAATGATAAGTCCAACCCTCTATCTCTAATGTACAGAGTTACGATTGATATCAATCGTATGTTACGTCAAGTTGCAATCAATCACAAATCTTTATAAGAAGGGGCATTAATAAATGGTCTTATGTTAGAATTAGTGTTTTTTAATTTATACATTTGAAAACCCTAATTCAAACTTTAGAAAATTGATAAATGTACCAATGTATCCTAGAGTCTGGAACCTAGACTACATGTGTATACTGTAGCACCTTACCATGTACTCTGAGCTATGTTGGTATTCTCAATAGGTGCGTCTTCATTAGCCCGATCAGACGAAATAGCTCGCTATTTTTCTGATCTGGGGAACTAGCCTGAAGTTGCAATCGCGTCTTCATTAGCTCGAAACTCGGGATTCGTAAGCTCGAGCTCGGGTTGCATAAATTATCCCGAGTTTCGCAGTGTGCGACAGGAATAGGCCATGACCGCATGGCTTCGGTTGTGAGCTCGCATTCACGCACGTGTAAAATCTATTACGTAACAGTGCCTCATGGGCGCTGATGCATGCCGGGATCGAGAAATTTTCAGGCTAATGAAGACGCTCCGAACTAGCTCGAGCTAGCTCCATCTAGCCCAAGATTTCTTGGGAAATTTTCTCGACCAAAAAGCTCGCTATTTTGCCTGATCTGGCTAATGAAGACGCAAATAGCTAGCTATTTCGTGATCTGGCTAGCTAGCCGGATCAGAACAAGCTCGCTATTTTGCCCAGCTCGAGCTAATGAAGACGCACCTAGAGACTTGTTTTTGCTAGCAGTACACTCACTACTATATGCCAATGGGTGTGTTTATCAACTTCACTTCTAGCCAATAACCTGCATTTTCAAACAAGATTAGAACACAGATTATAACTATGTCAAGAAAGTTGAGCAAAACACCCTCTGTACCCCTCTGTACTAGCCTCTGTATACGAGTGCATTCATATAGTGTGTGTTCTAATCTGATTTTAACTTAAGAAAGTTGATAAACCACCCAATGTTCTAAAGTAAGAATCAGCATTTGTAAACGCATTAATGTGTATTTAGAAATATTGATTCTAATTTAAGAAAGCTGGAGCGTAGGCTACATAGCACCTTGCCATTTACTCTGAGGTATGCGCGATATTCCAAGTATGCCAGGAATGCTGCTGTGATGTAACCTCACTCTGATCAGAGAGGAAGGGGTAAAGGTCACAGCCTGGAAAGAAACCCTGGGACTGGAGTGGTAGAGAGAGAGGGACAGATGTGGCTTGAAAAATTTAAATTGATGGGTCTGAAACATCTTCATTATAGCCAGATCCGGTGAAATAGCTAGCTAATTGGTCAAGAAATCTTCCCCAAGAAATTCTTAGGAAAATCTAATTCACGAACCAACTCGTTATTACGAGGAGCGTTTTAATTAGCCTGAAATTTTCTCGATCCCATCATGCATCAGCGTGCACTCCCAAGCAATAGGATCAGCTGAGGCATTGTTTACATTAGGTCTTTATACGTGCATGAAAAAACGTGAAGGCGAGCCCACAACCAAAGCCATGCGGCCGTCGCCTATTTCTGTTGCACACTGCATTTGTGCGAGAATGTAGCAAATTTGCATCCCGCATTTCGAGTTAATGAAGATGCGATTGCAACTTGAGGTTAGTTTTCCCGGATCAACAAACTAGCTCGCTATTTTGTCTGATCCGGCTAATGCAGATGCACCTATAAGGGGTGTCTTCATTAGCCCGATGTGGGCGAAATAGGGAGCTTGTTCTGATCGGGTTAGCTAGCCAGCTAACTAGCTATTTGCATCTTCATTAGCCAGATCAGACGAAATAGCTAGCTATTTGGTCGAGAAAATTTCCCAAGAATTCTTGGGCTAGATGGAGCTAGCTCGAGCTAGCTCGGAGCGTCTTCATTAGCCTGAAAATTTCCTGACCCCGGCATGCATCAGCGCGCGCGAGGCATTGTTTACGTTAGGTTTTTATACGTGCGTGAATGCGAGCTTACAACCGAAGCCATGCGGTCGTGGCCTATTCCTGTCGCACACTGCGCATGTGTGAACATCAGGATAATTTATGCATCCTGAGTTTCGAGCTTACGTATCCCGAGTTTCGAGCTAATGGAGATGCGATTGCAACTTCAGGCTAGTTCCCCGGATCAGCAAAATAGCTCGCTATTTCGTCTGATCAGGCTAATGAAGACACACCTTAAGAGACTAGCACCAATGGGGGTGTTCATGCCTCCATTACCAGCAAATCAGGCTGTAGGCTTACATCCAGACACATATTCTTACGGGAAAGCCTACCCTGAAGTTAAGTTGGTTTTGATAAAAGCTGAAGCATGAAAAAAACATTAGTGAAGGTTTGGTAAATATCCATCAAAGAATAAGAAAGTTATGATCTTTTGAAGTTTTAATTTTGTGATGTCATGTGCGAAAGGCTCTCTCATATCTTGTGCTATATGATTCCATGAATTGCTCTTTTTCTATGTTTGATGATGGAATTTAGAGTTATGTGTGGGAAAATGTGTGAAATGAAATATCAAATGCATTAATAAATGGACATTTTCAAAAAAATAGTTCACTACATATGGAAGAGC
Source organism: Arbacia lixula (assembly GCA_963669155.1). Classification (NCBI taxonomy): domain Eukaryota; kingdom Metazoa; phylum Echinodermata; class Echinoidea; order Arbacioida; family Arbaciidae; genus Arbacia; species Arbacia lixula. The sequence goes on along the minus strand of OZ022592.1, from coordinate 12,743,361 downwards.
ATCTCACGCGATACGTCAAACTAATATGTTCCTTTCATGTTTTTGCTTTCATCAAAACCAACTTAACTTCAGGGTAGACTTTCCCTTTAAGAAGGTGGTGTGGATGTTTGGTACATTCTGTTATATATGTAAGTAATGCGTTTCGGAGCAAAAATATTGATTGCCCAGACCAGTTCTATTATCACGAAAAAAGGTTGGAGAGACATTAGGGGTTAATATAACTTTACATGCATTGAAGTTTATTGATTGGTAGATGTAATCAACTTTTAATGAAATCCGCTTGCGATATATTCATAGTCCACTGAGAAAAAGTAATACGAATTTAAACAGAATGAAGAAAACAGGCATACACCTTGAAGTGCATTCACCTCTTATTCACACTGTACATACATGTACGGACATGCGATCCAGCCTTCACAACATGAAGAATGGTGTAACGTACATCAGGGTTTACCCGGTTTAGGGGAGCTGTTTCTTAACAAAGTTATTCCTAATATTAGACATAGAAAGCTGTCACCGTAAATTATTATCTATAAATGAATGCATTCAGCTTCATGCATTAAAATATGACAATATAAACATACAAATTATTAACTGTTGAGTGAATGTTGAAACTATTGGCACAAGGTGATCTCAACACCATGCTATAATCACTTGGTGCAAAGGAGGTGCATAAAAAGTAATATTGACTGCTATTTATACAAATAAAAATGGATATTGACTGCTACAAGTATTTATACAAATAAGAAATGCTATTTACTGCTACTTTTTTTTTTTTATTATGAAAGTAATATTAATAGCTACCTACCGGTATGCAATAAGGTACTTTTGCTATAATACTAACGTTATGGCTGTCAACCAATCGGGGCACAGGATTATGAAGATGGGATGGATATTACAAATGTACAGCAAAATCATCTCCATCTTTTCTTTGTTTGCCCATCTTTCTCTCTCTCTATGTCCAGCACGGCGCTGACCCGACCCTGTGCAACCGCAAGGAGGAAGGGCCGCTGGACCTGGCTGCCCAGTACGGCCGGCTGGACACTGTGCAGCTGCTGGTCAGGCTGCGGCCAGAGCTACTGGCCAAGATCCCAGACTCCCGGTCACTCCTGCACCTTGCAGCCAAGAACGGTCATCACCGCATCGTCAAGCTGCTCCTGGACGCAGGATGCGACATTCACAAAACGGTACGCCTTCATTTTGAAATATTGTTCAAATGTTTTCAGGGTGCAGTTATCGAATTGTTGAAACGCACCTAAATGTATTTCACTGATGTGAAATTCACTCATCCATATGCCTTCATTTAGACATTTTATACCTCTTTTTTTAGGCTTCAGTGTTTGATTCTTTGTACATTGATGACACTTATATTTCAGCAAACACAGGATGCAACACTCACAAAAGGGCTCCCTATTTTGAAATACGGTTAAGATAATTCAGGGTTAAGTAATGACAATTTTTTATGATGTTTATTTCTTTGTTATTTCCCTTGATTGCATTTACATTTCAGCATGCGCTGGTTGCGACATTCACAAAACACACCTCAACATTTGGAATGTGGTAAAAATACAATTATGAATTAGACTATGCTTGCTCCAGCTCAAACTTAAACAAGGGTAGTTTTTTCACCTTTCTTAAAAGTGTTTGTAGAACTACATGTATGACTGTGAGATTTCATACACATTTTCATCAGGGTACATGTATACTGCTGATTCCTGCCGAGTTTCATGACTTTTGCAAAGGGGATGCCCTGTCTTTAAGTTGCTGGTAAGCATAAAGCTTGAAAAAGTGAGACAACTGGTGCATCCGTAGCTGCGATGGATTGTGGCTGACAGTGTCACATCTCTGAGTGAATCTGTGCTACCTCAGACCTAGAGAGACATAAGCATACGTTCATGACTTTATCATGTGCACTCTCAACGACAGGTGTGAAAGTTTGTTTGAAAGGTCATGCACATTCAAACGTCACTCTCTTTGATCAGAGCAAATGTCTGTCTACCACGTCTGCTGCGGGTTACTTTCATTGAAGAAGGGGCCGTTCACACCGTAGATTCAGTCATGTATATCAGTGCTTCACTGTGTCCAAAATGTCCAAAAATTTAGGTAATTCTACTCTTTTTCAGACAAGAGTTCTACAGCATGTTCGCACACAGAAGGTTATACCAAAACTCTACAAAGAAACGTGGTATAAAGAATCATTACAAAAAGGTATATACCGAACAGGGTGACCACACACACAAGTCTATCCTGAAACTCTATAAAAAGAAACATTGTTCTGCAGATTGCTACTGCGCATGTTGTTGTGTTCAGTTGTCTGCTGTCTAAGTTGAGCACAGACTAGTACTTAATTATAGCTTTAGCTATACTGTTTTTATTAAAGCTGCACAATGAATTTTGTGTGTGTGGACACAAGGTAAGAGATTGATTAATCAATTGCAGCCCAACCAATTTATAATAGATGTTAGATTTAGCAATAACGGTAGTAATAATAATGATAATAATATATAACATTTATGTACTGCTTAAGACATTATTTCTTTGCACTAGAGAGAGAGAGAGAGAGAAGAAAAAAACAAGGACCCTTAGAAAATGTACATTATAAAGATGTAAAATAATTGGCTAAAGAGATGAGTCTTGAGCTGTTCTTAAAAGAAATGCCCAAGAGCTTGGAAGCCAAGCTAACTAATCTTAGGCTACATTATAGGAATAGTAGTCTAGGTTCTATGCTTTGGAATACATGAAGACAATGGAGTTTGTTAACAGCTATGCCTGGTAAGAAAGACTACGCCTTTATTAGCAAACATAGAACTTGGTGAAGACCTGGTGGGTGTTTCACCAAGCTGTTCGTAAGTTACGAACGACTTTACGAAAGACTGGTGATCCCTTTTTTGCTAAATGCGATACCACACTTTGTTCATTGAGAATCTGATTTAGCACAAGAAAGGATCACCAGTCATTCGTAATGTTGTTCGTAAGTTACAAACAGCTTGGTGAAACACCGCCTGGGCCCTTATGAACTGAGCATTGATGTTAACCTTGCTGCCAATGGCAACTTTTATGGAAACCTTGAATTTGATTGGCTGTTGAGCTGTGTTACCATAGAAGTTACCATTGATGGTAGAGTTACCATTAATGGTACATTTTATGCAATGGGGCCCTGGTTTTGTCCAAGTTCTCCATAGCCTAGAAGCAAGGCTAAGGAGCAGAAGTGCACTAGTTTGAAAAAGCTCTCTAGATGAGGAAACTATCCCACTATTTCGGTTTACTCGCCCCCCTGCAAGAGCTATCAGGTTATCCTGCTGGCAGGAAACTGCTCTTATTGAGGAAACTCTAGTCCTGAGGACAAAATCTATCTTGCCTCTTTCACACTAGAAACATAGCTGCTCTTATTGAGGAAACTCTAGTCCTGAGGACAAAATCCATATTGCCTCTTTCACACTAGAGACATGGCTGTTCTTTTTTAGGAAACCCTAGTCCTGAGGACAAAATCCATCTTGCCTCTTTCACACTAAAGACATGCATACTGCTGTTATTGAGGCAACTCTAGTCCTGAGGACAAAATCCATCTTGCCTCTTTCACACTAGAGACATGTCTGCTGTTATTGAGGAAACTCTAGTCCAGGGGGACAAAATCCATCTTGCCTCTTTCACATTAGAGACATAGCTGCTCTTTTTGAGGAAACCCTAGTCCTGAGGACAAAATCCATCTTGCCTCTTTCACACTAGAAACATAGATGCTCTTACTGAGGAAACTCTAGTGGTGAGGACAAAATCCATCTTGCCCTTTCACACTAGAGACATAGCTGCTCTTATTGAGGAAACTCTAGTCCTGAGGACAAAATCCATCTTGCCTCTTTCACACTAGAGACATAGCTGCTCTTATTGAGGAAACTCTAGTCCCGAGGAAAAAATCCATCTTGCCTCTTTCACACTAGAGACATAGCTGCTCTTTTTGAGGAAACTCTAGTGGTGAGGACAAAATCCATCTTGCCTCTTTCACACTAGAGACATGGCTGCTCTTGTTGAGGAAACTCTAGTCCTGAGGACAAAATCCATCTTGCCTCTTTCACACTAGAGACATGCATTTACTAGTAGCTGCTGTTATTATGGCAACTCTAGTCCCGAGGACAAAATCCATCTTGCCTCTTTCACACTAGCGATGTGGCTGATATTATCAAATCGATCTTGCCTCTTTCACACTAGAAACATAGCTGTTCTTATTGAGGAAAACTCTAGTCTTGAGCCAAACAATACATGTATCTAGCCTCTTTCACACCTATTTGCCTGTACACCACAAAGTTTGCTTGAACCATAGAGGAAATCTAGAACTCATTTCTGAATTTGGTCTATCGATTCATCCTCACTGACTGACACAGTTTTATGCATGCATACTAGGTAGAAGCATTGTTTCAAAACAATATTTTTTAAAGAATGATTATCAGAATCTGTGCTGATAAACTCTTGCACTGTGGATATTATCAGAAGAATGTATCTCAAATCAGCAGGTGTAATATGGCCCATCACATTCATGTTATATCAAGGGGTAACTCTGGCACATGCCTTTCTCTTTAAAGGCTGGGATCAGATCAGTAGTACATGTTTAAAGACAGGGTAGCCCTTTTGCAGGTAAAAAATAAAAAAATAATGTGAATAATATCAATAATGGAAGAAAATATTGTTGATTTAAGTACCTGATGGTTGGCTAACATGAACGTGCAAATCAGCCCAACATGAACTTCTGGCTCAAACAATGTTTCAAAATCCTTTATGTGTGCTTTTCTATAAATGCATTACAATTTCTTTTCTAGGGTGATAGCTATTGGAATATTTATTGTAATGATAGTTATTGTAAAACACCTAGTCATTATTATTGTTATTAGTTATTATTTATAATTATTAATCATTACTATCATTACAAGTACCGGTAGTACACAATCACATGTTACCCAGTACTAGAGAGATTGCTGCTTTATGGGAATTTGAACGATTGAATTTGAACAATTGCTTCACAAATATGACGTGGCATATAATGAGCTGACTCCTCCTGTTTCAGACAAGCTGTAGGTTTATGGGATTAAGATTAGACACTTCTTCAAGAAAAAGGGTCACACTTCTAGATTTGCCATGTTTCGGAGAACAGAACATTTGAAGGCCATGAATGACTCTTTATGATGAATCCCTCTTCCAGCTGCAGCCTTGATTTTTAGCTCTGTTTACTGATGAGCTGGTAAGATAAGCAGATACCATGGAAACATTTTTTAAATTCTTTATGTAGATGGCTGTGCCCATTTTAATTTCTGTCTGTTGCTTGGCCTCATTTCCTAATACACTTTGGAGTCAATGTTACTGGGGGTAATGTGGGCGTTTACGTCATGGGTTAAAGGAATAGCTGAGCAGTTGTTGAGATAAACAATATCTACTAGTAAAACGCAAGTCATAAAGACCGATGCTCAAAGGAAAAAATGAACAAAAACAATCGTTGGGGCTTCTTTTCCAGTCTGACATCATGAAACAAACAAATTGTGCATACCTAAATCAGGTTTTCATAGGGGGGCTGTTTTATTCACTAGGGGGACCCTTTTGTGCAATTAGTCTTGGGCTCCTGTGTAATTTAAGCTTGGTGTTTGATTAATTCTTGATCAATAGATCAATAAGCCTTAAAAATGGAAGTAAAATAATTTGTTTGCCCGTGACAACCAGTTTGGAGGGTTTCTAGACCCAAGCAGGAAGAGATAATTTGGTTTATGGTGTTTCTCATCAAGCCCATGCACCAATGCATTTCGTAGTCAATCAATTAAAAAAATGCATGGAAAGGGAACATCTATTCTTTGAAAAACCACATGTATGTTGCTCAAGAATTCTTGATCATAATGGACAATCATTTCATAAGAATGCTAGAAAGAGTCTGCAGGCAAGAGACTCAATTGAGCCATTTTCTCAAAAGTTGTGTCTGTAAGAGAGACTAGGATCTTTACGGTAGGGATTTACACACATATATAAGGACGTGTTTATCAACTCTTTTTTGGTAGAATTAAGGTTTCCAAACGCGTTTAATTTTTTTTAAACGCGTTTGGAAATGCGTTCGTAAAGGCCTTTGGAAACGCGTTTAAATTTCTGAGAAGTTGATAAACACGGCCTTAGAGTTAGTCTCGGCAAATTCAGACACTTGATTTAGACTCTCAGATTGATTTAGTAACTTGACTAACGAGTTTCTGTCTGCAACCCAACCTGGTTTCCGGAATGTAGGATTTTTTATTCATGCGTGTTCAAACAATTAAAGTACAATAGAGTCTAGTACTAACAAGACTTGTCACTTTTTCACTTTCTTTTCTCCCTGCGTCTCAAACATAAGCAAGGATTGAGAATGATTAGACTACAGTAGCCAGACCTGTTTGTTAAATATTGTAGTTTGTAGTTATTAAAATGCCCAAGAGGCTTGAAATCAGACTAGCAAGTTGGATAGAGTGGTGGATCTATGGTGTCTCTCAATGAGTCAATTAGCCTCTCTTACAGGAAGTTTGGAGATCGGGTGGATGAGGGGGATGTCAATATATTGCGCTATTGAGAATTTAGCAATACTTAACCTGTTAAGGACCAAGTACCTCAAATATGTGGCTTAGGTCTATAACTTTTGACATCAGGTACTAAATAAACATGTTTTTAAATATAGATCACATGAAAGAGCATACATTTCTGCACAAGATTAATCAGTTTTTGTCTTGTAGAGATATTACCTTCGTACTGATTTTTCAAAGCCAACTATATGTCAAATGATCATTAAATCGTCAAATTGGCAATGTGCTGAAAAAAGCACGCTTTTGCTCTTCAAATTGGCATAATTATGGCTCCCCATTGAATAATTTGTTGATTTACAATGCCTTGTTCGCTCTTTATTAGAATAAACATCTGATTGAAAAAAATAAATATTGGCAATTTGAAACCATTCTAATTCAAAACGATGCCTAGCCCCTAGTTTCTTTCTGTATACAACGTTTCTTAACACTTCGTATCCTTAGTCAGCATCCGCACACAGAATTTGATTGTAAAGCTAACGGTATAGCTATATTGTTTCTGTATGTACCTAAACAATGATTTTTTTTTTTGTGGACATGAGGGTTACAACCATTGCAGTCTGTACTTCCCATGCAATTATCACACACTAGGCTCACCCATAGAGATAAGGAAGTGGGTACATGGTAGAAGTGAAATGTAAGAGAGATTTTCCTGCAGTCCAACTGGAAGGATTGGAGACCAACAAAAAAACATCCTGTCTGAAGAAATTGTTGGTTAGAAGACGTATTTTCCTGCTGCAGGCCCATAATATATTGTGTAAATAAGTTATTTGTGTCTACACGTGCCAAATTCATCATGTGGTTATCCCCAAATGGTAAAACAAGAATGTTTCGTATAACCATTCTTTGGCATTCTGTGTTTTTGATGTGTTACACATACAGCTCACGATACTTCCTGGCTAGTGAGATTTTAGGTGTATTCCCGCATATTTTGGTGTAAATGTAAATGTGCGCATAAAGTACATGTTGCTTGCTTGCTAGGGATATTTGTCTAACTGGAGTGTAAATGCACGGAAGAAGTCGCGAGAATTGAACCGCAGTTAGGATCTCACTTATTCTTGTGTGTGCTGTTCTTGGGTTTAGGCAGTGTTTTAGAGAATTCAGCAATGTAAGATTAAAGAAAAATCCTAACCCTACATCTCCCTTGAAACTATCATTTATAGAGTCATATCCTCTTTAGACAGGAAAATGTTACACCATTAAAGCTTGGTCATGTTGCAAACAGCTCTTCAATGGTAACTTTCTTGGAAACAGTCAATGAGCTGAGAACATTATCCTTGTTGCCATGGTAATCAGCTGTCATGTGTAATTAGTTGCAGGAGAACTGTACATATATGTACATGTATGTACATTAATGGAACTCTGTTTGACAAATGGGTTATGCATACAAATTTTATGTATATGCACAACACATTTGTCAAACAGAGTTCCATTAATGTACATGTACATTTATGTATGTAAATAGAGCATGTTCACACAAGCCATACAATTGATCATCCATTTACACTCTAGACTGGCTTCAAGGCTGTTAGATATATATGATCCTGACAAAAATTGTTTTCCTCTTCTTTCAGCCAATTATTTGAAAATGGTAAAATTATGTGATTTAAACAAAATCTGGACTTCAGTGATGATGGCAGAAGAGACCTGCCATGATGACCACTTGATGACCACTACCCTTAACCTTTAACTAGTACCACCACTACATTACTAAATAGCACCGTTCATATACCATAATGTTGCATTATTAGTGATGCAAGTCAGTAAGCTAGTTTCCAGCAAGCCTCTTGAATCATAGTATACCCCAAACAAGCCATATTTTGGCAGTATTTTAGATATTGTGGTCCCCCCCCCCCATATCCCTAGCTAGATCAAATACGCGATTATTATGTATTCCGCTGAGCAATACGAGCATTATGATTAGTAAATTGTATGCTAGAGCATGATGCACAAGTCGCAACATTTACAGCTATTTCCCGTACTTGCAGTTAAATAAGACTTGCTTACTGCAATATTGCAGTTTATTTCCTAGGTCTCCAGCAGCAGAATTAGCAGGAAAAAAAAGAAGGAAGTAAACACTGCATTATTTAAGTGACTCCTGTTCATATACACAGGTAGTGGCAATGCATCAACAAAATTGATGCAAATGTTGCCCTTGTTTTGCAGATAGGTGGCGTACATAAACATGGTTAATGTGTATAATGGCTGCACTGTACTTACCTCTTCACCTACGATAGCCTGTCTTCCAGGCTGTTGGGCATTTCTGAATCAAATCTTCAGTAAAGGTGTTTGGCTACAGTAGACTAATCATTCTAAATTTCTTCTCCAGCTCCTTCAATAGACTGAGAAAGGTGAGAATGATACAGTGACTAGTCTTAGAGTACCAGACTCTAAATTTCAGTTGGGATCAGAAATACTCAACAGCCTGGAGGCTAGGCTACACCTCTAATATCAGGGATCTTGTTTACCCTGTTATTGCTGTAATATATGTGCCTCAATATGACCATGCTCTACTAATCTAATACCCATACTTGTAGGATCTTAGGCCCCTTAGTGAGCCATGTGTTGCCTGGATAATTTCTATCTTGCTCTTACAAATTTGAAAGTGCACATTTACAGGATGTACTTGAAAAATAAACAACGTGACAAATGTACTTACATGTAGAGACATTCTAGGCCTACTTCAGGAAGTACACTATAAATCATAGCGGTAGTATTATTTATATGTGTTGGAACTTTATTCATTTAGATCATATTAGATTTATGCAACATGGACACTCATTGGAGTATGATCTATGATGAATCAACAGTAATCCCCAAAATAACACAGAGAACACAAAGCAAAAGAAGAGAACAGAAACAAAAATAGAGACTAACAAAGAAATGTATTAAAAGAACTTTTCAGAAAAAAAAAAGGTTGACTACCCCTTGTAGTACTGAAATAGAAAATGTGCATTGAGTCATGGTCATGTGCAACATTATTTTGAAATTAAGAACAGGAGGGATGGAAGAGAAAGAGAGAGAGAGAGAGAGAGAGAGAGAGAGAGAGAGAGAGAGAGGGAGAGAGAAGGGGAAGGGAGGGAGGGAGAGAGGGAGGGAGAGAAAATGCAAAAGAGAGAAACAGAGAGATTGAGAGAGAGAAGGAAAGGAGGAGAGAGAGAATGAGGGAGAGAGAGAGAAGGAAAGGAGGAGAGAGAGAATGAGAGAAAGAATGAGAGACAGAGAGAGAGAGAGAGAAGGGGAGGCAGAGAGAGAGAGAGAAGGGGAGGCAGAGAGAGAGAGAGGGAGAGGGAGAGAGAGAGAGAGAGAGAGAGAGAGAGAGAGAGAGAGAGACAGAGAGAGACAGAGACAGAGAAGGCTCTGTGGGTAATATAAGGGATTTTGTACAAGTCATGGAAGTTAGTCATATCCAGCCAGTGTGGGGTGAAGTGCAAAATTTTCAGCAAAATATATCCCATGAGTCCATCACAAACACGAATGTCTGTTTCTGGTGGAGAACCTTCCACATGTGTGATTTTACTGATGCATAGGAGGGGTAAGGGGGGGGGGGGGTAGCTGCTAAATACTATTATATGTCAGGAAAGCACATTTACTTCCTGAATGGGAACAAGACCCTATTTAATTCAAGTTGATTTGTAGGAAGTCTTAACAAAAGGAGAGAGGTGAAAGCTAAAGGCACATCAGACAAATGATAAATGGCAAATGATAAATGGGAAATGATAGTAAATGTTTCAAAACCCTCAGCAATAATCACTGTAATGGCTTCACAGTGCTATGGAACATACATGTGGTATTTACCTGTGAATTCGTGCACCTAGTTCAATACAGTAGTGTGTGTGTATGTGTAAGTTAGAGAGGGGGAGAGAGAGAGAGAGAGAGAGAGACAGAGAGAGAGAGACAGAGAGAGAGAGAGAGAGAGAGAGAGAGACAGAGACAGAGAGAGAAAAGAAGGAGACAAGTACTCAATATAAAATAAACAAAAAACTGTTCTTATTTTTTTGTCTTTTCTTCTTTTTAGACCAAGAGTGGGACGGCGCTGCATGAGGCGGCAGTCTTTGGTAAGATCGACGTTGTACGAGTCCTCTTGGAGCACAGACCGGTGGTCGACGTCGAGATCGAAGATGGGCACGGTGAAACGGTACTCCAGAAAATTGAATCGCATTCGTCTAAAGTCTCTCAAGACATCACCAGAATGATCATGGGTAGGTGTCAGGATGGACCCTGTCTTATAATGAGTTGAGATTGGTCTGAAACGGCTACAAGTTCAATCCCCTGTCTGTAATGAACAGACTTAATAGCTATATCAGTCACGAGTTAAGTTATGAACTATAATGATTCTTTATTCTTTCTTTTGTAGTCTCTAGTTTTAGTGGTTGGAAATTATACCATTTATGGCCTACTGGTACCCACCCACTTTACTTTGCGTGTGCACGCTATTGATGAACAATGGGTGAAAATCAACCGTAGCTAGTTCCCCCCCCCCCTCCTCGCTCGCCCGCATGCAGTGACTGATACCATGCCATTAATGTCCACTTAAGATTTGCATCTTTTTAATTCTGAAAATGTGCTGCCAATTCATTTAATGTGCATTGTGGTACAAAGATTTCCACCTAAGAATACCATGTAATGTCTATTCAAACTCTTCTGTTAATACATCTGAAAGAAAGTTCCACAAATATGATCCTAAACGGTACCTTAACTATTGAATTACTCATTACACACATCAACTGCATTCAAATATCATTGAAAAAGTACTTAAAACAGAGTTAAAAGTAAGCAGAATTTGGTCTGTTTCTGGGAACCGATCATACCTCGTTCCTGTTTGTGAGTACTTAGGAAACTTGGGCATCGGGTTAAAAGGTAATGTCACTATCTCTTATGTTGCACAATGTTACCTCGTTATTATGTGGCATCCATGTCCTGTGAGTATTCCCCACAATACCACACCAATCTCTGCTGACAGCCCGACGGAAATCAAATTACAGAGAAGGAGAAGGATTTCTAAAAGAGTGACGCAAGCGAGTGACGCAAGAGAGACAAGTCAAGGCCGGAAATAAAACCCAGAGAGTCGTTAAAGAAGTTAGCACGAATCTGTTGGAACAAGTTTTCTTGAAGGTTTATTTATTTTTTTTTGGAGTGAATATACTGTATTAACATTTTCTGATCTAAAATCGTATCAGTTGAAAAGAGTGAATGTATGAGTCTTATTCTCACGAAAGAAATTGGTGCTTGCTGTTTAAAGTGAAAGTTATCTTGGCTATATTTAAATTCAGTTATAAATAATGTCTTTTGCAAATTATGATTCTACTTTTACTTGTGCAATAAGTTTAGATACAGGGTGTCCCTTTTGCAGGTCAAAAAAAATAAACTAAAAGCCGAGAGACAAGAGACTTTTGCAAATGGGAAACCTTGTCATTTAAGGCATAATGAGACAATTCTCTTGTGAGAGAATGTCTGATGATAGAATTGAGGAAGACAACAAAACAACAGGTAATCCTAGCTGCACTCATCTTCAGTAGCCAGGGGGCAGAAGATGTTAAAAGGGTTCATTTCTGGACCAGACATGTAATCTTAAACAATACACGCTGGTCCTGACAAATCTTCAAACTATACTTTACTTCCTTCTTGGTATGGCTTAATGTTTGATATCACTGATGGTCATGACATGACATGGAAACAAACGGCACAAGATAGATCAAAATGGAAAAATGATGAGGAGGCCTTCCTTCAGCAGTAGAGAGAAATAGGCTAGAGATAGAGATAGAGATAGATCAGTGATGGTCCCCTTTGTCTATGAAGATAGCAGTATGTAAGAAGAAGAAGTTATTTGTGTGAACATAGAACTAGTAAAGTTGAATTATTTCCTTATGATACTCTCTGCAGCTCACATACGTGGGGAGCCGTTACCTAGTGCTTCAGAGCTGTCCCCCGCATCCCAACCGGTCAGTCTGGACGGTCGGGACTCTGACCACAGCCCTTCGCCGCACTCCGGCTCCAGCCCCGCCAACCGCGCTAACCCAGGCATCATCGCGCCAGGCTTCGAGATCATCGACCATGAAGATGACGATGTCAACATCTATGACAACGTCCCAGAAGAACGCAAGAAACACATCCTGAATCTGCGGGACGTGGATGATGAGGGCTCCCCCCGTGTGGTTAAAAGGGGTGCGTTAAAGCCCCTCAGGGGTTCGTCGCCAGAATCACCGGACCTCTACATGAACGTTAATCACCTCCAGCCAGCGAGGGTGGAGCCACCCAAGAAGCCGCAGCGGTACTCGATCGGGATCCTCCTGGACGAGTCCTTCGATGCGGCCAGCCCGGGTTCTGAGAGGAAATACGACCAGGCCCAGCTCTCGTCCAGTCCCATGCACCTAGATGTGAGGGGGCCTCCCAACTACATCTACTCAAACACCCTCTCTAGCCAAGGTAGGTCTGATGGGGACCACTGGATTCATTCATTGGATGTCTAAGCAGACAAAATGTCGTTTAAGAAGATTGTCTTTATTACCATTGCAAGAACATAGATATAGGTATAGATGATAAAAATGTACTTGTAGAATTCCCTTTTTCTTTTTAGTTTTCTAGTTAATTAAGTAACACATATTTCAAGTTCTTCAGGATGCTCACAGATAAAGTGCTTTCAGTGATATATTTTGTTCAAGTCATATTCAGTATGCTGTTGCCATATTTTGATTAATTTTGGATTTTCTATTTTTTTCACTTCCCTTGATCACTTCTATACCCCTCCACAACCCCTACCCCTTTGCCCTATGCCCATCCTTACCCTCTATCCTCACCCCTTTCTCCATCCCCTCACCCTATCCTCACCCAACACTCAATCTTGATCTGTGTATCTGCACCCCTTTCTCCACCCCCAACATTCACCCCCCACCCCGCACACCTTCAACCTATCCCCACTTACCCCTCCATCCATCCCCTACCCTCACCCTCTATTCTTGCCCCTTCCTGTACCCCTTCATTCCCCTCTCACCTCTATTCCTTACCCTCTGCTCACCCTCTATCCTTACACCATCATTTTGCCTCTACATTCTCCCCTCCCCCATATACCTCACCATACTCCCACTCTCTATCTCTTTCCTCACCTCTTCCTCCCCCCCTACATTCCCCGCTCACCCCTGTACCTCTCCCTACTCTCATCCTCTATCATCACCCAATGCTTTGCCCCCTTCATTCACGCTCTCACCATACTCTCACTCTTTACCTCTATCCTCACCCCTTCCCCCGCCCCCTACATCCTCCTCTCACCCCTCACACCTTTAACCCATCCCCCCGTGCCCCTTCATTCACCCCTACCCTCAAACCTTCACCCTCTCCTCACTTTCTATCATCACCCCATCCTTTGCCCCCTACATTCATGCCCTCACCATACTCTCACTCTTTATCTCTGTCCTCACCGCTTCCTCCGCCCCATACATACCCCCTCTCACTCCTCACCCCTTCATGCACCCTACCCTCATACCTTCACCCTCCTCTCACCCTCTATCCTCACCCCACCGCCCTCACAGATTCCGACTCGCCCCCGCCCCTCCCAGACAGGAACTACTATGACCTGGACCAGGCGGGCGAATACACCCAGCTGCGGAGGGACGCCCTCCCCCCTAAACCTCAAGTGCCCCCCCTACCACAACACCTCTATCAACTCCCCCACCACCCTCAATATCCCTACCCCAGAGAGCAGGACTACAGTACTGTCAGCATACCTGTCGAATATGTAAGTTACAGGTTTCTTTATTTAATAGAACATCATCTAAGCAAATGTGACCCACCACCTCAAAACCACTAATTAATCCGGAATTCGTTTTTGTGGTACCCTTATCTTCCGAAAATACAGATTCCCTGTTTTGAATGGTATATTTCAGTGTAGAAGAAGCAACCTAAATTTCATGTTATGTCAGGAGAAATCACAAATGTATATTCAGATAAAACAACCCTGTCTCAGGAGTTGCCTCACTGGTGGCTTTCAGCTGGCAGGTCACAAAAGGTATGCATGTCTTTTTAAACACAACATTTCTCAGAGTCGCTTTAAGGCTTGTCCAAGGTTTGGGGAACTAGCAACAACTGATAGGTTTAAAGTGAATTCCACCTAAACTAAATTAGAAAGGATCAGAAAGGAATGAAGGGAGGGGATTAAGGAGGGGAGGGAGAGGAGAGGAGGAAGGGGAAGGGGAGAGAGGGGGGAGAGGGGGGGAAGAGACAGGAGAGAGGAGGGAGAGGGGAGGGAGAGGGGAGGGAAAGGGGAGGGAAAGGGGAGAAGGAATGTATTGGGAGGGAGAGGGGAGTAGGAGTGAATTGGGATGGGGAAGGGAGGTGAGGGAGAAGAGAGGGGGAGGTGAGGGAGAAGGGAGGGGGAGGTGAGGGAGAAGGGAGGGGGAGGGGAATAGGGGAATTGGGAGGGGGAGGGAGGGGAGAAGGAAGAGGGGAGTAGGGGGAAGGGGAAAATGGAGTTGGAAATTAGAAGCAGGAGCAGAGGATTATTTAAAAAAAAATGGTGCTCTTGGGCGCAGAAGCTGAACCTGGAGAGAATAGACATTTTATCATTGCTTTAAAACCTGTGCAGGATATGATGAACGAGGGCGTGAGTAACACATCGACCGCCAGCGACGACACCCACGGCAGCCTCTATGAGACCCTGTCCAACGCCCAGAGCGGGGGCCTGACCCCTGATGCGCCCCACCCCCCTTACGAGATTGGAACCAAGATGCCCCACTCACAACACCCCCTGCCAGCAGTGCAGCTGCACATACATGAAGACAGCGATGAGGTCAGTAGTCTACCATCCAGACAATAAGAATAATACAAAGTATTTGTAATGCACTATCACTATGGTTGCACTCTTCTGAGAAGCAGAGGGATTAAATATGTATACCAATCAAATACTGAAGAAAACAACAACTTTGTTACAGTAAAGCTTCTAATAGCGCCCACCTGCTTAAAAATTGTAATCTGTCTGTACAAACCACATTTCTTGGGCAGTCTATACAATGTGTTTAATATTAAAGGTTTTCTTCAGTCAAACCTGACTTATTGTCTATACAAGCATTCATGTTCCCCTTGAAGACTGACGCATGGATACCTGTAATACGGCTATCTGTCTATGTTTTGCATACATTGCATCACTTGATGCATTGTTGGAACATATTTCCCACAAATTTGGGCTTGTTATTGTTAAATTCCATTTAGCTACCCTGCTGATCATGTTTAATTTTTATCTTTACTTGGTATGTAAAAGAAAGTCTAGGCTTATTTTTTGTAATAATTGTATTTTTTTTTTTTAAATCGCTTTCAAATTTTGTGCATTTGGAAGTTGTAGTGTGATGACGGAAAGCATTCAGTATTTTATCTTATTTTTTTGCTACCAATATATTGACTAATTGGTGATATTTGAATGACAACAGTCTCCTAAAAGAAAAAAAAAATATGTGCAATACTTATGAAGACCATCTGCTTATATTGACCATATTTCTTGTCTCACTTGAACAGTCGTTATATTTACAGTTGTCCATGTATTTCTAGGAAGAGCTCAGTATGTCAACATTTCTCTTTCCTCTCCCCATCTCTGTAGATCGAAATGAACACTACATGTGAGGGCGAGTACCATCTTGACGCCGATGATGATGGCGATGACGATAATGACCAGGATGCCTACGAGCTGTTGTCGGAGGCGATGACGGGTCGTGACCAGGTCAAAGGCCGGCCGAAGCCCAAACCCAGGATCACTCCCACCAGCTCCTCAGCTTCCTCAGTGCCTTCTAGTGACAGTGGTAAACAAGGCACCGTGCTCTTAGAAATCTCATATGGCGCCTTTAAAGGGCATATACTGTACTAGGAAGGCAAAAAAAGCCTTCAAAATGTAATTGTTAGCAATCTTCTTGCCAATGGTCTTAAATTCATGTATTGTCTATTTAGAAGCTTGCTGAAAGTTATTTGCCCTCAAATGATCTACATTTGGAGTAATGAGTGATTAAATCACAAATCCTCAAAATGTTCGGCCCGAACATTTTGAGGATTTAATCATTTATCATTAATTACTCCATATGTGGATCATCTGAAGGCAAATAACTTTTCAAATAACTACCATTAAAGACAGCCAGTCCCTTTTTCAGATCACCACAAAACCATCGAAACATTGTCAAAACATATAGAGAAGTATTAGCAAGCTCTATATTCACAATTTGAAACTGATACATAGTGTAAAATTCAAATAATGCACGTAAACAACGTCTGATGAATAGTCTTTACCTCAGGCTCTTAGCAGTTTGTGTTGAAATATCTGCTCTATTGATTAATCTGTTTATTAAATTATAAAACGCATTATGAAAAACAAAATGTTCTATGGAAGGAATCATCTCCAACGTTTCGTAGTTACTCATAAAATTAGGATTTCACACACGCATAATAACAACATAGATACTGTAACAAAGACTAATACTTTTTTCGTAGTACGAAAAAAGTCGGTTTGAAATTTAACGGCTGAAATTTTTTACATATAGAGAAAGCTTCAACATGCCATATTCTTAGAAATGGTCTTGAATCACACTTTCTTCAATTTACGATCGTGATACACGATTTCAAATTTTAAGCTTGCAAAAGGGACGGACAATCGTTAAGATTCATAGTTTGAAACTTCATTGCAGAAATGTTGTGTAAGAAGGATTTTCCTTAACAGTGTCTGTCTGTCCGTCTCGGAAAGAAATCTTCATATTAGGCACTGGCTACACGTTTGCACTTGAGAATATTTATGTACAGTAACGTGAAATACAGGAACTTGGTTGGCAATTTTAGGAGAGGTCAAACTCCCAAAAGCCATGATTTCTTTATAGGCTGGCGCGGAGTGTCGTCATATCCGCTTAGCAACCCCTTAGAGCGATGAAAACAAGTTTTCTATGGCTTTTCAACATCAGCCAGTCCGACAGCCGCGGCAGGGCAATGGTTCAATACCCCCGCCTAGCAAGCCTTCACCCGAGAATCTCCACATGCAATTTGCTTTCATCAGTTGTCCACAGCAACGTATTGTTATGCATGACCTTTGAACAATTGTACCCGTATGTCCGTGCCCGCCTATAACTGTATCATGTAGTAATAGAATAAATTTGAGCAGGGGTAGTGATTTCTTTTTCTTTTTTTCCCCCTCTTTCCTCCCCTCTCCTCCAGCCTCACCGCTACCCAAACCCAAGCCCCTCCCCCGCCGCAACAAGCCCCTGCCAGCCAAGCGATCCCCGGGTTCGGTCAGCTCCCAGCCCAGCACACCCTCCGAAGACCTGGCCTCCTCCACCGCCTCAGACCTCTGGGTGGGAGGGGGCGTGGCTGAGAGGGGAGGGGGAGGGGGTGGGGGCCGCCCCCCTACCCCAGAGCAACCCCCGCCATCGCCCCACACAGCCATGCTGGGAATCACGGCCAAGCTTGCAACCTCAGAGGTGAGTCATAAACGTCTTTGGTCTTTCTCGTTCTCTCTTCTTGTATATACAGAGAAACTTGCTGTAATCATACAGATGCGGTCTGTTTTGTCCATGTGGTCATTGATAAAAGTGTAGCGAAACATATAACAGTGATTGTATGATTATGTAATCACGGTGGGCACTCTGTTTGAATGTAGTCTCAGACAAAAGTGGTGTAAGTGGGCGGGGCTCCAATAAATGCGTTCTTCCTTCCAATATGATGTTTCTTCCAGTTGAATCTTGCGTGTACGTTTCCCTCGCTATACAGTGATCGTTTGAGTTTTGTTATATGACGTTTCCTGTAATGTGAACAGGCCCTCAGGTCAACTGTAGCATTGAAAGTGAGAACTAGTGCTTTCTTTTATGAGTGGGTCCTGGGCTTAAACCTCACGAGGCGTTTACACCCTTGGACAGTGTGTTTCCTGTAATGTGAACAGGTCCTTAGTTCAACTGTAGCATTGAAAGTGAGAAGTAATGCTTTCTTCTATGAGTGGGTCCTGGGTTCATACCTCATGAGGTGTTTAAAGGAGGACAGTGCGTCTTCTGTAATATGAACAGGCCCTCAGATCGACTATAGTCAGAAGTCATGTTTTTTCCTTCCAGTGCTGTGTTAAAAGCCCATGAGGTGTTCACACCCTTGGACAGTACGTTTCCTGTCATGCAAACAGGTCCTCAGTTAAACTGTAGTAGTGGGAGTGAGAAGTCATGTTTTTTCCTACATACACCCTTGAACAGTGTGTCTTGTGTAATTTGAACAGGCTCTCAACTCGACTGTAGTATTAGGAATGAAAAGTCATAGTTTTTCCTACCAGTGGGTCCTGGGTTCAAACCCCATGAGGTGTTTACACCCTTGTGACAGTGTGTTTCCCCCTAGGCCTGTCCCTCCTTGCAAGTGTAGAAATGGAAGTAGTCCTCCATGTAGCTTTATGTGAAGGTAAGGTGTAGGATGTGCCATTCCGCCATGATTATGCAAGCAGCGCGACTCCAGCGTAATCTGCTGTATGTACAATAAACAACAGTTTCTGAATAATCTTCAAATTTTCAGTAGGGTGTAATCTAAGCCTCACCCCTTTGATTGCTGCATTTCCATGGCAAAATTTGGATGTCCTAGAATCTGAGAATCTAAACATAAGGAATGGCATGGTATGGCTAAGTGTGCAGAGCATCTATTTCTGAGATGAAAGATTCCATTTTCGATTGCATGCACAGAGCAAGTGTCTCAATGTAGATGTTAACGCTGCATTGTACGGGGCGTACGCCCAGTCTCCGTCTGTGCGTGAAGGAACTTTCGTTCTTCCATAAACTTTTACCCATGAAGATTTGGGTCAGCATCTCAACAACAGTTTCTCCTGCAAAAATATGCCTCCGTTCTTCTACAACAGCTCACCTTCAGTTAACTCCCAGACCCCGTTCAGTGACACAAAACAGTGACCTTTCTTTTTCCAGCTCTTGCCCCAATACTGTGGAACAATCTTCCCATGCACATCTGTGAAGCATCTACCATAGACTCTTTTTAAGACCGTTCTCAAGACCCATATATTTAAGCAATTATTGTTCATTTGTATGTGACATGTTATTATTATTATTATCATCATCATTGTCATCATCATCATCATCATCATCATCATCATCATCATCATTATTATCATCATCATTGTCATCATTATCATCATCATCATCATCATCATCATCATCATCATCATTGTCATCATCACCATCATCATCATCATCATCATCATCTTCATCATCATCTTCATCATCATCATTATTATCATTAACCATATTCCAACAGAGTGGAACAGACGTAGGGTGGTCATCAGAAAATCTTTTACGCAGGCTCAAAGGGGCAAAATGCTACTTTTTGTCAGATATCTGATGCTGAACCTGATATCTGTGGTACACAACAATGGAATGGGTTCCTCAAAGGAAGCAAAAGCAATAACGAAAATAAGACTGATACTGATTTAATGGGTGGTGCAGTAAATTAACATGTGACTCAGAATCCCTGGACAGACCACAAGCTGATAATGGGTTATGTGATATCTTCCCGTTTGGGGTTCATCCCAGAAGGTTGTACAGCCTTCAGCCTGTCTTGTCCTGGCTCTCATAGATCTGTGTGGAAGAGGAAGAAGCCATATTAGTTTGAATAGAAAATGAAAGCAAACCAACATAACATCCAGCTATCAAGTTGAAGTTAATAAAATGAGATCTGGCAACATCTATAAACATGCTGGTTCCTCGTGAATTTCCTTGATTAGTCAAATACTTCTCAATTCCCTTTCAAGGAGGCTAATTTCCTGGGAGTTTTCTTATAACATTTGCTCACTAGCAAGCTAGTATCCATCAACGTTGACAAATTACCATCATACTTTCATATTTCTCGATCAATTTCTTGTAGGGGCTCATTATAAATCTGTCCCCTCTACATATAAATAGAAAGAGTATGGCTTTATGTTAGACTAGTTTCAGATTCACATACTGTAGAAGTGATTCCAATTCAATTTGTTCAACAATTTGTCACTACGTACAAAGTGAAATGACACTGCAATATAAACAATTGTCATGGTTTGTGTCTCAAAGATGCAGTGCTTTTAAGCTGAGGCCATCTTTAATGATATTTATAATACATTTCTTTGTTATACTCAAATGAATTCAACATAAGCAGCACATACATGTATCTCATGATGTAGTTGCATTTGTCCTTTTTTATGTTTTAATTTATCCCGACTGCTGTCACCAAGAGACATTTTAATAAGCGAGTTCGTAGTTGCAATGTGCGCATGAGCAGATTATTGCTGGTATGAATGACCTCGGGTCAATTGTACCACTCACAGCATTAAAAGGAAATGCATTAGATGGTCTACCACGTCTTTACCCATCACGCAGATACAAGAACTCCTATTCATCTCTGAGAAGGAAGTGAAAGAACATTCCACCATGTGCGCCTGCTTGTATTGCTATTGCTGGCTTGCTGTAAAATGTCTATCATTCAACACAGCTTCAAAAACAAATCCCAGTCTGCATTCTAGTGGTATTTGATTCAGTGGATTGTCTGCCCATGGTGTAACTTCCACTTGGCTTAATTATGTACAATGCAGGGAAACACATCAATATATCCAGGGTTTCTTTCTAAGCCTGAGAATCTGAAAGGAACACCCTGGCCCCGTCATCTAAAGACTTGCGATTGATCTGCATCGATCACAAGTTCAATCCCTATCTATTTTAGAATATCGAAGTGTGACATCATATGAGCATGTTGTCAAGACAATTGGTTTTAAAACTATGCGGGTAGAGCAAGCAGTAATCATCACAGAGGGAACTCTCATTAGGAATGCCCAAGACTAGCCCGCTACACAATGTCGGACCAGTCAATCTGTCTCATGAGGGATGTCGTTTAGAAACAAAGACGGGCATAATAATGGGTATGACGACACCACTTTGGTACTCTTTGTACAGTTACGATTGATGTCAATCGCAAGTCAAGTTACAATTAATCCCAAATCTTTATGAAATAGGGCTCTGTACTGTGCTGTGCACTGGGCCTTATGTTAAGGAAGTGTGCGTCTGCAATCAAGGAAAGAATAAAGGGAATGTATGTGGGGGATGAATCCATATTATGATTATAGCCTGATTGATGGCATTCTTGATGGCATCATTAATTAAATATTCTTTTCTTTCTACAGAAATAAATTGGACATTTAACTCACTCCATAAAGTCCTTGGCCCCGTTGCATGAAATTTACCATTAATGGTAATTGTCATTACTGGTATTTACCATGGTAACATCGCTTGACAACCAATCAAATTCAAGGTTTTCATAAAAGTTGCCATCAGTTGCAAAGTTACCATCAGCGGTAAGTTTTACGCAACAGGGCCCTGGTTACAAATTGTTTAGGTCTAGAATAAGTCTAGGTTGTAGGTTATTGTTGCTGCTTTTGAGAGATGGCCATTCGTTTTAATAGTCATTCGTAGCGTTTTATACTAAATAGAAGTAGAAGTCTGTCCTCTACAGTGAGAGTTAACATTACACATCATCATCCAATGGCCGTTTACTCTGCATGGGTCAAATGAGTGTGACTTTTCACCACCTTTTCTACAAAACAACTAGACATAGCAGGGCTTGCCCTTAACTTTTTTTTGAAGGTGGCCACTTGAGCATGAGATTCAGGTGGCCAGATATATTTTCAAGTGGCCACAACACAATATTTATTCATACATGTACCATACATTACTATGTATTCAAGCAATTTTTTTGTGGCCAGCTGTGCCACCGATCCATGAATTTCAGGTAGCCCGATGCCGTTTCAGGTGGCCATTGGGCCTCGGGCCACTGTTGATGGCAAGCCCTGAATAGACCTAACTAGCATAACAATGCTGCTAACCTGTATGAACACCAAGCTAGACAGCATGCCGTTTCAGACAGAACTGAACACTAAATTATTGATGAAATATCACTTGCATTATGACTGTTGCTTGGATTACTAGACACAAAGCCTGTGGTTGCATGCGGTATTCTGCTATGCACTCACCTACAGATATACCGGGTAAAACAATAGAAAAGCAAAGCTAGTGTTTGTAGTCTTATTCTTTTTTTCCTTCTGTCTCTCCATCTTCTTCTTGTCCTTCCTATTCCCCATCAATTTTCCCTCTTCTAATTTCTCTTCTTTTACCTTCTGCTCGTTACTCTTTCCTCAATTTCTTGTGCGTGTCACTTTTCTTCCATCTTCTTCCCTCTCCTTTCCTTCCCTTTTCTCCTTGTACTTCTTGATCTTCATCTCATTCCTCTTCTGCTCCCTCTTCTTTTTTCTGTTTCTTCTCTTCCTAATTTCTCATATTCATTTCTTCTCCTTTTCTTTCTGTCTTTTCTAGTCCTTGCCTCTACAATATATCTTTTTAGTGTATGTCTGCTTGCTTTTGTCTCCCTCTATGCACTTGAACCAAATTTACATTTGTAACTCAAGTAGTGCTTTTAATATGTCAAAAGAAATGTTATCAAATGTAATTGTGCTGTGTTTGTTTTTTCCCCTCCTGGGACATGTTGCAAATAAGTTTTCAATTATTGTAACTTACCATCAATGGAAACTTACCATCAATGGTAACTACCATGGCAACAGCCAAAGATCTCTCATTCTTGCACCTGTTGTCTTCGTAGTTACCATTAATAGTAAGTTATGATCATTCAAAACCTATATGCAACATGGCCCGGATAGTTGCCTGTCTTCTTACCTACACTAGGATAAGAAAGAACTATCAACCATTTATGTGTTTGAATCATCATTTATTTTCTTTATATGAATGATGATGCATGCTTCTGGACACCTTTTTTCTTACTTGCATACATGTTTGAGGGTCTACGGGAGTCTGTAACTAACCTACTAGTCAAATATAATCTGTATTATAGCATCTGTGGGTTTCTTCATTTGCTAACTGCCTTTTGATAAATGTCGCCCCTGATTTAAAAAAAAAACAAAATCATTATTTGTGCTATGAGGACCAGTCGTTTATGGGGATATAATCCAGTGGATCCTGAGGTCAACTTATCAGCTGAATGTGATTGGTTTCAAGTGAATGTGTACAGACACATGAAGTTGATTGCAACTGAATGCCATCAATTGCAGTCAGTGATTGAAATGAATGTGTACAGACACATAGAGCTGATTGCAAGTGAATGAAATCGTTGCAGTCAGTGATTGCAATCAATGTGTATAAACACATGAGCTGATTACAATGGATTGCAATCAGTTATTACAATGAGTGTGTATAGACACATATTATAGAGCTGATTGCAACTGATTTCAATTGATTGCAGTCAGTGATTGAAATGAAAGTGCACAGACTAGAGCTGATTGCAAGTGAATGCAATCGATTGCAGTCAGTGATTGCAATCAATGTATAAAAACACATGAGCTGATTACAATGGATTGCAATCAGTTATTACAATGAGTGTGTACAAACACATGGAGTTGATTGCAATTGACTGCAATCAATTGCAGTCAGTGATTGAATATGTATGAACACACAGAGCTGATTGCAATCATTGCAATTGATTGCAATCAGTTATTGCAATCAGTGTGTATAAACACAATTGAGCTGATTACAATGGATTGCAATCAATTCCAGTCAATGTTTGCAATCATTTTGAACAAACACACGGAGCTGATTGCAGTTGACTGGGATCAGTTGAAAGTTGACCTCAGGCTCATCTGTATGTAACCCCCTATAAAAGAAAAGAAAAGAAGAGAATAAAATACAAAAGATACAGCATGGACACAGAAGGTGTTTGCTAAGAAAGAGCTTAGGAAGTAAAAGTTGTAAAGCACCAAAAAAAAGAAAATAGAACTGTGCATGCCATTTGAAATGAAATGATTTATGTGAAAAGGAATGTCAATGCTTATACATACGATAAAAAGAGGTGTTCACTAGATTTAGAACAATGAGATGATTCGGTTATAAAAGATATAATGTTTTGGCTTTGTACACAAATATGCACGGCCACCAGCCCAAACGTATTGCCTCAAACAGCAGAATGAAAAGATGTGCATGTGCTTTATGTATTATCACAAAAGCTGGTGAAAAGTGTAAAAAAGACACTCACTTGAAAGTCAAAACCACTATTTTGATTGAGAATTTGACTGTTTAACAAGAAGCTTTCCCTTGGACCTGGCACCTGTGAGTTTTCCTGATACGCTCCACTCACCTTAGCCTATCTCCCAGGCTGTTGGACATTACTGATTCAAACCAAAAAAAGAGTCTAGTACTCTAAGACTAGTCACCAAATCGTTCTCCCCTTTTCTCAGTCTGTGCTGAGCCAGAGAAGAAATTGAGAATGATTTAGTCTTCTATTGCCAGACCTCTTTACTGCATTTTTTTTTTTAGAAATGTCCAACAGCCTGGTAGGTAGGCTAGAATCACCCACCTTTGTAGTGGCACCTGCACCCTGGTTTATAACACTTGTCCATTTGTGTTTCTGTCTCTCCTCCCTCCCCCTTCCACTACCCCACCCCCCCCCCCCCACGTGTGTGTGTGTGTGTGTGCGTGTCTGTCTGTCTGTCCGTCCTGCCTCATCCGTCCATCTCTCCTGACGTCCTGCCGCCCCCCCTTCCTCCTATTTGTCGCCCTCTCCTGTCCTCTGTGCTTCCTCCCGCTTCTTCTCTCACGGCCGGGTTACCACGGCAACAGCACGGCTCTGACGCAAATGCAATGTCGGGAGGGAGTGAGGATGTCAAAAGTAAGATCTGACCGTATTGCTTCTGTCACGCTTCTCCCGCTTGCTGCTCTTCCATCGCTTAAACATTCCATCCGCTCTGCAGATCACTATATGTTGTACTAGGTGCTAAAAAACACTTTTTGACACTTTCAATAAATAAAAGATAAATTCCAACAGAATTTAATCAATTAACCCATCATAAAGTTAAAGGATGTTTTTTTTTTTTGGAAGCACATTTCGTGACATTTCATAAATTATTTTTCTTGTTATAATCCTTGGAATATTTAATGAGATTTTCGCTTTTGGATAAATTTGTACTGAAAAATCTGTGTGTATTATATCATTGATTCAGAACACAACTTTGACCATTGTTTTTTTTCTGAATGAATCATTTAATACACACAAGTCTTATGATTCAAATTTGTCCAAAAGTGAAAATCTCATTCAATATTCACAGAATTATCACAAAAAAAAGTTAGTTATCAAATGTCACGAAACCCACTTCTAAAGAAATTGACATCCCTTGAATTTATGATGTGTCAAATTCAGCTTGATTAAAGTTTAACTTGTTTTGACTTATTTTTCAAAAGTGTCAAAAGTTGTTTTTTCAGCACCTAGTTTATGTTTATTCAAGGGACACAATGTGATATTGACAGGTGTGATGGCGGGCATAGAGATTCAGTCTGGGTTCAAGGTGGTTTGTGCATTGCTTGGGTATGCTCAAAGAAATTTCAAAATGATGTTAAAATGAAATGTAGATGTGTAACTTTTTATATTTTATGGTGGATTGGTTAAAACTTGGTTAAAACAAACTGATACAATTGTTTCAATATTTATATCAGACACCAAACTTGAAATTAATTTTAACCCACAAATATGACATAATATTTATGTGGTAATTGCATTTTGTACAAATTTTTATTGAAAATTTGAAAACATCATTTGGCACAAAGATATAGCAATAATTATGTAGCAATAATTATGTAGCAATAATTATGTAGCAATAATTGATACAAGTACTAGAAGAAAACAACATTATTTTGGATAAAGATTTATTTGAACAAAGACTTTTAAAAAACATTAAATGAAAAAAAAATCATTTGGGAACAAAATTTCTTTGTAAGATGAATTGATACCCTAGTGATTACTATGCACAAACCAACTTGAACTGAGACTGAGTTTGATGTCATCACCATTTACCTCTGTCTCTGTTGTTATGTATTGTTATTGTTGCATGCATACAGTGTATTTTCATACATTTAAACATGGCACATAGGAGTGAAATGCTCGACCTCTGCTGAAGGTCACTGCAGATGACACAAGTTAGCCACAATTCTTGATTATTCTTGATATCGCAAATAAGTATAAAATATAACTGTATGCCGTATTATCAGTTTTTCAGCCAAATTTGTTGCCCTTTGTTTTTCTGGTCTTGAAGTCTGGCACATAGTGCTTTGCGTCGGTGCAAAACTTACCCCTCTGAATGTTCACAATTCTACTACAGTCATCTTCTGAAATATTTCATTGATTGTATTGTGTTAATGCAGTCAGCGATCATATTTGATAACAATCCATTACAGTCAGTTAATGCATTTGATTGCAGTCAGTGAACGCATTTGACTGCAATCAATTGCAGTCAGTGAAGCATTTGATTGAAATTAAAGGCAGTCAGTGATTGCAGTCAGTGAACGCATTTTATTGCAATCAGTGAAGCATTTGATTGCAATCAATTGCAGTCAGTGAACGCATTTTATTGCAATCAGTGAAGCATTTGATTGCAATCAATTGCAGTCAGTGAACGCATTTTATTGCAATCAATTACAGTCAATGAATGCATTTTATTGCAATTAATTGCAGTCATTGAAGCATTTGATTGCAATCAATTACAGTCAGTGAATGCACTTGATTGCAATCAATTGCAGTCAGTGAACGCATTTGATTGCAATCAATTGCAGTTAGTGAACACCTTTGATTGCAATCAATTGCAGTCAGTGAAGCATTTGATTGCACTCAATTGCAGTCAGTGAAGCATTTGATTGCAATCAATTGCAGTCAGTGAAGCATTTGATTGCAATCAATTGTAGTCAGGGAAGCATTTGATTGCAATCAATTGCAGTCAGTGAAGCATTTGATTGCAATCAATTGTAGTCAGGGAAGCATTTGATTGCAATCAATTGCAGTCAGTGAAGCATTTAATTGCAATCAATTGCAGTTAGTGAAGCATTTGATTGCAATCAATTGCAGTCAGTGAAGCATTTGATTGCAATCAATTGCAGTCAGTGAAGCATTTGATTGCAATCAATTGCAGTCAGTGAAGCACTTGATTGCACTCAATTGTAGTCAGGGAAGCATTTGATTGCAATCAATTGTAGTCAGGGAAGCATTTGATTGCAATCAATTGCAGTCAGTGAAGCATTTGATTGCACTCAATTGCAGTCAGTGAAGCATTTGATTGCACTCAATTGCAGTCAGTGAAGCATTTGATTGCAATCAATTGCAGTCAGTGAAGCATTTGATTGCACTCAATTGCAGTCAGTGAAGCATTTGATTGCAATCAATTGCAGTCAGTGAAGCATTTGATTGCAATCAATTGTAGTCAGGGAAGCATTTGATTGCAATCAATTGCAGTCAGTGAAGCATTTAATTGCAATCAATTGCAGTTAGTGAACGCCTTTGATTGCAATCAATTGCAGTCAGTGAAGCATTTGATTGCAATCAATTGTAGTCAGGGAAGCATTTGATTGCAATCAATTGCAGTCAGTGAAGCATTTGATTGCAATCAATTGCAGTCAGTGAAGCACTTGATTGCACTCAATTGCAGTCAGTGAAGCATTTAATTGCAATCAATTACAGTCAGTGAAGCATTTAATTGCAATCAATTGCAGTCAGTGAAGCATTTGATTGCAATCAATTGCAGTCAGTGAAGCATTTGATTGCAATCAATTGCAGTCAGTGAAGCATTTGATTGCACTCAATTGCAGTCAGTGAAGCATTTGATTGCAATCAATTGCAGTCAGTGAAGCATTTGATTGCAATCAATTGCAGTCAGTGAAGCATTTGATTGCACTCAATTGCAGTCAGTGAAGCATTTGATTGCAATCAATTGCAGTCAGTGAAGCATTTGATCGCAATCCATGACAGTCTGTGTACACATTTTATTGCAATCAATGACAGACAGTGATAGCATTAGAATGCAATTAATTAGAGTCAGTGATAGCCTTTGATTACAATCAAATGTATTTTATAATCCAGGAATTTCTTTGTGCTGATCTCTAAGCATGAATTGCCAATATGTACTTATTTTTATGTTTGTCAATGGTTTAAAACAATATTTAAGACTGGTGTGATCTGCTCCAGCCAATATCATTTTGGCTAAAATTCAAAGACAGACCTTTAATTCTCCACACTACTCAAAAAGGAAAAGATATCCCATAATGCACTGCCCGATGGTTGAAGTGCATTTTGTGCAGTCATACCTTTTTCCTGTCTCTTACATTAATACACTAAACTGGAAGTGGGCAAAAACATTTTGGATTTCACTGAATGTTGCATTATGGGATTCCATGAATAAACAGAACTTTGTTAAACACAACTACAGTATTTGTCATTGGATCAGACTTTCATCCACATAATGTATATTGCAACATGCCTGTGTAAAGAGTTATAGTGAGTATATATATCTGAGCTCTTTATATTGAAACATATAAAAAGATTGATGTGATGGAACATTTATATTTTGGTTTAATTGCAAAATGTAGTGCTTTTGGAAGATATTCATTATATCATTGTTGTGATGGCAGCTGAAATCTTGCCATTTTATGAAAAAATGAATTTATGATCTTCTACACAAATGTAGTTTGTAAAAAATGTCATTAGATTTGATAGTCAATATATGTATAATTTATTAAGATCGGCTTGTACTCTACATGTATTTTGTAAGTGGAAAGATTTATTATATCTTCAATCTATGCTGAAAAAGTATATGAATGCTGCCCTCTTGAGGTAGATATATATGCATCCTGTCCATCGCGCATTGTGCATGTGTGATGTATGAACTGTACTATTATACAGCATACATGTATGTTTCAGACAATACTAGTATTCTAGATTTCTACACATGTACATGTATGATCATGCTGATTATTCTAAGCATAGTTTTTTTCCTTAATATTGATTTACAAATTAACTCAAGGTAAAGGAGTGAAGTGGTGAAGAACTGAAGATTATGTAACCTGAAATTATGGCAACCATGGCCCCCCTTTCTAGTTTGATTTCAGGATCGAATGAATGAATTATCTCAAAATGATATAGAACCGGTGGTATTTGAAATCAAAGTACCCCGGGTCTTGGGATGATGACAGAATGGTTTCACCATGGTTACCATGGTTATGGGTCTCGTAATCTGCATCACAGCTATCCCTTCACTTTAAAGGGAAAGTCCACCCTCAAGTTAAGTTGAGTTTCAAGAAAAACAGAAACATACAAACATTTTTTTTTAGTGAGGCTTAGAGAAAAATCTGTCAAAGAATACAGAATTATGAATTTTCTACATGCAATTCTTAATTGTGTGATGTCACTTACGAGCTACTCTGCTTTAAGTTGTGTGCTAACTATTTTTTTTTAAAGATGTCCATTTTCTCAAAAGGATATGCTATTTTACCTGTGCATTTGATATCACAAGGCACATGTTTTAACACACAGACACCTCTATGAAAAAGATTGATTCCTTTATCGTAAAACAGAAAAGGGCAATATGGAATCATTCAGCACATATCATGCGGGAGAGCAGCTCATATGATGGACTTTTCCTTTAAGAGTATGTTTATATATTAACATGATATATTTCAAGATGAAGATGCCAAGTGTAATATCATGGTAGTTATTTGAGAGAGCTCTTTCACTTGTAGATATGTATGATATTGTGTAATGAATTTCATGAATATTGTAACAGTTTGATTATTTATTCAGTGTTGTGACTTTTCAATCGACATTGATTTGTTAATGATAACATGTAAGCCTGGTGTAATGAATAATAAAGAAAATGAAAATATATTGCTTTTGAAAATGTAAGCTTTGTGAGTATAATTTTCTTTGCATAACACATTTCTCATTTCTGGGTTAATTTTTGTAATGTTAAATAGATTTTCTATGCGTTTTCACATCATTTTCTTTTACAGCCCTTACACTTTGTCAGCATTTCTACTGCATGTGCCTCACATAATTTCTCTTCTGTTTAAAAACAAAATCTGTATTTTGTTTCTCATTGTCTGTATATTTGCTTTTATCCTTTAAAAAGATATTTGTTTTCTTCTTCTCCTAACCCCTTTTCTTGTATGTGCTCTCCTAATTAACCTCTTCCATGTTTATACATATATTTTTTAGTAGTAGTGTGTTTGTATGCTGATTGTCTACTGATTAATAGCCATAACACGTAACTTCGTACACAGCACCTCAAGAGTAGCCTAGTTTCTAGGCTGTAAGGTGCATGGACACAACCCAGTCTGTTAACAACTATGTCTGGTAACACAGACTATGCCCCAATCCCATCCTTGCTATGAGAGGGGAAGAAGCCAGAGGAGCTATGACGTCATTAGGGCATAGTCTGTGTTACCAGACATAGTTGTTAACAGACCGGGTTGTGTCCATGCACCTCACAGCCTACTACCTAGGCTATCTCAAGAGCAACTTAGACTATTCTTGGACTTAATCTATAAAAGTGTATGAATGGATTCTATGGAGTGAAACAAGTATAACAGTTGCTTCTTCAGGGAGATTAAAAGAAACAATTCTTGCTTGATGATATGATCAATCCGTAATTATTGTGATATACCCATGACAGCCATTTCTGATTGATTACAGGCTTCAAATTTCTTCAAATTTGGTATTCATACTACATGTATTTATCAAGATCGTTGAATTATGTTTACAATTAAGTAACAATCATACAAAAATGACAGCTTGCCTTTCATACTAAAGACAAATCAAAAATATAATCTGAACATGATTTGATATACATATAGATGAAGAAGTATAAACTTGTCAAAGGGATGTGTGGATATTTCAATACAGTACTAAACTCACAGATGTATTCTGAAATTTGAATGGGATTATAATTTGAATGTGGATCCTTGTGGGTCTGAGCAGGACCTCAATAAGTTGAACTGCACCTGCCAAAAGGATAATTATAGAGTAAAACATGAAATTTCTTTGTGATTAGCACTGGAATGTGAATAGACCCTTGTCAGTGTTAACAGGGCATTGACACTGTAAGTTTCATTTTACCTGTGTGCCGGGTTTGCAGCAAAATTCTGATATTTGATTCAGATTCTGATAGGAATGTGAACGGGTCCTTACTAGTACAGTATTTATAAACATGCCATTGATAGTTTGAATTGTGCCTGTCATGAGGACAAGTGTTCAGGTTGGTTTCTGAATTTGACATTGATTCTGATTGGAATGGAATTAATCCTCGCCAGTGTAGACAGGGCCAATGCAATGTGAACGGTGCCTGCCAGCTGCTTCTCTGGAGTGTATGTCATACATGGGACTACTGCTGGAAATGACGCATAGCCTGCTGGAGCAGACCCGCTTCATTTTACATGCTTTAAGTATCCATAACATGATGAACACCTCTCCCCTTTCTCTCTGTCTCTCTGTCTCTCCGTCTCTTCTCTCTCTCTGTCTCTCTGTCTGTCTGTCTCTCGCTCCCTTCTTCCCTTTATCCTCCTCTCTGTCTATACATCTCTGCCTCTCTCCTTTTCTCCCTCTCTCCCCCTCTCTCTGTCTCTCTCTCTTTTTCCCACTCTCTCTCTGTATGTCTCTTTCTTTCTGTCTGTCTCTCCCCCTTTTCCTCCCCTTTCTTTCTCTCTACCTCTGTCTCTCTTCCTCTCCCACTCTCTCTCTTTATATCTCTCTGTCTCTCTCTGTCTATCTGTCTCTCTTTCTGTCTCTCCCTACCCACTCCCTTTCTCTCTCCCTCCCCTGTCTCTTCTCCTCTGTCTCTCTCCCTCTCTCTCCCACTCTCTTTATATTTCTCTGTCTCTGTCTCTCTCTCTCTCTGTCTGTCTCTCCCGACCCACTCCCTTTCTCTCTCCCGCCTCTCTCCCCCTCTCTCTATCTCTCTCTTTTTCCCCACTCTATCTGTCTGTCTCTCTCTCTCTCTGTATGTCTCTTTCTGTCTTTCTGTCTCTCCCCCCTTTCCTTCCCCTTCTTTCTCTCCACCTCTGTCTCTCTCCCTCTCCCACTCTCTCTCTTTATATCTCTCTGTCTCTCTCTCTGTCTGTCTCTCTTTCTGTCTCTCCCTACCCACTCCATTTCTCTCTCCCTCCCCTCTCCCTCCCCTCTCCCTCCCCTGTCTCTTCTCCTCTGTCTCTGCCCCTCTCCCACTCTCTCTCTTTATATCTCTCTGTCTCTGTCTCTATCTCTCACTGTCTGTCTCTCCCTACCCACTCCCTTTCTCTCTCCCGCCCCTCTCTCGCTCTCCCTCCCCCTTTCTCTTCACCTCTGTCACTATCCCTCTCCACTCTCTCCCTATATATCTCTCTATCTCTATCTCTCTATCATTCTCTAAATTTCCACTCTCTCTCTTCCTTACACACTGTAGTCCATATCCCAGGCATACATGTATGACTCTATCAAAAATAGCACCTGAATCAATAGACTAATTTGACAGTCTGATCGCAATATTAACGTGTGCTATTGACAAGCTGTCAAAAATCCCAATACCAGGCATATGCTTCGCACTAATTAAACATATGTCTCGTCGTGCTCAATACTCACTGCACTATCAAAAATAATTTTAAGGGAACTACATACATTTGAGTACAGTGCATTTGTTAAAGAGAATTAAATACAAGCTTGTAACCTTTCCCAAAAGAGATCTCAAAGTAGTGTATTAAGTGGATTAAAAGGGGATGAATTAACAAATATATCATGATAAATAATAGACAATGTACATTTCTTGTTCGGTCAGTAGTGTATAGCAGACTGGTGTCTACCTGATGCTGCATTTGCCATCAATGCATATATTTATTTGATCATCGACCCTACTACTCATTTAATAAGACTCCTTTCCATCACATGCACTAGTCAAAAGTGAGTCCAAATGGGAGGGAAGAAGCCACACCTCTATTACTTCCGTTTTGGAACATTCCTACAGCTCTTAATGTGCCTTGTGTGGGTGATTGCATCCTTGAGAATTTTGGAAG
Source organism: Arbacia lixula (assembly GCA_963669155.1). Classification (NCBI taxonomy): domain Eukaryota; kingdom Metazoa; phylum Echinodermata; class Echinoidea; order Arbacioida; family Arbaciidae; genus Arbacia; species Arbacia lixula. The sequence goes on along the minus strand of OZ022592.1, from coordinate 12,709,919 downwards.
CAGTCTTACGCAACAGCAACTGTTGTTGCAATGTTGCCAAATTATGAACCTCTCCCAACTTGTGACAGGTGACCTTTGACCCTTTTCCCTTCCTGTAGGCCATTTGGAAAGCCTCTGTTTCAGGGTGTGGAGTGCATGGACACAACTGAATCTGGAAATAACTAAAAGCCTGGCAATCAAGACTAACCCCTCCTGCAGCCCTGCTCTCTCGTAGCCTGGCGTTCAGGCTACAAACTACAATATTCAATAAATGGGTCTGCTTGCTGTAGACTAATCATTGTCAATTCCCTCTCCAGCTTAACGATGAAAGGAGCGGGAGAAAAGAGGAGAATGGAAAAGTGACTAGTCTTGTGAGTATTAAGCCCCGTCTTAACAGACCTTCTGAAAACTTAATTACCGCGACAACGTCTCGGTAATTTTTTTTTTACCCTGCCTATTAAGATGGTCCACACGGAGTGCTGCTGCGGCAATGTCGCGGCAACTTTTGCTGAAAATCTACCCTAGCCCGCCTAGGGTAACTTTCGATAATTACCGCGGCAATGTCGCGACGTTGTCGCCGCAATCCTCCTGTTAAGACGCTCTCAGGGTAAGTTTTTCCCTGTACGCCGGAAGGACGCATGCGCAATGCAGTCACTGTAACAAAGTGTCGTATTTCCCACGTTTGGGCCTGGGTTGAATCTTGCGCGCGACCGGCTAGACGTGTAGGTTGCTATGAAAACCTACTGTGGCAGTGTTTTCAGCGTGTGTCTGTTAAGACGGTGCCGAGAGCTCTACCCCTTGTTTTTATGACCTTCGGTGCGGAATTTACCCTGTGTTTCTTACCCCGACATTGCCGCAACATTGCCGCGACAATGTCGCAGCAAGCTCTATTAAGAAGGGGCTTTAGACTCTGAATTTCAAGTTTGAATCAACCATGTCCAGAAGCCTTGAAGCCAGGCCAGCTCAGTCCTCACATGAACACAAATCTCCTTGCCAAACACTTCTAGGCTGTGTGAGAGAGCAGGCAAAGAAGAGTGTAGCCTAGGAACTAAGCTGTGAGGTACATGAACACAACCCAGTCTGTGAACAACTATGTCTGGTAACACAGACTACGCCCTAATGATGTCATAGCTCCTCTGGGGCATAGCCTGTGTTACCAGACACATTTGTTAACAGAGTGGGTTGTGTCCATGCACCTCACAGCCTATTACATAGGGTAGGAAGAGTGCTTAATCTTTATTGCCAGACTTTTAGATGTTAACCCATTCTTTACTGAGCACACATTTATGCAAGCTGGCCTTTTTTGAGATACTATAAGCAGCACAACTCCCTTACAATCTGCTGTTCAGACAATATACAATAGGCTATGAAATGAATAAACTTCAAATACCTTATAGGATACAATTAAGCCACACTCCATTGGTTACTGCAGTTCCATAGCAAATTTTGACATCCTAACTGGACCAGGGTTCACAAAGCCAGAAAATCTAACAGTGCGCAATGGGTTAACAGACTGGGTTGTGACCATGCGCTCCACAGCCAAGAGACTAGGCTCGCATTATGGACAGGGTGACCTCCGCATAATGAAGACACACATTCCTACAGCACATGTTCTGCTGTTCCCTCAGTGATTATATCATATCTTCTTGCGATAGGGCCGTGCATTTACACTGGCAGCAACAAAATGTGAATTGTCGTTAATTAGGAGCAACAGTGTCTGAGGATTAGACTATATTGTGACTTGCTAGTTGTGTTGCTTTGTCAGGGAGGCATGTACAAACTTAGTCTCTGTAGGTCAGACTCACTGAGTGACTGATGAGGGCTTGCGCGTGTAAGCTGCATGTAGAGCAACCCCTGCTTATCAGCCTGTCAGTAAATCTAAATCAATGAGTCTGAACTGCAGACTATTCCTGATGTTACGTTCTACTGGGCCTTTGAACACAACTGCTACGTCAAGTTCTAGTCTGATCTTGCAGGCTAGATTCAGTTGATACCAAGATTGACCCGTATTGTAGATAGAGGTCTGAGTATATAGACTAACTCATAAGCCAAAGTCATCCACAGTCAAGCCAGTGTGGAAGTAGAGAGACCACTCACTACATGTATGTCAAAGCAGCACGCTCACAGATAGAGAGAGAGGCACAGTAAACCTAACAGGGGGAGTACCTGAGGACAAAGTGATGAGCTGATGGCGAGATATCCAAGCCTGTTGATGCTGTAGTGTCACTCTACGAAGCTAGCCAAAGCTAGTCGGCATCCCCCCCCCCCACTCGTGATTCGATACTCCGCACTCTCGCTCCAGTGATCAGTGATTCGCTTCAACCAGCATTGCGTACTGTACAAGCAAGCAAGTGGAGAAGTGCGTCTGTGTGTGTGTGTCTCTGTGTGTGCGCCCTTTCAAATTCCAGCACCTCGGATTCTCTCACTTTAGATTCCCCCTCATACCTCTGTTACCGCTGCTGCTGGTAACTTGATACAGAAAGTGGATGTGGGATTCATGTGGATAGTTATTGTGCTGGCTGTGTTGCTACGCTAGGCAAGCAGGGATTGTGTGTCCTGTATTTGTTTCTCACTCTGGAAGTAAAAGGGATGATATTTCTCCTGCGGTGAGTAGATACCACAGAGTACTAGATCTAGAACTTCATGTTTCCTTTCTTATTTATTCATCCATCATCTTTTGTTCTTCCGCTCTTCTTTATCTTGTATCATGTTTTTCTTTATTTTCTGTTCCTTTTTTCAGCTTTTCTTTGTTCTTCCTTTTTATCCTTTATTTTTTTGTTAGTGTTTGCCATTTCATTTCTCTCTCTCTTAGCATGCTTAGTCTCTTTACTGCAAATAGGAATATCTAAATCATCTCTTGTGATCAGTTGCTTACACAAATGCAATAATGTACATGTAGGCATAATCCATTGATATTCCTCTCTTTATTTCTTGTTACAAATCCGTATCAATGTCTTTTTATGTTTCTGTCATAATATGTTGTCCACTTTCTCTCACATTTTACATATGCACACACTCTCACCCTTATACACTTACACAGTATACAATGCTTGCACACATAATTTTTTGCCAATAAAAGTTAATATATCCCAAAATGTCGGAAATTCTTTCCTTCTTTCTCTTGTCATTCCATTTTCATTGTCATCTCCTTTGTTTCTTTCCTCTCTTTGTGTAGTCAGGATGTGAGTAATACATCCATTCTAAACATTCACATCGCTACCACACCACTTTCATTTTACCCCAAATTATTTATTCCCGTTATTTCCTTTCACTATCTCTTTTTCTCTCATTTGATATACATACCTAGGGAATACTCACTTGAACATGAGTGTAACATTGTTTCATTTTGTATAGATCACAATGTTGTCTGTTATGTTTGTCACGTTGCTCAAGAAATGTAACTAAGGTACTCCAGTAACAGCCAATGGGCTATTAGCATTGAAGTGGTTGCTATGGTATTTACTATTAATGCTGAGTTCCGACTGTTAAGACAAGTATATGTACATGTTCTATGGGTTAACCATGCATGGAAGACAGGGAAGCCCTTTTGCAGGTAAAAAAGATAGGTTTTTATGAAAACCATGTAAATGGAAGAAAATACTGTATAAGATCTTCCCTCCCAATTATAGAACTGTAAACTAATTTGAGCAGAATTATATTGATTATTAGATTTCAAGAAGGTTTTGAACGGGTCATCCAAATGCTATTGGAGAGGAACAAGAGATATTTGTGGTACTTGGTCCCGATTGGGTAAATACACAACAGGCTGGATGGCAGACTACTGCATGATACTACTCGCATGGATTAGTGCGTATTAAAAAGTGCATTCGTAGGTCATTTGAGGGGATGATAATTATGCATTCAGCTATTCTATTGACGTCAGGTTGAGATGGGGTTCAATACCAGGCAGTGTGCAGTGTAGTTCAACTTTTATCACATCCTTCCTCTGTGCCTAATTACATGTATTGTCTACGGCATTGGTGTAGTCTACAGAGATAGACTCAATATCATGCAAATTGAATGCTCGTTGTTCGAATAATACATTAGCAATGGTAACCCAAAAGCTTGTCTGAGTAGCAACAGCTAATAGATTCACCCTGCGTTGAACGTTTTGAAGCTGAATCACAGAAATTACTGGTGAATGTGAAAATGCCTTTTTATGCAGTTAGGAGAAAAGTTGAGAATGTAGTACATTACAAAAATGGCTCATTTTCATGCTGTCTCAGATCATGGGTATTTGATTTAAGACTAGCATTTGGTTTGCCAGTTAAATTTCAGGAGGCATGTACAACTACTCTTAAACTAGTAGTAGTCATGCAAGTACATTTGCAAATTACAAATGAGCTTAGCCGAAGTAAGATTTATTATTGCCCCTTCTGTGGCAGATTCAACATACTGTGAGAAAATAACACATATCTTGTTATTATCAGATCCTACTATACCTGTTGTACATCGGATTATAAATGTCCAATAATGTGCAAGTCAGGCCGATGCATTCATCTACGCCTTCAACAAAATAAACATAAAACAGAGAGGAAACAGAGGCAGGCCGTTAGATAAATAGGATGTTTTGTGGGAGAGAGAACACCCACACAAATGAAATATTGTTTTTAAAACATGGTGCACACACTTTATATCCAAGGACCACCCCTATTTGTGTCACGGCTGTCATTGAGGTCATAACTCAACCCATATGGCCAGTCCCATTTCTTGTCAATTGTGTTTATATAATTATGTTTATATACTTCTATCAAGACATAGAAGAATGCATCTCTCTCTTGTCTCTCCCTCTTATCTTTTGCCTTCCAGACCCCCCTCTCTCTCTGTCTGTCTGTCTGTCTGTCTGTCTGTCTCTCTCTCTCTCTATCTCTCTCTTTCTCTCTCTTTCTCTCTGTCTCTCTCTCTTTCTGTCTCTTTCTGTCTCTGTCTGTCTCTGTCCCCTTATACTTGTATCCCACCCCCCCCCTCTCTCTCTCTCTCTCTGTCTCTCTCTGTCTCTCTCTGTCTGTCTGTCTGTCTGTCTCTGTCCCCTTCTATCTCCGTCTCCCTCTCTGTCTCTTCCCGTCTTTGTCTCTCTCTCTTCCTCCTTCTTGTATGACTGCCCGTTTCCTCCCATCCTCCTTACTTTCTTTTCCCCTCTTCATCCCTATTTCTTATCTCTCTCACTCTCTATGCGGCTGTATTACCCCACCCCCCTCTCTCTTTCTCTCTCATTCACTCTGTCTGCCAGTCTCTGACTTTGTCCTCCTCCTTGTCTTTCCCTCTCATCCCTCTTTCTTGACTCTTTCTTTTCCTCATCTCTCCTTTCCCCCTCGCTCTATCACGCTCACTTTCGTCCCCCTGCTCCCCTTCTCTCTCTCTCTCTCTCTCTCTCTCTATCTCTATGTCACTGTCTCTTTTTCACTACACCAGAAACAAATATTTTATGTTTATAAGGAGGCATAAATCATGAAGGTCAGGTCACATAACCATGAATTGCTGTCTTCTTTCTCACTAACTATCCCCCCACTTTCATTCATAGTTTCCTTACCTATGAATGGAACCATTGTTAGCACAAGGCCTTCTTCACACACAGTGTTAAACTGGTTCTTGTGGTTAGATTTTCAGGATTCATACATCCTGGGATTTCCGATGTTAAAATTTGCCATGAAGCTGCAGTTACTAAAGGGTAGTACCTTAATTGCACCTTATAAGAAATTTAAGGTTTATTTATAGTCTGTTGTCTATTGTCCATACAGCAGATTATGAGGGAGTCACGCTGCCTTGTACTTGAGTGGAAAAAAGTTAGCCCACATATGCATGTGCTCAGTAAAGAACAGGTTAATAAAGCCCTGTGAAATCCTTGAATGATTTGGACATTTTTGAGTTGGCAATTTAAAAAAAAAAAATGTGAACATGTCGCACAATTAAACATAAAAGTAACATTAAAAAACAAGTTGTATAAGTGCACTGTGCTTTTTAAAGTAAGCATCAAGGGCCCTGTCTTATAAAGAATTGTGATTGATATCAATCATAACTCTGTACATTCAAGATAGGAGATTGGACTTGCGATTGATTCAGATCAGTCACTACTGTGTTTCAGCCAGGGCCTAGCTCTGTGCTATGTGACAGTGAACCTAAATACTGAATACCTCATATTCGTCCAAATGATCAAACTCAGCCATTTTTGCTGATATGTACATTTTGACTTACCACGATTACACTTACTCACTGAAGAGGTCAGAAATCTGTTCTTTTTCGCTAACAGCACCTAAAGATGATGTGTTCAATGATTCAAAAAGAAGAAGAAGACGCGTTTCAACTTTTAACAATTACACTTACACACTGAAGAGGTCAGAAATCTGTTCTTTTCCGCTAACAGCATCTAAAGATGACGTGTTCAATGATTCACAAAGAAGAAGAAGACCCGTTTCAGTGACACAAATGATGAGGGATGAGCTACTGTCAGCTTTTCATGTCGTAAAACCAAAAACGCATCATGTCCTTTTCTCCTGGGCGGTGTTTGATCCATGTTTTATTCATGGGTCTCCTGCGTGTCAGGGGGAGAGTGAAAGCCGATCTGCTTAGAGAGGAAAGCTTCAATCACCTTTGGCGCACCATTGGTTTAAAGGCAGGGTGTCCCCTTTGCAGGGTTAGGGTTAGGGTTAGGGATTGCAGGGATTAGTTTTAATACTGATACATGTATGAATTGGACGGAATTAAAAACAGAAAAAAAGTGATTTATGTAAATTTATCGTACACAACGCACATGACGTCACAAAATCAAAATTTCAATTTTTTTTTCCTTTGACCAATTTTCGTCAAACCTTCACTGATATGTTTCTTTCATGCTCCTGCTTTCATTGAAACTAACTTATCTTCAGGGTAAGCTATCCCTTTAAGAACAGACATGGATCAGAGTGAGAGCATTATAATTTTTTTTTAAGGAAAAGTGAACCATCCTTGTTAACGTTCGAAATGCTCAGTTTTGTAACAACCGCAGTCTAAATTCCTATGCCGTATTGGAAAGCAGCCATTGCCACAGCATCCACACTGCTCACGTCAACGCGGCGTGTGCTGAGTGTAGTCTTGGTCTTAGTGTCAGGAACCGCTAAGGTTTTATATGACCCATCGGACACCTCCTTGAGATCTAATGACCAATATAATTTCCAGTTCTAATATTGTGAGGGAAGTTTTTAGACAGTATTTTCTTTCCTCAAAAAATATTCTTTCAGGGGTTTTCTGTGGTGTTAAGACAATCATAGTTTTGTAACCTGCAAAATTGGTATTCCACCTTTAAACCGAGTGAAACTCTACCACCTGTGTCATTTGCTCCTTAAAGAGGGATTAGTCATCCCCCTAGTTAACAAATATCCCTCCTCCCCCCCCCCCCCCCCTCCAGCACACTCATCAGGTGCAGTCAGCCTGTGCATACATACTGTATAAAACCAAGATATGCCTTCTCAGTTTTGGCAGACTAAGGGTGCGTTTATCATCTCTTTTCTTGGGTAGAATTAAGGTTTTCAAACGTCTTTCAGGGAATTTTTATGAGATGATAAACACAAAGGTGTTTTGATTATGGGGTTTGGAAAGCCTTTTGAAACGCACAAATTTGGGCGATCCGAAACACATTTGAGCCAGAAGCCAGTTTATAGAAGCGAGATACATGTATATGCAAAGCTGTTTTGAAACGTCTTTCTACTTCGATCACAAAGGGCGCGCCGCACCTCCTTCCTCGGTCAAACGGCGCAGTACAGCTGCGCAGTGACAAGGACAGTTTTCGACTGGGTGACTTTGAGTTGATAAACGCAACGTTTTTTGAAATGCGTTCGTAAAGGCCTTTGGAAACGCCTTTTGATAGTGGGTATCAAAAGGCATTTCAAATTCTTGAAAGATGATAAACACGGCCTATGTCATTCTACTCTCTTCTTTCTCAGGGAGAGCTGGAGAAAGAAATAAGAATGATTACAGCCAGACCTGTTTATTGAATATTGTAGTTTGGATTGAAAATGCCCAACAGGCTAAAAAGCTAGGTTAGCATGGGATGTGAAATCTCTTACACTTCTGCTACAAGTGATGTGATGCAGGCTACATGTGCACTGTATGAGCTGCGTTGTTTCAGGAAAAATAAGTAAATTTGAAATAAACTGACATAATTCCATGCAAAAATATATTTCTGGTTCTTTTTGATCTGAGTGAAGTTTTTCTTCTATCAACATTTTTTTTTTATTTTATAGTTGTATTTGCAAAACTTAATTTTCTCATTACCATTGGCATGAAGATGGGTAGCCAGCCAATATGTTTTTCTGACCCTGGTAATGGTAAAGGGGTTGTAAAGGGTTTATAGATATATTATATCTACAAAAGAGACATGTTGTCAGTGTGGCTGCCTAGCCTAGCTTTCAGACTGTTGGGCATTTCTAAGCCCAATTATTCAATGAAGTGGTTTGGCTGCAATAGACACATCATTCGCTGTACCTTTTCCGTCTCAAGTGGAGAAATGAGGAGAATGATAAAGTGACTATTCTTACAAGTACTAGACCATGTTTTTCAGTGTGGATTAGAAATGTTTAACAGCCTGGATGCTAGGCTAATGGTTGCCCAGGCCCCCATCACAGGAATGTTTCCGTCCAGAAATCAAACACTTGGGACACCTTTCCTGAAATTGCGTTGCTCTGACAAGTGACTCATTCCAACAGGGACATCTCCAGCACAGATGGGGTCGCCGGCTTACAGGTGCGTCCCCACGGGACATAGTAATCACTGCGCACAGATTGAGAGATACAATTTTGTCTTGTGCACATACAGATGTGTTCCAACTTCCCATTCAATTTGTGAGACGTAATGTTGTTGTGTGCACACAGATGCGTTCCAACTTCCAATTTATAAGACACAATGTTGTGTGCATACTGATGCATTCCAACTTCCCATTTAATTTGTGAGACACAATGTTATGGGCATACAGATGCGTTCCAACTTCCCATTCAATTTGTGAGACACAATGTTATGGGCATACAGGTGCGTTCTAACTTCCCATTAAATTTGTAAAACACGAAGTTGTGGGCATACAGATGCGTTCCAACTTCCTATCTAATTTGTGAGACACAATTTTATTGTGTCCATATGGGTAGGTTTCCACGTGGGATGCTTATCACTCAGATTGTAAGACACAATCTTGTTTTTGGGTATGAGGTGTGTTTCTATACTAATAACTGTACTCAGATTGCAAGTTACAATGTCTTGTGCATGTGCAAGTGTGTTCCAACTTCCCATTGAGTTTGTGAGACACAATGTTGTTGCTGAAAGTTATTTTCCTCAAATGATCCACATTTGGAGTAATTAGTGATTGAATCACACACTTTTTATAGCAAGTTTCTAAAATGGACAATACATGAATTTGAGACCATTGGCGAGAAGATTGCTCACAATTTCCTTTTGAAAGCTTTTTTTGTCTTCCCAGTATTGTGCCCTTTAATAGATATATTCTCTCACTCTTGTACTATTTTACTCTCTCTCCTAAAGCATCACAGCATAATCATGATTATTGAGTTGGCTATTTCATATACACAAAAATACCCTCCTTGCTTTAATATAAAATAGGCATCTCCCTAGTCCTCACCCACCATGGATTCAAGATGAAACAGAACTTGTTTACCTCCATGTGCCTGTGAGGCTTGGAAAGGGTGTATTACAAACTGATCCATCAAACCGTCAGAATTGGACAAACAAGCCATCCACCTGCCCACTCACGCTGGACATTTTCAGTAGCTGTTGTTGTTGTTGTTACGAGTTGCGATTATTTTGCTGACTATTGCCTGGCTTGTAGGCTGTTGGACATTTTAATTCCACTCTATCGCAAGTAAACATTCAGGTCGGGTATCGTCAAAACTACTTCTCCTTTCCTCTCAGTTCATAGAAGAGCTAGAGAGAGATTAGTCTAGTGCAACCAGACCTCTTTATTTAAGTGTCAGGATTATTCAAGATTCAAGATTCAATTTTATTTTTCCTCAAAAAACAACAACAAAATACATGATGTATAAAGTTCAGATTCAATGAAAGTAAATGACAAACAAGAAATAATAAACACAATTCATTCATAGAAATAATATTTTTTGTGGAGGGGTCCAAAAAGAAGCAGGGCTTGTGTACATTGGACCCTGAATGAAAACATATGGAAATTATATAACACGTTGTAAGTAAACATATATCTAAAAAACTAAAACCTTTCTCTTGACAGTGTTTCTCTTTAATAACAACAACAACAACATTGTGATACCACATGATTACATTCATTTCTTTTTAGCATAACTTAATGGAATTTGGATACCATGGAGAAGACCAAAATAAACAAAGATAACAAAATATTAATATCCAACAGCCTGGAAGCATGAGGCTATTTTGACTTCTGTTCTCAGCTGTCGACTTGATTCATTAGGATGAAGGATTCTATGTGAAGTTTCCGAGCCGCAAAATTAAGATTGATTCATACATTATCTTTTGTGGAGAAATACTTTGCTTGATGGGCGATTCTAATATAACTTTTAGCATTTTCTGCCCAGACCTAAAGGTCATTCCATCCTTTACCATTGAAAGTGAACCATTGTTTCTATCTTCTCATTATATCATATCATTTTTGGAGGTTTTTTGTTCAGGGCCCTCTGAAAACAGGTTCTTGAATGTTACATTTTATTGTATTGGGTTCAAACACGTACAAAGTATATATTGGGATCCATGTCACAATTAGAATTTGTATGCGAGAGAGCTGGGGTGGGTAAATGTGTTACCAACAATTTGGCTATTTTCTTAATAGTATCTATAAGTAAATTTATTTCTCCCCTCATTCATTGAGATAAATAAAGACAATTCAGTAAGAATGCCTTGAATTGGTATTCAATAGAATGAAAGTGTAATTTGATAAATATTCCTTCATTCAACATATCATAGATGACAAAATAATCACTGGCTCAGGGATTGGTTACTGAATAAACAAATCAATATGCAAATGGAAAAGTGAGTGAGGTAGTCTATTGTTTAATCAATCTTTGAGTAAATGTATTTTTCTATATGGCCATATTTAAAACTTGTATATTTACTCTGCAATGTGGCTATTCGCAATCCTTTGTATATAGTAAAAACAGGATAACGATTCTTTGAAAGCGTGCATGCTATCTAAGCGATGCATGCACATGTTCATATATAGCAGGTGAGTCACGCTCGTTTGGTTTAGCCTGGTTCTCAGACTCTTGGGCATTGCTAAACCAAAGTATTCAATAAATGGGTCTGGTTTGCAGTAGACTAGTCATTCTCAATGTCCTCTCCAGCTCCCCCATGGACTGAGAATAGAGGAGAATGAAACAGTGATTAGTCTTAGAGTACTAGACTCTAATTTTCAGTTGGAATCAGAAATGTTCAACAGTCTGGTTTTAGGCTATTTTGGTGGAACGAGGAGTCTGTACTGAGTTGCATAATGAGCACCAGGCGGAGGAATATTTGGGGAGTTCTCATGAATGACTCGCAATCTAATTTAGCACAATTCATGAGAAGGCGGTTTTGATTTAATTTAGATGGAATGACTTTTACCGGGACTGTGGTGCATCCCACCTGAGCCCAAAGCATTGTGTGTGCCTCGAGTCTTCTCTCCCTTGTTCTGCCCCTTCCTAGCCCCCTCTGTCTGTCTGTCTGTCTGTCTGTCTGTCTGGCTCTCTTTTAAGTCCTTATTTCTGTTCGTCTTGCTTGCTGTTCATCTCATTTCTCCCGCCCCTCTCAACTCCTCTTGCTGCTCCTCTCAATGTTTCTTTGTATCTTGCTCCATATCTACCATATCGTATTCTCTCTCTGTCTTTAATTTATAAGTTTTCTTTGTATGTTTGTCCCTCTCTCCCACTATCTCTCCCTCTTTTCTTCACTATTGAGTAATTTACTCAATATTTTGGTCATCAAGAATGATAAATTCTTGATCCATCATTCTTGATAGAGGTCTATGACTAATACATTGAGTAAATTACAGTTATCCTGCATGTTTAAATTTTTTTTTTTGTATTTCCGTTTACATTTTCACCACCATCGCAACCTCATATATACCACTCTCTCACTCACTTGTACCCTTTCGCTCTCTTTATGTTTCTGTCTGTCCTTGCTCTATGCAGTTATTTGGTATCTTAAACCAGAGAGAACCTTAAGGTTTCAAACCTTTGGGACCAGTTTTTAATCCGTAATGCTCCCCATACAATATTCTTGGGCGAAGTGAATAAAGTGCTTTGAACCTTCAAGGACATCCCGTATGCTTGAAATGGTAATCCACTTTCGATCTTCCATAAGCTGCCCAATTTGTCTACGTTGATACGATGGGTATGCACGTTCTGCGGGGAAGGTCTTCACTAGCACTTCTTCACACTGAGTGATACACATCTCTAGCATCACAGCCTTTCTCTGCTCCGTGGTAATGTGTGTACCAGATTTTGTGATGTATCATGTGTGTTTGATCTCTAGTACAAGAAAAATATCCTCCAACTTCTGTATTTTATTGATTGATACTTCAGTTACATGTCCATGATGCACATTAACTTTCTTTGTAACCTACTGGATACGCCATATATTGTGCGAGTCTAATTTTCCGCGAATCAGGACTTCTCCGCAATTTAGCGAATGGTTAAATTCGTGATTGTGGAGTACTAGTACTAGTAACACATGTGCTAGAGCAAGTCATATTCTTAATTTCGCGTGTTGTTAAATTTGCTAATAGTCCAGATTCACGAAATTTGCGAAAATAAAACCCCCGGGAAATAAATGGTATATACAGTATTTCATAATGGCAACAACAGTTGAAAGAAGTGTTTCTGTTTATTTGTGATCATAGTCAGTACAGTATTACAACATTAATGTTCAATTTTCAGTAAAGAATCTTCTTGAAACAAACATTAGGCTGAGATCAGTGATTTTTTGTTGTTAAGACATGATTTAAAGATTGTCCGTCCCTTTTGCAAGCTTAAAATTTGAAATAGTTTATCACGATCGTAAATTGAAGAAAGTGTGATTCAAGACCATTTCTAAGAATATAGCATGTTGAAGCTTTCTGTATATGTAAAAAATTTCAGCCGTTAAATTTCAAACCGACATTTTTCGTACTACGAAAAAAGTATTAGTCTTTGTTACAGTATCTATGTGGTTATTATGCATGTGTGAAATCGTAATTTTATGAGTAACTACCAAACTTTGGAGATGATTCCTTCCATTGAACAAGTTTTTTTTCATAATGCGTTTTATAATTTAATAAACAGATTAATCAATAAAGCAGATATTTCAACACAAACTGCTAAGAGCCTGAGGTAAAGACTATTAATCAGACGTTGTTTACGTGCATTATTTGAATTTTACACTACGTATCAGTTTCAAATTGTGAATAAAGAGCTTGCTAACATTTCTCTATATGATTTGCCAATGTTTCAATGGTTTTGTGGTGATCTGAAAAAGGGACTGGCTGTCTTTAAAGATTGTCCGTCCCTTTTGCAAGCTTAAAATTTGAAATCGTCTATCACGATCGTAAATTGAAGAAAGTGTGATTCAAGACCATTTCTATGAATATAGCATGTTGAAGCTTTCTGTATACGTAAAAATTTCAGCCGTTTAATTTCAAACCGACTTTTTTCGTACTACGAAAAAAGTATTAGTCTTTGTTACAGTATCTATGTGGTTATTATGCATGTGTGAAATTCTAATTTTATGAGTAATTCCCAAACTTTGGCGATGATTCCTTCTATAGAACAATTTTTTTCATAATGCGTTTTATAATTTGATAAACAGATTAATCAATAAAGCAGATATTTCAACACAAACTGCTAAGAGCCTGAGGTCAAGACTATTAATCAGACGTTGTTCATGTGCATTATTTGAATTTTACACTACGTGTCAGTTTCAAATTATAAAGATACAGCTTGCTAACACTTCTCTATATGTTTTGCCAATGTTTCAATGGTTTTGTGGTGATCTGAAAAAGGGACGGGCTGTCCTTAAGTACTGGGGAGTTTGTCCTCACTCTAACTTTTGCACTTCCAGTTTCGGAACAAACTCTTGAGGATCACCCTCCAAATCAAGCAGTTTCACAATTATTCATTGATTTAAAGACAGGGTGTCCTTTTTGCAAGTCAAAAAAATAAAATGTTGTAAAAACATGGAAAATGGAAGAATATACTGTAGACTCTCTTAGAACTTCCCTTCCAATGGGAAATCTGGAAATGCCTGGAAACTAACTTTCAGCAAAATGATATGGATCAGTTGAGGAGGTTCGGGCTGTTTCGTTCGAAACCTATAGCCTAAAGACCAGAGACCGCTGTGCGCTATGGTACGCTCCACGATGCATCCATTCAATGGGAGCAATTGTTCGTATCACACGCTGAGAGGGACACTGCGATAATGAATGTAAATTGTAGACTATGCTCGCTGCAGTTCAAATGTAAACAAGGATAGTTTTTTTGCTCTGAAAATGTTTGAGAAGCTACCTGTATGACTGAAATTTCATACACATTAGGGTATACTGCTGATTCCTGCAGAGTTTTATGACTTTTGCAAATGGGACACCTTGTCCTCATATGATCCACATTTAGAGTAATTAGTAATTCAATCTCAAATCCTTGAAATGTTTGGCCCAAACAATTTGAGGATTTGTGATTGAACTCTTAACTTGCTGGGGGTAAAACACCTCTGTGCCGGAGGTTTTCACTATTGCAGTTTGGTCGCAATTTTGCGACAGCGGCATGTTACCCCTTAGTCACAAAAATGTGACAGTGGCAGGTTAAGACTTAATGACTAATTACTCCATGTGTGGATAATTTTAGGAAGAAAAACTTTCAGGAGGTTTCTAAAATGGACAATACATGAATTTCAGACCCATTGGCAAGAAGATTGCTCACGATCACCTTTTGAAGGCCTTTTTGTCTTCCTATTACAGTATACTCCCTTTAAGCAAAGGCACATGCTATATCAACACAGGAGGTGAGAGAGGGTGCATACGTCTGTAGTCTGCAGTCTGCAGTCTCAATTATGCCACTTTATCATAACATGGTCTGAAAGCTCAGACTAGCGTCTGACAGGCAAGTTGCATCCCCTCATTAGGGGGAAACTTGTACAACTATATGGGAGCTTGTCTTGATATCCAGCCCAAGATTTCATTTTATTTTAAGAATCCATTACCACCAGCTAGCTGTTTTGTGCATCGGATTGATACAAGCGCAAATAGCTGGCTTTTTTTGTGATCCAGCCAGCTAACATGATCGCAAAATCACTACAATGTAGCTACACTGCCAATTTGAGTTGATGGAGACGACATTTTTCTGCCACTAAACCATTTCTGCCCCTGTATTCGTCATGACCCAGAATGGGCTGTATTTGTTCTGGCTTAGAGGGAATGAATGTTCATGTAAGTCGCATTGTCTGCTCTCAGCGTGCAGTTCGAAGACAGGTCTAAAGGATATGAGTGATCTAGGTAGGAAATCTGGAGAAAAATACTGCACCCCAAACAGATGTTTATCTGCAGTCCAGAGTTCAGTGCATGTCTGAAATTTCAAAACAGCTTGAACCAAATATTTACTCTTCTATCATTTCATGCCAGGGAAAAAAATACACAGGGGGCTCGGGGCGATTTCGCCCCCTGAAATGCTTCAAAGAGCCCCTAAAATATATTTCTCATATATTCACTCATTCATTTGTATCACTTATTTATTATCTCATTCTCTCATTCCTTCCTTCCTTCACTCTTTCATTCATTAATTCACAACCTTTTTCATTTATTAATTTATTAATTCATTAATTTATTTATTCATTCATTCATTCATTCATTCACACCATTCATTTATTCATTCATTCATTTATTTACGCATTCATTCATTCATTCATTAATGTATTCATCCATTCACTCATTTATCCATGTATTGATACTATCATTCGCTCATTCCTTCATACAGTCATTTACTCATTCTTTCATTTGTACTCATACTCACTCACTCACTCACTCCTTCATACAATCACTCATTCATTTCTACCCAGTATCCACCCCCTCTGTTAGCAAACATTCCCAAACCCCAAATAGTCTCACTATTCCAATATTGTTGTCATAATAACACGGTAAATTTACTCTCCCATCCCATTGAATTTGCCCGGAATTACACCGACATAACTCACAAGAGCTTGCGGTCACGGGGGCATTTGATGCGCTCCAGCGATTGCTTTTTAATCTCGTCGGAGCGTTGCACAGCCACACATTCTCAATGCCAAGCTGAATAAGCTGACAGATTGTGCATACATCGGGACATGATCGGGGACATGTCTTAATGCACTATTAAAACGAGACGACACGCGATGAATGGATATGATGACTTTGAACTTAACTGTACCACGGCGGCGGAGACTTAGCTCGTATCGTCAATATCATGTGGTGTGACCATGTGTCATCAAGTTTGGTATCAGGAGCAGCGTCAGTAGAACTTGGCTCTTAGATTGGTATGTTTCATACGATGTGATTTCTGATATGGCCTACAACTTAATCTTGTAGGAAATAAATCGTTGTGGTCTGACTGTGCTGTTATCATGGCACATATGATATAACACTGTGGCACAGGATTGTCATATGTATTGTCATATGTGGCACCATGCGTTAGTTTCATTTCTGGACAAGCATTGGTTATATCAGTAATGTATAGGGTATACTAGTAAACTATTGGAATGTTTTGGTCTGAATGCACATGTAAAGAACCTGCACAATAAACTTGAGTTACTTTATTGCATAGGAATATCACATGCCAACATTGTCCTATATTGCTACCATGCATTTAATATCACAACAAGCACTGGTTATATCATTAATGGTTGTAGGGCATATACAAAGACTATTGGATTGTTGTGGTTTGAATATATTTTAAAAAAAATTCTGTGATATCTCATCGTTTTAATTAAAGAATAGACCATTCAATTTGGGCATATTTTGTGTGTATATGTTGTGTACCTGTGATTGAATGTGTACGTATTAAATCTTGAGATGTACATGTAAGCCTATGTAAACATTGTACATAATATTACAGTCACACACAGTATCAGCTCTACTATAGCAGCCACAAATCCAAGACTTAACTTTAGAGAAGGTACCAATGGCAAATGTGATGAAATTGGCTGCAGACTGCCATTTTCATGAATATTTTTGCATTAACATGTGTGTAGAGTGTGTGATTCTACAAAAGTAAGAGGGAGCATGCATTTCTTGCACCACCCCCTGGATCTTGCTCTATTATAAGATGGATCTACTGCCCTACTAGTACGCTATCGTACAGCCCTACTTTGACAAAATGAAGCAAGTGACAAATCACTCAAATCTGGGTTATTGTTACTCCTAGATTGCTCCCAGCATTCCTTACGTACAGACAAAATCTGAAGAGAAAATATTCTTCTTGCTGCGAGATGTTTAATCTTACATAATGTGGTGTTGCACTGATGCCGATGCAAGTGACAAATACATTTTGCTCATTTACGAGAAAAGCCTCTGTTGTTAGATGCTTCCTTTTGTCAAAAGTATGGCAGAAATAGTACAGGTACACAGACCTAAGCTGTCCTCGCTGTGTGTGGGTGATCGTGAGGACGTTGTTTTGATGGCTATGTTCCCAATCAGGGACTCGTCCATCACCAGACTGTGTGTCTGAATAAGGCCCTTTCACACTCAGATGGTTAGGCCATATGCATCATCTGTTTGTAGTCTGAAAAAGGCCCTTTCACACTCAGGTGGTTAGGCTGCATCCATTACCAGTCTGTACGTCTGAATAAGGCCCTTTCATATATAGATGGTTACACCACATCCATCACCAGTCCGTATGTCTCAACAAGGCCCATTCACACTCAGACAGTTAGGCTGCACCCATCACCAGTCAGTATGTCTGAAAAAGCGCCTTTCATGTGAACGTACCTTTCAAGCTCATCGGCCACGAACGAGTGGTATTGATCGACCAGGTAATTGGCCAACGCCATGTCCGCGTCCGGCAGGCTAAGAGCTTAAAACACCTAGGTACACACTCTACAGGCACTGCTATTGATTGGCACATCATTTCTTATGTCTGGGACTACATGCAGCAAATCTACAGAATTTTGTATATTAGGAGTTCCTTTTTAAAGGGAAATCATGGCATTGTGCTCTCTGTAAAAAAAAGGGTTGCTCTGGTATTATATTCTCACTGCTTATCTTGAAGCTAATCATGAAGGACTAGGAACAATCGCCACAGGGTGCGTTATTGATGGCTACAGAATATCCTATGTCTGGGACTACAAAGAGAGAATATACATACATGCACTAGGATGCCTCGTTTTAATCCTCAGTATGCCAGACAAATTGCTGTTACATGTGATTGATGGTCCCTCCTTAGCGCTAAAGGGGTTATTAGCTATAGATCGAGGCAGTGAAGATGTATCTTGTGAGGTATAAGATGATTTTACGCTTAACATGCCACTTGTGAACTATATCACCGTCAAAACACACAAATCACATCTATACAATATAGAATACCATTTTATGTGGTACTTGATGGGTTAATATCTACTGCTGATTCTGGGCCACGATGAATGTAACTCACATTCCTACTGTACCACTCGGGTGTGACATAGAACACATTATATCCCACAATCTTGAGATATCGATATGTTATATCTCACAATCGTGATATACAACACATAACACATTATATCCCACAATCATGACATATAACACATTGTATTCCACATTTGTGACTGTAAGATGTAATAAATTCAGTATTGACATGTGACATGGATTCAACCAATCACATCGAGTCGTACTAGTGCATGAACTTCTACAGTGATGAGTGGACAAGGATGGGAGGGCTTGGCTGTGTGTTGATATGGGCAGCTTGCAGGGGTATGTGGGGTAAAGGTTAGCCAAATGTTGTGGAAATGATAGCGACTGTTTCAAATGCTCTGAATACCAGTGCAGCCTGCTGTGCTGTTGTACTGACCACTGCCCGACCCCCTTTTTTACCATACTAGCCCACGGTGTCCACCACAGATGGAATTTAATAGTAGGAAGTCATTTAAAATATTTGTTGTTTTTGTAGGGGGGATTTTTATTTTCTCGGAGTGAGAACATGGATTAAAATTGATAATGTGGATGTGCCCAGGAATGTCACTTTGTGTGTATAGGAAGCATGCCAGAATGGCTTGATGTAAGAAACATGTGACATGAAGGGCAAGCCGCTGTGCAGAAAGCTGATAACACAGCTGCCATGGAACATGTGTGCAGTGTAGGCTAGTCTGGTTTCCAGGCTGTTTTGAACATTTCTGTAATTAACATGAAACCATAAACATGTGTAGCTTAAAGGGAAAGTTTACCCTGAAACTAAGCTGGTTTAAATAGGAGCAGAAACATTTAAGAAACATATTAGTGAAGGTTTTACAAAAATCTGTCAAAGAATAAATAAATCTTTTAAAGTTTTGATTTTGTGATGCAACGTGCGAGGTGCTTCCCCATATGTTGTGTGCTGTATGATTCCATAAATTGTTTTTTTTTCTGTTTCTGTTTCTGTTTCTAATGATGTATGAAATGCAGAGGTAAAATGATGCATATCTTTTTGCGAAAATAGACATTAAATTTTCTTTTTCTACACAACGTTTGGAAGAGCATCTCCCACGTGACATCAAAAAATCAAAACTTTAAAAGATAACTTTCTTATCCTTTTTAGGATTTTCATCAAACCTTCACAGTATGTTTTTTCCACGTGTGTGCTTTTATTGAAACCAACTTAATTTCAGGGTGAACTATCCCTTTAAGTACAGTAGACATTTAACAGTTTTTTTCTCATGCCCATCCAGTCCAGTAGAAGATGTGACAGCTTGTAAGTACATGCACTAGACTAGGATATTCTTTTGATGGTTTGGATGAGAAATGTTCCAAGAGCCTTGAAGCTAGGCTAGGAGCATGTTTGCCAGAATGATGGTTAAAGGGGGAGTTGAAGGATGCTGGTCGGAACTTGAGGCTATGAAAGGTGCAGTAAAAGGTCCAATAAAGAATGCCAAGTTTGGTATCTTTGGCTGCAAAATTATTGCTGGTTGAGAAGGCTTAGACCATGGTTTATTCAAATTGATTTTAATGAACTGTGGTCTAAGCCATAGTAATCAGTGTCAATTGAGCACACTGTAAGAAGAGGGTGTTAGTTAATGGACCTTGTTTCGGTATATGCACTCAATTAAGTGCACTTCTCTGCTTGAAATCTGCATACGCCGTGGTCTAAATGCAAAAATGTGATTTCAGCCTAAAAGGATGCAAAATATGTTAACAATCAAGGTGGAGACCTTTTGTGATTACTTTTCAAATTTTGTTCAAGTATGGACCTGATTTTGAGATACCTGACCGTATATTCTCAACTAATATTTATTTTTCTGCCTGCTTTTCTTTGCAACAGGTGCAGTATTCTGATTATGACAACCCACTAGAGTTGACTGAGTACGCTACAGACCTCCCCCGTAGCCGGACGGTCTTCTTTCCCCCAGACCAGCCCACCAACTCCCTACCACACTCCCAGTCCTTCTCCAGGGATACCACTGACTCCGCCCATAGCAACAAAGGGTTGTCGGGGGGCCAACTCCGCAAGCTCGAGCTCGATCTCGCCAACCGCTCCAGGAAGTTCCACGAGTTTGAAGCGGCGGCCGACCAGCTGCAAGTCCGGCTGGAGAAATGGCAGGCGCGGGTGGAGGAGTCACATCTGAACCGTGTCAACGAGGGCGGTATACAAGATGAGGACAACCAGGATATCTACGAGAACGTTCATCATCAGCGGAAGAACGGTAGTGGGTCGCGACACAGCTACGACGAGCAGAAACGGCCGCTGGAGCCGCTGCCGAAGGTCGTCAATGGCAACCACGCACGACTGACGCGACAGAACAGCAGCCCCCTACAGACGCGGCGGTCCGGGTCACCACGGAAACCAAAGCGCTCTCTCACAGCGCAGCTCAGCCTTACTATATCGCCACCGGGTTACGATGACCCGCCCGTGATTGCGCTTAAAACAGAGAACGCTCACAGACAAAGGGATAACTCAAATGACCATATCAGATCCCCAACCGAATACGACAACCCACCGGTCGATCCAGACACACATTTCGTATTCGACGATCCCCCTCCTCCACCAATACCCAAGAAGAAGACAACGCCGAACGATTGCGAGCCTCCCATTATCCCCCATGTGATTCATAGCGAGGACCATCGCCCTCTGGATAATAAGCTCTTGGAAGGAAACAGTGAGACGGACATTTTGAAACCAGATGCATCGCACCCCTTTGCAGGTAAGTCAAGTTGATGAAAATCATGTGAAAGAAGTTGACTTTTTATTACTGATGAATGACATAACTGTTCTCATTTTGTGCAAATTTGCGCACATTTAGTAATTGTATGCACTGATAGTACAGGAACAATATGATGTTTCTATTTTTATGCCTCCGCCACGAAGTGGCCGGAGGCATTATGTTTTCGGGTTGTCCGTCCGTCCGTCCGTCCGTCCGTATGTCCGTCCGTCCGTCCGTCCGTCCGTACGTCCGTCCCGAATCCGTTTCGGCAATATCTTGAGAACCGTGAACCAGATTTGCTTCAAACTTGGTACATGTGTGTATTGCATAAAACCAATGATGTGTAAAAATTTGGGGTCAAATCTGCTTGAGGTCAAAGGTCAAAGGTCATTGAACATTGTGAAAAATTGCCCAAAATTGACCTTTTTCACATAAAATCCAAATCCAAGGATGCAGTTCTCATCAAACATGGTACAAAGATGGATCACTTCTTGGAGGTAGACTGGTGACATTTTGGGTAAAATTCCTGAAAGGTTAGAGGTCAAAGGTCAATGAACTTTGTGAAAAATTGCAAAAATTTGACCTTTTTCACAATAAATCCAAGTCCAAGGATGTAGTTCTCATTAAACATGGTACACGGATGGATCACTACTTGGGTATGGACTGATGAAATTTTTGGTAAAATTCCTGAAAGGTCAGAGGTCAAAGGTCAATGAACTTTGCCAAAATTGGCTAAAAACTGCCCCAAACTTTAATTTTTCACAATATATTCAAATCCAATGGTACATTTTCAACGAAACCTGGTGCAAAGATGGATCACTACTTGGGGATAGACTGTGACATTTTTGGTGAAATTTCTCAAAGGTCATAGGTCTAAGGTCAATGAACTTTGCCAAAAATTACCTAAAAATTGCTCCCAAAGTGATATTTTTCAAAGTAAATCCAAATCCAATGGTACATTACCAACTAAACATGGTGCAAAGATGGATCACTACTTGGGGTAGACTGATAACATTTTTGGTGAAATTTCTCAAAGGTCAGAGGTCAAAGGTCAATGCACTTTGCTAAAATTGGCTATTTTTCTCATTGAATCCAAATCTAATGATTCAATTCAAACAAACATGGTACAGAGATGTGTCACTTCATGAAGGTAGACTGATGAAAGTTTGGGTAAAATTCCTGAAAGGTCAGAGGTCAAAGGTTTATGAATTGCCCCCAAATTGATACTTCTCACAATAAATCCCAATCCAATTATGCATTTCAAGAAAACATGATACAAGAATCACAAGGATACAAGGATGGATTTAGACAGACTGGTTAGATTGGAAGTCAAAGAAGTAAGAGATCAAAGGTCAAATAAACATTGCCAAACTTTGCTAAACATGGAAAAACAGAATAAATGGTATTTTCATTTCACATAGGAATTCACTAGAACATTCCCAACAAAACAAACAGATTTTCTGAAAATAATCTAAATAGAACTAGCAAAGAGGCGGAGGCATATTTATCGACTGCGTGGCAGTCGAATTGCTTTTTATCATACCTTCTCAGCTTTATTTCTTGATTTGCTATTCCTGTGTATGTTTTATTTATGTTAGTTCTTGGCGATTTTTTTTTTATAATTTTTGTTTATATTTGGGGGGGGGGGGGGAGGTGATAAAATCTTTATCCTAAACTTAGTAGCTCTCCATTTGGTAATATAAGGTGTGTTGGAAGATAGATGGTAAGGGAGGGAGAGAGACAGAGCGGCTGTGAGGGAGGGGGGTGGGGAGGGGAGGTGCAAAGAATGAGCAAAGAAGACAGAGGAAGAGAGAAAGACAGATAGAGACAAGAAGAGCGGGGATGATTGAAGGATGGAAGGAGAAATGGATATATACATGTTTTTTATATACATGTATATACTGTAGCAAGCGAGAAAGAATTAGAGAGAGAGTGAGAGAGAGAGATGAATAAATAGAGAGAGGAGGACTGTGAAAGAAACCCAATTTTTCAGGGCAAAGTATAAATTCTAGCCCTGGCCTGTTCTAGTTTACCCATATATCAGACCTTTTTGTATGTGAACTACCTTGATTCAAGTGATTCTCAGGTCATGGAGACATGGACTATAGCTGTCACCTGAGATAACAAGTTTTACAGTTAGCCTGTCTTCAAGGGTGGAGGACATTTCTAATTAAAAACTGTGCAATAAACATGTCTGGCTGCAGAAGACTAATCCCTCTCGGGTTCATCTCCAACCCAGTGGACTTAGAGAGGAGGAATATTAGTCTTGTCAGCACTAGACCTTACTGTATATATGTGAGAGTTTGAATTAGACATATCCATCAGCCTGGAAGTTAGGCTATTACACAGCCTGTCTCAACCAAGGCTAGGCAGGCAGCCATGATAAAGCACAGGCAAACGATATGTTCTTAATCCTTTCACTGCTAGATAAATAGATAAATGATGCTGTATGAGATTTGTGTGTATTACTTGTGAATTAACTCACATGTGGCACTTTAAGAGTTAAAAGTGAGAACTATCCCCTCACAACTAGACTATTATCTTGCTCTAATGAACAGCTGCGTGAGAAACAGCTCCCTTAATTAGTGCCCAAAACTAAACACTGCAAAAAAATACTACATAATTAGTCCACTACACCTACATTCCTACATGTACCCACAGGTAAGATGTATTAATTAGATTGATTTCCCACGCTTGTAATTAGTTATTCCAGGGGCTAATTAAATGTACAATTTTCTCTCCAGACTTTATTGTTTATTGACGTACTTGCCAGTATTGGTTTCTGTTGACTGTTAATTGACGCTCATGTGTTTGTGAATGGGCGCGCGGCTTGTTTCAAGTTTAATTGTGTGTCTGCATTGCCTCTGTGTTTGTTTTTGGTTGGTGGGATGGTAATAGCTGAGAAGTGTGTACAAGGGGGAAAAAGAAACATGTAATTCTCCCTATCGCATATAGCTCTCCGAATCTGAACGTGTGTGGCGCTCTAATTTTTTTACCTTTAATTCTTGGGATATGAACTTCCGGTCCACGAACATTCGGCAATCCCGTACAATAAGGGACCAGGGTATCCAACTAATTTTATGAATATTAACCCTAAACCTAACCCTGACCTTAACACTAACCCTAAACCTTATTCTAAACCTAACCCTGACCCTAACCACAACCCTACACAAAATTTTCACTGCTTAATTCATAAAAAAAGTGATTTCTTGGTCACTTTCTGCCGACAACCAGCTCTTACCGGAAGTATACGTCCCAAGAGCAATCGATCAGATATCGGTATCGTGAGGTGATATCGCTTGATATCGGCTATATGCGATAGGGAGAATTGCAGGAGCTTTTTGCCTAGCTTGGTTTCAGGAAACAAACACCTCGAACCATTGCTGTTCATTTTACGGTAAATAAAGAGAATTTTGCTGAAAGGGCTTCCTGGGGTAATATCAATTTTGACAAGAAATTGTAGGCATACACCCAGTAGTAAAGATGGCTTGCTCCATCCGGTAAATTAATGAAAAACATGTCAGGTAAAGAAAGAAATATAATCTTGGAACCATAAGAATTTGAACCAGCAATCTTCTGTTTACCGGTAACAACTCAACCGATAGGCCGTCTCTAGTTGACAGATTTTTACACAAAAATGTACTAGTAACTGACTTGTTTTTTATTCATTTACAGGATGGAGCACACTATCCTTATTACTGGGTGTTAGCCCAAAGTGTTTTTTCACAATGGGAATGATTTTTCTCCCTTTTTCTTTTGGGCTTTGTAGTCATTTACAGGGGCTCTTTTCTGAATTGCAGGGCAACGTCGCCCTCGTGTGTTTTCACGGCGCCTGCTCTGTTCACAGTGAACATGTGCCAATCTGGAAATGAAAGTAAAATAAAATGCTCTGAGAATTGTCACCTGCTATATGTCTCATTGCTCAGTAACCACTGACCATCCTGATCATTGTTATTCAAGGCCTGTCCACATTGCTGCCAAAAACCTGACTTTGCTGCCCAAAAGTCTCTGGAAATAATTTCTGAGTAACAAACATATCCTGAAAATACAGATTCACGGCTCTGAATGGTTTATTATAAGTCTTCTACTTAAGTGTAAGAGAACCAACCTAGTTCTCAAGTTGTGATTCAAGAAATTATTACTGTTCATTCAGAGGAAATAACCTTTTTTCATGATTTATTTATTAAAGCTCATCTACTTTAGTGTAAGAGAACCAACCTTTATCTCAAGTTATGTTTCAAGAAATTAATAATGTTTATTCAAAGGAAAATACTTTTTTTCATGATTTGCTTCATTGCTGCATTTGCAGTGTATCTAAATCTCAAGTAATGTTGCAAGAAATTTAATAATGTTTATTCAGAGAAAATAATCTTTTTTTTGTGATTTGCTTCATTGCTGTATTGTCGATGGTTTTGAGCCAGGGAGACACATACATGTCTTTAGCCATCCTGGCACTAAATCTGCTCTTATTTAGAACAAAATATGAAATAGTGAAAGGTGGATTAAATCACCTCTTCATGTGCCACTGATGTATTTTTATAATGATATTAATGATTGATACTTCTGGTGTATGAGAGCCTGCAGTACAAAAGAGATCTAATCTAACATACTTATCTATGATGGCAAAACATTTGAAATACATGCAAAAGTATCTCTTTATGCGGCATTGATTGATTTTTATAATCATAACAATAATGTATTAATAATATGCCTTGATGAACTAGTGCATGAAAGTCTGGAGTACTTACAAAAAGAGAAATAATTTTACATACGTTTTGTGATGGCAAAACTTATGTGTGTATGGAAATAATATAAGAATGTATTTATGCACAACCAGTCCGTGCATGTGTGTAGTATGTCTTACTCATTAATTGTATCATTCGGAATTTTGGATATCAGTTGAGCTGAATTTTTTGTATTTCCAGACAAATTGCTGCGCTCCAGGATTAACGTGTATTAACCCTTTGAGTCCTAAAGGGTCTCATCCCTACAGACTTGACACATGGGCAACAGGGTTCCCATAAGCTAGGGATAATGGTGGAATAGATGCATCAATGGTACTTATAGAGTGAAGAGAGATGTAAGAGTTAGACAGTCAAAGGATGGAATCTACACAATATAAACATAGTGTAAATATTTTGACAATAAAAGCAGCAAGCATTGACACAGCAATTCAGACTTCATAAACATGGCTGTATCAAGTTTGGTTTTCTTGAGAGCAATATGAATGCGAAGACTTCTCCAGTCATTTATATTGGCATTTATGACCTGCGAGAAATTGACAATTTATGGGTCGTGTGCTCACAGGCATGCTGTCAACCCCCGTAGAATAACTCCCATGATTCTCTGCCCTGCGGTGAGGAGGATGGGATGGAGAGTACGTATGGGTTGAGAGTTAGCCTTGGTTTTAGGCTTTGGAGGCGGCCTGTTTCTCTTCCATGCACTGCAACCACAACTAAAAGTCTGGACACGAAGACTATCAAGCAATCTCCATCCTTTAGCAGAGAGAGAGAAAGAATTAACAAACGGAAGGCTAGTCTGGGTGTCAGACTCTGTTTTGATCACGGTGCAGATGATAAAAATAGCCCGCAGTATTCTAGAACCAAGGCTACATGTAGTTCGGAGCGACATGCCCATGAGCATGCGTCCGTTTGAAGTCCGGCTGGCCAAATTAAAGTCGGCACCGCAGAAATTAATCAAGATGAAGGCCCGTTGTCTCTGCATCATCTTCCATCTCACCATCTCGTTTACCGCACGTTATCAGCCCCGCCAGCCCACCATCTGTTTTAATAGGGGAGTGATCATTGGTGGGGGCCTGATTAATTTGGGGCGTGCGTGTTGCCAATTTGCTGTCTTTGGCTACTTGAGTGGTGGTGTAATCTAGCCTGCGTCTAGCTTGCGTGAGGTGGAATTTTGTTGTTTTGGAAGCTTCTCTAGAACTAATGACGATGGTACTGGGGGGTGTTCGTAAGCTATGAACAACTTTATGAACGACCGGTGATCCCTTCTTGTGCTAAATCAGATTCTCAATGAATAAAGTGTGGTATCGCATTTAGCACAAGAAGGGATCACCAGTTATTCGTAAAGTCGTTCATAACTTTCGAACAGCTTCGTGAAACACCCCCCAGGTATGGAGAGAAGTGAATGCACTCTCATCAACTCCACATTTCAATAATTTATTACAAACATGTAATTTTCGTTATGCACTCAACATAGAAATAAAAAAAATACAGAGCTTACATACATTGTAAGATAATCAACCATTAGGCAAATCATTACATTTTTGAGTAAAGTATGCTCTATGAAAACCTGTTGGAGAAGTGGGGCCATTTTCATGAAACCTTTTTAAGCCCAGCTAGTTGATGAAGTGCATTCAGCTACATATACTTTTAGAAACTAACTAGGTTAGTAAGCTTTCATGAGTATGGCCCATGGTAAGTTAATTTACCTATTAACATGCAAATCATGATAATTAAGCAAATGCAGTCACCAGTGATGGACTGAATCAATACACTTAAAAACATGCACATTACGGCATGTTAATTAAAAAATGAATAGGTATTGATAATTTTGACACTTGTAATTTAACATTTTCATGATCAATATTGCTCTACATCCTGAGGTACCAGCCACAGACAGGAGCTGACAATGCCAAAAAGAGAACATACTACTTGTGCATAAGAAGGGGGTGTTTATCAACTCTTTTTTGGTAGAATTAAGGTTTCCAAACGCGTTTCAGGGAGTTGATAAACGCACAGGTGTTTTGATTATGGGGTTCGGAAAGCTGTTTTGAAACACGCAAATTTGTACGATCCTTAACGTGTTTGAGCCAGAAACGCGGTTAAAGAAGCGAGATAAATGCAAAGCTGTTTTGAAACAGCTTTTAACCACATGTTTTCGGTGACAAGGCCGGTTTTCGACTTGGGCGATCGAGTTGATAAACGCCCCTTTTTTTGAACGCATTTGGAAACGCGTTTGGAAACGCGTTCGTAAAGGCCTGTGGAGTTGATAAACGCATCGTTTTTTTAAACGCGTTTGGAAACGCGCTCGTAGAGGCCTTTGGAAATGCATTTAAATTTCTGAAAAGTTGATAAACACGGCCAAAGAGAGAGAAAGAGAGCAAGAGAGAAAGTGAAGAAATAGAGCGTGAGAGGAATGCAAAGTAACCAACCTACTCACATTCATTTCTCAGTTCAAGCCTAAAAAAAATATCATAAATGCCACCGATGACTGTATATTTGAAGGCAAACAAAAAGTATGGCAGAACTATCATCTTGTTTACTGCACAAAGCTGAGGCTGGTCACCCACCCCTTTGATTATTCCACCATGAACTTTTTCTTGAAGACTCCTTATATGGGATGAAATAGTGGAAAATATCATATGGAAATGATGGCATAATGCCCTGAGGGTATGGGTATGTGTGTGTGCTCCTGAGATAAGAACTCATGGGAGGTTCTCATGGCCTTCCAGGTTTAAAGGGACTTCATACATCTGACAGATGTATTTTTTTAATTGAATTGAATTCAATTCTTTATTCATTTAACAAACAAGAATAAACAACTTTCATGAACAATGAATATAAGGCATCACCAGAAAGCCGATGGTTTGTGAGGTGTATTGCCACATTGCACATTCATACTAGGTTCTCAGAACCTTTTTGGTTTTTTCAAGGGACTCCATGATGATGCAACCGGGTAAATTCACACTAGAGGTTATCAGGAACTTTGGGCTTTTTAAAGGGACTCCATATACTTGAATGATGCAACCGGGTACATTCAGACTAGCAGTTATCAGGACCTTCTGGGTTTTTAAAGGGATTCTATGCACTACTGGTGTGACAGGGTACATTCATACTACGTTATAATGGCCGTTGATGTCTTTAAAGGGACGCCACACACTGTACTGATGTGACAGGGTACATTCATACTAGGTTATCATGGCCTTTGATGTCTTTAAAGGGACTCCATACACTGTACTGATGTGACAGGGTACATTCATACTACGTTATCATGGCCTTTGGTGTGTTTAAAGGGACTCCACACACTGCTCTGGTGTGACAGGGTACATTCATACTACGTTATCATGGCCTTTGATGTCTTTAAAGGGACTCCATACACTGCACTGATGTGACAGGGTACATACATACTATGTTATCATGGCCTTTGATATGTTTAAAGGGACTTTACACACTGTACTGATGTGACAGGGTACTTTCATACTAGGTTATCATGGCCTTTAAAGTGTTTAAAGGGACTCCACACACTGTACTGATGTGACAGGGTACATACATATTATGTTATCATGGCCTTTAATGTCTTTAAAGGGACTCTATACACTGTACTGATGCAACAGGGTACTTTCATACTAGTTCTCATAACTTAATAGGTATTTAAAGAGACTTAACTCTACTTATGTAACAGTGTAACTTTATAAAACATACAGATCATTACATTGAAAAATAAATTGATCTCTAACAGTATAGATAGATTTAAGGATAATCCAATTAAAGAGATTATGTAGAAAGATATAGGAGGTAGATTGATATGTGTTTATTTGTAAATAGGTGAGTAGTTATAAACAGATTAGGATAGATACATGTACATGTAGGTAGATATATATTATATATTTCTTTTGTGGTGTTGAGAGGAGGCTCGGTCATTGGCAGATATGTTGTTTATCTTCCTGATGTAAAAGATATCATGAGGGGAAAAAAGTTACAGGTGTGAAACAGATACTCATCTATTAAATTTGAAAATTAAAGTCCCCTATAACTAATTCCCATTTTGAATTATTCTGAGGGGTACTGATGGGGTAGCCAAGTGTAAATAGATATCTATCTATTTAATAGAAAATAGAGGTCTTCTCCTTATCTATTCTGGTGGGACTGATGGCATAGCCAAGGGTAAATTTGCCTAGCTCAAGAGGAGGCAATAAACACGCTTTCTTATTTGAATTGTCAAATTGAGCGCCATCAATTTCCCCCTCCAGGACTGACGTCTAAGCAAACACTCTCTGCGGTATGGTTCACATAGCTGGTATGCTGTGGTCATACCTGTAAGCTTGGTAGTGTTCACATTTGACATGAGGTGCGTCTTCATTAGCCCGATCAGACGAAATAGCGAGCTATTTTGCTGATCTGGGGAACTAGCCTGAAGTTGCAATCGCGTCTTCATTAGCTCGAAACTCGGGATACCCAAGCTTGAGCTCGGGTTGCATAAATTATCCCGAGTTTCGCAAATACTAGCAGTGTGCGACGGAAAGAGGCCACGGCCGCATGGCTTTGGCTTTGAGCTTGCATTCACGCACGTGTAAAAACCTATTACGTAAACAATGCCTCGTGGGCGCTGATGCATGCCGAGATCGAGAAATTTTCAGGCTAATGAAGACGCTCCGAGCTCGCTCGAGCTAATTTGCGAACTAGCTCGAGCTAGCTCCATCTAGCCCAAGATTTCTTGGGAAATTTTCTCGATCAAATAGCGAGCTATTTTGCCTGATCTGGCTAATGAAGACGCAAGTAGCTAGCTATTTCGTGATCTGGCTAGCTAACCCAATCAGAACAAGCTCGCTTTTTTGCCCACATCGGGCTAATGAAGACGCCCCTATGGAAACATTGTTGCCTGTTGGTTGCTGCTGTGCTAGTGTACTTGTGCCACTGCGACACAACACCATGGCTACTTGCAGGGATATCTAGATACAGGGCGGCAGTCCTGGGCTTTAGTGGGATAAATCATGTTCGGTTGCTAACTTTAGGGTTAAGGTTAGGGGTTAGGTTTAGAATAGGGTTAAAGTTAGGGTTAAGATAGGGTTAGGTTTAATAGGAGTGTAGGATTAGCAATGCTAATGCAAATGCATTAATTAATGAAATGCAAGTAATGTTGGAGTTGTCCATCTAACCTTTACTATCCCACGGGTAATAAATTGTGTTGCGAATAACTTGGTACTGTCATTGTTTGGTACTGAGTTTATCTTCCAGTTTATCTTCCAGTTTCCACATCACAGAGCTGATTAAAATTGTCCCTGATATCAGCATTAATCTGATTGGGTCACTCAGAATGTTCAAAATATGGTTTATCAGTTCAAAGGTCTGGACTACATTTTAGGATTCTTTATGAGCCACATGCAAAAGGAATAACATTCAAACCCCATCGAACATCTCTGTATTTCTTTTCATACAATAGGGGAATTTGTCAAACTTCTATATACTGCGGTATCAAGTCCATATTTTGGACATGATAAAGAGATACACCACTTTCATATTGCTTTTTTTTTTTTAATAGTATTTGACTGTTTTGTAACAAGTCTTTTCAGTCATTCAGTGGGTATTCTAGACATTAGTACATACCTGTAAGAGTTATAAGAGACATGAATTCATGAATGATTTGTTTTTTCCTTGTAAGATTTCAAAGCATTAAGCAATGAACAACAGTTTGATGCCTATTTTGAAAATAAATTTTAAGCATGCAACTAGAAGTAAGGGTCGTCTGTTCCATCCTGCAAATTAATAAAAAAAAAAAAAAGATCAAAATTGCTGTACATGCCACGTTGTCCTGTTCACTGTGTATCTACCTGCAATCTCAATTTTACTCCTTGGAAATAAACCTCTTAGTCATTGCACTTGCTCATGCAAATTAAAACATCACCTGATTACCAGTAGAACCGTATCCATGGCAACCCGGAGAACTGGAATGGGGCGAGGGCTCTCAGTCCATTTCGGTGTAATTTAGGACTTCTCTGTGCTGTGATTACTTGCACATTACCGAGCATGTAGAAGCATTTTATTGTCTGTGTAATGTGGATGTCATTTTCTATCCCCCCCCCCCTTATGGGACTAGTGGGATGTCTTTATCTCCATGGAAACTTGATTATTAAAGATTATGCAGGTTTTATTGTAATGTAGGCTGCCACAGCAAAGGCTGAATATTTTTTCATCCATTTACCCTATACATGTGAGATAAAATGCATCAATTTGAATTGAATGGAATATAATAACTGCAATCAATTGATTACATTTTGTCACAAATAATACAGATTAACAATATTATGTTATCAAATATACAATTCCTCATTGTATTAAAACGTTTGTGAAAGTGAGGACTTAATGTTCTGACATACCTTGACATCTCATGTAAGTGAATTCAACTCATGAACTTACAACAAGGTATGTAGGTTGAAATAGTTACATGTCCTTGTGGTCATGTACTTGTATGCCATGTGAGTTGATCTGTGACATTGCTGGCATTCCTCTGGGTGTGAGTACATGGAGTGGATGTGGTTAATTCAAGGGTGGAATGACAGTATAATTTACACATCTCATGAATTCAGCTTGGCTGTAGTTGTCAGTGAGTGGTGATCGTAAATCAGCTGTGAGTAAAACTATGTGGAGTGGGTGACAGGTACAAGTTCACAACACTAGGCGCATTCTCATTGCACTTAAGAAATCGCGAAGTTAGAAAAATCGCGAAGTTAGGGTGAAAGTTGCCTAGCAACCGTGCCAACAGCCGTCCGAAACTTCGCATGAAACTTCGCAAGTCAGAGCGCAATTTTTCTAACTTCGCACCGTAACTTCGCGATTTTTTGCAATGAGAACGCACACAACAAAAAATCGCGAAGTTATTCACGTGACTTCCGGCGTCTGCTATGCAGTAGCGCGCGATTGAGTAGCCAGCTGATATGTGCGCTCCAGTACTGCGTACATTACAGGCTAGGCTACTGTCATATTGGATGCGGAGTGTCGTACTAGTACTGCATGTTTCTACCGTGTATTGTTTATTTATCTATGAACGTCAAAGCAAAACTGTATGGACGGCAGCTGCACTCACTAAACTAGATCAATTCGGTGATTACCGCACTGCGCTACATCCTCTACAACTAAGACAAACTGATATGGTCTTAAAAAGTTCGTCTGTAGTGAAGAGTCGCGCTGTGTTTTCATCTTGACGCGCTTAACGCTGTTATGCACTACATGTAGCACTAGCAATACTGGGTAGCTGCTGCTAGTACTAGCCACGGAAAATTAATAAACGTGCCGGTGCATAACCTAACGTTAGATCTAATCGTAGTCACAGATGAACTTTGGACTAACCTTATTTGGGATGAGTCTAACAACTAATCGAGATGTTAGACTAGCCTAGTCACGGAAGATGTTGAACTGTTAAAAATGTTTACACTACGGGATTGCCCTGCATGCTCCTTCGGGAAAATACTACGTCAGATTGCTGTTTTGTACACGGCCATTGTGCATATACGCGTACGTGCATTCGAAGCTAGCTTGACCGAGCGAATCAATTTTGTTTATGTTTACAACAAACTTCGCGCGAAACGAATTGCATGCCGGGAATGGTCGATCGAGCGTGCTCGATTTTTCTAACTTCGCGTAACTTCGCGTAACTTCGCGATTTTTTGGTGTAATGTGAACACGATTGTAAAATTTTGCGATTTTTAACTTCGCGATTTTTTGTAATGAGAATGGCCCTACTTTTGCAAGGATAACACTGTAGTACATTCTGGACATTTTTGTGACATCACTTTCATTTGAAGGCCCATATTTCTCTAGCTTGGCTTCCAGGCTGTTTGACATTTTTTATATCAACTGAAAAATAGAGTCTGATGATTGAAGACTAGTATCATTCTCCACTTTTCTCAAGGCAAGCTAGATAAGAAATTGAGAATGATTAGTCTGTGCTAGCCAAACCCTTCCTTTGATTAGTTTGGTTTTAAAATACCCAAAAGCCTGGAAGCTAGGTTACCATTTCTCCTGAAAATGGAATATTTTTCACTCCTGTTATTAGTTTTGTGTGACTTTGATTTCCTTCCTAGCGTCTGAATATTTGTTAAGTCTAAACTGATTCCTCCATTTTTTCATGGGCTTATAACGATGTCAAAGATATGTAAAGAGACCATTGGTCTGTTTTTTTCACCAAAGGGTAAATCCCCACTTGATGCCCTAATGATATTACAAACATATGACATTCATTTTTATTTATAGGAGCTTTAAAGGGCATATACTGTACTGGGAAGGCAAAAAAACCCTTCAAAATGTAATTGTTTATAGCAATCTTCTTGCCAATGGTCTTAAATTAGTGTATTATCTATTTTAGAAGCTTGCTGAAAGTTATTTGCCCTCAAATGATCTACCTCTGGAGTAATGAGTGATTAAATCACAAATCCTCAAAATGTGCGGCCCGAACATTTTGAGGATTTAATCATTAATCATTAATTACTCCATATGTGGATCATTTGAGGGCAAACAACTTTCAGCAAGCTTCTAAAATACACAATACACGAATTTAAGACCATTGGCAAGAAGATTGCTAACAATTACATTTTGAAGGCATTTTTGCCTTCCCAGTACAGTACATGCTCTTTAATCCGACTAACTGCACCAAGCTGCGATGTGATGTGCACTATTGCATATTGCAGCCTTGTTCTCTAGGCTACAGGAACCGCACGGTTTTGGATGACCCGTCCAAAACCTACTGGTACTTGAAATCTAACCCTATAATTATGTGCATGTAGTTTTCCATTATGTTATTAGTCGTGTTAGAAGTAACAGAGTTTGATGGGAATTCATCTAGAATCATGAGTAGTTTTAAAATATGCCATTCATTTCATACATGCTTCAATGTTTGTTTATACATTTTAGATTTTCTTCGTAGAAGTCTCAAGGCAGTGCTATGCATCATACACTACAGCTCAAAGGAATTGGCATAGGGAAAGGGAAAGGGAAGAAAGGGAAGGAGTCGCAGTTTTAAACGGCGGTATATTTTGTCCAGTTCAGCATGAATCACAATGCTTTAGCCTAAAATGCATCATGTTTCATGCTGAACTGGACAAACTGCGGCTCCTTCCCTTTCTTCCATTTCCCTTTCCCTATGCCAATTTCTTTGAGCTGGAGTGTACATGTAGTTTGGAAAGAGTTCATTTTCTGCTAACATGCACTGTACACTGTGCTGCAATGTTTGTTTACATATTTTAGATTGTCTTTGTAGAAGTATCAAGGTAGTGCTGTGCATATCATACATGTAATTTGGAAAGAGTTTGTTTTCTGCTAACATTTACTGTATATTTTGAAGATAAGGGATTGTAGAGGTTAAGATTGCAGGACCCATATTCATGGCAGAACCAACATGTCCTAATCTCAGTTGATTTCAGGATACAATTAAAGGGATAGTTCACCGTGAAGTTAAGTTGGGTTCTATAAAAGCAGAAACATGAAAGAAACATACTAGTGAAGGTTTGACGAAAATCTGTCAAAGGATAAGAAAGTTCTGATTTTGTGACGTCCTGCGTCCTGTGCGAGATGCGCTGCCATATGTTGTGTCATACTACTTTAGGGAAAGTGTCCATTTTCTCAAAAGAATGTGCATCATATTACCTATGCATTTTGATACATCATTAGAAACAGGTTTTTACACACGAACCTCTATGGAAAAAAATCCTTGTTCAAAAACAGAAAATGAGCAATCTATGGAATCTACAGCACTCAACATATGGGAGAGCACCTCGCATATGAAGTCACAAAATTCAAATTTAAAAAAATCAAGATAACTTTCCTATTCTTTGACAGATTTTCATGATATCTCTACTGGTATGTTTTTTCATGTTTCTGCTTTTATTGAAACCGACTTATCTTGACAGTGGACTATCCGTTTAACTCTCTCAGTACCAAAATTCCAAAGACTTATTGCACATATCATGCATGGGTGGTACTGAGAGGATTAAGGAACCATCTTTAAATGATATCAAATGAGACCTGGAACCCGTAACATAAAGGTTTGCGATCAATTGCATATTTGAAAGACAAATTCTGATTGGTTACTGGTCAGTCTTTTGAACAAAATGCGCATGCAACAATGATGTTGATTGGCCATTACCATTTTGCGATTGATCACAAACCTTTATGTTACGGGTCCCAGGGTGCCGTCTTCTAAAGAGTTGCGATCGATCTGAATTGTTCAATCCCATAACTCTGATGTACAGATTTGTAATTGATATCAGAGATGGTACTAAGAGGATTAAGGAACCGTCTCAAAATGATAAAGTCCTTTGAGACCAAATGAGACCAGGGTAACATCTTATAAAGAATTATGATTGATCTAAAATTGTTGAATCCCATATCTCTATTGTACAGAGTTACGATTGATATCAATTGCACATCAATTTCCGATCACAAATATTTATAAGACGGCGCCCAGGAAGATGGCAGAATGGATCTGCAATGAAAATGGATCCTGCTAATTTTACGGCTACCATTCACTATTTGTTAACATTCATTAGATTGCCTTGCTGCATTGTATTATCCTTGTATGTTTCTTCATTTTGTTTGCATCCCATCCCCCACACAAAACTGACCTATTACAGGATCGATAAGAAGCCAATTCTCAGGTATTTATCCCCAAATCAATGATATATATTCATTCATCTCTCCTCTGCTCCATCTATCTGTATACGTGTCTGTCAAACTTATTATGGTGTATATAAATTATGTGTGATCCATCGGCATAAAACCCACATTAAAGGGAATATACTGTACTGGGAAGACAAAAAGTCCTTCAAAAGGAGATTGTGAGCAATCTTCTTGCCAATCGGCTTAAATTCATGTATTGTCCATTCTAAAAACTTGCTGAAAGTTATTTGCCCTCATATGATACACATATGGAGTAATGAGTGATTAAATCACAAATCCTTGAAATGTCCGGCCCTAACAATTTGAGGATTTGTGATTTAATCACTAATTACTGCAAATGTGGATAATTTTAGGGCAAATAACTTTCAGCAAGTTTCTAAAATGGATAATACATGAATTTATGACCATTGTCAAAAAGATTGCTGACGAACATGTTTTGAAGGCGTTGTTGTCTTCCCAGCACAGTATACTCCCTTTCGGCAGCAATACAACCCTAAACAAACAAAAAGAAAGAATAAGAAAGTCCTTTTCAGGACTTCTGCCTTATCAGTCCTTCATAGAAAGATACCAACAGTCTCTTTTAGGACTACCACAACTTCCAGAAAGAATCAAATCCCTCCCTTTCTACTATGGTGTACCATGAATATCTAGTACTAACCCTAATTTAAATTGAAATAAACAAAATCAGAAACATCAAAAAATAATAAGGACATTTGAGAATGTGGAGAAAAAGTGCCAAAATGTGTTTGTTTGATTGAATCCAAGGCTTGTTTCGTATTAATCCTTTCAGTCTCACTCACAATAAAATATGTTGTAATTGCCTTGGACCCATCACTCTTTGGTAATGAAAGGATAATAGAGAGACACATCTTACCCATGCCATGGCACATTCAAAGATTATGAAATTTGCACCCCCCCCCCCAAAAAAAAAAAAGAGAAAATAGTTATATGGCTGCCTTACGCTAGCTGCATGCTGATTGGTCGTGCATATGGTGTATTTATTATTGTTATGTTTGTGTATTTAACCCTTACATTATCTTTGATATGATGGTGTGTTGTGTGAAGAAGATGTGATGATAAAGGTTTGGTGCTGGGATGGTTAAAGTATACCTGTCTCTCCTTACTCTGTATATGTACCCTTTTCTTTCTTCACTGAATGGTGATTTGCCTAGTTCCTAGGCTATGGAGTGCATGAACATGTATGGCCCAAAATACTAAGCCCTCTTTCTTGCCTGAGAACATACAGAGAGGAGGGCCTAGTCTTTATTGCCAGAGTTAGTTGTTTCCAGACTTGGTTGTGTCCATGCTTTCCAGCTCCATACATGTAGGTCGTGGAGTGCATGGACACTGAAGTGTCCAAGTATGGCAAGAAAAAATTTGGCCAGCAAGGCTCAGCCCTCTTTTTTGACTGAGAGCTGAAAAAGAAGAAGGCCTAGTATTTATTGGCAGACTAAGTATTTTCCAAACTCACTTGTGTCCATGCACTCCATAGCCTAGAAACTAAGCTTAAAGGGTTACTAAATTAGAAAAGTAAAGTCCCATTAATTTATGTAAAATTATCCACTAAAATCGAATTTCACATTCGTTTGCCACAATAAAGTCTCATTTTGACGAAAATTTGAAAAAACGCACGCCTCCAGTGACGTATGAGAAGTCAAAATGCCATAAATGCCAACGGCGTGAATAACATAGTTTATTCACGCCGTTCAAACAATACGTTTTCAATGGGAACCCCAAAGCTTGTCTGAGATTTGTCCAAGTAGCAACAACTAATAGATTCAAAGTGCATTCCATCCATTGAACCTGAATGACAAGATACACGTGAATGCAATAACACGTTACTACGCAGTTAGGGGGAAAGTTGTGAATACATTAC
The DNA here is from genome assembly GCA_963669155.1 of Arbacia lixula. Classification (NCBI taxonomy): domain Eukaryota; kingdom Metazoa; phylum Echinodermata; class Echinoidea; order Arbacioida; family Arbaciidae; genus Arbacia; species Arbacia lixula. Next base: position 12,671,357 of record OZ022592.1, on the reverse strand, counting down.
GAAAATGGTCTATTGTTGACTTCCGTACAATCTATAGAATTTTGACTTCTCATACGTCACTGGAGGCGTGCGTTTTTTCAAATTTTCCTCAAAATGACACTTTATTGCGGCAAACAAATGTGAAATTCGTTTTTAGTGGATAATTTTACATAGATTAGTGGAACTTATTTTTCTAATTTAGTAACCCTTTAAATGATAAGGATAGTAATGATTAACATTACGGGACCTATCATCCTGACTGGACAGTTCTGCTATCATCACAGATCTGGATCCCGTTTGATTCCAATGAGTTGATCATTTTGCGATGATACTGTTATCTTGATATCAAATGAGACTGGAATCCGTGGTCAATGCAGAATGACTATGCCACTCTGTCCTGTAACATTAAGCCTACTATCCTTTAGCCTGGCTTCTAGCCTGTTTGGAATTTCCGATCCAAAGTTTTTTATTCTTTAATGGGTCTGACTGCAGTAGACTAATCATTCATTATTTCCTCTGTGACTAGATGGAGAAACGGGCCCATTTATAGAATGATTAGTCTTGTGAATACAAGACTCGATCTTTTCAGTTTTAATGTTCAAAAGCCTTGAAATAAGGCTGTGCAATTAGACTTCTATGCAGATACCCCCCTCCCTCCCCTGAAGCTCATTCAACCATACTCTCAGGCATATATACCAATATACATCTCCAAATATTATAACCTGCATGATCACCACAATTTTCCCTATTATGTTACTCATGTTATGCTTGACCCCCCCCCCATCCCACTTTCTCTCCCCCCCCCCCCCCCATTTTCAAACTTGTACAAAAGTGGCGTGTGCATTTCTCGCCAACCATTTTTTTCTTCCCAATGATGCAACACTTGTACTCCCTAGATGCAGTTTGAATACATTTTGGTTACCATGGTGACAGGGCATCTTAAGCAAGATGTACAAAAATAGTCAAATTCTTGGTAAATTCTCAAGGTTTTCCTTTTTTGGGATAATCAATCCACTGAAGGGATGATGGAGAAAGAAAGAAATGTAAAGAAAGAATGAAGACATTACTTTGCATAGTGTATTGTATTACAATATTTAACTTGACACACAACCTTTCCATCACCACACTTTCGTGTTTCCATTTATCTAGTACTTTCTGGTTTTGTATTAAAATTAATTTTAATCTTAATTTCTTTCTTTGCCTTCTTTTCCTTAATACTATCTAAGGGATTTGTATATGTTACTGATGTACAAAATGCACATTTTATGAATTGATATGTTACTTTTACTCTCTACTTCTACTTTGTGAAATCTCACATGGTTGATGGATTTCTGTACATTTGTCTTTCTTGTTAATTGTGATTGTGGTACAGTATATATTCTATCATTTTCTTGCTACTTTCTGGTACTCTGTGTTCTTATTTCCTTGTGGTGATGATGGGTTGTATGGTCTTTTCGAGGCATGGTGGAAGGTAGAAAAGAGCAGAATATCAGATATCCATCGCAATATCAGTTGATTTAACAAGCAATATCAGGTGATTACTAGTGCGATATCAGGTAATTTACAGTGCAATATTGATGGAGTAACAGTGTGTTATCAATCAATTAACAGTGCGATATCAGATGATTTACAGTGCAATATTGATGGAGTAACAGTGCGTTATCAATCAATTAACAGTGCGATATCAGATGATTTACAGTGCGATATCAATTGATTAACAGTGCGATATCAGATGATTTACAGTGCGATATCAATTGATTAACAGTGGGATATCAGACGATTTACAGTGTGAAAGCAGTTGATTAACAATACCATATACATGTAGGTCAATTTACAGTGCAACATCAGGTGATTAACAGTAGGATATTATTTGATTAACAGTGCAGTATCATTCAATCAAAAGTGCCATATCTTTACTGGCCTACAGGAAGTGCATTGTTCCAATTAAAGGATTGAAGGATGAAGTGAGCCCCTTCCGTTTTTTTTTTTGGTCATATGATTGTGATGTAGATTTGTGGCTATCATCAAATGAAGCTTGGCAACAGATGTGCCAAGTGGTTACTACACGGCATAAGAGTTAACCCAATCAGTCCCATAGGCAACAACTTGTGTTACATTTATCATGTGAGTACCATTAGTTGATACTGAGAGAGTTGATGGTATTGGAAGCTGCAGCGAGCCGACGGGTCCCTTTAAACATAGCCAGCATTGCGGGGATGACTGACGAGCCAGATTCGGGGCACAGATAGCTGTCATGTTGCCGATCTCCCCGATCCGTCCAATTCGTTCAGAGCACCCAGAATACGCAGAACCATTCTGAACAGGTGGAGAACAGATAGCTCAATTCAGCCACCGTAAAAATAGCCCTCCCAGTCTGCCAATTACGTTGCAGCATGTACCGTCTGTCTGTCTGTATGTCCGTCCGTGTCTGTCCATACAGCAGAATTAATTCCTGTGCATGCTTCTGTTTCTGTGGGCATACATTGCCCTTGTTTACTGTTGCCCGTAGTGTAGGAGCCTTGAACAAGGCAGTGGATGGAACTCTTTTCAAGACATGGTCTCATAAAGCGAGGTTAGCATGAAACTCATTGGTTACATACTTCATATGGACACTGCTAAGGATCGGAGCTAGCACATAGGAAGCTTATGTGAGAGACTGGATTAAACAGAGGCGGCTGGTGTTAACACTTCAAAAGACTGATGGCCTGGATTGCATATAATCCTTCAGCATGAGCAAGCCGACCTATTTATCTTGCATCCAATGTGTGACAAACCTCCAGGTTAATTGGTTAATTAGTTATCAGGAAATTACCAATATATCTAAGGGAAGCCTGCGCTATTTCAATACAAACGCCCCAATCAAAAGGGAAACATGCAAAATAAACATACATATTTCACTTGCCTGAAATGTAGTGTAGAAATCTGTTTTTTCATGTCGCCAAAAAGTAAGGAATGGAAGGTATGGTAACTCTTACTACAAAGGTCAAGAAACTTGCTCTGGATCAGAAGTAAACCCTACCAATAACATGCATGAAATTTCATAGTCATAGCTTCACAAACCTTGTCAGGAAAAGTGAAAAAATATGATATTTGACATTTTAAACATCTGGTAGCAAAGGATGAGGCAAAGGTTTACAAATAGAGAGGGGAAAGATAGAAACTCGTGCATACTCTGTAAGATTAGGATTGGATAGAGAGGGAAAATTTATGATGTTGGATTGAATGCTATTATTTTAACTTTCATATCAAACACATAAGAATACTTATATCATTTCTGGCTTGTGACTGTCAAAATAAAAAATATGCTTTCTTGAAGATTTAAGCCCCATTCATTGATAATAACCATTAAATAATAAAATCTGTCGTTTTCTCTGAGAGGAGAGAATAAACGTATTGCTGTCCCAAGCCTCCTGTACCCAGCCAGTCAGACCAGCGTCATAAAAAGAGGACCCCCCAAAAAGGATGTCTTGATGATATTCACCTTTTTTGTCATTCAAATGAAATTCAGCCCAATTCTCTCTTTCTCCTCCCGGCCCAATCCCTGTGTTGTGAAACCTGACGACGTTTGTTTCAATACGCTCTGCCTGTGTGAGTCATACAGGGTCTTTGTGGGCCACCTACGCACGCATGCTAACGCTCCCAATGTTTGCCTCCTCGGTGAACGGGGGACTGGCAGTCCTATCGGGAGTAGCACTTGCACTTTTCACTCTCTTTCTGCTATGTTCACCCTCAGCGTGTCTTCATTGGACCGTACATGCTAAATATCCCGATTCAACCATGTCAGGAATCTTGCCAAATATCTTGATCTGATCACTTCAGGAATCGAGTTAAATATCTTGATCAGATCACTTTTGGAATCAAGTTAGATATCTTTAATAATCAAACCACTTCAGGAATCCAGTTATACTGATCAGTCCATTTAGGGAATGTTGCAAAATATGCCATTCAGAATATTTCAGAAATGTTGCCAAATATTCGATCACACCATGGAAACTTACCCAATATTTAGTTCATGCTTCTTTGTTTATCTATAGACAACTTCAGAAATCTTACCAAATATTTAGATCAGGCAATTTAAAGAACTGTGCTAAATACCTCAGACAACCTCACAAAATCTTCCTAAATATAAAGATCAGACAATTTAGAGATCCTTGCAAAATATCGTGATCAGGTAACTCATAAATTTTTTTCTGCTGAATATCTCAATATCTTGGGTCTATTTACTCTAATGGAGATGCATCCTCCATCCCCTGAATCTGTGATCCCCTCAAGGATCAGGCAATTTAGAGATCCTTGCCAAATATCCCAATCAGGTAACTCATGAAAATCTGCTGAATATCTCAATATCTTGGGTCCATTCACTCTAGTGAAGATGCATCTCCTATCTGCGTAGTCTGCGATCCTCTCAAGTATCAGGCAATTTAGAGATCCATGCCAAATATCTCGATCAGGCAACTAACGAAATCTAACCAAATATCTCAATATCTTGGGTCTATTAATGCTAGTGGAGATGCATCCACATCCCCTGAATCCCAAGACCTCCTCAAGATTGAGTAGCTACACAAGGGGTGTCCCCAGAATACCTTGGATGAGGCAAGACGTCACGGAGGAGGATAAGATGCGGGGGTTGTCAGGAAGGAATTTAATTTGACAGTAGAATCGGAATGAAGATCTGCATCTCTCTCTCCTGATATGTGATGCGGGGTCCATTTACACGAGACCCAAGCTGAAAATTCATCTATACATGTACCAGTTTTCACAAAGTGGTATAATTGGGATATTGGGCCAGATAGCTGCATTTATCTGATCAAGATAATTGGCAGGATATTTAAAGTTGTCTAACCAAGACTTTTGTTAAGGCTCTCTATATCTGAATATTTGGGAAGATTTCTGAAGTTGAAGGACGTTAATTTGATGGTAAAATCGGGATGGGAATCTCCTTCTCTCGTTATGATGAGTGGGATTGCCAGGCAGTGCAATGAATGTAGAACAGGGGGAATAGAATGATAATACAATCAAACCTGTACAGAAAGACAGCTCAAGGAAAGCAAAAAATAATCATACTAAGTAAAGCACATTATAACTATAAAGGTCCTCTATGTGCTTTACATTAATATTTGCAAAATTTACAAAAGGTATGTATCTCATATTCTTACATTAATAGTATTACATTAACAAAAACATGAAACTAATTAGTGAACAAGTAGGTCTTAAGTACAGCTGTAAAAGAAGGTAATGATGGTGCTTTTCGGATGTGCAGTGGGAGGTTGTTTCAGAGGCTTGGAGCAATAAATGAAAAAGATCTGTGTCCATATGTCTGTGTGAGGGTACGAGGTGTGTGCAGGAGGTGTTGGTTCTGGGAATGAAGGGTACGACGTGCAGTGTATGGAACTAAAAGATGTGCGATGTAGGAAGGTGCAAGTCCGTGAAGTGCCTTGTAGGTCATGTAGAAATGTGTTTTTTATGAGCAGGTGGTCTTACTATACAAGTGGTCTCTACAGAAGGCCTCACTGTATGCCCAATTTTTGATATCTAATATTTAACTCATTCTTCACTGAGCCTGCACATATATGGGCAGGGATTTTCCCACCTAGATATTGAGCAGCACAACTCCTGCGTAATCTGCTGTATGGACAAGAGAGGAAATTCTGTGAATACACTTAGGATTCCTTTTAGGGTGCAGTTAATCAACACACACCCCTATGGTTATTGCAGTTTCGTGGCAAATCTTGACATCCCAACTGGACCAGGATTCATGAAGTTAGAAAATCTAACCTTGAGCAAGGGGTAAACTCTGTGCATGCGACTGTAGTATTACATCACTAGTACTGCATACGAATCCTATGGAGCATCATTGTTGAGTGGCACAGATAAGTTACCCTCTAGATCCCTCTCTCCTGTAGCCATCCATGCTGTGGGGCATTTTCAAACCAAACTTCAATTTCAATTAATGGGTCTGGCTGCAGTAGACTAATCATTCTTAATTTGTTCTTTGGAAGCGAGGGAGAAAAGAGGAGAATGGAAGAGTGACGAGTCTTGTTTTTACTAGCCTCTATCATTTAAGTTTGAATTAGAAGTGTTCCAAAACCAACATAAATATAAACAAATTAGAAATGTCCAAAAGCCTGGAAACTAGGCTATTTTTCTGGTGGCTTGTTATGTTCCGATGGTGTCCTCCAGTGAGTGAGCGTTTAACCCCTTGTCTGCTGTACAAACTACTGCTCTATGTGATACGATGTGAAAGTGGAGCTAAAAAGGTTAAAGAACTCCCAATGGAGAGCCGCAGTGGACGAGCGAAGCACTCCAGCGAGGCGACGACGAGCGGATCTCTCGTTTAAAGATTCATGACTCGCCCGACCCTCTCTCGCGTGTCGTGTAAAATGCATGTTGGTGTCGGATCGATTCGCACCTCTGCAATTCACACTGCGGGGCCAGGCGAGGGGGCTATAATACTGGGTATTCACACTGGATGAATGGTGTGTTCTCACCCAGAACTAACCCACTTTATCTCAGTGCACTTGCAGTGGAAAGAAGCCTTAATTCATGCATGTGTGAATGCAGCTTGTAGCTGTTATTACGTTTGCTTAATGAACATTCATGAACTGGCCTGCCTGTTGGAGGGAAAATCTAGGCAGCATTCAGGGGAAATCCAAGCCACGTGTTGGTCTATGTTTGGATATTAATGAAGCAAAGTAGCGCCATCAACATTTGAGCACTTGAAATATGTATGCAGAGTCGATTGTGATTTCATGAATAACCCTCGTTCTTTTTCTTGGGTGCCCTTCATGTGGATGTTCGAGATTGAGGGAGGAGAGGGAGTTTGTTGAGAGCAGAAAGATAGTACTTTGCATGAAAAATCAGAAGACAAATGTGCAAGACTCCACTATTTCAGCTGAAGGAGATGGGTTATTGAGAGAGCAGACAACGACACATTTATCTGGGTAAGAAGATCAGCTTGGAGAGTGAAGGAAGGAAAGGATCCAGCTAGCATGGCTGAAGTAGAAGGCCTTCCTTCAGCAGGGGAGTGAAATTGGCTAGATAGATACATAGATAAATAGATAGCGATATAGATGGATAAATCCAGAGATACATAGACTTGTAGGTAGATAGATACGGAGATAAAGAGATACTTAAATAGATGGATAGGGGGAAAGATAGATACTTAGATAGATAGATAGATAGATAAATAAATAATTGTAGATACAAAAACATATGTATATAGATAGATAGATAGATAGATAGATAGATAGGTAGATAGAAAGATAGATAGATAGATAGATAGATAGATAGATAGATAGATAGATAGATGGATAGATAGATAGATAGTCTGATTGAGAATGAGCTTAACTGTGCGTGTGAAGAAGGTGTCTTTCTACAGGGCTGGCGCCATCCATTTGGATAGGAATACTCCAGTAATAGATAGGAGACTCATCTTGCTAAGGTCAAGCAGGAAACCGATGGTGTAGGTAACAGAGCAGATTGCATTGGGTGAGATGGGAGGGTGATATTAGTTTCCAGTACAATCAGAATTACATTGTACACTTTCTTTATATCTCATTATAAATTGGTTAACCTTCCCTGTGCCATCTATCCAACCATCCATTGCCTATTTTGGATGGGTAGTTATATTCCAGAAATACAATAACCCATTAAAAGTCAATCTCAGTACAAACTGCAAAGGAATTATCTACACATTTATGCTGATTCTTCTGTGCTTGGTGGATGGATTAGCCTTAGGAGATTATAAAAGAGGATTAATGACCACATAATTCCTTCCATTGACTATGCTTTGTAGAGCAGAATGACTTGTGGGACGCATGAATGGTTAAGCTGTCGTGAATGCAATAAAATACACGCTCTACCTTCATGTGAGAGTAAATATTGTCTATAGAGTCAACAATCTGTCCTGTGTCAGGGTATAACATCATTAAATATATATCTCTTCATCTTTCGTGTGAGGTAGTAGAACATCAAGCTATTTCTTGGAGCTGCATGGGATTGAATATATTGTATCCAGTGTCAACAGTCTCTTAGCTACACAGTTATTGTATAGTGTATTATACAATGTGCCCTGTGTGAACAGGCTACTATACGATCATTGTATAAGATATCATTATACAATCGTTTCTCCTGTATGAACTGTTCCTTAGCTATACAGACATGGTAAGATATATCATTATACAATGGGGTCCTCCCGTGTGAGAACAGTCCCGTGGCTGTACATTCATGGTATACCATATTATCATACAGTGTGGTCCTGCGGTGTGAGAACAGTCCCGTGGCTGTGCATTCATGGTATACCATGATAACATACAGTGTGGTCCCTTATAGAAAAATCTGCAAGCTTGCTGCAAGCTTGCAGAGTGAGCTTGCCGCAAGCTAGTTGCAAGCTTGCCGCAAGCTTGCCGCTAGCTTGCATGGTTCCAAAAATGCAAATGAGATAACTTATTAGCCAATCAGGCAAAGAATATAGCGCGTAACCTGCAAGCTTGCTGCAAGCTTGCCGCAAGCTTGCCAGTAGAAACTAGTAGAATACCTACTGGAGCCATCAGGAGACCAATATGAATCAAAATCAAAAATATTGATGAAATATCGATTTAAATTTAGTATATGATAATCCGAATTATGGCATATTTCCTTATTGTATTACCTAATCCTATCCTATCATATATTTATTCCTATTCTATCCTATACCTATCCTAATTCCTGGTCTTTCCTTCACAGACTTTCATATATATAGCAGTACGGTTATAAGGTTCATAAGATATTGGTTACTACAACTTACATTTAAGAAGATCATTTTTGTTGTTATTATCATTATTGTCTTCACTTAAGTAGGTGACATTCACTATTTTATGTTTAAACTTGAAATCATTACTTGGTAAAATTCCTTTTATCTGGTTAGGGGGAGGTTATCTATTAAAAAGTACAAAATTAGGACACGTAAATACGTGCATGAATATTCATGAGCATCTCTATTTCTATTGGTTTCTATTGGTTTCTACTGGTCTCCATTACCAGTAGAATTCACTGGTCTCTAATGGTTTCTACTGGTTTGACTTAGTATTTTTCACACTCCTTTTCAAACCATTAGATCTCACTGGTTTCTATTGGTTTCTACTGGTTTGACTTTGTATTTTTCATACTCCTTTTCAAAACATTATATCTCACTAGTTTCTATTGGTTTCTACTGATCTCCAATACCAGGAGAATTCACTGGTCTCTAATGGTTTCTACTGGTTTGACTTTGTATTTTTCACACTCCTTTTCAAACCATTAGATCTCACTGGTTTCTATTGGTTTCTACTGGTTTGACTTTGAATTTTTGACACTCCTTTTCAAGCCATTAGGTCTTACTGGTTTCTATTGGTTTATACTGGTCTCCACCAGTAGAATTCACTGGTCTCTAATGGTTTCTGCTGGTTTGACTCTGTATTTTCCACACTCCTTTTCAAACCATTAAGATTCACTGGTCTCTAATGGTTTCTCCTGGTTTGACTTTGAATTTTTCAAACTCCTTTTCAAAACATTATATCTCACTAGTTTCTATTAGTAATGGTTTCTCCTGGTTTGACTTTGAATTTTTCACAATCCTTTTCAAAACATTATATCTCGCTAGTTTCTATTAGTGTGAAAAAAACAAAGTCAAACCAGTTGCAACCATTAGAGACCAGTGGATTCTAATGGTATTGAAGACCAGTAGAAACCAATAGAAACCAGTGAGATCTAATGGTTTGAAAAGGAGTGTAAAAAAAAAACAAAGTCAAACCAGAAGAAATCAGTAGAGACCAGTGGATTCTAATGGCATTGAAGACCAGTAGAAACCAATAGAAACCAGTGAGATCTAGTGGTTTGAGAAGGAGTGTGAAAAAACAAAATCAAACCAGTAGAAACCATTAGAGACCAGTGGATTCGAATGGTTTCTACTGGTCTTCAATACCATTAGAATCCACTGGTCTCTAATGGTTTCTACTGGTTTGACTTTGTTTTTTTCACACTCCTTCTCAAACCATTAGATCTCACTGGTTTCTATTGGTTTCTACTGGTCTTCAACACATTAGACTCTACTGCTTTCTACTGGTTTCTACTGGTTTGATTTCGTAGTTCCTCTTCAGACCAGTAGACTCTACTGGACCAGTAGAAACCAGTAGACAGTCTCTACTGGTTTCTACTGGTTTCTATGGGAATTTCGACCTGGGTGGCCACAACAAACAATAATGGATCTTGATTTGGACCACAATGGTAATGTACACTGAAATGTAAACTGAATACAGGCAAAAATATATCAACATTATCTTTAATGCAATAATTGTTTACCTTTTGGTCTTGGTCGGCATCTAGGCATGCATTCGTCATATATTAATGTTAAGTTCCATGTCACTTACATGTGACCTCTATCTAAATGAAGATAATTAGAATATTTTCAAAACTGCATATCTATGGCAAGGGATGGATATCAGGTGAATATCTGTTTTAACTCAGCTATATAGGTGATGTTGAGTTCTGGCAAGGGTCAGAACAATAAGTTGTTAGTGTCTGTATATTGTCTAGTTTCATTATTAAAACACTAAAGATTTGGAGAAGATTTAAAGAGAAAGGGGCTTGAAATGATTAAATATGATTTGACACTTTTGGGGCGTATGCATGAATTAGTGTCATGTGCTAACATTTATCAAGTAATGTACTGTGTTAATTTACAGGGTGCAATTGTGGTGCTTATGGGCCTTATATTTACATAAATATTTACAAGCGTACGTGTGTAACCATGTTTATGTCCAGCAAGCTTAGAGGAATAAGGTTACTAGTACAGAACACGTGTCCTGCAAGTCTGCAAGTTTGCAGGACCTAAGATTGAGTCCTGCCAACTTGCAGGTCCCGAGGTTG